>OX463853.1:11631268-12154893 GCA_949825065.1 Odontocerum albicorne | reverse complement strand
GGAGGAGGTGGACGGAGGGGTTGGCGGGAAACTACTTCGAGGAAGGCATCAAAAAGTTGATACCCCGCTTCACCACCTGTATTGAGAGGAATGGCGACTATGTCGAAAAATAGCTTACATATGTACTACGGTAACCACGTATTTTTTTTGTTTAAATAAAAAAAATTGTAACCTACAAAAATTCAGTACACTTACTTTCTGGATATGCCTCGTATTTTGGTACGAATCCGGCATAGGCAAGTACACAAGTCAAAGCAGTTGATAATAGTGCAAAACAACTTGTGATGCCTGTGAAACCGCACAGTCGCAAACCCTTTTTATAGTATATATTCAGTCTTTATTAACTATTTTACTGCTTTCTCAGCAGCACCATTGCATTCCTCTCAAATGCTATGAAAAGTGCTACGACACCACTAGCTATAGATTTGTTGGTGTCGCCTGACCAGGGAGTTTATATGTGCAGTACTTGTGAATTTTGTAGGCAATCAATTTTATTAGCATATAAAATTTACAGAAAACTTATACAATTTAACATGATTTTAAATGGGAGTGATATTATCATCCCTACTAATCCAAGAATCCTTATTTATGAAAGCAACACATTGATTGCTGAATATTTTCTTTTAAAATCATGATGATGCTAAAAAATTTGCTCATATTTAAAATTATTAAAAAATAGTGAAAAAGTGAGAAAAAGTATAATTCTGTCATTATATCCTTACACACCCTATCAGTTCCATCAGGCCATACCGAGCTCATTTTTTTTAACTCATCTAAAGCAATTGGAATAGAATGGCAATAGGAATCTTAACATCCAACAAAATACCGAATAATATCTGGGTCATATATTTTTTTAAATTTCCTAAAATTTAAAGAAACACATTTTAGCTATCATTTTAAAATTATAATGATGAAAATTATTCACGCTAAAAGAATTAAAAAATATTTCATACCGGCAATAACTCAACTTGATTGCAACTCTGGTATATATTTCTTATAATAAATTATAAAATACAGGTCATAAATAATCCGACAAATGACGTTTATAAAATATCTAATTATTATTGACACTTCTTTTCCTGACTAAGTATGATTTTATCAAATGGACAAAAGACTGGTTGACTTCTTTGGACAAACGATTGGTTGCAAAGCAAATATATTTTCTTCTATAAATTTTCTTTTTGATTGTATTAATTAATATAAAGTGCATTTTTTAGCATTATTTTTTTAATTTTTCGTTTCAATAAAATTTCATTTCATCACCTTGAAGCAAGTAGTGATGCAATTTTGTTTCCAAATACTATTTGCTATACAATGACAGTTCACCATATGTACATAATACACTTTCGCAGGATCGCTGCAAGACTTACTCCAAGACAAAATATGCAAAAAACAAGAACACTGATGACACAACAGGTATAAACTTTTAGAAACAAATGACTTAACAAACCGGACTATATATTTACACACTTCGCTTAAAATTCAACAAAACTTTTGGATTCTATGACTATTTATAATACATACTCGACACAATTAATAAATATTTGCTTAATTTTGGTTTGATAGTTATAGTTTTTTTGTTTCTATCTATTTTCGAAAAATTTGTGTTTCAATACTTAGCTCAATACTATCGTAATTAAAAGCATTTATCAACATTGTTAAATAAACTAACAATGTTAAACAAACTAACATTAACAGTTTAATAAATACTGGTACAAGTAAGTAATCAAAACAAAGATAAAATTATCAAAAATGGTTCTCTTAATCGTATCTACATTGGTGATTTGGACGTGTTGAAAAACATGACTGGGAGACATTTTTTTGGCTCCATTAATTGAGTCCTTGAGGACAGCAGTAGATGTTTAACTTGCTGCTCATCATTGTTATATTAGCAATTCTACCACAAGCAGAAAGATATCAAAAACCTTGTTAACAATATCTTTACCAGACTAGGACCCTTTTTTCTGAATATTATCAGGACTCAATCCTGAAATCCCCAGCTGAAAGAGAAGCATTTTAGCAACTAGGCCACTGAGGTCACCGTGTGATGTGAAATGAAATGCTAAGTGAGAATTTTTATGTGATGTTATAAAATTTATTATAAAAATTGAAGAAAGATGAAATTATAGTACACTATAATATTAACTACAAAATAATTTATGTAACAACAAACGCTTTTGACATATTTAGTGTTAATATTAACTAGTTTAGGACCAGTTATTTCATTAGCCGTTTTAATTCCGCCACTCTCAAAGAGAACTAAAAGCTATGTATAAAATGTCAATTTAACAAAATAAAGGAGCAAGTGTTCCTTTTATCGACGATATGTAATATTATTGACAAAATAAAGTATAAAAAGCTTTTAAGTAGTGAACAGGATAGGTTTTCGTGCTGATCTTCAAAGTGCGAACTTAAGATATTATTTTGTTGCAGAGTGCTCGCAGTACAGAAGACATGTATATTGATGATGAATTGTCAGTGAATAATGACATCCATGCCTTAAGTGACAACATGCAGTTAGTTCCAGTGTACTCTAGTGTCCATGAAGCTTTGTGTGAGAATGCCGAGGACTGTTGTTTGTTAAAAATCAGAGATGAACTTTGCTGTGACAAAATACTCATAATATGCGATAGTTTATGCAAAAAGAATTATGACAGACCTTCTAGTTCTTGTTCCAATTCTTCAGATGATGTGGAAGATAACGTAACAAATACTTATTCGCATCAAAATCACATACAAACACAATCATCAACAGACTTGATTGATTTTACATCTAATAAAGGTCTTCCAGTAATACAAGAAATTCCAAGCGAAGAAGATTTGCCCGATCCTATAGAACCAGTCAAAAATGTGAGAAACATTCAAGATCTAATCAGTTTGTACGAGGGTGTTAATTCAAACAAAAAAATTAGCAATGCTGTGTCTAAATCAGAAACTAAAGATAATCGATCTAATGAAATAAGTTTTTTGATTCTCGACAATGGAGATGAATGTGACGGGGATATTAATGGTTGCGAGCAGCAAAAGGATGACTCGTTGACTGATAGTGATATTCAAGATTACATAACAATTTAGTCAGATAGTGATACCAAGATATGGTTGGAAGATTTGTAGAAGTTCCAAGAGCTTATTCGACAAATTGTGAATTTGCATTTTCTAGTGCCTTGATCGTATGTTATCGCTTGTTCCTTTCATATAATGTTATAGTATTTTAAAAGACATAATTTACATTAATACAATGTGTATACAAATTATATTTTTGTATGAGAGAATCTTTTTATTCCACTGTTAAATATTATACATTTTTTTAGATATATTTGTATTGGTTCGTCATTTGATGAGCCTCTGTTCGTAACAAATCCATTCGCTAAGTAGACAATGGTTAAAAGAATGCTATAATTAAGCATTTTTTTGTAGAATCTTGCACCATGCTTGGTGAAAAATAAGTTTCTACTATTAAACAGATTGAGTGAATTACTCGCAAGTGTAATTTGGTACTTTTTAAAAGTATTTGCAGTAGTTATAATTTTAATATTCGTGTTTTAAATATTTTGACAAATAATCACCCTCACAAATGTTTGTTGTTTTACAAAAACTCAACACTACAACAATATAAGTATAATTTCAACACAATGATTATATTTTTTTGTTATTCACACATATTTAATAAAAATGGTTCATTAAGTGATTTGGAATCTTTGAACCATTTTATATAATTTGATTAAATAATGTTTATTTGTAATAAATCAAGAATTGAGCATTTATTTCAATAAAATTGGAAAAAGATTATTGAAAAGAACAACAATTTTTTTCCGCCTCTGAAAAACATGTCAAAGCTAGTATCCGATTTTTTTAGAATTATTTGTATATCATTAGTTTTATATTTTTTCTGTTTGTGATTTATTTTATTAATAATTGTTTGTTGATAATGGGTAAGATAATTATTTCTCTTTAATTCAAAAGGTATCCATTAACCTTTTCAATCTATATGAGTGACAATTTTAATTTAAAAAAATTATAGTTAATTATCTTCATATTTTACATTTTTTTCAAGAACTTATTTTTAATTATTATTGAACATACATATTTATTTATTCTTGTGGATTCAGGAATTAGAGTAATTAACAGACATTAATGTGATGTTATTTTTATTCTAAGCTGTTTTTTTTTTTTCAAAATTTGCAATTTTCTGGAAATAAATTCATATTTTGAGTCAATAAAATAAATTTCATAACCATTTTAGGCAATACAAAATTTAATTCCTCATTTAATATGTTAAAATATTGAAAATACATATCCTGTTGTATTATATAGTATATTTTTTATTTTAAATTTGATTCAGAAAATTGTTGTGATTTTGCATGTTCATTTAAATTGATGACTATTTGCCAGCTTTTTTCTCACCTAAAATAGTTTGATTGTTCATATTAAAAAAAAATCTTGATTGAATTATTTGTCAGTATTTCAATTATATTATTTTGTAATAATGTGTTTAGCATCACATATTAATTATTTCAAACTTTTTTTTATTTATTAGTACAAATCTTGTGTAAAATATATGTTTTTCATCCAGTTGTTCTGTTTTTTTTTAATTTTTTTGGTTCAGATAGTTGTGATAATAGATAAATTTCCTTTTAAAGGTCACACAATATTTGTTTGCATTCTATAAATTAGTTTTTCTTTAAAATTTTATTTTTGTTCAAAATTTTATTTATTCTAAATTTTCTAGTGTTTAAGCTTGTACCTATTTATTATATGTGATAAGAAAAGTGAAAAATGAGAAGTGCTTTCTTATCTAAAAATGTGATCTGCATTATACCAAACAGAGAAATATTATTCAAGGGTGATTAGATTATTATTATTTATTCTTTAGTTGTGTTGACAAATTTTCACATGAATAAAAGTATTTTAAAGTTTTTATGTATTTTATTTCATTAAACATATCAAATTAAAGAATACGAATAAAATAAAAGTGACAAAATATTTCTTATAATCTATGTAGATTTACAAAGTCCGTAGCAAGATAGCAAGGTGATTGTGTGTCGTGTCGTATCCGTGCTCCATGTTATTATTCTTGATCATCATTTTCACTTTTTTATGAGCAAGTATTTTGATAATACAGTAAACATCCGTTAATTCGAAATTCAAGGGATCAAATTTCGCAAAAAAAAATCAAATTAAGAATTAGACAATCCCTATAAAAAACTTGAATTTGCGCAGCACTTCCCAACGGCTGAGAACATCACGGCCGTTCTTCATGCTGTAAAAAGTCTAGTAAAGTTTTGCGAACAGGTTTCCACAATATTGAGACATTATAACAAATTTAATGTAAAATAAATTAAAAATACTTTTTTTTTTCATGGGCAGTCAACGCGTAAGAATAAAAAAAAAGACTATAATTGTCACTCATTTGATTTGGACATGGTCACTTGTTTACATGAAATAATTTGTAAATGTTTGCACGCATAATACAAATATGATGATCTCACTGGTTTTTATTCAGTTCTGCACTTGATTACAATAATAGAATCTACAATTAACAAAATTAATATCAACAGATTTTCAAATTAACAGTGGAATTTATTACGAAATATTGGTTTCAAGACCTAAAAAATGGCGAAAAATACAAATTATCATTCTTTAAATTAATGATTTTTTTACTATATAATATTTAAAAATTTAAAGATTTTTAAGCTACAATATGAAAAAGCTGTTTATAAATATTTCTACGAGTAACTGCAACACCTATAAAATGTAAATGATTACTATTTTGCTTTTGTAGATTTGTGTAAATTTTAATTCAACATAAAAGTGTGCAGTAGTGAAAACTTGATTATGAAACGCTAACTGTATATGTGTATGATAGGAAGTGAGCTTTTTGTGAAATTATTTTGACCTCATTAACAAAAATTAGACATTCATTTTTACATCAGTGACTTGTTCAACAAATAAAAAAGCAGGGCTGTTAAAGCTTTTTGTAAAAAGTTGCACTATTATAGCTACTTTGCTATGTCTGTGACTATTGTTGTTCTGGTATTTAACCTAATATGAGTTCTTGAAGCTATAGATTTTACGAAACAGAGCTTTTAAAATTCTTAGTTTTTTGTTGTCCATCAAGTGATCGTGTAATTTTGAAATTTAGTCAACCTTTCAAATTATCTTTATATACATATGAGTAGAAAAATTAAATAGCATTTTTTAAACCTCCTAACCATTATTGTAATTTAATAATGGAGTTATTTAATCTCTTTTCGTGCTCCTTATAACTGCATAAAATGAGTAAGCCCCTTTCATTATCTGAAAAAAAATATATAATATGAAAGTATATTTCAGTACACAAAATACAGAAAATCTTATTTATGTTCTTTAAAGAAATAAACAGTTACTTACGGCAACAAATGTTATGTTAGATATGGACACAAATTTCCCAGCAGTCAGCTTGACAGGTTTCTGTGCACGCATCATCATGATCAATAAAAGACGTTTAAAAGTCTTGTTTGTGCTGTACCACTGGCTATTGTAAATAGATTCTGCTAACTTTGTAGCCTAGAATAATCAATAAATTTCAAATTTACTAATTTCAACGCTGTACAATTCTTATCTGGCATTGTCTGCTCTCATAATTCCTATTAACATTGTATTTTGTACATATTTGACAGTTAGGTTTTTACACACTCGGCATAGATGACCAAGCCATACCAATCAACTAACAAATAGTAGTTACATATTTGTCGATATTACATTTTTATCTGTCTTATCACTTACAAGCAACCTAATAATGTTACTTAGTTATCAAAAATAAAAGATACAACATAATTTTGATGATAAGTGCATGTGACATACTAAGGTCCAAAAGTTTCCAGCCCAATGATATAAAAAAAGGTGATAGAATGAGACAAAAAAAATATTTTTCAAAGTAGTTGCACTGTAATTCAATATATTTTTTAGAACTATGAATTGATTTTGCAATACCTTTAAAAAAAAATTATTACAATATTTAACCAAGCAGTTGTACAATTTCTCCAAAAAACACGAACACATAATGAAGAATTGTTGTACATAATATTTATCATTTGCCCTTTCCTAGAGGGCGCTCTAACTCAGGATTCAAACCCACTCATAAATTTTGATAAGACCTCCCAAAAAGGATTGTCTTTAAGTGCTTTCTAAAGCTGCACACACTACCTATATCTTTGACACCAAGAGGAAGACCATTCCAGGGTGGGCAACGGCAAAAGCTCTATCGTAATACCCTGTATTATTGGATTGATTTGGAACAACCAATTTATTAACTGAAGAAGAAATCGACCTAAAAGTTCTATTTTCTCCAAAGGAACATCCCTGGGACATTCGAAAGATACAATGGAGACATCCGATTAAGGGAATGTTGCTGTATATAGTCCAATCTAACGGGTTTATTGCCATATAGCAATATTAAAAATATAAACTAAAAAGTATTAAACAAGCCTTAATAGAAAGCCATACTGGAACCCTTTTTTTTAAATTAGGGTGTAACCTCGGATTGAAAGACAAGTATCTTAACTAGGCCACGGAGGTCACCATGCCTTTCTTCTGGCATAGGCATCTATTATGGAATTTATCTCCATAATAGATGATTTTATGGGAGTGTAAATAAGGCAATTGTTTCTCCTTACCTTCAGCGCTAGATAATGTCAATAAAAGTTAAAAATCATCTCCAATGTTTCATCAACATACCTGCAAAGTAACTTCATTTCCAGCGTAACACTGTACTCAAAGTTCACTTACTACAGTGAAGAATAATGCGATGGCAGTCCCACAGCGAATAGAGAGAATGTCATTCTGAAATTAAAGTATGCACATAGATATGATCAGCTTAACATAATTTTATTTCTCTAGTATGAATTATCACTCCATGCTTTTGATGTCACGCCATTACCATTCTCAAAAGCACCATGCATAAGTCCCTCCAAATGATATATATACCATTCAATCCAGAGGATATGTCTGTTATACATAGTACCTTGTAGTGCTATTCCAGGTGGTTTTTTTACATTATACTTTGTAAGCAGCTTAACTTCGATAAATTTCAATTACCAAAGAAAATTCACTAAAACTGGACATAAAATGAAAGCTAATAAATAACCTAACGTATGAAATAAAAACTAGTCATATTTTTTAAGATAGCCTTCAACATATGACACCAGAACTAGATATAATATTTTTTGAGATAATCTTCAACTTTTGAAATACAAACCTGTTATGATATTTTTTCGATATTCTTTGAAAATATTAAATAAAAACTGATAACAATATTTTTTTGAGATAATCTACATATGAAATTAAATCTAGTTATGGTACTTTTTTAGATAATCTTCAACATATGAAATAAAAACTATTGTAGTTATGATAATTTTATAGATATTCAACATATGAAATTAAAAAAATACTTACTTCGGATATCTGAATCATAACATGGCAGATTACATTGAGATTGTTGAGTACATGTGTTAAAAATCCAATATTGTACAAGATTTCAAATTGATCCACATATCTGACACACAAAATAAAAAATGTGTATTAGTAAACATCTATTTTACTTTATGATTATACTGTTAAATTGGTATTGTAAAAAAAAATCTTTATCATGAAAGTGAACACAACATTTCTTTGAGTATTATCTCAAATTATTGTAATTTTTTGTTTTGATGTATGTTATTTGAATAAAAACTGTGTCAACATTATGATTAATAAATAAATACATTTAGATATTGAAGCTACATGAACAAGTATAAAATAAAATATATACGCAAATATAAAAGTATTTATAAAAAAAAACAACTTTATTCACAAAAATAAAGATATATTTGTGATATATCAATAAAATAAAAATGCCTACTGGCCAAATTTTGTTAAAAAAACTTTATTTTATAACGAAACTAAAATGTTTCTCAAGGAAATGGAAACTTACGATAGTAATAAAATGTGATGTTGATAGATTCTTTTAGACAAATACACATTTCTTCATTTATTTGGTCATTTGTAAATTTATGATTTAGTATGTTTTTGTTATTGGTTGTACCTTGTCCTTTATCATTCATTTCATAAATCCTCGTTTCAATACATTCATTATAAATCCCATTGATCTTATTATCCAATCTTAGAATCCCTATCATGCGTATATTTTCCAAAATATAACCTAATTTTGCAAAATTCCTAGCAAAATGGATCATTATTGTGTTCATAAAAGTATTTATTAATACAACCATGTTTCCATACCACAGAATACCCAAAATTTGGTATATGAAAGCAATAGAGTAAACAAAATCAGATTATACTTCAAATGGAAGATAAACTGGCATAGGAAGAATTCTATCAGATGGTTGAAAAAGTCTTTGAGTTGATTTTTATTGTAAAATATCTTTGGTGAAAGCCAAGCCTGTATTGCGCCGCCAGTTATTAACCCCACAACAGTAAGATTAGCAAATATTAAAACTGACAAAGTTAATTTTTTGCTCATTGAAACCGTTTTGTTTGTAATATTTTCATTTGGTACAAATTTACATAATTCATGCTCAATTGCATAGACAATCTGCTGAATTGTTTTATTTTTAAATATGACAATGTATAGTTTTACAAATGATGTCATAAATGTAATGCTAAAAGTCAAATTCCACATGAGACGATCTAAATCTTTATAAATGTACGGTATGTCCAACCATAATGCTGCCGAGAAAAGAATCACCCAAAAACCATTTTGAAAAATACAATAGATAAGATACCACGGTTTAGAAAAATTGTGAAAATTTTTTAGGGCAGAATCATGGAAATATCCTAGTCCGATGAAACGAAGAAGAAAATAATGAAATTTAAAATAAGTATTTTGATATTTCATTTTATTTGGATAATTCAAACAGCTATTGAACGGTTTTTCATGAAAACAAGTGGCCAATAAAAATAATACAATAAAAAAATTCATTCAATATGACAAGAATGTTATATCTTTTTTGTAACTTTCCACAATAATATTGTTTCAAAGTGAGAGTTGTTTACGAAACAACTGCGAATGCATTTTTGAAAAGTTTCAGAAGAAACTTTATCATTTTATATTTACAGAGTACTTAACACATTCACTGCGATATGTATTTATAGAATAGTGTAGAGGTACTGAAAAAAATCATATTTTCGAAACCTTAAAATCTTACGGTATTTTCGAAACCTTAAAATCTTACAGAAACCTGAAAATATTCGGTACCATACAAACAAAGAGAATCGAATGACGCGCAACGGGCGTCATCAGCGTCTCTACAAAAAATGTGTTGACGCCCCAGGGGCATCTTTAGCAGCGAACGTGTTAATATTCAAAACAGAAGCGTACTTCAAAATTATTTTACAATTTATATAATTCCGTAATATATAAAACTCTAATAACCTATCAATAATGACGGAAGTAAATAATTTTTTTTAAATATTTTTATTATTTATATGTATTTTACTGTTCAACATTAAAGTCATCTCTTCTTAATAAATAAATTATTTGCCATATTTATTATTTTTTTATTTAATAACAATTTATGGCATGGAAATATAATCTTTACTGCCAGGTTTGTACTTTTCTCCCATTTCTTCTTTCTGTAGAACGAGCACGCCCTCTCTGTGGGAAAAACAACCTCTCCACAGCAACTTCGAAAACCCTTGCCCATCACACTAAATCACTTCTTCCTGCTTTAACAGTAACACCATTCAGTGAAGAGACACCGAGGGTGCCTCTATAAAAACAAAAATCAACCACCCAACACAAAAAAAAAAGATTTTCAAAGCTTCAATGAAAACGTCATTCTGTCCCATCAATACGCACCCTGAGAAGGTCATTGATTTTTATTTAATTAATAATTTATGGGATGGAACTAGAATCCTTATTGCCAGATTTGTACTTTTCTCCCATTACAAAGGGTACTGGGAGAAAATTTGCAAATGATGTTTTCTAAAGAGTGATCGCTAACATCAAGAGGAGTGGACACACATATGAAGAAGAATTTGATATTTAATATATCTTACGGGCTGGACCCTTGTATGTATATATCAAATTCTATCTATCCCATTGTCTTGAAACTCTTCTGCCATCTGAGTATGTGCTTGCTGAAGTCCAACAGTATGCGCACAATGACACCGCTCAGGTTTCATTTATCTACAGAATTGTTTGAGAAACAGTCAAAATAATTAAATACATTTTTACATTTTATAAAATATTCCCAATTCCTCCCTCTTAAAAACAGAATGTTAAAAAAGTGACTCAGTAAGAAGACAAACGCAATAATTCTGTGAGAAATTCATATTAAATTTATGTCTTCCTTTTACTTACCTTCATAAACTATTCTTGGATTCTCCTTCACCTGGCGACTTGCAACCAATTTCTTACGAAAATAAAATACGCAGAAACTTTAAATATTCATGTTTTTCTACCACTTAATTTATTAAAACTATATTAATCCACTAAAAAACATTTATGTATATCATTATTATTTTGCTGTTAGGAAAATTGAAATGGCCAGAATTCAAATTATTGGTATTAATCAAATAAACACTGATTTATGTATAATTTTTTTCTACTTGAGAAAATTAAACACTTCTTTGTATCAAAATTATAAATTTTCTGAAAATATTTGAAATACTAAAAATTGCCACTTCAAAATTTAAGAAGACAAAAAAGTATTTTTGGCAGTTATGTGTTTTTTACAATTTTTAATATTTGAAGGAAAATAATGTTATTATTGATTAAAGAAACCCACTAATCTTTTCCACGTAAATTCCGGAGTCTGACATTCTTTCCCCGCTTTTATTCAACATACACACCGAAGATATAATGCAAATAGTATTGAAATAAAGGTGTCTTCATAAGCAGACAGTGAATTTCTAACCTTTAATACGTGGATGATATAACCTTTCTATCTAATAACCCAAAGAACGTGGGAAAACACTTTGTCATAATCGAAAAAGTCAACAGCAATATGTGACTCAAAGTTAACCTTGATAAGACAAAAATTGGGATTGTTAACTGTCAAAATAACAAAACAGTGGAAATAAACACATTGGTTATTGTGGCATCATGGACAGCTCTTTGATATCCAATAATGGCAGATATAAAATAGAAATAAAAAGAAGTATGGATAAGCTGAAGAATGTATGGGGAGAAAGGAACATCACTAGGTGTACCAAAGCTAAACTTGTAAGTACATTGATCTTTCCAATCTGTGGACATTAAATGAAAAAGAACACATGATGATACACTTAAGATATGCGGTGTTAGCGATATGTGTTTCATGTACCTAGGATGGCATGTAAGACAAATTCATCAATACTGGAAGAGAATCGAACAGTGTTTATTTTCAACCATACAACTGCAAATCATATTTTATCAGATGGGAAGAAGCAATGGATTAACTGGCGATTCAAGAGAAAATAGAAGGATTCTGATCAAGAGACAGATCTGATAAGAAATGCAACCAACAGCTCATTCCTAGAGTGTAGTAGAAATACTACTGACCATGGGTGGATATGTTTGATTCCTTCTGTAGAACTGTCAATTCACTCACAAGATCAAGTGCAATGATCACGACTGCTCTGTAAAAAAGAGCATAATAATTAAAAGACTAGATTAATTACTATATACGAGGCATATCCAGAAAGTAAGTGTACTGAATTTTTGTAGGTTACAATTTTTTTTATTTAAACAAAAAAATTACGTGGTTACCGTAGTACATATGTAAGCTATTTTTCGACATAGTCGCCATTCCTCTCAATGCAGGTGGTGAAGCGGGGTATCAACTTTTTGATGCCTTCCTCGAAGTAGTTTCCCGCCAACCCCTCCGTCCACTTCTCAACCTCCTCGTCAGTTGAAAACCTTTTTCCACCCATGTACAGCTTCAGGGATTTAAAGAGATAGTAATGTGAAGGTGCTAGGTCAGGGGAATGCGCCGGATGGTTCAGGACATCCCATTTAAACGAGGCGAGCAGTTCCTTCGTGGCGTTGGCCGTGTGTGGTCTGGCATTGTCATGCAGCAGGCAGACTCCCTTTGTCAGCATGCCTCTCCTCTTGTTCTGAATCGCCCTCCGCAATTTTTTTAGGGTCTCACAATATCTTGCAGAGTTGATGGTCTCCCCTTGAGGCATATATTCAATTAAAATTATGCCTTGACAGTCCCAAAACACGGATGCCATGATTTTCTTGGCTGAAATTGTGGTTTTGAACTTTTTTGCGGAGGGTGAAGAGGTGTGACGCCACTGTTGAGACTGCCTTTTGGTTTCAGGCGTGTACTGTGCAACCCAAGTTTCATCTCCAGTAACGATGGAGCGGAGAAATTCATCTCCATGGAGTTTGCAGCGCCTCAAAAACTCTTGCCTTTTTACAAAATTTCGCACTTGGCGGGAGATTGGGTTGACATTTTTCACGAAACGTGTTGTCGCGTCGACACTTCTCAACGTACTGATCTCGAACGTCAGGCTACACGGAAGTGTAGCCAACATGTCGAAAATAAAATTCATCCGGTCGTGAGAGCCTCAGTACACTTACTTTCTGGATACGCCTCGTAAATTCCTACTTATAAACCTTATTGCTTTTGGAGCTGGCGAACAAATGTGTCCAGATATATTCATCAATGCACACAATTTTTTTGTGATCCACGTCTTTACATATTCTCCTTTTCTCATACTGATCACATTCTTCATGGCTAAAGTCTCTTCCCATTATTTCATAATTTATTTCAGGCATATAAACATTTTGAATTTCATAATTCACAATTCTGCTCAAAAAATATGTCTTGAACAGTTACAGCTTATCTATTACATTACTATTCCTTATGTAACATTACAATTACCATTATGCATTTATATGGCGTTTATTCTACTCTTTTTTGTTAGTTTATCATCTGATCTTTATTACAAAAAGCGATAGAAAATTGATGTTTATTTTGTTCAATTATTATTTGTGCAAAAGGGAAATATGGTAAATATAGTAATTCGGAGCATATTCCTAAAGACACTACATGTAGATTGATGATACGAGTAACATGTTACATACCCACAAATTTAAATAAAAATCTAAAAACTTTTGAATATTATATAAACTTTATTCTTCAGCTATTTTTATCATTCATTATACATATAGAATATTTCACGAAAAGGCCAAATCTCTGACAGCCAAAAACTTGTATGCTTATTTTTTTACAATTTATTATATTTAAAGAGAATGCAAATTTTTTAAATAACAGAAGAAATTAATATTAGTCTTGATGTTTGATGAAGTATGGCAGCATATCCAGAGGAGCAGAATAATTATAGATCCACTTCCTTCCTTCGTAAACCTTATTTGGAGAACCTTCTGCCAGCCACACTCCTGAGGGCAAGTAAATATCTCGAAATGTCGCTCCTTCCTCCATTATAGGAGCTACTAAAATGTCTTCATCCAATAGATATTCTGAAAAACAAACATATTTCCATATTTATCAAAATACTTTTTTGTTCATGGTTGTCAATAACAGTTAATCTCTTCTGGTGTATACAAGTATACTCACAGTTTTACAGATAACACAAAAAAATCACAATGTTCGTATGGGCATGCATATTTCTAATTAAAGAAATATATATTTTTTAATAATGGATTACATAATTTCAAAATCACTTGATTTCAACTTAAAGGTTTCCCAATGATGCCTAAATGAAAATATTCCAGTTTTTTCAACACTCAGACCTTTTATGTAGCGCACATACATAGGTAAAACCCAATTACATAGTTACCTCATTATTAAATGTATACAATTTAAAATTAAAACATAAGAAGCATCTAAACCTCATTATTAAGGAAGCTCAATGTTAATTGTTAAAAAAATCCGATATATCAATATCAGAGGCCCTATTCAAAAGCAAGTCAGCAAAACAAAATTTCATCTTCCTGAAAACTAATAAGATACAAAAATCTTGATTAGATTGCCAATAAGCGGTACAAACTTACACTTTATGTTGCTTCTATTAAAAATCTAATCTTGCAAATAGAGATATCTCAAAAATTTCTTTTGGACCTTCTCTGATATTATGGGATTAACAGGATACAAAATCTTCTACAGGATTCACACCAATGCTCCACATTCTAACTTTTTATTGTACAAAGCTTGGAGGATCTGAAAACCTCTCCCCTTACTAATGACAATCGTATCCAATACTCTATATTTAGGCTCACATAGTTCCTCTATGCGAGAACCAAATGAAAGCTTCTGCTAATATTAATTCTGAAGTTTTTATTACATTTTACTATCCGAGTAATAAGTCTGTTAAGAGTGTATCTCTAGTAAATTAGAAGCATTATTTTAACTTTCTTCTAATTTTTTAAGAAAATGTAATACAATTCGGAATCCTGGTGTAGAATGAGACTTTTGTATAAACTTACCATCCCATATTGCGTGGGTTTCTGGATTGAGAGGGTCAATCCACCATACTGGAGGATTCACTGGCTGCTTGGATTCCACAGCTCGTTTGAAGGCTTCCATCACCTTGTATGTGTAGTTAGCATGGAGATCAGTATATGTTCTACTTATTTCAATGGTCTGGAAAACAATTTAATCACTCAGATATTCATTAATTGTATTTTATTGAATTTTAAACCTATTAATTTGACTTCAAATTAATAAAACAGTCATATTTATGTACCGGACGGGTACAAAGACTGTAGATAGGCACGTCGGTTGCCGCGTAGCGCTCAGAGAATCGACGTCGCGAATTCCGTAGTGAAGATCCAGTAGAAGAAGAAGAAGAAGAGCAGGGAGAGATTCCTCTCAGGCAGTCGAAGTAGGGTAGCAGGTCTCAAAGTAAAAACACGGTAAAGTCGGTAGTACTGAGAATAATTATATTTCCAAAATTGGACCCCAACCTACTCCGATCGCATTGCCCCGCAAGTCACTTATTTCCAGTGCGGTCGCGACCGCGATCGGAGTCAAACAAACATACATTTTACATATAAAATACAAGAACATATATCAGATTTACATACAAATATAAGTTAACATTAGTTTTATATACAGATCTACACATAAATGTCTTTTTCCCTTATACCACATACATACACACACACAAGGGTGACGGCACACGTCCGATACAATTTAAATAATATTTTGTTTTGTGAAATTTATTAATCATAGGATGGGCATACGTCTGTTAGGCAGGGGAATACTTTGTATATTTTATTATAAAAGTTAAAAAGTATAAAATAAAAAAATACAAATTTATGTGCTGTAATAAAACAAATAATACTTACACTTTAAGACAATCATTTTGATGTTATTAACACACAGAAACCAATAAACACGTATAGAAAGGTTTGATTCCAGTTATATATACTATGTTAAAATGCACTTAAAGATAATATAGATTTTTATTTTATATTTGTATTGTTTTATCAGATATTATTTTCAAGTAGCTATAGAAAACTAGAAAGTATCCAGGCTCTACTCTAGATTATTCATTTCCACAGAACACTAAGAAAATAATCATAATATATAAAAATGCACAATATTAAAAATTAATAATAATGTATAATTTCCCTCTTGTAATGATTGATTTATTAACTCAAATGAGCAAATAAGGGCATGCAAAGGTTATTGCAGGTTACTTAATATAAAAGAAACATGCGTAAATATTATTTTCTAGGTCCTTTTCTTACTTTCAGACTACCTGATTTAATTCAAGTAGAATAACTTTTAAAAACAGAATAGTTTTTACCGGTACCAGAACAAAGTCAAAGGTCATATTATTATATTCTGATTAAAACCGTAGCTCCCAACTTTACTTACTAATAATGATACATAAATATTTTATCTTTTATTTATCCATGCTGTTTTGATTTTTTTTATTATATGAAGATAACTTCTTTGCTGTTTGTCTATTATTATTTGTGAACTATAGGTTGGTTTTTCTGGTTCTGCATTCTGGTTTTAATTCCAATGTGTACTGAACTGCTTTTTATTAAATTGATTTTCATCTTCGAACATCAAAAATGAAGATCTTGGGATGTTTAACTGGTAAAACACTCAGAGACAGAATAGGAGACACAGAAAGATGAAGAATATGATAAACCTAAGACTTTTGATGGGAAAGGCAGAGAAGACATTATTGATGGGATCACATTCAAGGAATCAATGAGATCCAGATTTCCTGTATAGTTTCTCATGGTTACCTCATAATGGATGTTTTAAGTAAGATGAAGAAAGGAGCTTTAATATGGTTTGAACATGTAGAGAGAATGAGTGATGAAAGAATGAATAAGCGGATATAGAAGTCAGAAGTGCAAGATGTGCGGGGAAGAAGTGGGCCAAATGTATCAGATTTTGAAAATAGGTAAAGCGAGAAGTATGAAAAATATAAGATTGTGCATGATGAGATGAAAATTGTGTGGTTGGATATAGAAGCTAAGAGATCTGTTCTCTCTGCCTATCCTGCAAGGGACATGACATGATGATATGTCTTAGTCTCATGTGGTTTTGTTCGTTTCCATAGTTATTCTTTTTAATAGTTCCTCTCATTTTGTATTTTGCAATTATTACGAGTTAACCTGATTTTTTGAGATAGTAATTCTAATAAGAGATACTGTAATGAAACCATCCTAGCCTGCGAGTGTACAAATGTGTCTACTTTTGTCAATATCTATAAAGATAGAATCACATATTTTTATTTCGAAATGCACTTACCGTTTCTTCTGTACAGTGGATAATACTTAGCTTTCTTTTTCTTTATTTCATGGTGGCTTGAATAAATATCCATGCTTCAGCAGCATAGTGAGGAAGATTTTATGTAAGACCGCACGCACAATCCACATACATCAACTTAGCACCATCTCCATTCTTACTTTGATTTCTTGAGACTAATCTCATCCTTAATTTAGTCTACAAACCAGTTTTTTATACAGTTACATTAATTATTTTAAGGAATGCTTTTATTCCGGCCCTATTTTTACAGACAACCATATATTCTTTATTTTTAATATTCATTTCAATCTTCTCCATTACAAGTTCCTTATCCTCATGTTAAATTTACTTCTATTTAAAATAAAAATTATGGTTCATAATAATATGTTCCTTTATTTATTGATTAAATTTAATTTATTTTGCATATAATACAACAATGTTTTTAATACTTTTAATATTATATTAAGTTTTGAGAATTTATGGAATGAATTCTTTCATATTTACAAAATATTGATATCGGATTATCAACTCAAATTACTACTAAATGACATAATGACAACTAATAAGAATGTTTTAAAGATAAGTTATTTCTCTTATTTATTTAAATAATTACACATTAAAAATTTATAGTAACTTTAACAAATGTTTAAATTACATAGTTTCAAAATGATCGATTTATTACAGAATGATTTAACACTTAAATGTGAATAAAATATACACAACAACTTAAATTAAAGTGACAGAACTGTTTACAAAACATTGTCACAGTTAAAAAAGATTTTTTTCACATTTAAATGTTAAATCATTCTCTAATAAAATGGATTTCTACAATATAAATACAAAATCAATTAATAAGATTTATTTATTGTTTAAAAGTAAGAAACATGATCTGAAAGAAGCCGCACTCTGATCACATACTAGAAAACGAATAGTTTGGTTATAGAAATGCATGTTAAATCCTACA
This sequence comes from Odontocerum albicorne, assembly GCA_949825065.1. Lineage (NCBI taxonomy): Eukaryota > Metazoa > Arthropoda > Insecta > Trichoptera > Odontoceridae > Odontocerum > Odontocerum albicorne. The sequence goes on along the minus strand of OX463853.1, from coordinate 12,136,221 downwards.
AAAGAAATAAAATCCTATAAAACAAGTTTTATTATTTCTCATGTTAATTGAAGGTGTCGTATTTCCGTTATGTTTAGACCAGGATGCTCCAGAGTGGCGCCCCTTTGAACTGGAATCTGAAAACAAGTTTATTTTTTCATCAATGTTACAGTGTACCTTTAAAACAACAAAGGGAAACAGAAAACCAGAAAAAACGCTGGCTGCGGCGGAATCCGTCGTTTATGGAACTACCCACCGCCTATTTGTTACCGACAAAAGGTCAGGAATGACATTCTTAGTCGACACCGGAGCAAATATCTCCGTGATACCGAGAACATCAAGTTACGCGAAGCCTCTTCCGTTTAATCTCTACGCCGCTAACAACACCGTAATCCAGACATACGTAGAAAAAACCATGGAGCTCGACCTGAACCTCAGAAGACCATTCGGGTGGAAATTCATTATGACAGCCGTCACGAAACCAATACTCGGAGCAGATTTCCTGACGCAGCATAAACTCCTCGTCGACGTCGCCGGACGCCGCCTTATAGATCAAGTAACCAACATTTCTATCAAGGCGCCAATGTACAATTCTGAACAACCCACCGTACGAACGATTGACATGGGGCAGAAATATCACCGAATTCTCACCATTCAAGGAAGGCTCAAAACATCAAGTGGAACACCATATAGAAACAACTGGCCCACCATTATACGCAAAATCCAGACCAATCCCACCCCACCGGTATCAAGCCATCAAGAAAGAATTTGAAAACATGATGCATCAAGGAATATGCCGCCCCAGCAAGAGCCCACTCGTTATTGTACCCAAGAAGAACGGGGAACTACGAGTCTGCGTCGATTACAGATGACTCAATTCAGTCACCAAACCTGACAGGTACCCGGTACCTCGCCTGAAAGATTTCACGTACCAACTCGCGGGAAAGAAAATCTTCAGCACGCTCGACCTCAACCGAGCTTACCAGCAACTACCAGTTTTGGAAAAGCACATCGAGAAGACCGCCATAATCACACCTTTTGGCTTATTCGAATTCCCTCGAATGTGCCCTGGACTGAAAAATGCAGGTCAAACCTTTCAACGCTTCATACATCAAGTACTCTCTGGCCTAGACTTCGCATTCCCATTTATTGATGACGTCATAATAGCCTCCGAAAATGAAGCTAAACACGAAGAAGATATACGCAAAATTCTACACCGTTTTAACGAATACGGAATCACAATAAATCCCACGAAATGTGTACTAGGGAAAAACGACGTAATTTTCCTTGGATACAGCGTTAACAAAAACGGGATTAAGCCGCCATCAGAAAAAATGCAAGCAATTGACGAATACTCCAAGCCCAAAACTATCGAAGCTTTACGCAGATTTCTTGGAATGTTAAATTACTACCGAGACTGTATTCCGCACGCCGCGTCCATTCAAGCACCGCTACATGCATATTTACACAACTCTAAAAAACGAGATAAGACTGAAATAAAGTGGACCGAAGAATCGATAATTGCATTTGAAAAATGCAAACAAACTATACGCGATGCAGTTCTACTAAATCACCCTCAGAACGACGCCCCATTATCTCTTTTAACCGACGCATCGGACATAGGGATAGGCGCAGTTCTGCAGCAAAGGGTAAATAATATCTGGCAGCCACTTATATTTTTCTAGAAAATTCAACGCAGCTCAGAAAAACTACAGTACTTACGACAGAGAGCTAACGGCCATATACATGGCAGTAAAACATTTTCGAAAATTTCACGAAGGAAGACAAATGATTATTTTCACCGACCACAAACGCTCATTTATGCATTTTCAAAAAAATCATCGGACAGCGAAACATCACGAAGAACTCGCTACATAACATACATAAGCGAATTTACGAGTGACATTCGGCACATTGAAGGAAAAGAAAACATAGTTGCAGATGCTTTCTCACGCATCGAAACGGTGACCGGCCCCGCCTCGTTAGACTACGAGCAATTAGCCGGCGCGCAAGAAAGAGACACAGATATCCCGATACTATTGCTGCGACCGAATCTAAAATTAAAAAAAATTGCCCTACCTACTTCAAACAAACAAATATACTGCGAAGTATCTACCGCAAACGCACGACCATACCTACCGGATGAATTTCGACTACAGGCGTACCACGCTTTACACGATTTGAGTCACCCCGGCATACGGAGCACAAGAAAAATGCTGAAAGAACGCTACTTTTGGCCATCGATGAATGCGGATATTGGAAAATGGGCAAAGCAATGCATACAATGTCAACGATCGAAGATTCGCTGCCACACAAACAGCGTCGTATCTTCGTATCCACCCGCAAGATGATTCGAGAACATTCACATCGATATCGTCGGACCTTTACCTACATCTCAAGACGGCGAGAAATACCTACTCACAATGATCGACCGAGCGACGCGCTGGCCCGAAGCCATCCCACTCGTGGACATCACGGCAGAATCTGTTGCTCGCGCCGTACTAGAAGGTTGGATATCCCGCTTCGGATGTCCTACAACTCTCACCAGCGACCAGGGAAGGCAATTTGAGAGTCATCTGTTTTCCGCTCTCATGAAACTGCTAGGAATCGAAAAAAACCATACCACCCACAAAGCAACGGCATCATCGAACGATGGCACAGAACCATGAAGACTGCACTTACAGCTCGTCTAGTAAACAATAAAAAGTGGATAAACGAGCTGCCTATCATCCTCCTTGGACTCCGCGCTGCAATCAGATCCGACACGGATGTCAGCGCCGCCGAACTAACATATGGAAAAAACTTGCGACTTCCTGGCAATTTCTTTACAGAAGTAACGACGCACAAAGAGACCATGGATAGCACCTACGTCGAGCAGCTGCGCGACACTATCTGCAGCCTCCGCCCTGCACCAACAGACGCCCACGGCAGCGGGAGCAGAACCTTTGTACACAAGGACCTTCAAACCTGCAGCCACGCTTTCTTGCGTATCGATGCTGTAAAAAAACCGCTCCAACCACCATACGACGGACCCTACGCCATACTTAAGAGAAAAGGCAAAGTTTTTACGTTGCAGTTACCTGGACAAGTGGTCAACATCGCAATAGACCGCCTCAAGCCCGCATACATTGCTACCGCCGAAGATGTACCGAAAACTGCAGACAGAAATTCTCAACCAGCCCCCATTCCCTACTATACTACACGGGGGGTAGAAAAGTGAAGGGACCTGTACGTTTCGTGTAGAGACGCACGCATCGCTACAAGACCTCCGATGCACTCCATGCATCCACGATTTACGCATCTACACTACGAGAGGCCTGCAAGAGGCCCGTACGCGTCACTAAGGGGCTCCCCCCTTAGTGAAGCGATTAGTCCAACAATTCAAAAATTGTCCTCTTGTGCACCATACTTCCATCCTTTCAGTAACAGCCACCTTCTCCATGAGCAATGTGTCTAAAGAATCGGAAGACTCGCAATTACAAAAGTCTTGCTTACTACCTATGTTCTTTATATTGTCATTGTAGCGATCCTTACTCCCTGTGATCACGGCGCGAGCCGCTTGTTATTGTTTAGCGAGAACGAGACAGCGACATATCTTCTGCGCCTTTCTACACACATTCAAAATGATATAAATATGAGGCGTGTAACAATAAATGACCATTCCATATTCGGATTACAAACTAGGAGTTTTATTTAAACAACACTCATCCTCATCATCTTCCCATTTCGGAACAACCGTCCCTAAATCATCTATTACAGATGGCAATGTTAAGAACATAGGTAGTGTTGCAAATATATCTGAGCAGTAAGCTTGTTATAAACATGAGCATATCTGTAAATACATTTAAGTAAACAAAAATCTAAATTCGTACTTGCCCATTGCAGCTGTGAACTCGTTATGTATGTACTAGTTATAATAAAGTTCTACTGTATACAAGATTCGGAAATCTTCAGTTATATTTTTTTTATTAATACATATTTATTTTGTATAGTAAATTAAAATCAGTTTGATTTCAGTTGTAATTAAAATTCTCTCCTCTAATTTATTTTTTATGCAATAGTTATAAAAAAGATTTGTTATTATGTGATGCATTTAATAATCATTAAGATCAAGTAATCTTGCAAAACTAGACTTAACAATTTATCAAATTATGGTATCAATGCATGTTTTGAGTTATATGTGTTTTATATAAACATTTTGTCCTCAAAATTGTTTATTTTTTTCAATATTTAAATATGTCTGGGTTTGGTCTTGTTCTACTTATGAAAATAAAAGATATCATAAATTTCAGTTTATTTATACTTTTTGGCATTATTTCATTAACATAGTGACTATAATGTATTCATAAACATAGTGACAATAAATATATAATTATAAATCTCCAAGTTTAGAATGATGAATTTCAAAATAATCTTAGAAAATTAGTTTAATATTCTAGATGTTTTTTTTCTCATCTATGTACTAGTAGCCTTAATGAAAAAAAATGCTATGAATTTGAAATGTATGAGTACTTGAACAAAAATGGTTTCACTCATTTTAAAAAGTTAGGTCAAATTAAGATTTGTTTAAAATTGATCAATAAATTTTGCTATATTTTCATTCATTTATTATATAATCACCACATTATAGTTAAATATGTCAGAAAAAATAAATTGTTTGCATTCATGCCAAACGTGTTAAGCAGATATTTTACATTAATAGTAATTAAAGAAATATAAATTATTGTTTATATTTTGCAAAAAGTGGAATAAACAGTGTTTGATAAAACAAATTACAAATATAAATGAACACCTTTTTACTAGGTCAGTTTTATTCTAAATAAATAATTTACTAATTAGCTTGCTTATTCAATATATACAACTTATATTCTCAAAAACTTTACCATTTTGTTTTTATAATTTTATTGAAATATTATTATCTTCAAATTGTCAATGCTAAAAGCCTACATAATTTTTCCCATTGTTGTTTTAAACTACAATTTATAATAGATTTTTTTATTAACACTGTATCTTAGAATAGTTTGTTTACACCGAAAGTTTATGAAATTTTAAATTGCAAATTATTTTTGTTGTAATAAAAAGATTAATATATATTTTTGAAGAATTATTTTTCCATATCCTTGAATAGAGAATTATTTGATTTTATTTTGTTTATTTTATCATTGTCAGCCCACCCCATGTATATGATGGGGTGACAATATAAAATGATATATTGAAGCCCTTAATGTGAACAGGCTGTGGACTACATAGGATCAGGAGACTATGAGGATTGTGATTGAAGCTGTGGATTGAAGTTTATTTGCTCCTTAATATAAATTCTAGGAATGTTGTGTGTCAACATAAAAAAAGCCCCACTTATGGGGTGTGAGAGGCCAACTGTTACTAAGAAAAAACACCATAATTCTGTCAATTTTTGATATTTTTATATGAAATTTTCAGAAAATGATTTTATTTCAAAAAACAAAACTCTTCGTTTGATGTAACCACCTTTTGCCTTGAGCTTATTGATGAATGTATAGCACGCTACATGAATGTGGAATTGGCTGCCATTCTCAGCGAAGACATGTTTTGAGGACACCTCTTAAATACCCCAAATGGAGAAACCCAGTAGATTGATGTCTGGTGAACATGGGAGCCACTGTTGCACCAAATTGAACCATGGAACATTCTCACAAAAGAAATTGTTGATTTTCACGGTTTTTGTGGGATGGCACCGAGTCTTGCTGAAACGTCCATGGCGTGGCCCCGAATTGGTTATATGCTCGGTATCAATGCTTCTTTTAAAACGTTTTCGCAGTACACAATCTTGTTGACATTGATAAAACAGGTGGAAAGCAACCGTCAGCGGTCAAAAGCTGTTGCTTGCTTTCTAACTACAACTCTGTTCCTGATTATCATTAAACTTTTCCTCTAGCCAAACACAGTCAGTTTGTTTATTCACGTACTTCTGGATAGTGAAAATTTTTAAGCGAGCAAGTGTTTCAGTGTCTATTCTTTCAAGCCATGTTTTTTTCTGTGCTGTCGTCTTGCACTTTTTATATCTCGTAGGGCTCGAGTCGAAATGTATTTTTCAATATTCTGTGAATGCTCCAGTCCGACACATTCAGAACTATTGGCAATTTTCTTGCACTCACTTCGGATTTTGCTCAATTCCGATGGCTTGTAAACAACACAATGAACTGACATTTAAGTAAAAATGTGCTGTCATCGAATGGTTTAGGGTTGCATATAGAATAAAGTTGGTAACAGTTGGTCCATCACATCCTATATATTGAATGTATAAACTGAATTTCCTGGACATTGGAACTATATAAGGATTTGAATGAAAAAATATTCTAGTAATTATTATTTTTATTTATAAATTTTATACAAGATATACTTTATTACTTTCAAATAAAGCAACTATAGACACTTCTGAAATATAAAGAAAAATCAATCAATGGGATAAAACATATCTTCCTTTTAAAATTCTTCTCATTATTATTTTTCGACCTTCTGGTGTAGACATCCTTACTTTCCAACCGTGTTTCTTGAGTCTCTTAGTTTCATTGGGTCTTGGAAAATGACAACGGACATTTGTCCTTACCGGAGTAAGTGACCAGGGGCTGGTAATGGCTGGGATTGCTGTGCTCATTATACTATGAAATGAATTATTCGGGAAAATAGTTGGTGCAAAACTCCTAAAAGTTAAAAATTTAATTAGTTAATTACAATTGGACTCAGTTATTACAATGGTGAATATAAGGAAATCATTGCTATAATATTCACACATTTTTAGACTCTATTCTGTTTTCAATACACCTGCAAGGCTGATATATGGTAATCATAATCATTGTCATGTTGATCCGCTTCTAAAAAATTTACACTGAATCTTTTTTTTCCTTGTATCTTTCGAATCTGTGTCTAAGGGATGTTCCTTCGGAGAGAAGTAGAACTTTAAGGTCCATTTCTTTTTCATCTAATAAATTGGTTGTTCCAAATCAATCAAATAGTGCAGTGTATTATAATCGACCTTTTGCCGTTGCTGGTTCTGTGGTGTGGAATGGTCTGCTTTTCAGTGCCAGAGTATGGGTGGCGTGTGCAGCTTTAGGAAGCACTTAAAGACAATTCTTTTTGGGAGATTTTATTAAAATTTATGAGTGGGTTTGAATCCCGAATTCAAGTGCCCTTGAGGAGAATTAGCTCTCTAAACAGCGCTATATAAATTGTCCTTTTATTATTATTATTGTGACTTAAACTTTAATAATTTCGATTTATGCATATTCCCATACAATTGCTCACTGTTATAACGAGTACACTTCACAGATAGAGGAACAACATTTTGGAAATTATGCAGACTTTATTACTTCGGTTGCTGAAAAAAACTAATTCTTAAAATAGACATCGATGAAAGTGTTCACTTGATTTGTATGATGACCCGCATCGAATTACAGGTCGTTTTATGTCATAGGCTTGCTCTTTCGGAGATATGACGGTGCTAAACAATAGTGCAATTTTTATTTCTAAGGTCGTATTACCCTGATTATTGACTGTTCTATATTAATTGAACCTTCAAATTATTTAGGGAATTCCAATAATTTTGAAACGATTATTGATTGTATGCAGATCACTTTACCACAATTGTAAAGCAAAATCAGTAGCATATGAATCGTTCCTTCAAAAACATGTCTGCTAACAAACAAAAGACTCTCAATTCACGAAAAAGTCAAAATTATTTGTGAAATACTCATGAAAAGTCTGCAAAAAGTTTTTACTAATTTTGATATAATGCGGTTATTGCATATTATATTAATTGCTCCGTTTACACAGTTCCTGTCGCTGCCCTTCTTTCAATGCCCCTTTAAACTCGCCCATTGCACATAAAAATACTGTCCAGATAACATAAATAATTAAACTGTTCCAGAAAACTTTTTCGCAAGACATTATAAATAGTTCTAAATGTGAAAATCACCTCTTGCAGGATATTATAAAACGTGATTATGTGCCTCACTTTGTCTTATGATCTCAAAATTCTAAATTTGGCTTTAAGTAAAAGAACGATGTGTATGACTACTATATAACGTTCAAAAATACATTTTCACTGGGCGAATGCTAATTCACAAAACAAAAAAACGCGTAAGGCCAAACTTCTTTCAAATACGTAAGAACCTAGGTAAATTATTACAAAACATACACCCCGGATTGGTAGTATTAATGAATTATCTAATTTAAAAGGAATACGAATTTGAATAGCCTTGATAATGAAAATTATACGTAAAAATAAATAATAATTACCGCACAGAGTTAAACAAAGAAGGCAAAAATCGACCCAACATCGTTTTGTGGGAGATATTGAACAGTTAAATTTGTATTATCTCTGTCAAATACGACCTTTCTTCAAATAAAAAAGGTTCGTTATAAAAAGTAACCTCAAAACTTCCAACAATTTTGACATTCAATTCAAATATATCAAAGACAATAAGTTTTATAGATGATTCTCTCTCTCTTCTCTCTCTTTGAATAATGGCCGTGAACTTCTATATATGAAGGAGTATACGCCAGTGTCAAGTGATGTCAGCTTCATAGTATCTAGGTAGTTCTATTCATATGGGCGACACGGCACATCAAGCAACTCGGCCCAGGACTACTATTATCTAGTGAGATACTATGGAGTTAAACTATTTTACAACTAAACTACATAGTTTACAACTAAATGAATATTTACAATAAGATGATAGTTAAATGTATATGAGCGAGCGAATGATTTAATTTCCTATCGATATTTATCATATATATTATACATATTACAGGTTAATTTTGTTTTTGTTAATAAAATGAGTGATGCTATTCAATATGGAAATTTTATTGAGGCTCAACATGTGGGGAAGATTTGCGGGGAGTAATATTTTTGTTTGTTTTTTAAAGATCAAAGGGAAAGTATTCAGAGAACAGGAGAAGAAGATATGTTCAAGATCTCCCTCCTCCCGGCCACACTCACATAAAGAAGAGTTCCTTATATGTAGTCTGGCCAGGTGGACAGGGGAACAGCAATGTCCAAAGCGTATTCGGCTTATAGTTGTCGCTTCTCTCCGAGTGCTTCTATAATTGGAAAACCAGGGTTTGATTGGAATGTAGGGTTGAATTGATGCATATCTTTTTCCCCTAGTGCGGTTCGAGGCATTCCAGTAATTTGTCCACTCCTCCATCATCGAAGAGCGCACCAAAGGTAATAAGTCTTGTGCAGATGTGTAATTATATTTGTCTGTATTTCCTGTAGAGGTTGCCTCTTTAGCTAGAGTATCTGCTTCTTCGTTACCCGAAATGCCTCGATGACTAGGAACCCAAGCCAGGGCGACATCAAGGCCCGCCTCTTCAAGGTTGTATATAGTTTCCCTTATATTAAATGTTATATTATTTGGGGATCGAAATGGGTTATTTCCTATTGCTTGAAGGGAACTTAGACAATCGGATACAATTAAAGTGTTTGGGATACTTAATTCTAAAGATGTTTGTAATGCATCCAAGATTGCCAATGCCTCACCAGTGAATGTAGTTGAAAATTTGGGTAGTTAATTTTTTTCTTGATATTTAAGCTTTCGCAATATATTGCTATTCCTACATGTTCCTCATTAGCAATCTTGGATGCGTCTGTGTAGAAGACAGTCCAGTCGCTCCAATGGGTGTTAATGTGGTTGATGAAATCACAATTGGCGTGATAATTCGACTTATCAATACCAAGGGATTCAACAATGCGTGGATTTATAATTAAAGCTTGAAACGGGGTGCAGTATAAAGGAGGAATAGGGGTTTTTGGACTACCACATTCAACGATGAGAATGTACGATAACTTTGTATTAAAGGGGGGAGTGTTTTGTTCCTCCAAAATATGTTTGTGGGAATGAGATCTGAAAGTGATTTCAATTTACGCAGAAGGGGGGGGGATGTTGTTTTGTATATATTGAGGAAGTATCGGGTACCTAAGAACTGTCTTCGGAAGCAGAGCGGTGGGTCCGCACATTCAACCTGTAGGGCATTTGTCGGCGTAGATTTCATAGCTCCAACTATAATTCGAAGGACCTGAAATTGAATAAGGTCTAGTTTATGGAGGATATATTTGAAGGTAGGGTCCAATAAGAATGACCCATAATCAAGGTGGCTTCTGATGAGGGTGGTGTATAGAAGTCTCAAAGTGGTTGGGTGTGCCCCCCACCAGACTCCTGATACTGCGCGAAGAATATTTATGTTTTTTTGGCAGGTTGATGTTATGCTTTCAGCGTGATTTTTCCAAGATAACCTGGAGTCGAATGTCATTCCGAGGAATTTGTGTGAACTGTGGTTAAGAATAGGGACATTGTCAATATAAATATTAGTGGTAGGCAGTTGTTTTTTCCGCGAAAACACGACAATAGAACTTTTGGAGGGGGAAATATCTAATCCATGGTTTTTGAGCCACTTGGAGAGAGAGTGGAGGGAATTGTTTAATATTTTTTCTGCTATTTTAAAGGATTCATTGGACGTGTAAACCACGATATCATCTGCATATTGTAATACGACGGTATTGAGGGGAACCAGGTGAGCAAGATCTGCCGTATAAATGTTATAAAGGAGGGAGCTAAGGACTGATCCTTGCGGGAGACCCCTCCAAACTGTTCTTGTGAAAGACACCTCATCCACTGATAGGAAGATGGAGTGTTCTGATAAAAGGTTAAATATGAGGTGGGTGATTTTGTTGGGTATTTTTTTGTGTAACATCTTTTGTTTTAAAATATGTAAAATGACATTGTCATAAGCTGAGGTAATATCTAAGAAAGCGGCTATAAGTGGTTTTTGATAAGTAAATGCGGAATGAATATCAGTAGTGAGAATAGCTAAATTATCCATAGCACTACGTGATTTACGGAAACCAAATTGATGAATATCCAGAATTTTATTGTGTCCTACAAACCATTCAAGGCGGTTTTTAATAAGATGTTCTGTGATTTTTTCCAAAGTTGATGCAAGGGATATTGGTCTATAGGAATTTCCATCTGAAAGATCTATACCCATTTTACGTATTGGGATAATTTCAAATATTTTCCAGGACTTAGGAATTTTTCCTGTATTAAAAATGCAATTGACCAGTGTTAAGTAATATTTCCTGGTGTAGGGTAGGGTTTTCACTAAAAAGGAATATGGGATGTTATCCAACCCTGGGGAGGAGTCCTTTAGGTTGGACAAAACCATGTTGAGTTCATTTTTTGTGAAGGGTGCATCTAGAGGATGATTATGAGAGGTGAGAAAGTATGTACTCGTATATGGCACGTCATATTGGGCTGGAGATGAAGAAGGAGTAATTTTATTTAAAAGGTATGAACCCAACACTCTGTTGGTATTTTATGTAAGCGGGTTAAGTAGACGGACCTAAATTTCTTCACATTCTCCCACACTGTCGATATTGGAGTTTCTGGCGAAAGGGTGTGACAAAACCGTATCCATCCATCTTTCTTCTTCTTAGAAAGCAAGCGTTTTGTGACGGCTTGTACTTTACGAAAAAGGAGGAAGTTTGTCTCTGTCGTGTTATGTTTATAGGATTGATATACTTTTTTCCAAGATTTAATTGCATTTGAACACTCTTCATCCCACCATGGAGGGGGTTGTGGCTTAAAGAATTGAGGTTTTTTAAGGGGTATCGAGGAGTGAGCCGCCTGGATCATCAACTCCACGAATTTATCATACAGAGTATGGAAATTTTTATGTGTCGGCCATTCTAATTGTTGTATTGAGGCATCGAGGGAGTGGGAGAATTTGTTCCAATTGGCTTTACCAGTGTTAAATTTATTACAAGTGGGGTTAATGAATGGGAGGTGAGGTGATGGAAATGTAACGATTATGGGGAGGTGATCACTCCCGTGGGGATCAGGCACTACATTCCACGATAGCGTAGGGGCTAATGTAGCTGAACATATGGATAGATCTATTGCGCTTGAATTTTGATTCGGCGGTGTTAAGCGGGTGGGTGATCCGTTATTCAGTACGCAAAGTTCAAAATCGTCCAGAATATTCATAATTTCGGATCCAAATCTACATGTTCTAGGTGATCCCCATAGTGTGTGATGGGAGTTCATATCCCCAAGTAAGATGATGGGATGAGGTAGTGTTGTTATTATATTTCTAAGTTGTGAGATGATGATGGATGACGGGCGCGGGATATAAACTGATATATACGTAATATTCTGGACTCTCGCAGCGACTGCATTGAAGCTGGCGTCCCGAGAACCCAGAACCACTTGCGTATATGGAATGGATGATAAGATGAAAAGGGCTGCTTCACCCCTTCCATCCGCCCTATCGTCCCGTAGCCACGAGTACCCGGGAACATTAAATAATGTCCCCGGAGATAACCATGTCTCCGAGACGGCGGCCAAAGATGGGCAGAACTCACCTAGCATCAGAAGAAATTCAGCCTTGTTGGAGGGGAGGCTACGACTATTCTATTGCAATATTCTTGATGATAGGTGAGAGTTTGTTTCGGCCATTTTTAATATTTAATTAAGGGAGGTCGGTCCGGACCTTCCTTGTATTGCATCTGTTTCTTCAGATGTGTTGATTTGGTAGGTTAAATTTTGTGTTTCGTTTAGTATTTCTTTGGCAACGTTGGACGGTATATGAGGAGAATTGTATAAAAAACCAGAGATGAGTGATATGAGTTTATTTAATGTTGAAGAAATGTTTGTATCTAGTGATTGTGCAGTGATTGGAGTGTCTCGAGGGAGGCCACATCCATTAAGAAGGTTTGTGTTTGGACGCCATAAGAGGCCCTCAATCTCCCTCTTTGTCGAGGGAGTGATATGAGGGCGAAAAGTGGGACCCGATGGTTTGGTGCCATTTAGCATTTTTGGTTTCCAGGGCTTATAATGGTTAGAAGAGGGTATATTTTGGGAAAGTGGGTACGAGATTTGTTCACCGTGTGCCGTAACTTCGGCGAAGGATTTTACAGAGGTTGGGGTGGATTTTGATGCTTCCTGGTAAGACATGTTCTGGTCAGTCATAAGGCGTTTTATGTTAGTTTGTCTAGTGAATTCCGGGCAGGATCTATCCACTGCCGTATGACGCCCACCGCATGTAATACATGTTGGAGCCGTTACGGAGCAGGTTTCACCGAGGTGAGATTGGCCACATTTGAAGCAACGTGCAGATGATCTGCATTGTTGCTTCGTGTGTCCAAAACGGAGGCACTGGTAGCACTCTATGGTTAGGAAATAGTACTTTTCTACCACTAAAGAGTTGTAGAAAGCATATACCCTCTGAGGTAGGACCTGTCCGTCAAATGTTAGTACCACTGTTTGTGTACGGACCCATGTCACACCATCTGAGTTGGTTATTTTGCGGTTAAGTCTTCTGGCTTTCTGGATTCTTCCATAGCCATCCGGTACTTCCAGGTTTTCTAGAATTTCCTCATCCTTCCATTCAATCGGGATTCCTCTTACGAAGCCCATTTTGGTGATCATGAAAGAAGGAATAAATTATTTAAATCCATACTTGGCAAGGGCTCCATTTTGAAGGAAATTATTAGCTGATGGGAATTTATCGAAAGCTACAGCCAATCTATTTCGGCCTATTAATTTTATGCAGTTTCTTGGCGAAATGTCCGGATTTTTTTTTAAAGAAACATCCCAAAGGAAATTGAGTTGATGGATGTTCCTGGTGACTCTGAAGTTTTTTGTACATGTACCATTCCCTTACCTGGGGAGGAGACGGGGTTGCAGGGGGTATAGGGGAGGAGGTTGTAGGGTTGTGACTGTTTGAGGTATTTCAGATGGTACAGTAAGAGGGGTTACCTTTCTTTCCGGTGATTCTTGGCGGCTCCCAGGCTTTAGGTTCCTCGTTCTCTTTCATTTGGTTTTATTTTTCACTTCTGTAAAGGACGAGACCGGGATTTCCTCTTCAGTCAATAGTTCACTATTAGAGTTTAAATCTGGTGGTTTGGGATCAGAAGGTTTGTGTGGAATCATTTTACCTACGTACTAAAAAAAGAAAGGGAAAAAATCGATACGAGGAAAAAAAAATTTAAAGAGAGAAAAAAAACTACCTACCTTTGGATCTACGATGAAATTAACCACAAATATGTACACAATCTAAGTTAAAATATAATACATATATGAATAATGGTAGTATGAACGGTTATTTGTTATATGATCTAAATTAAGATGAATTTAGTGAAAAAAAAGTTAGTATTTTTTTTAACTGACAATGCACAACTTTCCCGGGCCGACGACCAGAGAGAAAAAAAACTTCTAGATGATTAATATTTTCTTCTTCTTCTTGAATAATAGCCGTGAACTCCTATATAAAAAGGAGTATACGCCACTTTCCTTCCGTGGTTGCAGTCCTAAGACTGGTTTGCAGCAATTTGAACTCTTCTCCTCCATTCCCCCCTGTCCTGTGCGGCTCTCTTTAAGTCTGTATATGTTGAGCAGCGCACGTCCACCAACAGGTCCTCCAGGTACTCTCGGCGTGGGCGTCCCCTAGAGTTTGTCCCCTCGGTCATACCCTCCATTATGGCATGCAAGAGGCCCTCTTGTCGTATTATATGACCGATCCATCTTGCACGCCTTTCGGACAGGATCCTGAGCAGATGCCTTCCTCCTTCGATTCGTTGGAGAACCTCTTCATTTGTGATGCGGTCTCTCCAGGAAACTCCTAATAGTCTTCTATAGGACCACATCTCAAAAGCCTCTAGTCTTCGTCTATCTCTTTCGGATAGGCACCATGTCTCGCAGCCGTACATCAAGATACTCCATACATAGGTCTTGATGAGGAGTATTCTCAGTTTTAGGTCTATATTATTTGATTCTATTATTTTCGACCTTTTATTAAATGCAAGTCTAGCTTGATGTATACGGCTGTCGACCTCGCTCTTGGACCGACCGTCCCATGTTATTTTGCTCCCGAGGTAGACAAACTCCTTGGTGTTCTTTAGTGGTTTACCCGACATCACTATTCTCATCTGATGCTGCGCTCGGCCTACAGTCAGCAGCTTTGTTTTGTCTTTATTTATCTTCATACTGTAGTTATTTTGAAGAATGCTTTCCATAGTTTCCATAGTACTTTCCATACGCCACTTAATATTCTCAAAATAACTGTAGCAACACTATTCTTCAATGTTTGTCCATGGTATGTGTCAGAACTTGACATTTCTGAATACATTTTATATAAATTTTGTAAATATTGTAATTAAACCGTCAGATACTTTCTTTAGAAAGCTTTACACAGACATAATACATAACTTTACATTCGTCATTGTTTAAGATACACTAGACCGCAGTGATGGACGAAGAAAACCTTTGTGACGCGAATGAATCGCCTAAAAAAGGTTTGTGTATAACCGTCTATATACAGACGTTTTATAGTATTGAAAATGTATAGTATTTAAGAGTCTATATATATATACGTTTTATAGTATTGGAAAAAATGTCCAGCAGTAAAACGGTTAAGTTAAATGTATTTCTACGTAAAGATTAATATTTTAGTTCTTATTAAAAATGACATTGTTGAGCCCGTCCAATGGTATCTATATCTGAAATGGTGTCTGAATTGTTAATGGTACACAGCTGCTCTTCAACATACAGGATCTCCTCGGCAACAAGGAGTTCAGCAATCTTGACTTACGTATGAATTATACGATGCTTCATATTCTCCGTGCTTCTATATAGTGTTGAAGTATAAACTCACGCTCTAATGACCACAAATAAACTAGAAGCTTTTGATATGTGGTTAGTTCATATGAAGTTCATCCTAATCCAGTGCAATCCAATCCATCCAATCGCAGCTGGTGTTGCGTGATGAAACTTCGCAATACCACCACTGAATGACCTCGACGGACACTCATTAACAATGTGTTCCATGTCTGATGTGGAGATGATGAAATGTGATATTACGGAAGAATGCAGCGAGTCTTATGGATTGACAAATTCCATAATGATACTTGGAAATATAAATAAACAAACATAGTGATGGATTCACTGTCAAGAGCAAACGAACAAGCTTTCTCAATATTTGACAGATATAATTGCTAAATGTCAGTATCATACCGTGGCAATTACATTGGGAAGCCTCAGATCGACATTTCTCGTGTCGGTGTGTATGCAGGGAAACACTGCCAACTTTCGTTAATTGGTATAATGTAAACCATAGATTTTATAGGTCCTTGCTTTGTAATTTTTAAAATCTCGACATTTGTTAAAAATTTAGAAAAATTATTTTTTGAGATTACAAAGAAAAATTGTACTATAGAGGACTACGGTTAATCCAACTCACTGATAATTGAGTCCCAGATAATCGTCGCTCTAGTGCACTACAATTGCCTATTTATTAGAAAATTTATAAAAGATCCCTTTAAGATGATTGTTAGTAAAATTATAAAGTTATTACAATGACTAAAATAATTTCACACTACAAACAATATTTTATATGGAAATATGCCTACCGCATTATAGTTAGTAAATTATACAATGTGTTGCCTAAAAGTGTGCGAAAAATTAATAGCTTCCAAAAAAATGGTATGATTTTCAAAGTAGTCTGTTGTTTTTTTTTCAGGACCAACATTGTCAACAAGTACATCCAGTTTTGAAGCTTTAGACCCCCATGATCCCAACCTGAGCAGATTAGCAACAACTATGTTCCAAAAAACAGCCGATTATTTGTATGGCGAGCTTACTTCAACGCAGGTTTTGTTTCTATTGTACTTTTTGATAATTATATTAGGTGTACAAATAAGTTTCCGCCGTTTTTTATAAAAAAATGGGCATTTATTGTGAAAGAACGGAACGTCATGTTTTATTCGAAGTAGTACCCATCGCTTGCCACTACTTTTCCCCATCTTTCTGTCAGCATACAAATACCGCGTCAGTCATCATCATCATCTTTTGAGGCTATCCACGAATCGACTCAATTTTTGGTATCTTCATATGATGTGAAGTGCTGCTCAGACAGGCCATGCGTCATCGATCAAAACAAGTGGTAATCAGAAGGAGCAATGTCTGGTGAATACAGCGGGTGGGGTAAAACTTCTCAATTGAGTGTTTCCAAATAGGTTTTGACCGGTGCCGCAACATGTGGACTAGCATTATCATGCAGGAGAATAATTTTGTCGTGTCTGGCGTAGTAGTGGGCGCGCTTTTCCTCGAGTGCTCGACTCAATCTCATCAATTATGTTCGGTAGACAGCCCCAGCAATGGTTTCATTCGGTTTGAGCAACTCATAATACACGACACCAAGCTGATCCCACCAAATACACAACAAGAGTTTTTTTCCATGAATATTTGGCTTAGCCGTAGATGTTGAAGCATGACCAGGGGATCCCCATGATTTCTTCCTTTTTGGATTATCATAATGGATGCATTTTTCATCACCAGTGACTATATGGTGCAGAAAACCCTTTCTTTTATGCCTGGCAAGCAGCATTTCACATGTGGAAAATTGGCATTCAAAGTTTCTCCGTGTCAGTTCATATGAATCCCAATTTCTTTGTTTTTGAATCATTCCCAATGATTTCAACCCATGTGAAATTGCTTGTTGAGTCACTCCTAATGTAAGTGCAAGTTCTTCTTGCGTTTGGCACGAATCTTGATCCAATAATACTTCCAATTCCGCGTCTTCGTACACTTTCGGCCTTCCGCTACGTTCTTTGTCTTCGATGTCAAATTCACCGTTCTTAAACTTTTGAAACCACTCACGACAACTTCTCTCACTTAAGGCAGCCTCACCATATGCTTCTACAAGCAATCGATGCGCCTCAGCTGCAGATTTCTTCAAATTGAAAAAGTTCCCGCAAATGACGCTTATTCGGCTCAAAACTTGACATTTTCGAACACAAAAAAATATGTTATACTGATAAAAATTCACTAATATTTCAAGGTCATGTTGTTGACAGATGTCCAACCTTACGATAATGACATTTTACATCTGACAATTTTAACCATAACTTACTGGTGGCGCCAACTTTTGTCAAACGGCGGTGACTTATTTGTACACCCAATACAATATTGAGACAATAGTCTTAAACAAATTTACAAAAATTCTTCCTTTCTTAAAGTATTACACAACATCATCACAATTTATGACTCTATAGCTCATAACCACTTCGAACTTATGGTCATTTTGAATTACCACCATTTTTCCGGTATCCCATTTGCTTCAGAGTTACAGTTCTTTAGTTCCTTGATGCTCCACACAAAATAATGTCCAGTGATTAGTATCTTTACCCTTTTTTCTCCTATTTAATCCCTCATGATCCCTTTAAGATGTGTAGACTTTTCTGACAACTCTTCCATCTGACTAGAAGAGCAACAATTACGGAGAGTCCAGTGACATCTATCACTTAGTCATTCCAACAGGTTGGGGATCTTCCCCTACCCTATCTGTCTTCCACATTGTTAGTGATCACCAGTTTCTTTAAATTGTCAACCTCTGTGAGTAAACTGTCCAAAAAATTGTAGTATGCATTTCAGACATCAGATGTACTATTTTAACCAAGTAAATTTTCAGAAAAGAAAAGCATTATCAAATTGTAATTTAATGTAAATAAATAAATATTTTTCATCTGTTTACTAATAAACTTATTTAGTAGAGTCTAACTTTTTGCACTGTTTTAAGTTTACAAGTATGTAGAAGGATTTCATCTGATAAAAATTATATTGTTTTCAGGATGATTACAAACTATTAGAGGAAATGAACAGAGTGACTATCTCCAAATACACAGATTTTCATAGAATTGCTGGAAACTTATCTACTTCCATGACAGAACTTGATAAACTATGTAAGTTCATTTATATATACAAGGATTTTTTTACAATAATTTGTATCACTGTTGTTATTCAAAATCCAGAACCACACAATATGCTAACATTATAGTTAGGCTACGTCAACAATTTAATAGTTAGCATGCTTGTTAAGCAATCTGACATCTCAGGTTTGATTCCCAGAAAAGTCAGCTTCTAAACTGGTTACACTTTAAAAAAAAAAATTATAGCTTCTAAGTTAAAAGACGGAGAAATCAATTAGTATTTCAGTAGATGGGATACAGTTCCACAGCTATTTGATGACCAGTGAGATATATCTATACATTCCATCAGGATCACAGAAATGCATCCATCCAGTTAGTTCATAGCCCGGCACTCCATATCCTCCTACATTAGGCCAAGACTGCAATTTTTCTTAGAAGAGTAGTTTGAAAAGTTTGGTAAAAATGCAAGTAAAATACATATATTTATTACGGTGATCACATCTTGATTTAACTAAAATTTCTTCTCACTGAGCCAATTTTTCAATTTCGCGAACAGGAAGAAGCCAAGTCTGGGGTGGTGGATGAGGAAGCAATTCATGCAATTTTGGCATCGCAATTGACTGTTGTAATGCATACAATTCATGCATTGCAACAGTCAATTGCGAGACGGCGCGTTGTCCTGGTGAAAGAAAACTTTTTCAGCACCAATCTTGGACAATTTTCCTTCAATTCGTCTTTCAAATGGTTCAATAATACCTCATAAAATTGGCTTCAGTTATTGTCTTGCCCTTTTCCAAGTAGTCAGTCATGATGATTCCGTGGAAATCCCAAAAAAACCTTCCCAGCCAACAAAACGGTCGTCACCTTCTTTGACATATTTTCACCAGTTTCCATTATTTTGACTGCTGTTTGGACTCTAATGTATAGTGGTGGATCTAATAAACGCTACACACTAGATGCAATTGGGTGTCCAGAGTGCGATTCGTCTTTGGTGCATCTATGGCCAAATTTAAACTCATTTATCCAGAAATAAACTGTCTTCAACACAGGTGTTGATTCCCCGTAAACTTCATCCAACTCGGCTTTGATCTGCGCAGCTGTTAATTTCTTCAAATAAAAATATTTTATGACAGCACGGAACTCATTTTTTTCCATTCTTGCGGTCAAAGTGATCGATTCAGATGACTGTCAAACGTTAACTATGCGTCGCATCTGGCCGAAATTATGACAGAGGTTGCTTGAGGAATGATACTTACCAGCAGTAATACAACTTATGAATTGTGGTGCAATCTCATGGAACTTTACCAAACTTTTCAAACTATCCTCGTATTGTAACACCTGTTTATGGTGTATGAGTAGATTAGGAGCCTGATTTTATCACAATCTAGTCCCTTGTAGGTGATAAAACAACGCAACCCTTGACCTGCTACAAGGCAATATTCTCAAAACATGACCGATCTAACTATCTCCAACATTTCACTCTTATTAGTATTTATTCACAATACACTGCTACAGTGTCCAATTACAAATCATCTCATTCGTCACACGGTCGTACCACCTATCCTAAGGCATCTATCTCTTCTCAGAACTGGGACCAACTTCTCTTTTGGGCCTTGGTAAAAAGCCATGTACGAGGGTCATCCAGAAAGTAAGGTTTCAACATTTGTGTAGGATCAAAAAATGCTTGTATTTTATTGAAATTCACAGGATACTTCACAAATATATCAAACTATTTTTCAACGTAATCACCGTCAAGATCGAGACATTTCTGTAGTCGGGGCACCAGCTTTTGTATGCCAGTGTCATAGACCTCCGCCGCCAGCTCTTTCAGCCACTTCTTCACAGCTTCCTCGACCTCCTGATTATTGGAAAATTGTTGAGGTGTAGTGACACACCCACGTCTCATCCCCCGTCACGATAGAGTCCAGAAAAGCTTCTCCTTCCTGTGCAAAACGATCCAAGATGTGGTCACGCGATTTTGACGGTGCTCCGGTGTGAGCATTCTGGGCACCCATCTCGCACACAACTTCTTATAACCAAATTTATCTGAAACAATATCACCAAGGAGACTTTGAGAAATGTCAGAAAATTCTTCCTGAAGCTCGTCAAGCGTCACAAGGCGGTCATTTCGCACTTGTTCTTCAATTTTTTGCACAAGTTCGTCAGAAATCACTGCCTTGCCTCGTCGTGAGTATCAATACGGCCTTCTCTGAACAACCTAACCCACTTCGTGACATGTTGTCGACTCATCACATCACTACCATAAACTTCCACGAGCTTCCGATGGATATTCGCGGCGGTATTGTTCTGCAAAGTCAAAAAACGGATGACCGCGCGGATCTCGCACGTGCGGGAGGTGGCGGGAGCGCATGACGACCTCTCCATCAGAAGAATTTATTATGACTGAACAAAATGACCGACAAACACGCGGGACCAAGCAAACTGACCGGTAGGATCTCCCCTACACGCCAGGTGCGCCAACTTCGAAACAAAAAATTTCTCCCGGGCTCAGGGGCCCTTGTAACCTTACTTTCTAGATGACCCTCGTAGTAAAATGGCCATGATGAAGGGGCTGATATGGCCTTCATATTGTAAAGGCACCGCTGACAGTCCCTTTGCTAAT
Source organism: Odontocerum albicorne (assembly GCA_949825065.1). Classification (NCBI taxonomy): domain Eukaryota; kingdom Metazoa; phylum Arthropoda; class Insecta; order Trichoptera; family Odontoceridae; genus Odontocerum; species Odontocerum albicorne. The sequence continues at coordinate 12,114,877 of OX463853.1, read as the reverse complement.
ACACAGTTCATTCCCAAGACTTTCATCCCATTCCCAGTAACAGTGACACGAAAATAATTTATCAACTCTATTGACGAGGATGCTTTTAATGCTGTGTACGTTGACCGAAACGGAGAGAGCCCTCTGATAATGCTAAACTGGTTTTTCTCAATATTTTTCAGATGAAACTCTTCTCCCATATCTTCAAAAAATTGATGCAATGGAAGAAAGTGTCAACAAGTTAGAACAAGCAGCTTATAGGTTGGATTCTTATTCAAAGAAATTAGAGTCAAAGTTTAAATATTTAGAAAAACGTTAATAATTATGAAATATTGCCAGATTCAATATTGTTTTAAGCCTACTGTGATGAAATATTGATGTTATAATATAAAATTATCATATTGAAATGTATTTATCATTGCATTCCATGAAATTGTGCTTGGAAAATAAATAAGTAAGTAATCTATACAAAGTGGGCGTTACTATACAAAAATACCAAACCCACATTTTCTGACATAACTGAATTATCTCGCTTTATATGGGTTTATATAGAACAAAAATAATTCTTTTCATACAGCCTTGACATATCGAACCCAATCGATGGCAGATTTATATAACACCTAAGAATTGCTATAGAACAATAAAAATTCTAATAAAACTAGTTCGGAAGTAAATTCTGTCAAGAATAGATATTGGATTGCCTAGTAATAATAAAAGGTTGATTTATATAGCGCCTTTTAGAGAGCAATCTCTCCTCAAGGGCGCTCCAACGGGACTTGAATCCACTACTTTTGAAAGATTAAAAATATTACAAAATAAATATATATGTATACAGTCGAGTGCCGATTATCTGGGGCTTAATTATCTGTGAGTTGATATTAACCTTGGTCCTCTGTAGTATAACTTTTTTTGAATAATCCCAATAAATATTTTTTCCAAATTTTTAATGAATCTCCACTTTTTAAAAATCGCAAAGCGAGGACTTAAACTGTTATACAATTTATGGTTTACATTATAGCAATTGACTAATGCTAGTAAGTTGGCGATATTTTCCCACGCGTTCTTACCGACATGAAAATATGTGGATCCGGGGTTTCCAAATGTAATTGCCACGTTATGATACCGGCATTAAGCGGTTGTATCTGTCAAACATCGAGCAAGCTTGTTCGTGTACTCATCTTGCATAGCAAAATTTAGGAGTATCTAGTATTTCAACTCTTAAAATGTCTTAATAAAAACTTAATTTGGATTAACCGTGTTTTTCAATTAATATACTGTATATATGTATAAGTTAAGTTAGGTAATTAGATTAGGTAATTCCCCGCATCTGCATATGTTCAGAAAAATATATTTAAGATTACGAACTACAAAGGAACCTTTTTAGATCTTCTGATATGCGATTGTAACATATTCGACTTTAGGTTTAATATAATATATGTGAGTAATGTTCATATACAATCATAAATTTTGATAAGACCTCCCAAAAGGGTTATCTTCAAGTGCTTCCTAAAGCTGCATATGCCACCCATGTATCTAACACTAAGAGGCAGATCATTCCACGCTGCAGGTCCAGTAATGGCAAAAGCTCGAACATAATATCCTGTCTTATTGGATCGATTTGGAAAAGTCAATTTATTAGATGAAGATAAAATCGACCTCAAAGTTTAACACCTCCGAAAGAAAATCTCCCAGACACGAAAAAACTTGAAATAACCATAAAATACCTATTTAACAGATTTGATATTTTCCCACATATTGGATTGGTCTATGGTATTTAAAAATTTCAAATAAAATAAAAAATGTATTTTTGAATAGGTTTTTTTACATATGTACGTCCAATTGTAAAAAATAATTAGTTGAGGAATTCGCAATATGCGTTTTTTTATTCAAGTATGAATGGGAAAGTGAAGTTCACCACTAGTTTTAAACAGCTTTAATATACTGGGACCGCTAAATGAATATCATCATTCTGTGATGTAGCTCATGACTGAGCATCATGATTCCCATGATAGCCTTTGACAACTCCTCTCCATCCATCCCTGCACTTCGCAATTCGAAAACCAGTTGTTAAGTGTAGTCCTATCGCGTCTCTCATGTGGTAAATGAACATACTAATATGTTTTTGAGGAGTAACAATTTATAAAACATAAAAATATTTCTTTTGGGTTAGTAGACCACACACTCCTGATAAAATGGCACCAGTTAGACCGAAGTACTTCTCTTATAACAAACCAAGATCACTCCACCTGATGAGAGCCTCTGGATATGAGGTAGAAACTTGTATCACAGTAATTAGTTGAAACCTTTGATAATTACTTTTATTATAAGTCAATTCATACATTGAAGTGAATAAATTTAGTTATTACGAGTGATTTCTCCATTGAGTGCTTCTCTGTATGTCCCATTCTGCTTTGTATATACTCATACAAAGACCTTTTAACATTTTTCTTGTAGGTTAAAACAATTTTACCTTGCAGTAAGCCTGCTAGGTTTTACTGTATTAAATGTCTAATATAAAGTAACCCCTTCATTTAAGCGGTCCTGATTTATGTGAATTCAATTTAATGTAGTTTATATTGTTTGAAGCTAGAGAAACAAAAAACAGCGATGTAGCATACTAGATAGATTCTTTATGCCAGCAACATTGATAACAGAAGACAATGGAAGATGCATTTTGCGAACGATTTTCAATAAATAAGTACAAAAAAATGTAAGTTTCGTAATTTTTTTCATCATATCGCTCTCATTAAAATGTTATTGAAATAAATAACTAAAACTTTTTTAATGGAGTAAGAATTCAGTATCTGGAAATATGTAAAATAAGAAATATTTTACATAGCATTCAATAGTTCCATTTCACGGTTTAAATTTGCACACTGTTTTCCTAGAATTATAATAATTACCCACTCAATTGAGAGATTTCCATACTATACGTAATAAAGATACTGACTGAGGTGCCCCTTTGTCAGTTATGCACACTGCACATATTGAAATGACATGAAACCCTATAAACATTTTCAGAAGAGGAAAAAGGATTAGAATCAAACAGGGTATAACACTATTTTTTTTTATTTTTCTTCTAATAAATAAGTTATGTCATACAACGAATGGCATGTGAACAATATAAATAATAAAACAGAAAAATGCTATATAAAAATATCTCTATTAGATGCTACATGTTAGAACACAATAAAAAGAAAAGCGAAGCTCTTGAGAAATTTGTACGAAAAGGATCAACATAAATGAACAGTTAAATGCTAATAATCTAAAAAAAAAGCATCAAGATAAAAAAAACCCTTAACCAAATTTCAGCATACATGTAACGAAGATAAGTACTCAAAACTTAATAACTATCATTATGACACATAATAAGATAACAAAGTGATGAATGGAAAAAATAAAGATTTTGTGTGCCATACATTCCATCAATTCATCCGAGTAACAAGATTAATTTAAATATAATTATATATTTACACTTATATGAAAGGCGTATTGTTCAATTTACTTTTTACACATTTTATTTTAATATTAAAAACTCTTATCCAAAATCCAGCTCATTAATGCTCACATAAATCTATTTATCCAAAAATAACTTACTTATAATAAAATACATTAAAATTTATTACTAACTTTATATATACAAACAATAGAAATGGAAGGCGAACAAATCTGATTGTTGATAATCTACAATTGTCTAGCTATGGGCGTGATGAGAATCATTATTATTATATATTTATCTTGTTTGCTGTCAATAAAACAAGGATGTTAAAAAGTATGCCTAAAAATTTCAAATTATGCAAATCAATAACATTGAATTCTTCACTGGGTTTGTGTCTTAAATAATATCTTAAACAATAGCTACCTTACTTTTTTCTGAAAAAAGAAAATATCAATAAAAAATCAAATGTAAATTAATATTACGTTAGCTAAAATTTATTAATCATATATTATTGTGAATAAGTTAAGGAAAAACTTATGTGACCTAAAAATGTTCCAAAATATATAAATATATATTAAAAAATATTTTTACAAACATATTGATTTCATAAAAAAAATATATATATGTACGTACTTATGTATATATGTGTAATGTGTAGTGTGAGTGTGTGTGTGATATTTCTAATTACAACTATAATAATATTAATATAAATTATGATGAAAATAAATTAATAAGAAAAATTCATCAATGGACTGAAAAAAAAATATTTTAACAGTATCAACACATCAGTTTATGTTTTATTTCTATTAGACATCAGCAAGCAATATTTGCTAAGTGGAATTTTTAACGATAACTTTTCTCCTATTTAAAAAAATAAAAGTTCCGATCAGAATTATGAAATAATTATTTCCAAAATAATATCCTAATTATTAGGTACAAACATTTTCAAGTCATTTTGAAACAATGAAAATATATATGGCATATCGAGATTACCAGTATTTTTATTAAAATATTTGGCTTTATTTAAGATTTTTCAACCCTATTTTCAGTCTAAGTTAATAAATTACTATGAAGAGCCAAAATATACAAAAACATATTCTAATGCTGATGTCAGAATATCAGTAAAATTCATAAACATGCTTTTCATACACATTTTTCTGAAAAGAATGTTAAAATAAACCATTCACCATAACACAAAAATAATAAACTCAAAATAAGTTTTTTTATATCATAGACTTAAAACTTTCAGTTACTTTTGCGAGTGAATAATTTGCACTTGGCATATTTATATTCATTTGATCTTAAATATTATGCATATTCATATAAAATTACAGTTTTATCAATATTACAATAATCTTAATAATTTATGCAAGATACAAATTTACTATTTAAAAGTGGAGGAATAGCAATTATTATCGTTCATGTAATATAAATATAGTAACTGCTTAGTAACTGTTCCTTAAATCCTTTGAATCAAACATGAAATTCAGATAGATACTGTGGAAGTACATATTTATTAAATATTAATAAAAATCAAATTCATAACATAATACTTAGGGCTCAAAGCACTCTTACCACGGTGAATTGCCTCGATAAAAAAAGTATTGGCAGTACTTTATATTATTGAATAATATTTATCAATAAAGTGCACTTATGTATTTTAAAATATGTACATAAATTCTATAAACAATTTGTTAAAAAATTGAGTATATATCAGGGAAGATTTGTATATGTAATTATTATATTACAAAATTTAAATGTTTTATTTGTATTTTATTGAACAGTAAAAAAGTGTACTCTTTCAAGGATGGGGAAAATCAGAACAATCTTTAAAAACTGAATAAGTGCATACATATAACAAAAATAATATTAAAACTGATATTGTATTAAAATTTCAAATATTTAAGATATATTTTGCTAACATATTGTGTATTAAAATAAATATTTTGCAAATAAAACATGATAACATTACATTATGTGGTACAAAGTCATTGGGTTTCATGAAGTACATTCATTAATTTTAAAATAGTTAACATTTCATTACAATTCATCATTATCATCATTGTCAACCAGGGTCGATCCACTGTTGGATGAAGGTCCCCCCAAGTTGACTCCAAATAGTTAGATTTTTTGCTCGTTGGTGCCATGTGATGATGCCATGTGATGCTGCCATGCTTCCTGATTTCATCTATCCAGCGCACCATCGGTCTTCTTCTGCCTCAAGAGGCAGAAGGGTACCATTGGATTATTTCTGATGTCCATCGGGAGTCTGACATTCTGGCTACATGTCCTGCACACTGCCACTTCATTACAGTTAATTATAGAAAATTGCAGTGTAAACTAAAAAAAAATATGTTATAATTTCCTGTTTTGATATTATAAAGCTATCTATAATATATTAACCGTTTTACTGCTGGACATTTTTTTCAATACTACAAAATGTCTATATATACTCACAGCACTCTAACGGTTAAGGCCATAACAGCAAACATGTGGATACAATTGATGAATTTATGCATATAGTGAAGGTAGATTTTTCATATTTTTTAAATAATGGGTTTAACCCGATTCAAGTAATATTAAAGATTTTACTTTTTTACAAATTTGTACGAATGTTAAAAGGCAAAAATTATATATATATATTTTTAATTTTTTTTTATTTTATCAATAGTCTTGTGCAATAAATTAAAAAAAACCATCAGAATAATGAAAATTAATGTAACTTTTAATGATCAACATTAAAAAAGAACATTGTTATTGTATACAAGAAAAAAGTTTAACTAAAGATTTAAAAAATGTAATTAATTCGAAAAACAAACGTTTATTAGAAATTAGAAAATTTGTAAAAACATATTAAAAATGGAACCAGCATAGAGGATCTAATCGGCCAAACCCATTGCTCGTAGACCTAAGCTCAGGTGGTACAATAGAATGACTCAAGCAAGACATGCTGAGAATTTGGAATTTGATAGTTACGGCTGAGGACCGCAGGGTATGGCGAGAATTGCTGCTGGAGTCCCATGGCTCACTCGAGGCCGGTGCCCCGATTTAGGAAATATATATTTGATATTTAAAAGGTATGGAAGAAAATCTGCATTTTATAAATACGTATATCAAATTTCTTAATGTTTTTCCAAGTCATAATTTAATAATTCCAAAGGAATGTGTCCTTGTCAGGTGTGATGAACTTATTTTGTTTCAAACGTGAACATTTACTGATGATATTACAAGCAAACGTGAACATTTACTGATGATATTACAAGCAAATAAATTTTTGATTACATCCTTAGGTTTTATAATGTGATACAATTAAACCTACATATTTGTTCACAGTCAGCCAAATTTTTGTGACATATAATAGTTAATAGTACAAATACACCCAATTTCAGAGAGCAAATCTGAGTAGTCTCATGATGGGAGTGCTATAACTTCATCATATACTGTAAGGCGGAAATTTTCATTATATAAGTCTCAAAACATTCTTCTTGACTATATCAATTTGATTTTATTTCAACATTAATTTGAAGAGTTGGTAGAGATAATATTATTTAGAAAAAGTAGCACTGTCATAACTTTTCAATCTTAAGTAGATAACTACTCAACTAAGTAAAAAATAGAAACATCACTCTTTTAGTACAACTCTTAGATAAAGTGTGTGCGTTAATTTAAAAAAAAATTCTTATCGTTTATGAAAATACAACTTCTCAAAAATATTAAATCAAATAAAAATAATTTTGTTTCATTCTCACTAAAAAAGAGTTTGGTTAAATATTATTCACCATAATAAAACTCTGAGCTATAAACCAATATAGCATCTGAAATATTAACCATTTTTCAAATACTATTCTCCTCTCATTTTAAAGATACAATTAAAAATCCAAGTACAATAAGAATAAGGTTATCAATTTTTTTTTAAAGGATTCTTACAGTATTTTTTATAACAAGACTAGTTAGGACACTGAATATCCTATTTTATTTATGCCCCTAGTCCAAACACAGGAACTAGTAACCTGTTTTGAGACCAAATGGAATGCTGAACAACAGTAAATGATGAAAATTTAGCAATCGGGATACGTGAGTCAAGAAGAAATGATTTTCTTTCTCTGCCGTCTTCCATCCAGTAGATACGACATGTCCAAGGGTTGTTTTGTCGGCATCTTGGAGAGTAGTTTCAGCAAAATGTTGTTAAGACGGGCTTTTTGTGTTGCCCGACTCTGTAAATAAAAATAAAATTATAAAGAAAAATGAATATGTGAATATTAATGGTACTCGTGTTATAAGCTGTTTTGGAGGAATACACATTTTCTTGCACCAAGAATCGGCAATTAATTCCTTGATAGACAGACCTTGTCTATGAAGAGTGAGGAGCTTCTCTGCATAGACAGACCAGTGCATCTTTTGAATGTTGCGTGCGCAAGTATAAAATATACGAAGGCACAATATAAATATTTCAACTGAGTAGTTGAGCAGTATGAAAATAATTGAAATATTTATAAGATCAAAACCACTTTTCACAGGGTCTGCCTGCCTCTTTCTATTCAGAAAAAGGTGTTTGAAAAATAATTATGGAAATGATATGATATATTTACACTCTTCTCTTCATCTTACGATTCTAACAGAATAAGTTAAAAGTTGTCAAGTATTGGGGAAAAAATCGATATCATACGTTTTTCAAATATTAACCGTTAGAGTGCCGAGGCGCGCGATTGCGCGCTTGCGCGTACTATCCAAAATTGCCAGGAGCGCGACAGCGCGTCCAAAATCAGTTGCCGTTTAGCACGCAACAGGGGAGGTCGCTCGCACGCATAAGTATTTTTTTTATCTTTCTATGTGTTACATAAAGTGCATATTATAATATTATTAGTAATTACAATATAAAAAGGATTTGGGAAAAGAATTTTTTTAACCCAAAATGTCGGAATACGAAAACAGTTCGAGTGAAAATTATCGTTCTTCAAGTTGTGAAGCGAGTGATAGCGGGAGTGACATTGTGGTGCGCTCACACCGCGTAATGGAAATTTTGAGTGAGAGTGATAATAGTGATGATAACTATTATTTTGCTGATACGGAGGATATACCGGACTGCGAAAATGACAATGTGACCTCGACCCAATTCAGACGCCTACCACCGGATACGCAATACAGCAAACAAACTCCGCACGTATTTTGCGAACTACCAGGACCAAAACATACCCCACCAGGTAACGCAAAACCTATTGATTTCTTCAATTTGTTCTTTACGGCTGCTCTTATAAAAAAAATAGTTGTTGAAACTAACCGTTACGCCGCACAGTTTTTGCAAGATCATCCAAATTTGAAGCCTCAATCTCGTACAAAATTGTGGAAGCCAGTCACCATCCCAGGAATGAGAGGATTTATTGCCGTTATACTGGAAATGGGCATCACAAGGAGGCCAACTATTTTCTCTTATTGGATGAAAGGATCAAGATGTATTCCATGGTTTGGAAGAATGTTTGCACGAAACAGATTTCAGTTGCTCTTGAATTTTTTTCATTTGGTAGATAATAAAACTTTAGCTCCACCTGGACATCCAGAATACGATCCATGTGCCAGGTTTCAAGTGTTGGTAGATCACGCCAAGTTGGTTTTCCGGCAGCATTATATACCCAACCAACAGTTGAGTATGGATGAATCTCTTGTTGGAACAAATGCTCATACTGTGATCAAACAGTATTTGCCCAACAAGAAGCATCATCAATGGGGTATAAAATTCTGGATGCTTTGCGACTCTTTGTCGTAATATTGTCTTGGATTCTTTGGCTACCGTGGTGCTAAATCTGAAGTTGACAAAGATGAGATCAAAGAAAAAGGTCTGGGATTTGTGGTGGCAGAAAAACTTTTGTCGATGGGAAATTACCTGAACAAGGGATACCACCTGTTCACGGATAATTTTTACACCAGTGTAGAACTTGCACGGTCCCTTTATCAGAGAGCCACATACCTAACAGGAACCATACGTAGAAATAGGAAGCTTGTTCCAAAAGAAGCCAAAACGGTACCAGTAAACGAGCCCAAGTATTTCACAAACGATCCAGTGTTGATGTGTTCTTTTAGAGATAAAAAGACAAAAAAAAATCCGGTTATTTTGATTTCTACACACAGCGATACGGCAAATGTATCTGTCACAAAAACGAGAGGAAACTACGAATCTATAAAAAATAAACCAGCAATGGTACACACCTATAATCAATTTATGGGCGGAGTAGATGAGAGCGACAAAATGCTATACGCCTATTTGGATGAACGAAGAACTCTTAAATTTTGGAAAAAGGTTATATTCAATGTATTTGGAAGGATGGTGGTGAATGCATTTATATTGTATAGTGAGAAATATGCAGACAAAAAAATGAAAAGATTGAAATTTACATCGAGTATAATTGATGATTTAGAAGAGAAATGGTTGCTCCACAAAAATAGACCAGAACCTGCTACTCAGACTTCATCTCCCCCTCGAAGTATTGGATTAGAAAAGTTACCCGGGCGTAAATTACGGCGCTGCGTAGTGTGCAGCAGCAAGGATCGCAGCGCTGTGAAGAGGAGCAACTTGATTTGTGCCCGCTGTAAGAAAGGGCTTCATGGAGTCTGTGCGGGAAAGCACACATGTTAACTTTTTTACTTTTAGATTCCAGTTTTTGTTATAATTTTTGTTTACAATATATATTTCCATATTTTTTTTTGTATTTTATTACCCTTGTACATGTTTTTATAAAGAAAACACCGAAAAAATTATTAGAATTGGACAATTTTTGGAAGAGATACAGTTTTTTTTTCAAGACAAGGGTAAATGACATAAAAAACAAATATTTCCTTGGCATTTTTAAGTATATATGAGTAAAAAACAATGGCACTCAAACGGTTAATTTTTAGTGATTTTTTTATTTTGCGTACTAACACAATGACACATGATGTTCTACAGAAATATTGAGTGTTGACATCCGAGAAATTGTTGATCCTATTCATGGATTGATGATAATAAGTATGTATAAGATTAGAAGCCGCGGTCTACTGGTATGCACTGGTATTTACTAAACAAGTGGACATCTCGGTTTCGATAAACAGCGGATTTAGCTTCTTAGTTGATTTTACTTTTTTACCTCATTTCAACTGAATTCATATGCGGTTGTTCATATGCGGTTTATTAACAGATCAAAAGCACTACATAATAGTAAAAAATTACACTATCAAAATCTATTCAATGATACGTTGTGAAAGATTGAACTTGGCAATTATCTTTGAACTTGATATCTTTGCAATTAGTAGTAGTAGATTTGATCTGTTAGGACCATAGGTTTGCTGAAGTCCAATAGCTTGCACTCTATAAACCATTAAATATATAATCAGTTTCATTCAGCAACAGAATAAATATAATAATTATGACTTTTAAAGCGCTATTTAGAGAGCAAACTCTCCTCAAGGGTACTTTTTAAGTTTGAGGTGCATGGCCGCACGGAAATGCACTGGCCTTCTGTGCGGAAGATCACCAGATCTAACCCTGCGCTGTGGTCATATCTATTCTTTCAAAAAAGAAAAAATGAAAAACATGCCGGTGTGCTCCGATCATTTCACTTCGGTATGCCATCAGATCCAGTATAGCGGTGTGGCCGGTGAGTTTACTGCTGTGCAACAAACAGCTCACTCACTTAAAAAGAAACAAAAAACTTCACGGCACAGCATCGTTTTCCAACTTAATTTACATTGGAATGGCGAAGGAATCCTTGACTAACATATGAGGCCCAGCAATGATGACGATTTTTACAAATAAAATCGACATTTATTTTAACAGTAATCGAATAACAAAAAATTGAGGAAGGTATTATCACCTCGAGAACACTTTTTTAATTTATAAAATTTAGCTCATAAATTCAGATGGAATGATGTCTGAAAGAATGTTTTAAACAGGAATGGTAATAATTAATAACAAGACTACTAGACTACTTACTACATATTGACCCAACTATTCATTTTGGTAATGCTGCTCTTCGGGCAGATATCTAGATTATTCAATATATTAATCATGTAGAATGATAAATCCTATGAGGCTAGTTATAAAAAAATAAATTTAGAGGAGACATTTAACTCTTTCAATGCTGATACAAAATACATGACAACCGACCGGTGCGCAGTATATTTGAATAAAAATTAGTTTCAATCCGTGAAATATTCACGGAAGTAAAACAAATTCTACATTTATGAAAATATATATTCATAAATGTAAAATTTGTTTACATATATCATTTATACATCGTCCCCTTTTACACCGGTTCCAAAATTGTTAGCGAGGTATTTAAAATTCATTCAGTATAGCTTTGATTTGATCGACGAATCAGAGCGAAGGCCATGCTGTAAAGGTGGGTTTACACATGTAAAAAATATTCTTAAATAAATTTTTATTTTTCAAACAAATATTTTTTTGTCCTTTTTCAAATGTGTTTATTTTCATGTTATTTTTATTTTGTCCATTGGGAATTCGGCGCAAAATGAGATACCCACACTTTTTTTTTTTTTATCAAATGTACTTGAGTGACTTTTTGGTGTGATAAGAGTGATGTTGCTATTTTGACGTATACCGTAATGGTATTGAATGGAGGTTTTTATAACACTTTTAGAACAAAAAAATATACATATCAAGTCAGGTTTATACAATAATAAAGTAAAAAATAATTCAATATTTGTGGTAAAGTTGGAAGCAAGGCTCCTCCTAGCAACAAACAAAGACCAGGTTGAGTGGGGCAATCTGGACAAAATAATAATGAAGCATTTCTTTTCTTAGCTGTATCCCACCATTGCTTACATCTGCGACTTTCGGTTTTATTGTCAGTGTCTTTTTCACAAAACTTCGGCAGATGTTTCTTGGTTTTTGATTGTACTGTTTGTCTCGGAATGATGATAGAGGTGGACCTAATAATTTTTTGATTATAAATAACATGAAATCATACGACATTTACTGTGAATTGTCTGCATTTTATAAATGCCAAGAATTCAATAATATCTGGAACAGATGATGGCCAACTTTTTGTACCAACTTAATGTTTTTCTTTTGCACGGGTAGTAAGCTAACATCTGGCCATAATAGTTTATACCGCCCGTGTGATTGTTGTAATTTATTACCATATTTGGTTTGGTAACCACTTTATCACGTCTGTTTTTAGCAGCTCCCCATCAAATTCAGAAGAAATCATAAAGACTTCTCGGCGGTCTTTCCATTTGGTAACACATATACCATTTTCTGTGATCTGATTCACACTTTCTCCTTTCATCAGTTGTTTTATATATTAGGTAAAGCGAAATTTTCATTAGGTGTCACGTTGAAACCAGTTTGCCACCAGTTACCGTTGGGTTAATACGTCGTGGTTGGTATCGTTTTGAAGCTCGATTAATATCCTTTCTGTTTTGGTCCAAAGTACAAAACTGCAAAAGCCAGAGATTGAAGACACATTTGCGGTATTTTATGCTGTTTTTATTCGATAAAGGATTGAAGTCAAAAGAAGCTACCCAGACCATCTGCGATATTTATAGAGACATCTTGAATCCTCGGAAGTGCCAAAGATGGTTTCAAAAAATTGAAAGTTGTGAAAGGGAATCGAAGGACAAACCAAAAATAGGAAGACCTCTTAAAATCGATGATGACACTTTAAATTCATTAGTGAGGTCCGATCCGCGTAAAACCATCAAGAAATTGTCATAAGATATCGGTTGTCCATGATCAACAGTGAAGAACTATTTGAAAAGGCTCGGAAAACAAAATAGACAAGGAATTTGGGAGCCGCACGAACTTTCTCCAACGGCCATGGAACAACGAATAACAATCTGTTCATCTTCACTCTCCAGATATGAAACTGATCCATTTCTTAGAAAAATTGTTGCTGGGAATGAGAAGTGGGTCCTTTACACCAATCCGAGGAGAAAAAAAAACAAAAAACAATGGTTTTCGACAAATCAGGTACCTGTGTCTACCCCTCAGCCGACATTGACTCTGAAAAAGGTTTTCCTTTGTGTTTGGTGGGATATTTTGGAAATTATTCATTATGAATTACTAAAACCTGGTCAGACTGTTACAGCAGATTTGTATTGTGCCCAATTAGAAAGATTAAAGGCAGAATTGCTTAAAAAATGATCAGTTTTAGTAAAGAATCAAAGCAGAATTCTACAACATGATAATGCAAGACCACACGCAGCAAGGATTACGCAGGACAAAATAAGAGAGCTAGATTTAGAAGTTCTGCAGCATCCACCATATTCACCTGATATTGCACCTTTGGATTACAGTCTTTTTAAGTCGATGGAACATTCGCTTCGAGATAAAAAATCTACGAATGTCGAACAAGTCCAAAATCACTTGGAGTCATATTTTACCGAAAAACCGCCAGAATTATACGAATAAGGTATTAAAAAACTGCCTATTCTGTGGAGAAAGATCATCGGTAACAACGGTAATTATTTAACGGAATAATCTTGTATAGTTTTTGTTTAAATCAATTTTTTGTCGCATCAAAAAAAATTGTCATTTCTTTCCGCTTTACCTAATATAACATCGATCGGTTTTTCTTTTCTATTTGCTCGTAGTGTCCTGTGGCATACGCATTTTGGTTCAACATTTTTTTTTTGTAAGAGGAACACTATTATAGAAATTATCCATTTAAACTGAATATCCGGCTCCCGTCTTACCCTCTAGCAATTTTTGAATGACTTTATTAGTGTGGCCTTTGCCACTTTACTCTTCATCTGATGATCCACCATATACTCGTACAATTAGTTTTACGTGTCAAGTTTTATACCATATTTGAACTTTTTGCTTTTTATATATTGGCGAAAAATTAATCGGCCTCTTCAAAGAACCAACGATTTATCTATCGATAGTTGTCTGTGCGGATTATTATTACCTCCATTCTTTCATTGAAAAATCAATCATTGTCCTGATTTTTGCCAAGCTCGATAGATCTTCCTCATTAATGTTGAAATGTAGTGGCCGTAAGATAAGTAAAAATCTCTTGACATGAATTGCGAAAATGCCGGTAAATTGAATAGGTAGCCCGTCTTCCAGTACCGGTACCGTCAACCGGTTCAAACGTATTGTTCCGGCGTGTAGTAGTAAACCCAACCACACTTTCGTCTTTAGTGACATTTTTCCATCGCGTGATTCTGCCTGTATCACCTTCTGATTTCGGCAATACTTCAACAGCATACACATTGGTTTGGGTTGTCACAAGGTTGTATAAATCTTCATTGAAAATCAAATCAAAATAATCTATTGGTTCTTTACTTGACATCTCAATTTTCAGCCCGGGTATTTTTGAAAATGGTATAGAGGCTGGTTGTTTTTTTTTATATTCGACCATTGCGTAGAGCTAACGTCTGGTGTTCTAGACGTTTGTGAAACAGTTTGAATTTGAATATTGTCATCATTTTCAATATCTGACTCAAATTCAGAATCGTCCTCGATGATCGTGAATTCCTCATCACTAACGTCACTAAATGAATCATCCATATCATCCTCAATCCTTTGTCTTTTAGAGCGCGATGGGCGATTAATTTTTCAAGGTAAACGTAATTTTTTTCATAAAATCAAAAAGAAACTTATATGATACTAAATATCACTATGTACACAAATTGCTATAATATATTTTTCAAAAGGCACTTCTTTTTGCTCACAATTCACTATGTCACTTATTCAAAATTGAAAATAACTAGAAAACATAAACAAAATATATCTACAATAAATATCCCTTGCAGTGACCTTTTCACAAAACAGCGCTAGAGAAATAGTCCAATTATTATTATTATCAAGTCTCACAATGAAAACAAACGGAATAAAAACTAGAAAAAATATTATTTACAACTGCGGGTGTAAACTCATCTTTACAATGCGTTGCACACGCGAGAACGCCCGAATGCGGCGGCATCTTCCGAAGTAATGAACGAATATCTAGTATGCTGATTTAATACACTAACAATATTTAGGCATGGACACGCCGCGCGTGTTCTGAGCATGAAGCAGATGTTCACATGGACACGCCAGGCGTGTTCTCAGCACTGGATGAGTTAAAAAAAGTTAGAAATATTTTTTAGTGTAAGTATAGAAAGGTAGCGGCTGTGGCCATTAGATTGGGAAAAAGTTACCAAGAAATTTCATTCAGCTTTTGATAAAGTGTAATTTATGAGTAGTGGTCATATTTGTTTCCTAAAGAGTGAGTCTCAAATGCTTTTTGAAACCGTACACATTTCTTTGATAAAAGTATTCCAAGCCATAGCAAAGAACCTGTCATAATATCCAGCTCTATTGAAACAATTAATAATCAAAGAGCACAGATCTTACCTTGACGATAGGGGCATGCAGCAGAGGAGCCCCCCTGGGCTTGGGAGCCGGCAGAGCTGGGTGATGATGCTGCTGACTCTTCTCTTGGTTGTTTCGTCCCTCCTTGGAAGTTGTAGAACCTTCCTTTTTAGGACGATTTTTAAGCAATGACGGTGACACTTCATGTGGCTAAAAAAAAACAATTCAATAGAAAAAAATCACATCTAGTGTCTGAAAGATGGAAAAATTATTAATTCTCAGCCAACCGTATCAAATTATAGAAAAAATTAAACAAAGTTGAAATTTTGAGAAATGCCTTTCATTGAAGTTAACACAGTTATTATAAATTACTATCACAATGCGGAAAATATCAATTGCAGGTTTCTGCAAATGTTTAAATGACGAGACAATACTTATAATGTATGCGTTAGCAGTGGGCAACAAATACGCAGTTGTTTTTTATTGGTTCTTGAAATAATTATATTTTAGTTTGCTGATAGTATTGCTACTCTATAAGTACAGGTAAGGGGTTTGGCTCCTGAAGCAACTGACATAAAAATAATCACTAAAATGAACCTTATTACATAATATAAGTCACTAGGAATCAATGAGTTATTTAAAAGTTTTTTTTTAAATAGTCATAAATTTATTATATTTATGTATTAGAAATGAATGCACAATTCAATTACACATTATATATACATGTAAAATATCAGGCTGTTCTCTCACTTGATCGACATGAAGGAACAGCTCAAAATTGACAATGGAATGGCGAGGGGACTTATGAGATCCAGCAACAACGAAGATATGTAAAATGCAAAAAAATTGTCTTAAATGTCTAAAACAAGTAAACTAAATGTAAAGGCTGTTATTTTTTGTTATATTTTACTGCTTCAATTAAGTTCCTAGTCAGGGTTCATCTTGAAAAAACTTTTCAAAACAGTTGTCAATCTCACGCAGTCTCATCAGTAAGAGTCTCTGTGGCTCAAAGGATGCACTTTAGATTGTTGATTTTTCAAGATTTTAGAGAAGGCTCTGAAAAGCGCACTATTAGTTAAATGAAAAATGTGATCTAGCTAGACTGTTAGTTTAGGGGAACACATTGTGTAGGAACCACGGATTTTCCTCAAAATGCCAAGTTAATTAATGGTGAATCGGCACAAATCAAACCACCGTCAACTGAGGGCTAGTGCATACTGAAACGTGAATAAGTAAAATTCTTTGTTTATTAATTTCCAAATTTTTTGAGTTTCTTGCCTGAAATTTAGTAATTACTATGGGTCCAAAATATAATGAAATTTTAAATACATTGGATCAACAAATCAGGCAAAAACCAGACTTAAATTTTGTAGCTTAAAAATCATCTTGAACTAGAGATTTTGAAACTAACTACCCTGTATTTAAAAAAAATATAGTTGTATAAGTGTTGTACTGCACTGTTTCGTAATATATTATTATCCAAAGAGCATATCGTTTTTTTAATTTATAAAAGGCAGCTCATAAATTAAGCTAAATAAATCAAGGTGGTTTGACTTAAGATGCTGATGTTTCGAAAACATTGCAGTTTACATCTTCAGAGCTTGTTCGTAATCAACTTAACCATAAGAGACAAACTGTTTTTGATTTCGAATATAGTCAGTGAATAACTTTAAAAGTGGTAAATCACAGCCAAACTTGCTCAGTTTTTGAAGAAGTATGTCATGATTAACTTTGTCAAATGCTTTTGCAGTCACTATATGCACAATCTATTTGTGGTTTTTCATCTAGTGATTTACTTCCATAGTTGGTGAATGCAACCAAGTTCGTCTCTGTCGAGTGTTTATTATTATTATTTCATCAATTTGAGGGGAAATACAGTAGGGCTTGTTTGTAAGCAATTTGATGGAGAAGACTGATCAAATTGGGCCTAAGGGTGCACTGGTGGAGGCATTTTGGTTCTTAAAAAGTCAGGTGATGAAAAAAAATAAAAAATAAGCTTACTGCATAAGTCCTGGTGATTTTCAGCCTCTGAGGGAACATCTCAAAAGCATAGGACTTGGTACAGACAGGATACTTGGGTTTGGAGATTTTGGTGAAGAGTCTCGCGCACTTATCCACTCGGAGCTCACAAATGTAAACATGCTCCTCTTTGGCAGCCAGTGGTCGGCCCTGGAATATTTAAACAAATCATTTAACTAAGCACACTAAGCAATAAAACAAGTCAGCTTAAAATTTTAACTAATTTAGTCGTATGTTTACAAATCAGAAAGGGACTTAGCACAATATTTTATAATAATGCACACAAACTATCACATTATTTCCTTGTTGAAGTAGGAAGAGAGGATAAAACTTTCCATACTTCTTTCACCTCCTCCACATTCACACATCTGTTTTTTTCTGATTTTCTTTCTTTCCAAATTTCATTCACTTAGCCCAACTGTACTTTCCTCGATCATACTCTATGTTTGCATTGTAAATTTGTTTAGTCAGTCTTTCATCACCCAGCAGTTCAACATTTCCAATCCCCACCTCAATATGTTCTTTTTCATCCTACTTGACACCCCAGTTCACATTTGCCCTTAATAATTACATTTCTTATTTTATTACTCATTGACACAACACATAGGGTCCGTCCATTTCAAGCGTTCCAGAAAAAAAATAATTAGTTGCTTGACCATTTTATAATTAAATGATTTTTTGTTTGTGAATTCCTACATGATTACAGAGTCCAAAAATTATATATATTTTTTTCTAAGTCCGATGGCAGCCATTTTTGTTTTACGACACACGCTGATTCCTGCATTTGTAAGGGTTTATGATAACTTATATTACTCAGAACTGGTAAACCCTAGGTTAATGAAACAAAAACCATCCTAAATATTCAGCAAAAACATCCTAAATATTTTGTCCAACGCTTATTTAATTAAATTTGCATCCAAAATAGTCAAAATCCTCCTTGAAAAATTGTAACTTGTAAAAGATCAGTGTTGATTTTTTTTGTAAATACAGTATATTTAGGTAGCTACTCTCCCCCAATTAAGCCTGAGATTACATTCCTTCATGGAGTAATATGTCTTTGAAAATTTGTCGATTAAGTTGTCAAATTTTTAGGAGGATTTCGACTATTTTGGATGCAAATCTCATTAAATAAGTAATGGACAAAATACTTAGGCTGTTTTTCCTGAATAAAATTTTTGTTTCATTAACCTAGGGTATACCAGTTCTGAGTAATATAAGTTATCATAAACCCCTACAAATGCATGTGTCATAAAACAAAAAGGACTGCCATGGGAGTTAAAAAAAAAATTTTTTTTGGACTCTGTAATCATATATAAATCCACAAACAAAAAATCATTTAATTATAAAATGGTCAAGCAATACCCATTGGATCACTTGAAACGGACGGACCCCATATTCTTCCCAACGCACGCATTTCTACTGCATTTACTTGTAATTCATTTTCCACGTTCTTTAATTCATTTTCCACGTCGGCGTTTCACTCCCATAATGGAATGGCGAGGCTGAAAGTATAGAACTCATATTTTATACAAAATTTATTTATGAGTTTCTTCTAAGTCTAAGATTTGTGATGGTCAGCGAAAAAACTCAAGATAAACTAATTAATAATGAAATTACGAAACAAAAAACTTAGCACTTAGTTGTTTGAACAAAGAACCCTACTGAACAATTTGGTAAATGTGACAACCTCCATAGTGTAGGTTCGATTCCTATTGGAACCCATTTTTTTTTTTTTAAAAAGGGATTCAGTTTCAGTTCACTTAAGGCTTGTTTGAAACCTGGTTATTTGGAAAAGTTTGCCACATGGCAATAAACCTGTCAGGTTGAACTGTAACAATGAAAGTGTGATAAAATATGATTTTTTAAATATCTACTCTATTAACATAGTAGTTGATTTAATAGTGATTATTTAAAAATATACAAAATATTTTTTTGTGCATAAAACTAGTGATTACCTTGCAAAAGGTGTTGAGATCCATAACCCAACACTGTGACATGACCAGTTCAATGGGGACAGCTTCATACAGGGGGACTCTCATCACTTCATTGGGGAAGAATCTGAAGAAAACAAAGTTCAATTAAAATTACATAATGTGGATAGGCTATTGATAGGCCTGGTGATCGAGGATGATTGTCAGTCATTCTACAGAACGGACGAGGACTGTACATCTTCTTATTTTAGGCCTGTTATGGTCCTGCATCATTGTTTCCCTCTTGTGACGTCGACTGCCAGCTGTCTTTCCATCTTTTGGGAGGTCGTCCTGGAGGTCTGCTTGCTTGGGGGATATTGTCCCTGGCCATTCTTACGGCTCTTGGTTCCGCCATTCTGGATACATGTTCGTTCCAGAACCTTCTTCTCTGTCGTCCCCATCTGACAATATCTTTAACTTCGCACATCCTTCGGACTGTACATTATCGGTTTATTGTGTGCAAATTGTTGCTTTTCGTACAGCCTTGATATATCAAATCCAAGTATCAATGGCAGATGTATATGACGCTCTAAAAATTGCTATAGAACAATACAAATTCTAATAAAACTAGTCTGAAAGTGAATCTATAAAGAATCGATATTGGATTGCCTAATAATAATAAAAGGGAACCTTATATAGCGCCATTTAGAGAGCACACTCTCCTCAAGGGCGCTGTAACTCAGGATTCACCAACCCACTATTATTGACAGATTAAAAATTCCACAAAAAAAAAACAACAAATTGTAAGGATAGGAAAGTGGTGGCTGTGGCCATTAGATTATGTACTTCTTCACATCTGTATATTTTTAGAAAAACATATTTGGTAAGAAAACCGCAGAAAACTCATCAAGGTAAGATGAATTACAAAATAAATTTGGAGATCTTCCGATATAATACATAATAGTAACACATTCGGCTTTAAATAAATAAAGTGTAGTGTTCATATACAATCATAAATTTTATTAAAATCTCCCAAAGATTTCAAGGGATTTCTAAAGCTGGAATTGCCACCCATATATCCAACACTTTGAGACAAACAAAGATTTTCCAATTGAAATATTACTCGAGAAAATAAGCATTAACAAAAAAAAAAGATTGTGAATTATTTCAATACTACACAATAACAATACGACTGATGAAAAAACAAAATAAGCATGTTGAAATTATGAGAAATACACTGCTATCGACTAATACCAACAAAGAATTAAAATATAATGGAATATTATGCACTTGCATAACATGAATGCTAATCGTAAGTACAACGTTGATGAAAATTACATAATAACTAACCAGGTAATAATTTATAAACCAATGCATATTTTCTTCCTTAAATCTACATATAAATATGTTATGCCATGTTTACAAGAGCCTAGTACTTGTCATTAGTGCTTCTCACTTGCACTTGTATCCACGTGTACACAAGCATATTAGTACTAAGCATTAGTAAATCTGGCAAGTCCAAGTGAATAGGCAGCCAACTTATTTACTAAGCGACAAGCAGCTACCCCCACCACAATTCAACTAAGCACTTGTCGCTTGCAGAGTCGTCTAAACAGCCGCGGCAAGTATTTACTGACAAATTGAAACATCAAGTGAGTGTACGTGTTCGTTCTTTTTTTGGTATTTGAACCATTTCTCAAAACAAAGCGGCGGTTGTCCATTCCGGAAGGATGCCGTGCTACTAATACCAACGTGTAAACGATTTCTTCTCACTTGTCACTAAGCAGCTTAGTACAAACGATAAGTACTTATGATAAATACTAAGCTCGTGTAAAAACATGGCATTACCAAAATTATACGACTTTTACTATAAAAAGTTATCCGAAATGTCCAAAGTTTTTTATTAGCTATTTGAAAAAATATCATCCATGGGTAAAATGAATAACAAATTATGTGCTGGTTAAAAAAAATCAGAGTTTTTCACTTGACAAGTTTTTATCTGCGGGATTTTTTTTTTAATGATAAGTAATATCTCCTAGCGATGGTGGATGACTATGGTTCAATGTGACTATCTGTATAATTGTACTTATTGAAGATGCCAAAAGACACTCTCTCAGTACACCTAGAAGGATAGACTGCAGATCAGCTGGATTCATTCAGGGAATGTGGATATGTCACTCAATTAGGAAAATGAGAATAACTTTTAACTCAAACTTACTTTCTTGTGGGTTCATGATATGTTTCGTGCGGCCGAAGATAATGATGGCCATAAACATATCTCTGTCCCGTGGCACTGTCTTTCCAGAGTCTCTCCACTCGGAATATGTCTAGCTCCGACACACTTATTGATCCAATGGTCTTGTATGTGTGTTTGCGTGGCTCTTGCTACAAAAAAAAAACAACATAAATAATTTAGTTGAGGAATAGAAAATTATTAATAATCAATTACACCTAAAATGTATTTTTATAAAGACAGTTAAAAGAATGGACAGTGAATTGTTTCCCTCCTGCATTTGTACTGTCATAATATTCAAAACATGATTATACAAAATTTCAGCCCAGGATGAAAGCAATAGATTCTTAAGACTCTAAATACCTACTCATTCCATTAATTAAATAGTAACATTCTAGAAGTAATGGGTTTCATCCTTAGAGTAGCTGTAAAATAATGGCATTGTTACTTTTTGCAATCGCTTTACTTTACTTTGAATAAAAAAGTACATTTAAATCGAAAAGTAGCTGTAACAATACTACTTTTAAATGTAACATGAACAATTTGTAATTATCTCACTAAATAACAAACTTTTGTTGAAAACTGTTTACTTTTGGTATCATTGGAAGCAAACTATTATAGACTTCACTATAAATTATTATTTCACAAGTTTTCAAAAGATATGTAATTATTAGAGGAATCCTCTGGTGACTTACCTTTTTGTTCCCGGATGCATCAGTCTCTCCATCATCCTTTGCGCCCTTGTCCTTTAATTTGTCTTTGTTCAACGACTGCTTCCCTTTTTTGCTCCTCTCCACTCTCTTGTTATTCTTGCCACTGTCTACGGAGTCCTTGTTTCCTCCATTTTGCTGAGGATGCGATGGGTTATTTGTTTCTCCACTGCAGTCTGGATGCTGGTCATCAATAGGAATATCCCGAAGAACATATACTGTGTCCCCTTGCCGGACTTGAAGGTCACCACGTAATAAGGATAAATAAAACTGATGACCGTCTTCAGTATATTCATCCAATGGAATTTCAAGATTTACCTGGAATTTTTTTAATTTATTTTTTAAATAGAACTAAGATGAGTATTAAAAATAGTTTTTTGAGTAACATTGTCTGAAGAAAAATACCAAACAGAAAACAAAGATTATTCACTGTAAATTTGTAATAATTCTTGAACCATTAATCATTATACAACAATGTTTGGACAAAGGAAGAAATTAATAGACTTATGTAAAATAATAATGGCACTTTTTTTAGTCATGAGATATATTTCTAACAATATAACTGTTGGATAACTTTCTTTTTGTAAAAATGAATACAAAAAGAAATTAATGCAAAAATTATAAGGTGATGCATTCTTTCTTTAGTATGTTTATTTACAAAACAAGGCATTCAATTTTTTTTAATACTGAGACCTGGAAAATCTCTGCGTATATTACCCATAGGGCTTGTCCATAACACACAATTCTGTCATATACTATAGTACAGTGTCATATAATTTAAACATTTAAACACCATGGAACACAGTTGAATCTTTAAAATTCCTCTAATAGTGTTGTTTTATAAAATTTACAAACAGTTTTTAATGTTCGTAAATTTTATTGAAAAAAAATATTGATTGAACTATTGCAAAAAAAGTCTTGTATCTTTAGGCCACTTCGGATTAACTCATTTTTTAAATTCAACTAAAGAAATTTGGAATAGAACAGTGATGAACGTTTTGAGCACCCAGCAAAAATTTATACAGGTGTTTTAGGCATTTTCAACATTGAACATGTTAATGCATTCTCTAATATTTTCTTCATAGTTTTGAAAGTAATTTTCTTGCTGACTTCAGTTGTCTAAGTGCAAAGAATACAGAGTAAAGAGTTAGCTATCAAAGTGAACATTTAAGACCTGAATATTTTTAAAGGGCAAGATGTCACCCACAGATCATGATTGGATCATAATAAAAATTACTTTTCTGCAGGCTTAAGTTTAAATTCAGTGTCACTCTAAAACACATGTGTTGAATGACACAACTGAAACAATACAGTAGGTTCCCCACTTAGCATCGGACCTTTCCTGATAAACATATTTAAAACTTAATAATTTTTGGAAATAAAAAAAAAACACTAACCTCTCTTGGTTGGCAGCGATGACAGTAGTACGGTTCACCGATATCTATAACAGCCATACACCGTGCATGCTGCCATACGCCACATCCCTTCACAGGCTTGGAATTTGAATCCTTAGTTATTAGTGTTTCACTCTTCGAATCGTTGGTCGATTTAGAACTACTTTTATGCTCTGTGCTGTTAGATTTAGACGAATTTTTAATGTTCGGTGAATCGGAGCTGTTAGTTTTGTTGGAACCGCTTCTTGTTGAAGTAACATGAGTCGATGTTTCAGATTCATGATCTTTATGTTTGGTGTCAGTACTATTTGAATGAGAGATTTTGTCTTGATTCTCAGAGTCTTTGGATGTGGCAGATGAGGATGAAGAGCCAGTCTGTTGATCCGACTCTCCTCCACATTGAACCATTAGTCCTTCCTCTCCATGAAGTCCACATACGCACATTATAACTTCCTCTGCAAGAAAATAAAAATCTGTAGAAATATAAACAAGATCTTGTATGTTTGAACATTTTGTATTCTACACTATTTGAGATATTGGCTTGAAATGAATATAAATGTATAATATAAACCATATCTTTAGGAAACAAAATTATAAATCAAACGAACTCATGGATCCATTGACGAACATAGAGATCTCGGTTTTTAGGCTGCATCTTGAAAATAGTGAGAAATAAAGCAAGTTTCATAAAGTCCACAATTATTTTGCACCTTCCCATTAAGCAGATAGGTTCTAAAATGCACTGGTGGATTTATTTTAAAAATAATAAGAGATAAAGAGACATTTAGTTAACTAACCTACATTAAAGGCGATTCAATTAAATTTAGTCTATACTAGGTTGGTAATCGAACCTTAGATTCAAATATATAAATAAAAATCAAATAATTTAATCTGACACCCCTTCATTCCGTCAGGGATACTGGGATGTCACAAAACACCTCAATATAGGTTGGTCCACGGTTCGGTACGCCATGTCCTTTTCTGTCAAGTCAAAACTGTGAATCTCCTTATTGTAATTTTATGTAAGATGGGCAAATATAATAAATTACTCAAATTTCCTTTCTAAAATCACTTTGTTCCTCAGCAAAAACCTGATAACCAAAATCAATATTTCAAACTTGTGTAAAATTTGTAAACAATCATGTGTTCTATATCATCGTCATTGTCAACCATGGATATTCATTGATGGTTTGTGACTTGACCATTTGTTAAAATGAATAACATTTTGCTAACCTTGTTTCCGTTTTTGTAAAAATCCTGGTGGAAGAGTTTCTTCTGGTCCTAATATTGATGTTAACTGTTCTGCAAAGTCCAGCTTGGCATTATTGTAAACCTGGAAAAATATAAATCCTTAAAATATCGCATTCATAAAAATTATGGTTGTGTCATTCACATTAGGAAATGAGTTTATTCTGGATTGATTGAATGACACCAATTAGTATTATAGCAAACAAGTTCATCTGAATTAAGCACACAAGAGTGTGAATTTATGATTATGTACTACAAGTCAGCTAATATCATTCACATAAAAAAGTTACCGTACAATAAGTGTAAAGCATTCAATAAGTTAACATGCACATTGCTTTTCACAAGCCACTTTTGCTAAAAGATTAACTTACTATACAATTTTTTTTTACCATGAAAAATGTATTTTATCTGGCCAAAATTGTAATTATGTTTCACACACAAATGAGTGAAAATTTTCAGCCGATATAATATATTGCTTACCATGGTAGTGGCTCAAAAACATCAGTACCTTTTTATGTTTATAAACAAGTCAAGCAATAATGCATTCTCTGCTGACGTAGGTTCTAGAAGAATTAAATTTACTAGTTGCAACCCTTGAAATATTCATGGAAGTAAAACAAATTCTACATTTATGAAAATATATATTCATAAATGTAAAATTTGTTTATATATATATATATATATATATATATATATATATATATATATATATATATATATATATATATATATATATATATATATATATATATATATATACATATACATATACATATACATATACATATACATATACATATACATATACATATACATATACATATACATATACATATACATACATATACATATACATATACATATACATATACATATACATATACATATACATATACATATACATATACATATACATATACATATACATATACATATACATATACATATACATATATATATATATATATATATATATATATATATATATATATATATATATATATATATATATATATATATATATATATATATATATATATATATATATATATATATATATATATATATATATATCATTTATACATCGTCCCATTTTACACCGGTTAAAAAATTGTTAGCTAGGTATTTAAAATTCGTTCAGTATCATGGACCCACCGAGATTATTTATTATTATTATTATTACACATGACAAGAAATATACACAATTTGCGAAAAAACAACAGGTAATTTGATTTGGACATACAATTTTAATGGATCTGGGTTTGTTGCCTTTCATTTGTCGTATTTATGGATTCAAATTTCGAATTACTTTCAGAGAGAATCCAAGTATTCCTCTCTCGCTCTCTTGTATTCAAAATTGAATTCTCGTATTCTTTCTTTGACGATAACCATCGTATGGGTTTTGGCCTATTTATACTATGATAAGATATTGGAAAGATGAAATGGGTTAGTTAAATTAGAATAAATAGATTGCAAACCTCGATCAATAAGTTAGTTGAGAAGACAATGGTGTGTTCTTGAATTAAGACAATTAACAATGTAAACAAAGAAGAAAAACTGTACATTTAAATTAATTATTACATAATCATATAATTAATCAAGGTAAATTTCCTCATCAATTGTCAATTGCATTAGGTTCCACCATATCTTTTCAATGTGATCGATTCAATAAAAAAGTGCGTGCATTTCTTTGCATTTTGCAAAAATTTGCATACATACAAAAACTTATACAAAAAACGTACCTTTTTCAGTTGAAGAGCAACTATTCCAAGATTGGAAGTCCGACCGAAAACTTTGGTCATGGTGGCAAAGAGAGAATTGAAATGAGAATCAAACAAGGCCACATTTTTGTATTGGCCAGTTTCAATGTTCTGCTGAATAGTGGCGAGGTCTGGCGGAGATCCGGATTGGTCGCCACCCCTTATAACTTTTCTCCTCAATAGCGGCGTGCAGATAATCTCATTCTTATCATCTGGAAAATAAATGAAATTAAAAATTCAGTATAGTTGATGATAAATAAAAAATTAAAATAAATATTTATTTTATTTTTCATACATGAAAATAAAATATATAATATATACAGAGAACATAAAGGTAGATGAAAATAAAATATATAATATATACAGAGAACATAAAGGTAGATGGCACTGTAATTAATGTGGATAGAAATGCCGGTGGGGACACAACTATTGACAGTATAGTATGGTGACAGTGGGCCATTTTTGTGTTACATCCTAAAATCTCATCACAGGTCCAGATGTCACGGTCATGTTGTCAGCCAGTTTTTGAGTTTTTGAATCACCTACAGGATTCATGAGAAGGCATCAAGAGGGCATCGTCTTATGAACTGTGTTGAGTATTATCCACATCACTACACTCACATATTTGTTAATGGACAGTAGAACTTACTAGAAAAGTGATCAAAAACAGATATATTCCCCAATTATAACACATCGAACAATAAGTCCCGGGACTAACCAACAGATGGCGCCTCTAATAACTAATCCATACCATTCTCAGTTAGTACCAACATTTAGAAGTTACGTGTCAAACTTTCATGACATTCCGACATTGTGTCATTGAGTTACAGTGGTTTTAGTGATGCTACTTTTGCTATTTTCAAAACAATGGAAAAAATTGAATTTCGTGTGTTGATAAAACATTGCTTTTTAATGGGAAAAAATACCGTTCAAACTCAGCGATGGCTTGAAAAGTGTTATCCGAGCTCTGCTCCGTCAAAAACAACCATTTGTCGGTGGTATGCTGATTTCAAACGCAGTCGTACAGACACAAATGATGCTGAACGCTCTGGTCGTCCAAATGAGGCTGTTACACCAGAAAACATAAAAAAACCCTCAAAATCGTGATGGAAAATCGTAAAGTAAAATTGCGTGAGATCATTTGGTAGTGTTTACACTATTTTGCATGAACATTTGGTCATGAAAAAGCTTTGTTCGAAATGGGCGCCGCGTTTGCTCACAATGGAACAGAAACAACAACGCATCAATGATTCAGAGCGCTGTTTGGCACTATTTACGTGAAATAAACAGGAGTTTTTGCGTCGGTATGTGACAATGGATGAAACTTGAATTCATCACTATACTCAGGAATCAAATCGGCAGTCAGTTGAGTGGAGAGCAGCCGGTGAACGTTGTCCGAAGCGACCAAAAACTCAACAGTCGGCCGGAAAGGTTATGACCTCCGTATTTTGGGATCCGCATGGTATAATATTCATCGATCACCTTGAAAAGGGAAAAACCATCAATAGCAAATATTACATAGCGTTATCGGAGCGTTTGAAGTCAGATATTGCAAAAAAGCGGCCCCATATGAAGAAGAAAACAGTTCTCTTCCATCAGAACAATGCACCGTGTCACTGGTAATGATGGCCAAATTGCATGAGTTGACCTTCGAATTGCTTCCGCACCCACCGTATTCTCCAGATTTGGCCCCCAGCGACTATTGGCTGTTCGCAGACCTCAAAAAGATGCTCCAGGGAGAGATTTGGCTCCAATGAAGATGTGATTGCCGAAACTAACGCCTATTTTGAAACCAAAGTTAAATCGTTCTACACGGCTGGCATAGAAAAGTTAGGAAAGCGTTGGAATGAATGTATCACTCTTGAAGGAGACTATGTTGATGAATAAAGAAGAATTTTGGCAAACAAATGTTGTTTTAGTTGTTAGTCCCGGGACTTATTAATCGATGTGTTAATGCATACAGTCAGATTTGTAATCGAATGTTTGAAGGAATTTTTAGCATAAAAATACACATTCTGGTAAGAATGTATGTAACTGGTCATAATATTAAATATTGCTAAAAAAAACTTCAGTTTTTAATATTCAGAGAAATATGATTCTGAAATGTTTTTAATGGATTTCTTTTTTGGTGCATTTTAACATTAGCATTGATTTTTCTTTTCATTCTTCGAAACTTCATAGTGGTTCTTTGGATTAAAACAAGATCGGACCTAGACTCTCTAGTTTCCTGGACTGAGCAAAGTCATCTGTTCAATATAAATAAATGTGTCTGTGTATCCTATAGTCGATCGTTTTCACCAATCCACCATCAATATAGTAAACAGGGAATCGCATTAAACAGAGTTATTGAATTCAATGATTTGGGCTCCTCATTAGCTCAAATATAAAAACAATATAGAACAAATACAAAAAAAATCCTCAGATATCTATGGTACAGAACAAAGGGCGATTATCCAAGATATGCTCATCATTTCAAACTTCTCACAGTGTATAACTATAGAAGCCTCAAAACAAGAAGGCAAGAATCCATTGCGATATTCCTACTAAAGGTTTTTCAAGGTTGCTTTAACTGTCCCAAGATTCTAAAAGCACCAAGTTTACATGTACCTAATAAATATAGCCGTGCAAGGAATCACCCTCAGTTCTACATACAGAACGAATATCATGGCTAAACACTCAGTCACGCGTGGTATAGAGATATTGAACCAACCGAATGACACTGTGGATATATTCTTGGCACCGCCTAGCAGTATGAGAAGAATCCTGGCTGATATTCTTCCTAACGAATAAGCTAACTCTAGAAACAGACCCTCTTTGTGTAACAGGAGAAATCTGTGCAAAGTGAAAAAAAAAAAAGGCATTACAGATTTCATCTGCATCTGGATTTCTTGGAAGATGGAGTTATTTAGTTTATATAAGATATGGAATAAAACTTTCAAAAGTAAAATTAATTAAGTATGTTTTTTTCAACAAAAGTAAATCTCAGAAATCATTAAATATAAAGTTGTACAAATAAACAGCGGAATTTACCTTTAGCATTAATCACAACGTTGTACAGCTCCCGGAACACATTAGCCAGCCTCGCTTGTTTACTCAACTCGGGATTATCTTCAGCCTGCGCAAGCCTTCTTGTTTTTATGTTTCTCGGAGTCCGTAAGGCATGTAACCTCGTCAAGAATACACTGGGATTAGTGAGGCTTGTCTGGCTTTGGATGTTCTGATGAGTCGCCAAAGTGTTCAGTTGAGGGGTACCAAGCAAGTTTTGTTGAGAGAGCAGATGTTGGGTGGATGCTAAAGCTGGATGTGATAAAATCTTCTCCCGTACTCGTCGGACCTAAAATTATTTAGCTTTTTACTATACTTGAAAATAATATTTTTTACACATATTTATTGATTTGTTTAAAATGAATTATTTTAGCTCATATGTTAAAACAGAAATTAATAATTTGTTTATAGTTAAGGCATAAACGTTGTGGAGGTTTAAAGACATTATAATTTATTTTATCAAACACTGTTTATTCCACTTTTTTGCAACGGTATAACCCTACCGGTTTCAAGGCTTTCACCTCATCTTCAGGGGAGCACAAACAAGTCTTATTTGCGCTCCCCTGGAGATGAGGTGAAAGCCTTGAAACCGGTAGGGTTATACCGTTACAAAAAAGTGGAATAAACAGTGTTTGATAAAATAAATTACAAGAAATTAATCAGATTTCAACAATTATTCGATTATTTTATGTAAAATTTAAGAATAAAATGAAAACCAAAGTCAGATTCATGGATCTTATAAAATGTTCATTCATAAAACATATGGCCTACATGGTTAAATATATATATGTTACTAACCTTATCAAGGTTACGGTGTAAGAAGCAGTGTCTATCTTTCACCATAGCTTTCTCTTTGTTGGTTAATGGTTTCATCTGTGGTTCCTGCCAGAATCTTCCGCTGGAGCTTAAAGACTGTACTTCCTTCATGAAGGCAGCATCAGTTCTTTCAGCGACGCTGACATTTATCACACTATTAGTTTGACAGCTTGGCTTGATGTTGGCTTTCACAGCTTTTCTGGGTCTTCCCACTCTATTTGGAACGTTTTGCACATTGTTTTGCGATTGGCTGGCCGGTGCAGACATTGTGACAACTGACATACTTGCAACACTCGATGAACGTGAATGAGTTTTGACAGGTTGTTTCGATATCCGCTGAGATTTTCCTCCGATAACGCCTCGACAATTTTCTGAGTCACATTTACAAGGCTGAAAATAAAAAAATACAATGAATGGAAAGTTATCAAAATATACTTGTTCATTAATTTACAGTCAATATGAAATTTCTATTTAATGTAATGAATATACTATATGTGTAGTTTCTGATAATTACTGCGGTGTCTTTGCTCTGGCAGCTAGCAAACATTCTATAAATTATCAAGTTTTAGATTTATAAACCAAGCAAATTCTGGGCTAGTTTCTCATGTATACTTTATTTTATCATGATTCATACATTGGTAAGTAGCTGCTTTATGGGAATTTTAAAAGATCTTTTAAAGAAGTATTCAGTTAACATAGTATTCAAGTAATCTTTTATTAAGTCATTAGAATATGATAAAAAATAAATTAAATTTACTCACCTGTCCCTCAGCAGGGTTAAAGAGAGAAAAGTTGTAGTCGTACGTTAATTCTTCTCCCGCTTCAATATCCCTAAGGGCAAACAGTGCCATTCTGAAAAGGCCATTAACAGACCACTTCTGCATCTCACAGTTGGGCTTACATGAGTGGTTCACGAACCTTCCCTCCCCGCCCATGCGGTGTCCGTCGATAACGAGTCCACCGTCTAGGTGAAGGCAATAGTGGTGGGTATCTTTGACATAGCGGGATGCCATCCGGTCCTACAATGTAAAAAAGGTAAATGGTGAAGGATTATTTTTGTCAACGTATAAATTCAATAGTCATTTGATTCATAGTGCTGCATGCTGGGTAGAAAGTTGTATATAGTTGATATATCTAAATAACTAACATTACATTTCTGTCTTTTGCTAACGTCCATACAAAAAGCTGGACAAGACCATCACGACGGATATGTGTCTAGTTAAGTCTGTTATCTTCGTAATATTTACGTATGATGCGAAGACGTGGATTCTTGAGAGAGAGAGAGATGTAGAAAAAATGTATTTGAAATGTTATGAATTCCACTGACAGCAAGGCAAACTAATGCCTTGAAGAACTGAGAGTCACTGACAGATTGTCGACAAAATGCCTAATATGAGTTATCTGATTTTGGGCATATTGCTCGTGGCCAAAGAGACAGTTTGGAGAGATATGTGGTCACTGGAAGCATGGAAGGATGACGCACAAGAGGTAGAGCCTTAATGCGTTGGATTGACCAAGTGAGAGACACAACAGGACTACATTTAACCACTGCTCTTCGAACTGCGGAGTGTAGTGATAGATGGAGTCATCAAGGGAGTCAAGATACTCAGTCATAGCTACACGACAGGATATATGGGATACAACAAAAATTTTAAATGCAATGAAAACAATATATTCACCTTAAATTCCTTATCTGATACTACTTCCCCGACGTATTCCAAAATGAAAGTCCCGGTGTTTATGGGCAGTTTAGTCCTTATTCCCCACCCTTTGTTCTCCGTCATGAACTTATCCAGTCCAGGAGCCCACTCATGCCTTTGGATTCTCTGGTTTCTGCAAACGTCCCTAGAAATAAAAATCATGTCAATTTAAAAAATGAAGAGAAAATAAAATGGTCTCTTCCATCTGTCATGGAAGACATTAAAACATTAGTATACCGATACATACGAGTATCTCATTTTAAAAATAATTTTAGAAATAATCATTATAGTCTATTTATTACTTTTGAACTCATATATGCTCCATTCACAATTGGCAAAATGCCCATCAGGTTGTATTGAATACAACACAAGTTTAATACAATATTCTCCTTCCATTGTTACCCTAATTCATCTACGATCACTATTTGGAGATTTTTATCAATTTATTCTTATTAAAAAATAAATGCTTTCCAGCAATACACCTGCAAACTGTATCATGTTTAAACATCCATATAAAGAGTTAAATTAAAACATAACAAATATGATAATTGTTTAGGTTTCGACAAGAATTAAAATGGAAGAAAGATTTAGAGCATTAAGAATCTGTATTCTTCTTACAGGAGTCCATTGTTAGCTTTCAGTCTCAATAACAATTGCCTGAAATAATAGTTAGACAGTCGTCGGTCCAAATAGCTGATACAATTTGTTAAAGATTTTCACTATCCCGTGACGTATCGTATTATTCATCACATACAGCCCAGTTGCGTAAAAAATACAATTATAATGAGATTAAATAATAAAAAGATAGACCGACTGATAAATACTCAAATATAGCAATAACTAATGTCTGTTGTATTATTTATACTTAAGGCATTAACATTGTAGAGGTTTAAAGACATTCTAATTTGTTTTTATCAAACACTGTTTATTCTACTTTTTATAACGGTATAACCCTACCGGTTTCAAGGCTTTCACCTCATCATCAGGGGAGCACAAACAAGACTGAATTCTGTTCGAACTGGTACCGACATACACGCTTCTAACGGTAAACATTCTAACGTTCGAACTGGTACTGACAACACGCTTCTAACGGTAAACATTCTAACGTTCGAACTGGTACTGACATACACGCTTCTAACGGTAAACATTCGAACTGGTACTGACATACATGCTTCTAACGGTAAACATTCTAACGTTCGAACTGGTACTGACATACACGCTTCTAACGGTAAATATTCGAACTGGTACTGACATACATGCTTCTAACGGTAAACATTCCAACGTTCGAACTGGTACTGACATACACGCTTCTAACGGTAAATATTCGAACTGGTACTGACATACATGCTTCTAACGGTAAACATTCTAACGTTCGAACTGGTACTGACATACACGCTTCTAACGGTAAACTTTAACGACACCTATAAGCATACATATAAATGGAGCAGTCCTATTTATGAAAAACATATACGAAATAACCAAAAACTTCTAAGTCACATAAAGCCAGCTTTTTACACAAATTTTAATCTCCGGAAACTCTTATTTAACGGGAAAGGCAAAAAGCAACAGTGGTGAGAATAAACTTTTATGTGCTGACTGTGATAATTTCTATATAGGAAAGACATGAAGATAATTTGAAAAGAGATTTCGTGAACACAAATCCGCCTTAACAAATCCTCTAATTTATTCTGAAATGGCTAATCATTGTCACCGTGAAAACTACACATTTTCTATCGATGATACCAAATTCTTAAATATCAGTAGTAACGGAAATAAAATGGACAGATTAGAGGCCCTAGAAATTTCTAAGTCAGTGCGTCGAGGTGAACATCTGGCAAACACATATATTCCAAGAATCTATCCGCTGCTCGCCGAGATTGTCCCCTCCCTCCACCCACAGTCCCCAACCCGAATGTTTACCGTTAGAAGCGTGTATATCAGTACCAGTTCGAACAGAATTCAGTCTTGTTTGTGCTCCCCTGATGATGAGATGAAAGTCTTGAAACCGGTAGGGTTATACCATTATAAAAAGTGAAATAAACAGTGTTTGATAAAAACAAATAATAATGTATGTTAGTCTAATGCTTGAAATATTTGGCAACTTACTTGCAAGGACACATTTGTGGTGAGCACTCTGCATATACCATCCTGTTGATACAGTCATCTTGGCATTCGGAGGATGGCTTACAATTACAAGCTTGGCTCTCGCATCCATCTGGAGTAGGTTTAACATCATAATACACATCTGCAAAGAAAAAAGATTATTTTGAATTAGTACTTAAACTTTCCTTCAAATCGTTTGTTATTTCGAAAAGAAAAAACATTGTAATTATAAAGTCAAATGAGCATTTATAATATACTATAGATTAGTAAGTAATTTAAGAACATTTAGAAAAGTCAATATCGTTCTAATTTATAAAGGCATTATAAATATTTAAAAATTGCCTTTGTTTTAAATATTTACCCTTTGTAAATATTTAAAACAAAGGCAATTTTGAGAAATTTTTATTTGACTTTACCTGGAATTTAAAATACATACATATTATTTTCAAGTTAAATAAAAAAATTAATTTGAAAGATGGGCTCAAACAATTAAACAATTATTGTGTAATGTTGACATAATCAGTTATTACAATTAATCATTGGAGAAAACAGGTTCTCTAGAATGGAATGATGCCCTAATTCCATCTATAAGAGGCCAATCAATGCCACAGCAACTCCGACACATCTCTGATTGTGACTGTCAAGTTAAATCCCACATCCACTGCAAAAATCTATGCTTTTAAACTCTTTTGAGAAATATTGCAAGGTAACATAAACACTCATGGGACGACTAAGGTTAATCAATGAGGTTTAAGAAATAAATTAATGTTAACCAATTGACTTACTAGTTCTGATTTTTCTATAATTCCACGAAGGAACAGGTTGATTGTACTGATGTTGCCACCAGATGTCGTAGGACAGAGTGAAATGTATTTTTCTTTGCCGCACCCAACGTTCACAATATGGTGGAGGGGGCAGGATTCCATTTGGAAAATCTGATAAGTTGTATGAGAGCTTGGACCTTTGATCCACCGGTTTTGGACTGAAAAACAAGGAAGAAAGTAATATATATATATTTTTAATTAGATTCTATTAATGTTAAAACATCATTGAGTTGAAAAAACTACTCGCAATAGAAAAATTAAACTTAAAGACCATTTTGAAAAATTACTATACGAATAACATACTTTCTCAGATCAGGCTAACCTAAGGAAACAGTTAACATATAAAAGTTAAAGAATCTTTTTTTTACGTATAGAGGATCAAATAAAAATTGATAACTGCAAAAATAATTACTAGAATTTTTACTGCTTAAAAAAATACATTTGATTGTTAAACTAAATATTGTATGCCATTATCAAAGAATTGAAGTTAGAATATGCCAGATGCAAAAACTACTTACTCATTTTCTTTGTAGTACTCAGAAAAGAGTCCTGCAACTAAGTACTTTTTCTTCATTTTCTGATTTTTTTTACAAGGTCCCTTTTCTCGTTCACTCCTGTATCCCCTTTCTACACTGCTAGCAGGACTGTCATCTCTCGAAGACATAATACGTTTCTTACTGATCACATTTTTGGAATATACATCTATACTTTTTTCAAAGTCAATCTCTTTCTCTTGAAGTGGAAGTGGATCATTTTCGAGACAATTATCTTGCATGTGTTTGACAGTTTCAACCGAAGTGTCTCTAGATTTAGGAGACCTCTTGATAGTCTTCACAGTTTCTAAAGAACTGTCGCGAGAGCTAGGCGTCATATCTCGTAACCTCTTGACTGTGTTGCAGCTTCTCGATTTCCTTCTATGTTCTAATCGTCCCAAAGTAGAGACTTCAGAATCAGCAACTTCCTCAGCCCTTTCCTTATCT
The DNA here is from genome assembly GCA_949825065.1 of Odontocerum albicorne. Taxonomy (NCBI): domain Eukaryota; kingdom Metazoa; phylum Arthropoda; class Insecta; order Trichoptera; family Odontoceridae; genus Odontocerum; species Odontocerum albicorne. The sequence goes on along the minus strand of OX463853.1, from coordinate 12,078,425 downwards.
TTAACAGTCTTATCTGAACGATTATGCTTTGAACATTCCATAACCGGTGCTTTATCGGGCTCTTTATGTGATTTATTTTTTGGTCTTGATGGCATTATTAAGGGTAGATCATCTGAATCTATAGTTGGAGTCTGAACTTCATTACTTCTAGTATTTCTCTTGGCTTGAGATTGCGGTTCAGATATATTATTTTTGGTTTTAGACGCTCTGTCATTTTGGATTTTCTTTGAAATAGAAACACTATCTAAACTATCTGAAGGTGATAATTCTCTTGTTTTTCTTTTTGGTCTGTCACTCTTTACTTCCAATCTACTGTTAGGTCTCTCTGATTTTAAATTTAAAAGGCTAAGTGGAATGCTGTCTTCAGGATCATTTAATAAAGAGCTGGAAGACAATGGAGGTATGCTATCTGTTTCGCTGAGAGTTTCCCATTTAGTTACAGTATCCAATACATGAGATTCTGTACTAGCTAATGAATTAGATTTGGCTGTTGAACTGAGATCAGGATTGTTTGTTTCTATAGTTAGATTGATTGATTTGTTGATGTAAGGAATGTTGTTATTATCATTCAAAATTTTTCCTTGTAACCTTTCAAGTGCGATGACAGAAACTCTTCCTTGTTTAGGACATTCATCTTTGTTGAGAATCACTTTAAGTTCACCATGTTTCTTCCGTGTGGTTCTTTCTAAAAAGCTGTTAGTTGCTTCTCCTACTTTAGGAACTCTGTCAAATGCTGAACAAGTTTTGATTGCCTCTGAAGCCGATTCATTGCATGTTTCAGTTGAGACGTCATCATTTGTGGTAGAAAGTGCATTTAATTTTTTCCTTTTCTTTTTCACACTCGGAAAACCTGTTCTGTTAATGGTTTTTCTTCTCTTGGCTCTCTTTTTCAAAGGTATTGATGATTCTGAAAGTCCAGACAGCGAAATATTTTCAACGTTTTTAGCATTTTCTATTTCAGAACTGGCTTTTGAAGAATCCAGTTTTGGCGATTCAGCTACTTTTTCTGGTTGAATTTTATTTTGCAAAAGTTTGGGTGTAAGTTTTAATTTACTTTCCTTGAGAATGTTGGAAACAATTCTTTTCTTTTTGTTGTCAGACTGGGTGATAGTACTATCTGAAGATCTCCCATCAGAATCATTAGAATGGTTTCTTTTGGAATGTCTAAGGTTATGTCCACACTCCATAATTTTATCTGAAATAACAGCAGCTATTGATTCAATTTTTTTATTCTTGATGTCGGAAGATATGTGGGGTGGAAGCGAGAGTGAAGGAATTTGTTTTTCCCCTTCTAAATTTAATTTTGTAACTTTTCCACTATTCTTGTTGTCATTCTGTTTTCCTAAGCCTTTCCCTCCTTTACTGGAGTTTTCTAAAGACATGTGATTCACCACTATTGAAGATTTGGGTATCTGAAGTTCAATATCGACGGATGGTTCAAATATACCTGTCGGTTTGTCTACATTCACAACCACCGTTTCTTCAATCAAAATGTCTGTACCCTTGGGTAATTTCTTAGCTTCCGCTGGAAGTTTCATTTTAGATATTGGTGACTTGATGACAGTTGCTCTCGTGCTGATACTATTCACACTATCTTTGTGAAGCCTCGATCCTTCTGTTTTATCATTTGAGTCACTTGAATTACCTGACTTGTTTCGTTCCATTATTCGAGATTCTATTGATTTCCTTAAGTTATTACTCATCAAAGTATCTAACACCTTAGTAGCTGAACTGGGGTTGATCTTTGAAACTAAATTGCTAGTTAAACCTTCTAATCTATTCTTCTTTCTTGTGATGATTTCTGATTTTTGAATAGGCTGAACAACTTTGCTAGCAGTCCGTGATGAATGTGATTTTTGTGTGTCGTGTTGTGATGCATCATCAGTTTTAGAATCACCGCTTATCAAACTTTTCACAGTATTCTCATCTGGATGTTTGAAGCTAGCCACATCTAAGTGTTTTACAGGAGATTCACTAGAATTTTTGTCACTCATCATAGCCTTATCTTCAGAAAGCTTTTTAGAAAGACTTTGCACAACCAGATCCAGACTTGAATTGGCTAGTCTATCAGCTTCTAGACGGTGCCTCTTTTTAGGTGTAACTATAGGAGCGAAATTTCTGGTGTTGATCACACTGGATGAAGGAGGAGATATAGTTGATGGAGTGGCTGCAGCATTTTTACCTTCTGACTTGGATAATGCTGGTTTGGCTTGATCCAATTTCAAGTCTTTATTTTCTCTAATTTCACTTTCCTTAGTTTTAGGTAATGATTTTTCAAGATCATGAACCATTTTGTTTACAGCTTTTAATTTTTCTGATGTTTCATAAATCTTTTTCGATAACTCGGAGTGCTCTCCAGTAGGTTTTTTGATATTCAATTCATCATCAGTGCCAGTAGACAAAGGTGATATTTGCCTGCTGTTGCAGCTGTCAGCATTATCATCTATATCTAATGAGAGGGGACCGGAAGTGTTCATCGATGTTCCCTTTCCAGATTCATGACTAGGTAAATTGGACTCGACATTTTTACTGGCAGAGGAATCTTTCTTTGATTTATCTGTTGAACTGCCAGTTTTTGTTCCAGTTTTAGATACAGTGCTGATTTTTTCTTTTACACCATCATCTTTGAGATCCCCTAAACAATTTGACTCTGTACACAAGAAAGCATCTGAATTTTTGGCCTTTTCAGTTTTTAAATCATCTACAAACTCTGTAGCTACTAAGCTGAGACTCAGAGAGTTACTTGTCGAAGAATTGATATGATAATGCCTTTTCTTTAGAGGCAGTTTGTGTTCATTTGCACTCGTATCTTTGTCTTTGCTCCCTTTGGCTTGAGATTCTTGGAGCTGTTTTTTATGTCTTCGTTTCGAAGTAGGTGTGAGAGCTTCAGAATTTTCCAGTCCTTTTCGTTTTTTGGATGTGCGTTTAACGCACTTTATAATATTTTCAGGTACAACTTTATCACTAGAATTCTTTGTCGATTGCTGAGAAACCACCTTTGGTACTGTGTGACACAACTTAACAAAGTGGCTGATTAAATTCTCCATTTCTTGTGAAAACTTTAGGTCTACCACACCAGAGATAGACTTAGCGCACGAGTCTCTTCCCCGAGATGCAGATCTGGATCGTCGAAGTTTCTTCTTCTTTAACTTGTGCCTGTGACGTCTCGAGTCCACACTACTTCTACTCGACATCCTAGATAATCTCCCGCTTGATTTCACCGAGTGGGCCTTGGAAGGTGATATAACTAAGTGATTTTTGTGTTTTTTCCAATGTGAAGAAACTTTCTTTTGAGGTTTTTTAACATTCAAGAATATATTCTTTGCCAATGTTTTGTTTGGAACATAAGCGCGATTAGATTTTGGAAATAAATCCATAACAGGTACAGGTGACTTTTCTTTCTTAAATACAGGATAAATATTTTCTGTAGGTTTCTGAGATTTTTTTGATTTTGGCGAGACATTTCGACATGTCAATTTCAAACTATTGTTATTGTTTGCCAAGTCTCTCCCTTTCAAAGACAATGATGTTGATTTAAAGAGACCATCATTTCTTGTATTTGAGATTGGTGGGCAAGCAAACTTATGTGTAAACGATGAGAAAGGTGAGCCAAAGAACTTTTTATTGGCTGTATTGAATCCCAGTCTGGTGCCCGAGTTGAAAAGATTGTAATTAAATATGTTGGATGAGAATCTTAATCCGAGATTACTAAATACTGGAGCTGGTGCAAATAAATCCACATTCTTCGGTGGGGGGAAAGGAAGTTGATTAAATCTGTTTGTTGAACCGAATGTCAACTTTGAGGCAGCTAAAGTTGATTCTCTATTGCTGGTAAACTTTGAAGGCAAATATGAAATCTGCGATCTGCACTCTGAATCGGAATCGCTTGTACTGTGTCCTAGTGTTAAGCAACTGAAAGTTTTATTTGCGAGAAGTAAAATTTCCTGATCTGAAACAAAATACTTTTGGTTTTTGTAATAACTTCTATCTCTTACAGATCGGGATTTTTTCAACTTTCTCATTTTCCGCCTCAGATTTCTCACACTGTGGTCACTCTTGTATCCTGATTTATCACTTTTGTAACCAGATTTGTGATCGCTCTTATACCCCGATTTACAACAGTGATCCGTTTTATAGCCAGATTTGAAACCATAATCACTTTTATATCCTGATTCGATAAGTCTGCTGCAACTTTTGTAAGTTTTAATTTCATGATCACTTTTATAACCAGAAAGAATGTCACGATACTTGGGATTGAGATCTATTTCTCTCCATGTAGGGTCTAAAGGTTCATCTGCCTGTGTTTCGTGATCACTTTGTGTGTCTCGCCAGTTGTTCAAACTTTTATTGCTCTTCTTAGGCATTGCAGCCATTTTATTCAAATCTTTCCTTTTGGCGTATACTTCAGAAAGGACACTTCTATTAGCTGGGAGCTCTTCATCACTATCTGCAGAATCGACAACAGGCTTATTTTTAGGTGGCCTCCCTGGACCTTTTTTGACAGCATTTGATTTATTTTGAGGAGGCCTCCCAACTTTTCTTCTTGGGGGATATAAAACACGGTCTGTGGCATATAACATCCTATCTAATACGGCAATATCTAATTTGTTTTCATTTTTTTTACTTTCGACTTTGGGAGATTCTTTTGAAATTGGAGATCTATTTTCTACTTTAGGACATTTCTTTTCTGTGTTATCAACAACATTTTTTCTTCTAATACTAGCTTCACTAGATAATGATCTATCTCTGTTGTTTTCAATTCTGCATTTGGACTTTGATCTACTGCCCCGTTTTCCAGTAGGGCTACTTTTGACTGGAGATTTGTTTTTAGATAATTTCTGTGAGCTCTCATCTGAATCTACCCTTCTTGCAGGAGAATGCGCAGGTGAATTATGGTTGGAAAGAATACCTGAATCTGGTGAAACATTTGGAGGGTCGATATCATGAAAATCATTAACAGCAATATTATTCATGGTGTTCAGCTCATTGCCTGCATTCAAATTGAGTTCTTCTTTCACTTTCCTGGGACGACCACGCTTCCTTTTGACATCCAAAAATGGATTTTTACTTTCGGTATCTCGAGATTCACAAAAATTTGTACTATCATTATCAGCCTTTGATCCATTATTTACAAAACTAGAAGAACTCGAAACCTCTGGTGTACAGTTGATGTTTCTCGGTACAATCTCAGCACTTGAACTGGCAATATCTAATGGCATAAAATCACTATTATCAACACAATCATCCAAACACGGTGGATTTGGAATTGATATTTGGACACTGTCATTATTGATAGACGTAATTTCTTCCAAGTCCTTGTTGATTTGTGTCAACTCCTCTGTTTGTTGCGGACTAAGGTGTTGGTTTTCCACAACTAAATTCTCCGTCGAGAGATAATTAGTGGTGATACCAGGGATGGAGCAAGTTTGACCCAAGACATCGGCTAGGCCCACTTTGTCGATCGCACACCCTGGGACGGAAGCCGTCAGCTGGCTGATGGATGGTGGCATTGCGTTGGTGTGACTAAGCAGCTGTGTCTGTGCCACAAACTGTTGCAGCAGGGTGGAAGCATAGTGGGTTGCTGCAGGGCTAGAAGGGTGATGTGAGGGACTTTCGGCATCAGAACTGGAACTGTCTGCAGTGGCCCGTTGTATGGCGGCACTGACAAGCTGAGGAGGAAGCTCCATTTCACTACTTGATCCATCACCTAGAATAGAAAAATAATTAATTAATGGCATATAGTTCCATAAAATCCCAAAAATTAAGCAGTAGAAGATAACTTAAGAACAACAACACAAGAATGATGAGGAATGTAATCGAGAGAGTGATCAGAAACTTCTAAAGGAAGAAATAAAATATTCAAAACACAGTAAAAAAAGATGAAGAACTACTAACAGCAAAAGAGGAAAATGTGAAAACCATTGTAGCAAACAACAAGAATGTATTCCTTAAATTATGCAAACTTATTCCAGTACCTTATCAGGTTCCCCTGATATTGGTGATCATTAAAGCAAAAACCTCTTTATCTCGAACAAGATGAATCAACTATGCAATATCTCGTCCTGAAGTACAATTCTTTGTTATTATAAAGTCACGATAATTGTTATCTTCCAATACTTCTTCGACTCTCAACCTAACACTCGATGATGGGGTTATGAGACGATACATCTCACCACATAAAGCAAGGTCCAAATCCAAATTTGAACATCGACACTTTTACATAAAACCAACCCACCATCAATAAACCTAAAATAACAATAACATTCCTGTCAATAATGCTAGCTCTAATGTTTGAATAGACATCAAGATTATTAATATCAAACAATAACAATGGAAGATATTAAATAAAAAAAACTGAGGCTGGTTTATAAGAGCCGCTGCCTCTAGTTTATATTTGAAATTTAATTTGTTTCATTTTTCAATTTACTAAGTAATGTTTGTCCATTTGAATGTTATTAATTCAATTGTAAATTTTTTTTTTAAATGTTTCTTGTTTATAATCATAAGCTGGCTTTGATTGAACTGTATACAAGGAAAGTATAATACAATACAATACTATACTATCCTTGGTCTTCCTTTACCTCGCCTTCCACTCATTTACATGGGCACTGTACATTTGTTTGGTAAGTCTTTCTTCATTCATTCCTTCTACATACCAACACCATCTCAGCGTACTCTTCTTCACCTTACTCAACATATCAGCCTTAAGTTCACATTCATCACTTCAGTCTATATAAAGTCATACATTGTTATCTCATGTATTATTTTAAGTACATGCATTTCTAAGGCTCTTCATTCTTTTTCTACATCCAAATTTAACTCCCATACATCAAAGATAGTACTAAAATACTATTGTGAACTATCATATCCTATTTTGATATAGCCCGGTTCAAGTATATATGGTTTAGTGCTTCATTGGCTTTGTTTTCTATCACTACACACCATTTGATTTCACTTGTAACTCTTCCGTCATCTGACAAAATACTAAACAGAAGTCTTCAGCTTGCTCTTATCTTTCATCTTGAAATTTGTAATTAAAAAAAATTGTCACAGGCCTTACCTAGTTGTTTTCTAAATAAAAAAAAAGAAGACTTTTTTTATTGATATGTACTTGTACTCGGCGGTTTGCCTTTCCATTAAAACTATGAAAATGTTAATATTTGTGTTAAAAAAATACAATATGTGTCCATACTTTTACAATTGATAAAGAATTAAAAGAAAAAAGGGAAATGTCGTACCATTCTCCTGCTGCTGCTTGGCGTCTTGTTGCTGGGATGTCTGCTGTCCAGGGGCGGCGCACGGTCCGAAGGGCGCAAAAGGCGCCGGCTGTTGTTGCAGCGGTGGCACCTGCTGTTCAGGCAGCAGGGCCGCCAGATCCGCCTCGTCGATGAGCTGCAGCGAACAAGCCGCCGCCAGTGCAGCGCTGCTTCCGCCCGAGCTCGACTCCGAGTCGGATGACGAGCCGCCGCCGCCCCCGGAGACGGCGTCGCCCCCATCTGAACGACGCGAGCTTGAACACGAGCTAGATGAGTCGACGCTCTTAGAGGCGGATAGCTAGAAAGGAGAAAACAGATAGTTAGAAAAATGTGTTTATTGGTCATAAATAATTAATTATTTTATTGATAGCAATACAGGGTGTCCCAAATTGTATACACACTTTGAATGATTATAAATTCAATATTTACTAAGGTATAACCTAAAATGAAAACTACAAATTAAAGAAGACAGACATAGATTGTTTTAGTTATCGCAAGTGCTCAAATTGATGACCGTTTTGGTTTGTGCACTGCTGATAAAATAGAATCGCAAACATCACGAATAATTTGTTTTGGTATTTGGGCGCATTATCTTTCAATCATTGCTCTCAATTCATCAACTGTCGGTTTTGTGCCATAAACTTTATCTTTGATGAGTCCCCATAAACATAAAAAAGGTCCATTGGCGTGAAGTCTGGAGAGCGCGGGGGGAATTAAATGCTCTTCTACGTCCAATTCATCTGTTCGGCAAATTTTCATCAAGATAGGCCCTCATATCGCGATGGTAGTGTGGAGGTGTACTATCTTGCTGAAAATAAAAGTCCTCCTTATTTCCGCGACCCACAGGTTTTGAAACGATGGTCTAGAAAACAAAAGATTTGCTATTCATTTTTTGTAGCATCCCGAATTAAATAAAAATAAACTTTTAAATAACATTATGCCTAGATTTATTAAGTGGCTCTTATGTGCTGCTTTTTATAAGTTCTCATCAAAAACGGCGCTCTGGAAGTGATATTATTTATATTACTATACTATACTAGACAATACATCTAATTGTTGCTCAAATTTTCTCTGGTTGAATGGTTCGAAGAAATTGCAACATGGCAATTAGGTTGACCGGTTGTACTATTTACAATTAAAGTGTAATACGATACAATGCAACGCGAAAAAAATTAATTAGTTTTTTTTTTATAATTATCGGGAATCGATCCTGAAATGTTCAGGTTCACTAGGGCACTGAAGTCGGTTTGATCACTTTTTCAGAAAAAAAAAGCAGCGTAAGTTAAGTTGGCTTACTAAATAGCCGCATTGGCGTAGAAAAGTTTTCTACACTACTATTCCATACGATGAGTCATGTATTCATTTCGTTTTCATACGCATCGTGATCTTCTCCCTGCGAATGGCCAAAGAGGTCCAACGGGTTTCGCATATCTCGTCTTCAACGCTTATCGCCAATGCCAAAGCGCGGCCTACAGCCGTGCGTGAATCGGCCACGACAACATGACGGAATCGTATCGGGTTCGAGTTGCGGCAGAATCGAATCGGGTTGCACAAGTGGGTTGCAATGCAGTCCCGGTGCAGTATGCAGGGACTTGCTGACTGCATCAGACAGACGGGGGCATGGGGCGGGAGGAGATCGGAATGCGGTTTACGCATTATAAAAAAAAAGTCGCAACCGGCAGTGCCGCTGCAATGATCCGCGACCGGGTGCGGTGCGTGCATTGCCGATTTCGCGGACTCCTAGCTCGCGGGATGCGAAAGACGCTTCGAAAAACTGCGAGTACGCGAAATATATTGAGTTGCAAAGGATCTGTGTGATTTGAGCAATTTATGTATCCACGCAGATCACATTTTGCGAGACTTTGAGAAAAGTAGTATCAAAATGAGATGAGCTCTATTCAGCTATACGATTACTTTCGGCTCGATAGGCTACTTTCTCTACAAAAAATGAACATGATGATGATCATCTCTGTAACCTGTTTGGTAAGACGCTTGTCTTACAGTTGGTTGACATATTTCTAATTATATGGAAAAAATTGCAACATGGCAATAACCCCGCTAGATTGTACTGTATACAATAAAAGTGTATGAAAACGATGACACCACGTTATATTGTACATGTTGAGAAAAGCACAGTAAAAAGGTTAAAAATATAACTTAATTATTTAGCAAACAAATACACATGATTCAAAGAGCGGTTTGGAATTTATATTACAAAAATAAATTTATATTCTAATAGTCTCAAACTAAGTCAGAGGCATCTCGGTGATAGAACCAAGTATGCCAGAATACAACACAAACATGCTATCCATTTGATCACCAGTGCCGACAATTGTGAGCATTAACGTGCAGGAAGTCGAACCGAAAAAAAATCATTCCAATCAATCACGGAGCAGTCGTTTTGTGAAATCGAGTTAGAGCGCCTTTGAAAAAAAGCATGTTTTCTAAACGGTTAACATAAAATATTTACAAGCATGAAGTGTATTTATTATTATTGAAAATTACATTTTTTTTCATAAGCGAATACAATAATCATCTCCGTTTTAGGGGGATGAGAAAATGAATAAAAATTGTACGTACTAGACGACTACTCGAGATTTTACGGTATATATAAAAAAAAATATTATTTTATCAAGTCAAGTCAATGTTGGAAAACAATAGTTTTAATATTAGTTTCTATTAAAACAGTTCGAGTAGACCCCATATCGTGATACCATAATTTATTTATCCTATCCATTACAAATTCTCTTATCATTACGTAATAAAAGAAATATTGAAGTTTGAATGTAAAGTGCAGACGTGGAAAACGTGCATATCGGAACCGACCCTCTCATATCGTCGGGCAATCGCAGAGGAATCAAAACCTCAGTCCCAGCGTTCAGAACTGGTGGATGAAAAAACGCGTGGCCAAATTGTCGTGGCTGCCGCGATACAGTAGTCGACCGCCACTGCTCGATCATTAAACGCTTAATCTAATTTAACAACCGAAAAAAGTAAAGTATTGAAAAACGATAGCATAATAAAAAGTGAAAAAAAAGCGATTGTACAAATGGGTGAGACCACAGTAATGATAATAAAATGACAATTTATTTAGCGCCGTATTGAGAGCAAACTATCCTCATGAGCATTACAACTCGGATCTCGAACCCAAATTAAAAATATATCTAAATAAAGATTAATTTCAATTGAGTGTATGAATAGGAAGGTGGTGACTGCGGCCATAATATTAGATACTTCCTCGCATTTTCATATGCTCAGAAATATATATTTGGTAAGAAAATCGCAGAAAACTTGCTAAGGAGAAACGAACTACAAAGAAACCTTTGTAGACCTTCCGATTCGGCTTTAGTTGTGTACAATCTATATATGTACAATCATAGATTTTGGTAAGACCTTCTACTAAGCGTTGTCTTCAAGTGATTCCTAAAGCTGCACACGTCGCTCACATCTCTAACAATAAGATGCAGACGATTCCACACCATAGGACAAGCAACGGCAAAATTTCTTTCATAATACCCCGCCTTATTGGATCAATTAATTTATTAGACGAAGACGAAATCAACCCTAAGTTTTGCTCCTCTAAAAATGACATTGAACATATATAGCATCACGCCATGCCCCTTTTGGAGTAGGCAAATATAACAAATCACCACGCCTTTAAATAATATATATGCAAACACAGTTCTCACCTCATCCACATCCATACATCTCGGAATAAGTGCTCTTTTGTATCTCATCCGTCTTGCTTTTCCCATAGTAAAAATTTCCTAAACTATCTCCATCCACCCTTTAATCGTTCTATCCATTTTATTTGCTCATTAATATTTTTATATGTGAGAACACTTTCAGGAAATTAATCAAAGGAATATTTCAAAACATATATTCGTTTAATAAAAAAACCAACGATTAAAATCCCAAATACAAAATTTTCATCTCATGGATAGCTCAGTTATGTGAACAGGTTAGTGAAAATGCTATAATTATTCATGATAATAGGTGAGTGAAAGTACCATAATTATATAGGCGGAGAAAAACTCGAATTCTTCCGTTTATTTGACATAAATACTCGTATTAATTTTGTAAGTTTTTTGCGACTATGTTATTCTCTTAACGTATAAAACAATGTCAAGATTTCTTTCTTAATTCTACTTATAATATTCTTCTCTAACAAACAGTTATACTTTACCCGATAATTTCTTACTCTATGACATTGTGATCCTTTTATATATTAATGTTAGCAACCGTGTTAACTTCCTCTGACACTCTGATGTGGTACATCCTACATTCCACCGTTTTAAGTTTCTCAGTTACATTATCTAATTTCCTGGACCTCTGAATCCCAGATTCTTTCCTAGGATAAATGGACGAAATATCTAACTATGAGTATTGTTATTTTAACACATATTGTATGACACTTTCATCGTTTACAATACAACCTGGCGGAATTATTGCTATTAGGAAATCTTTTCTACACATTGAATAACAAGAAATATAGAAACCCTTAAATCCTTTAAAATAAACTTGGGTACCAACGGGAATTCAACGCAGCCCTAACAGTTAAAAATCGATACCTTATTTTTGTATTGTTCTCCTCTATTCGCCTCTTGTATTGTTCTCCTCTGTTCACCTCTTTCATATTCGCATCACGTATCAGTCATCCTGTATATGTCGTAGTGTTAACTTTGATATAAAGAAGAAAACGTAGACAAGGGAAGAAGAAAAAAAAGTAGGTCAAATAGCGTGGAGATAAACGAATGCTCCAAGTTTTTTTTTATAATTTTGTATATAAAATGAGACCGAGTCTATCAGAAATTAATGCGCAATGGAATTTTATCCAGTTGGTAGAACTGATGATGAAATAATTGTGTGAGTGGTAGAAGTAGGCCGCAAAAACAGGACAAGATCAAGTTGGCCGGATTCAGGTCAAGACAGAAGCAATAAAACAATAAAAATTAATATGGTCACCGAATGTACTCGTACATATATCATCACGCAATGTCACTTGCGGGGTAGGGGGGGGAGAGAGAACAGATCTCCATTATTTTCTATCCAAACACTTTCGCTTCCTCCACATTGATAAAACTCGTCATGTACAATATTTTATTATTCATACTTCTCACTTTACCTTCTCTCAAAATTTGGTCCACTTGATCCAATCACTTCCTCGGTACATTTATTCCACGCATACCTTGCACGTCTGACTTGTATTGTATACAGCACAATCTGGCGGGCTTATTACCGGCGGGGAAATCTCTTACAACCAACCAAAAACATGTTATAAAGGTCATAAGTGAAAACAGCCTGGAATTATTTAAAAAAAATCAGGGTACCAACGGGAATCCAGCCCGCCACCTCCGGGTTGATAGACAAGTATCTTATCAACTAGGCCCTTGGTCGGCAAACCGCGGCTCGCGGGCCCCTTGAGTGCGGCTCTGCCACAAATGCGCTTTGTGCGCAGACAAGCGCTGAAGCGCTTTGTGCTCAAGAAGCGCTTTGTGCGCAGACATTTACAGAAGAAATTTGCCAAGTTATGGAATTGATGATTAAGATTATCAACTCTATTACAGCTAAAGTTCTTAATAATCGCCAATTTAAAGATTTTTTAGTAGAAATGGAGAGTGAGTGAGTACGCAGATTTTCTGCTGCATAACAAGGTACGTTGGTTATCAAGAGGAAACGTTTTAAAATGTTTCGCTTCCTTATGAACAGAAATTAAAGCATTTCTCCTTGAGAAGGGTGTTCACTATCCAGAACTAACGAACGATCAGTGGATCCAAAAATTTTATTTCATGGTAGACGTTACGTCTCATCTAAATCAGCTTTATCGTAAACCACAGGGGAAAGGAAACACATTTTTTTCGATGTTAGAAGAAGTTATTTCATTCGAAAACCAATTATCCCTTTTCGCTCAAGATTTTGAAAGAGAAACTTTGATTCACTTTCCAAGCCTGCTGATAATTCTGATACTGCCATTTGCTATTTCAAAACGACAATTTTAAATATGAGGGAAGCTTTTCTCAACAGGTTTCATGAATGCAGAAACAGCAAAGCGACGTTAGCCTTTGTTAAAAAACCTCTTAACTCTTTGAGGCACGGAATTTTAGCAAATAAAAAAACCCATGTTGCACAGAAATTTTATTGTAAATTTTTTAACAAATTTGGTTTATTTTAATTAGTAAAGAAATACAATAACAAGAAAAAAATAAAAAACAAACAAAAAGTCATTAAGGTTTTTAATTATAAGGTGGGACTTATTAACTAGTTTCAAGAGATGGGACTAAATTTAAACCTCAATTCCAGTAGCAATTTTAATTTTTCGAGGTGGTATAAAAAAAGTCCCACCATGCAGATTGAAGTAACAAAAAGGTGGGACACTTCCAGTCCCGTCTAGCCCCAAAGGGTCAATGCCACTGTAACAGAATTAATTTTTTCTCCCTTAAATGTTGACATTGGCAACTTTGAAATGCAATTGCTGGATTTAAAAAACAAATAATTATGGAGCTCTAAATTTGAACGTCTTTGTGCTGATATGGAAATATTGGAGAAAAACAAATGTGCACTTAGTTCACAGCACAAGTGGTCTGCTTTGAAAGACCTGGAGAAGGAAGACATGATGATTTTTAACACCTGGAATTCCTGACTCATATGATCTGTTGAAAAAACTGGCGTTTGCTATTCTTTCCCTTTTCGGTTCTACATATCCATGCGAACAATATTTTTCAAGCGTGAACCTTAGAGTAAATTGAGAAATTGATGAGAACCTGTAATCGTGCCTAAATTAAAAACAACAACATACAAACCTGATTTACTCAAACTTTCCAAGGAGACGCATGGCTATTATTCACATTAAGTGTTTGTCAGTCATTGTCATGATTTAATTTTATGGATACCTTACTTACAATTTAATTTTTATCAATAAATAAGATCATTATTAAGTACGATTTCAAGTTTTATTCAGTGTACCTATAGTTTAATTAAGACTTAAAACTTTAATTAAAGTTTATTAAGTTAATAAACAGTGTACCTACCTATATAAAGTTTAAGAAATTTGGCTCTCAAGAGAAATCTCAATCGTTGTACTGTTGATATTTGGCTCTGTTGACTAATGAGTTTGCCGACCACTGAACTAGGCCATGTATTCGCTTAGTCAGTCATTCTCTTCACATGTCTAAACTATTTTAACGATTTTTCCTTCATCGTACTCAACATCAATTTACAGATATTTGAAATTAACTTTTATTGCATTAATGCATATAATTAGCGAAAAATGAACCGATTTTGCATTTATAAAATCACAAGTGTATTACTTCCTTCGTTATATCATAGTCCCCCCTATAGCTAATATTTGGGTACCTGGCATGAGAAAATAAAGCAAAAATACCAGAATCGGATCGATAAGTTAAATGGACTAATTTGTACGTCAAGCGAGACATTTATGTTGAAAAGTCGCGGCATATTATTTGCGTGGGACTTAATTTTTGCACAGACAATGGATTTTTACGAATGACCGCAGAAATACAAGGAGAAACTAAATCGACACACCACAGGCAATTGGCGGCGATACAGTACACGATTATAGGCTCTACGATATGGAGCGTAAAAACCACAAGCTATGTCCAACACGTTGAATTCGGTGGGCGGTGGGTAGACAGATTCCGAGAATAGGTAGGTACACACGGCATGGTATGGTGTGCCAGTGTTTATAGGCTAATTAAATGTCAACTGAGTCACTCTATGCGCCTCAGTAGACAGACGGATTACATATCTAGGTAAATATATTGTAATTTATTTTTATAAAACACTGTTTATTCCACTTTTTTGTGACGGTATAACCAAGACTAAATGCTGTTCGAACTGGTACCGATATACACGCTTCAACGGTTGGGGGCTGAGGGATGAGGGAGGCATGGGACAATTTCGGCCAAGAGCGGAGAGATTTTTGGGAAATAACTGTTCAACAGATGTTCGGCTCGGTGTACTGACCGGTGTAGAAATTTCTAGGGCCTCTAATCTAGGTAAATAATATGCGGAAAATACGTACATATAATTAAGTATTTAATATCCGTACGAGAGCTAGACATATGTCTGCTGAATCACTCTATGAGCCTCGGTAGATCAGACATACCTCATATCTAGGTAAATAATATACGGATAATGTGTATGGTACATGCAAGTGAGTATTCAATATCCGTACGAGACTAAGACATATTAAACATATCGTCCTGCGGCACGCGAACTAGATCATTTCAGTGTTTGACGAAAATCAGCATAATCAAACTTATTATATATACAGGCATACCTCGGGTCACGAACGCCTGTAGTCACGAACAAATCGGCTTACGAACACAATGACCGAACAAATTTTGACTCGACCTGCGTACAATGCCTCGGCTCACGAATTAGTTGTAACGGCGCATTAGTTGTACTCAGGTATGCGCGTTGTGAACATTGTTTGTCGTTGCGTTCGTTATTCTTGATACATTTTTTTTTGCTTTTTATACACCAAGCCAGTAATCGAACCACTTCCCAGGATACAAACACGAGAAAAGACACCAGAAATTCCTACACAGTTGCCCGACGTTATTATGGAATGGGACTCTCCTTCGAAGGAGTAGTCTTCCTCTTCCTCCTCCTCGACCATCTATACCTGTGCCAGTAACTATCAACCACAAAGGTCCAGTTATAGTACTGTATGTTTTATATTATATATTTTTGCCACACATAAATCCATAAAAAAGTCAACAAACAATATGTTTCTGGGGCGGGCGAACGGATTAATTGTACGAGTATTTACATTAATTTCAATGGGAAAAATTGTTTCGGTTCGCGAACATTTCGGCTCGCGAACGGAGTCAATGAACGAATTAAGTTCGTGACCCGAGGTACCACTGTATATTACACAAGAGTCTAGAAAAAAAAACAGCTACTTTTCTGTATAATACATGCACATATGATTTGGAGAATTTTACAACCCAATGACAACATTATATCGAAATTGGAGCTTAGTTTTAAAACTTTAATCAAATCAAATACTTAATCTACATTCCCAAACGTAGCCACTACATTAACAAGTTTCATCAGGATTGCTTGCGCTAATTGTTCAGAAACAGGTCCTTTTCTGTTTTTAAGAGGATACAAAATTATCTTCGTTTTTTATTAGGGCAATGCAAACTGAATAATTTTAAAGCATTTTAGCGATATAATCAGATAAATAGGAATCTAAACCCTATAATCAATGAGTTTTCTACAATAAATATAGAAAAAAGTTTATGTTTAAAATAAAATTTTACTGTAGACTTGTAATAAATTTTGTTTTAAATTAAATTATACAATTTAATAAAAGAAACTGCAAAAGCAAGTACTGCAAATAAAACATTCCCAATAAATAATCGACAAAAAAATAATACCAGTATTTTGATGTAAAAATAAAAAGGAGATTTTTTTATTCTGATAAAGGACGCATGATATTGTTAGCCAAAGGGTACTTAAATTAATTAAGGCGACCCTGCATCTATACACATTGCTCGTCAATTTATGAAATTTAAAAGCTACAGTACTTAACATAAAGAGTTGAAATTAAAAAGGTTAAAACTATGTAACTTTTCAAATTACATAAGAAAAATAATGAGGTTGTTAATGTTAATTGCAAATGAAAAATTCAATTAATATTTTTATAGCGAAGTCTGGCAAGCCCTCTCCAATATTAAGTATAACCTCTGGTTTGTATAACGTTATGTGCGTATACACAAAAAATGTTTGAATGGGTGTGTATGAAATGATTTTTGAGAAACAGTTGAATTATAAAGTGTTTAACGTAAAATTTAGTTTAAAAAAATTGGGTGAAATATTTTTTCTACATATACATTCAATTGATCGACAGGGATAAAAAAGAATTATTTAAAAAATTGCTAATTTGAAATATTTACAAGGACATTTATTTTTCTAGTGACATTTGGTGATCAAATATCAATATAAGAAACACTCATGTTAACATTTTGAGATAATTCTTGAGATGAATTCTCTCTTAGAGAGATCTATCCGATCTATCAGGAAAGATTTTTCTTACAAAATATACTAGAATGTGCCGCTGTACCAAAAATTTTCAAAATATCATTCACTTTATTCAACCATACTTTTATTGGTCACTCTTCTACGCCTTTCATTTTTATTTGGACTGTTTACTTTGTTTTGTCTTTATTTATTCGTTCTTCATGCCCAGAACATTTTCGATTGCCCTTCATCATCTCAATATTATCACATTATGTTCCCTAATCACTTCTTTCCGTATTCTGTCATACACTGTCACTCCATCCATGTATTCTCAGCGCACGCATTTCTACAGTATTTATTGATGAAATGTTAGGATATCGTATTGCTTTATGCCATATCTGGTTGCTACTAGACTCAACAGATAGTTATTTTTATTTTTATTATTAAGTAGTATTTTTAGGCCAATAATAAACAGCTCTGTCCTGATAACATTTCTGTCAAATAGTTAAAGGAGAAGGAACTCAAGAAACAAAGGCGCAAAGACCATTTTAAATTTGCTGTTCCTGAGTCATGTGTAATATTTGTATAACGAATGAGGAAATTAGGAAATTCAGATTGAAAAAATATAGTGCTTAAGAAGAAGAATACAGAATTGAGATCGTTTCATCACGTAAAAAGAATAAATGGTGAAAGAATTACAGAAATAATCTGCACAAGTAATAAAGAAGGAACGAAAAACTTTGGAAGACCTAAAAAAGTGGCACGACCAACTTTTGAAATACAGAAAATATTTGTAATAGAAGAGTATGTATGGCGAGATGTATTGACGTGACAGAAGCGAAATATGTGTGCTACGATAGAATGAAGGGGAATGTTCTGATCTGAATCATCATGAATGAAATCTTTTTAATATTCCACGTTTAAATTCGTAAAATATGTAAGACATTAGAAAAAACGCCGAACTTGAAGCGCAGAATTTTTAAACTTTTCGCTCTACTTCAGAATGATTAAAGGCCATAACACGTACACCTTTACATCCATGTTTCTGTGACGCGTTCATCACGTTTCATTAACGCCATCTGGGAACATTTATGTTACTTTGGGCACATAAAGAGACTGCCGATTGCAGTCACTTCAATAAACGTCCCATATTTGGGTAGCGGAATTCAACTTTTAACAAAATTATGTGTAATAACTATTACCTTGTGAAAATACAAGATAATTTTATTTTATTACATTCCACAGGTGTAAAAGTTGAGAATATTTATCGAGACCTAAGATTAAGTAACTTCATAAATTATAACATATAAATAAGATTAGTTAAGTAATAAATTTGTATATAGGTATAGCCTTGACAAATGTTTGTACAATATTTTATTGTACTTTGTTTAATAACAAAAAAAAATTACTTATCAGACTCTGTAGTTCATCCTCATTCTCCGGTAACACTACCGTCTCATAAAAGTGTACATATGAAAAAATATTTATTTAAACATAAGACATATTATCACACCCATAATTTGTTATGATTATTAATAAATTGTTGTTAAATAAAATGAATAAAGTCAGCCAGATTGTGTTGTATAAAATTAACATGTAATACAATACTATATAAAACGAATTGACCTTGCCAGAGAAATGTTTAATGTGTAAACAAGTGACATGTTAGCAAAACGAGTCAAGACCAGTTCGAATAATGATACCCGTAGTGTGTATTAACAAGCGTCTAGGAAATTTGGACGGGTGATTTGCATACGAGACGTAGATACATACATACAATTGAAACAGAAATCCGTTGTAAACACTGCCGTCAGACGGGGACAAGATCAAGGCGAGAGGGGAATAAATAATACACCACGCGTACTGTACTCCTGTGGGTACCACATATCGAAACAACAAACTTAATATATGGTATATCTTAAATAACTACAAAGCAAAAGATATTCAGAAGTATAAAGCAGGTGTAAGAGTCTCTGAAATAAAAAAAATAAATAAACCCAATAGTTCCGTAAAGGCGTATATTCTTCCCGTAAAAAGCCCGTTAGTTAATTGGTGTGTAAAAGAAAGATGCATTAAAGCAAAAAGATACCTGAATCGAGAGTCAAAAATACTAGAAGAAAAAGTTTATCATTTGAAAAAGTTAACGTTTTTTCCTGTTCAAATTGTTTCCTATCGCTTCACTGTCGTTTTATGCCTATTGTTTATGTTTGCCTATTAAAAATCTTTATTTTTGACGTTATTTTTGTCTATCAAAAATCTTAATCGTTGAAGTAAATTGACATATATTTTTTTCGATGATAAGTTATGTTCGTCTTCGCTTATATAAAGGTGCAGTAACTCTATGATATTGAAGTTTTCTAGGTTTTCATGTTATTGAAAAGGCGTAAGGCTTTTTTTAAATGATTTATGTTAGGTTCAAAGAACGATAAGTTTAATTCTATTACATTACACTTTCGTTGAATACAGTACAACCTGACGGATTTATTACTATGTAGCAATCAGAAAAAAATTAAAGAGATTTTAAGACCAGAGGCTAGACTGAAACCCTTTTTATAAGAAGGGTACCAATAGAAATCGAACACACAACCCTCGGAATGGGAGACAGGTGTCGAACCAACAAGTTCACGGATATCATCAATCGTTGGCAAGATTTTTTCTAATTTTCGCGTGCGGTTAAAGACCAGCAATTTCGAAATACGTGAAGTAACTTCGGGGTAAGTAGCAATTCAAAAATGTCCGCTAGTGCGAATTGTCACCATTCAAGGTATTTATGTATAGGTAAGCATTCGATAAAAAAATCGCAAGTATATATTCCTCGAAGTGACGCCATCTGGGTGGTTTTTTCTCGCGATGTACAATCCAATTAATCAAAAAGAGTTATGAAAAAAAGTCAGATTTGCGCCTCGTTAGACGTGGAAGGCTCGAGTTGGAGAAAAAATGAGTACAGATTGGAGGAGTCGTTATGAGAGCAAAAAAATAAAGCGGCGAGGATACGAAAGTAAAACAGGGTCATTCTTATGTGGGCTGGCGCGGTAATATGGAATAATAAGGCAGATCGTCGCTCTTTAATGCTCATTGTATGCGCCGGAGCTACGAACAATGAATTTTTAATTCGCTTACGAATATGGCAAAAACAACAACACAGACTGGAGATGGAGAGAGATAAAGGAGAATTGAAGGATCACCGGTGTAATAAATTTCTTTAATTTATTTGAGTTATGCGTGTGTGCTCATTTTGCCATACAGTATATAGAGTTCAATTGAAAAATAAAATAATATCAACGTATTGTATTAAGCAAAATAATAACGTTAAAATTAAATATAAAAGCGGAATGAGATATCTCATTTTGACATATTTTTTATTCTATACAATTGAAGTAAAGTATCATTTTTATTAGTTAATTAGACATTCCATCTTATAAGGATGATAATTTGTACCAATAAAAATTGAAAGCAGAGGAGGCAGTGTAAGAAAATGTAAGACACTACTGCAGTACTAAATATTTACGGAATTTTGAACAGTTAATTCAGTTATGTGACTATAAATTAATGGAAAGATGTAAAGTATAATCGAATACAAACAATCATTGACGACCTGGGCATACAAGAATTATGGAAAATAAGTGGTATACACTGTATTGCCAGCAAGAAAAAAAACTAAAGTGAGGGTTTTAGCGAATCTAATGGAATATTTTTAACAAAATATTTTCGTTAGTTTTATTTAAACAAATAAAAATAATCTAATATCTAGAAAGTTGACATGGAACAGCACAGTCTGTGTTAGATTCTCACTAATCATAATTAATGTTTGTTTAAAATAAAGCGATTGTCGAATGCGTATAATATTTGTTATGTCATTCATGTCGTTTAGCTGTCAAATGTCAGTGAAGAGGAACTTGATACTATTGTTGCGAAAATAATCGCTGTTTATTTTTCTTTATTCGCTACTTCTCCTAGTACCCGAATTAATTAATTGATCGTCTTGAAAGCAATTTCGCATATTAAGGTCAAATTCGTTGCGATTTACGTGACCAGGCTTCACCAAATGCGCGTATATCGATCGGCCAGTTCATTACTCAGACAACTCCAAAAAACCTGTTTTGAGATAATGAGAAAAGCAATATTATAATCGTCACCATAAATCAAATACTTTTAATTTTTGCCCGAGTTTTATACATTTTATCAATGTATCTATTGATAAAATATATAAAACTCGGGCAAAAATGTATAGTATTTGATTTATGGTGACGATTACAATATTGCTTTTCTCATTATCTCAAAACAGGTTATTTGGAGTTGTCTGAGTAATGAACTGGCCGATCGATATAAGAGAACTCCTCAAAAATGTATAGTTTAGATGTGCAGGACGGAAAAACAGCGGTGTGAATAAAATACCAATCTCAAGAGATTTTGTCTTAAGTATTTGTAACATTACATGAAGCTGAATATAATTCATGCCAATCAAACAGTTAAGCACTTACTTAACCTCTTCAGGCCTGGCGTACAATATAACTGGCACATAATCCATATGCGCTTTGTTAACAACTTTGTAGTATATTTCTGTTTCCAGTTATAACAAACGTATTATCGATTTTGAACGTTTTGGGCGTCATCTATTTAAACTAATACGACTTAATGTTGCATTAAGTGTAAATAATACACTCAAAAGCAAGAACATTTTTTAAAACTTTAGATTTAATTCAGGTGTAAAGAGGTTAAATTAAAAACGGTATTTATATGTAAAAAATATTATTAACAGCGTTTTTTCCACATAGAGGGTATCAATATTACTCATATTCAAAGAACACGACTAAATAAATAATATCGAAACCGATAGAACTTAATTTATCCTCTTAATTTAGTCTTAATTTATCCTCGAGAGTGGAAATAAATAGCGCATGTACTAACAATACTCGCAGTTTTTTCGAGATTAATTTCTACAATGTTTCTGTCGAAAAAATTTTAAGATTTATTTAAATATAATAATCTCAATGTAGGGGTCAGTTTTCTTATAACCTGTTACACGTTAATGGATTAATTTGCAAAATAACTTTTAGTGACTTCAGAATCTAGCGAGTTCCATACCCATCGAAACCTTTTTCTTTTTTAAAGGGTTTCACTCTAGTAGTCACTTACGGCCAATATTTCAAGTATGTTTGGAAATGTGTGCGGGAACAAACATACACACACACACATGAGATACAGAACAGCGAGAACAGGGAACGCAAAAAAGGGAAAAAATCCTTGGCGACACAGTTCGCTACGGATAAAAACCACCACGACCCTGTAACCTTGTACGTGATAAGCAAGGTGGCTCTCTTCACAACTCTACTCCTAAAAAAAAAAATATTTCTAGTTGACTGGAAGAAACTGTCACATGGCAATAAATCCACCAGGTTGTACTGTATACAACGGATGTGTAATACAATAATTTGCGAGGAAAACAAAAACAAAAACTCTTAAGTTAACAGATATGCTCGTTACAGAAGGAAGTGAACGAGACCACTTGGTATTTTAATCCGCCAAAATGAACAATTGAACAATTGAGTTCAAGTAAACAAATGAACAATTCAATTCAAGTAAATAAATGAACAATTCAATTCAAGTAAACAAATGAACTATCATAAAAAAGATACATACTTATTTTGTTAGAGAAAACTATTTGCATCAAACCTAGTTTCAGTCAAAGCCAAAATAAACAAGATCAAAGACCGAAATGAAATAAAGTTGGAAAGTTCCTCAGTAATTAACAGGGCTGTGGAGTCGGAGTCGGAGTTGGAGTCGGAGTCGCGGAGTCGCGGTGTTTGGGCCGGAGTCGGAGTAGGAGTCGTAAAAAACGAGCGACTCCGACTAATTTTTCGTTAAAATTTAAAATACATTTTTTTTTAATTATTATAATGAATGTGTATTGTGCACGAATATTAAACTTGCAGGCGCAAGTCGCGCCGATATGGTGAATCACCGAGATCCATTTAATGCATAAAGTCTACGAAAATGTGTTTGTCTCCTTCTTTCTCACGTAGAAAGAAAATTCTGTTGGCTGGGATCTATGTTAACCCCATGGTTCGATCCATATTGACGGAAGAACAAATAAATAGAGCGAAAAACGCTATGTTTGAATTAACCGTTCGTATGAAAGGCCTTCGACTAGAAAAAGAGACGACAGCAGGCAGCGTACACGAAGTATCATCATCTTCATCCGACACCGCTGAATCTGAAGACGATTTTGAAAAATATCTCAATGAACAAGATAAACTAAAACGTCCTCGTTTGAATCACAGTCCCAATATAGATGAAGGAGACTCTATTTCAAAATTTAAAATTGAATTTTATGATGCATTGAAAATAATGGAAAAAATTGACCGAACTTACAAGTTAAATGTTGAAATGGCAATACAGCGGTATCTAGAAATCGTAAAAGATTCAGCATTGATCGTTACAGCATTACCCCCAACCCAAGTATCCGTAGAGCGGTTATTTTCCGCTCTTAAAATTCTCAATTCTGATTTGAGAGCCTCTACGAATACAGATTTAATAGAAGTAATGTTGTTTTTAAGAATAAATTCTAATAAATAATTATTAAAGTTTGATCTTGTTTTATTTTTATCCCTATAACATGACAAAAATGGCTATATGCAAAGGTAGGAAACAACCTGCTAAAATTGAGCTTTTTTGAGTCGGAGTTGTAGAGTCGGAGTTGTGGAGTCGGAGTCGTGGAGTCGGAGTTGTGGAGTCGGAGTCGTATTGTTGGTAAATATAGGAATCGGAGTCGGAGTCGTGTTTTTTTTTAAGCGACTCCACAGCCCTGGTAATTAAATTTAAAAAAATACTACGTAACAAAAATAATTTTAAAAACATGAAAGCTGTTCTATTTTAGAGAATTTTCCTTCCTGGCTTTTAAAGGTGAATCATCAGCAAATATGTTTATATAGGAGTAAATGCTCGAGAAGCATTTCCCAAATGGGGTATCCGCGTGGTAAAATTATAGGTTCCGCCAGTTATTTTATAAATATAAAAAGAATCACACTTCAAAAAATAAAAAAATAGGCGGTGCGTTTATATCTGGCGAAGGAGACATTTTTTAGGTCAGATCGCTTTTACTGCATAGCTTGTGTACTTAAATACATTTTAAGTTGTAATCCAGAATCTGTATATAAGATAGACTATACTACTTACCACACCTACCTACCTCTAAATACTAGAAATGTCATTTGTTACACTCCGTGTTTGCATCCATATTTCGTACGTTAAAAACATTTAAGGGGTTTCGTTTTGTCGAATAATATGTAAGAACAATCCGTGAGTAAAGTTATTTGAGAAACGCTGTGCTAGATATAGAGTATCGGTGTTGGCGTAGAGTGGGTTGGATGGAATCCAAAAGAAATTAAGCTATAATGTTATCTGGATGCGGAGAGATATCGTTTGGAATGCTCATAAATTAAGTAAAATGTTATAGTAAGCATCATTGTAAAATTATAGAAGGGAGTATGTACCAATTTATATAAAAATGTGTGCTACATACGATATAAAATCGCATTTAATTTTCTAAAAAAATATGGATGACTTCCGAAGCCTAGCTGGTAAGACGCCTGTTATCTAACTTGGGAATCGCGAGTTCGATTCTCGTTGGTAGGCAATTTTTTTAAAAAAAGGCGTCTAATTTTCACTAAATTCTTTTGATACACATTTTAGAAAAATATTGTCACATTGCAATAAACCAACTAAGTTGCACTGTATACAACAAAAATGTAATACTATACAATCGATTTTTGTAGAACACGCGTAATATTTATGTCCATGTTGGATTAAAAATATATCCTACAATTTTTCCAGTCAATTAACCAATAAATGGGCAGAAAACATAATTTCTATGAATACATCATTGTGTATAATGGGCATAAGCCGCATAAGTCTCCAAGAGTCGTGAATAAGCCATTGTTTAACAGAGAATCAATAAAAAAGCAGAAAATAACGATCATCGTCATTACCACCACTCTCCAGGTCGGAAGACAGGTGTCTACCAATTAGGTCACGAAAGTTGTCAGCATTGGTACTCGAATAATACTGAGTACGCATTGAATCCTAGTGCTAGTGAAGCCTACATACATGCCTTCACGCCATTTCCCAGTCGGGAAAGGCAGAGAATACTTATCGCCAGACTTTACTATCTCGACACACATCCTTCGCCTCTTCTACAGCCATACACATTCTCATACAACACGTCTGACGATTATTCTGACTTTTCGCGTTTCCTTGTTTCAAAATAACCTTCGCTTGATCCAACCATACTTTTCTATGTCTTCCTCTAACAATTGCAATATATATATATATATATGTTTTGTAAGTCTTTCTTCATTCATTCGTTCTATATTCCCAAACCATTTCAGACTGCTCTTCGTCATGTTACTCAACACATCAACCTTAAGTTTACACTCATATCTTATCGTTTCATTCCGTATTTCGTCATATTCAGTGCACAAATTTCTACAGCATTTATTCGGCTCCTTTCAGTCTTTTGCCAAGTCCACATTTACACTCATACATTAAATATGGTTCTAAAATAGTTCTAGTGAATGTATTCGTGTATATGGCGAGATATTTCGAATAAGATAAAGGCATGATGAGAACAGTATTATATTTACTTTGGCATGTCGACACAGACACAAAACACAAATGGAAGGGAGAAAAAAAACCATCTCAAGTCACAATACGATTCAAAAATAGGCCAAACAAATATATATTAGGTATGCTATAAAAAAAATCGTGAGAAAGTCCGTATTTTTTCGGGCAATGAATAAGGCCACATGTTGAGCTCGTAGAGTAGAGTTTCAGTCATAATAAATTATCTCTAATACAACTTATATACGACACAGTCTATCCTCTTATATCTAGACCAAAGATTCCCAAAGTGGTCTATATGGATCCCCAAGGGTCAATTACGACTTGCTGGGGGTCTATGTCAGCGAGAAAAGAAATTGGGGGTGCACGAGATGTAAATCGGGGTCCACGTGACCGGTTCCCATTTAAGCAGATCATCATCAATATTTAGGCGTTCCGTAAATTTCTTATACAGATTACAGATTGTGTGTATATAATACAGATTACAGATTGTGTGTACATAATATTTATATTAGACATAGAAAATACTTCTATATAGAAATCGAATGCAAATCATTGAACGTGGAGATTTAAGACTATTCCTCACTAATTTGAAGCCAAATATTGAACCATTGCTATCAGAGCATCAGGTTCATGCATCCCTCTCATTAACAGTATTATTTGTGTATTAATTTTATGTAAGAATTTTACTAGGTTTCGATTTGTTTCGTTCCAAAACTAATTATTTACTTGCATTTTGTGTATTTTCAATAAAACTATGAATAAAAATTGTACATGTTTTTCTTTTTTTTTACAATTGTCCACTCTATAAAAAACCTTATCAAGGTGAACAGCACTGCGTCAGCTGTCAAAAACACATTTGAAGTTAATAAGTTTAGGATATTTTCATATTAGGCAGGCAGGGGGTCTACGGAAAACAAAAAAATCGGCAAGTGGTCTACGGGGCGAAAAAGTTTGGGAAACTATGATCTAGACCGACAATAAATATGTATAAATGCTACTGTAAAAGGGAGAAAACAATATAAAATATTTTTGCCGACATTCCGATTACTATTTTTTTCGTTGGCGCCGTTAAGTGAGTGAAACCGCCTCAAGGAGACAAATAAGAGCAATTCTCAGAACACACAATAACACGTTTTCAACCCACAAAACACAAAGATTCTAAAGTCATCCATAAAGCAATCAAACAAAATTAGAAATATCATAAATAATCAATTGAATAGTCCACAATAGTATTATGGTGCCAAATTTGATGTATGGGAGT
This sequence comes from Odontocerum albicorne, assembly GCA_949825065.1. Lineage (NCBI taxonomy): Eukaryota > Metazoa > Arthropoda > Insecta > Trichoptera > Odontoceridae > Odontocerum > Odontocerum albicorne. The sequence continues at coordinate 12,051,296 of OX463853.1, read as the reverse complement.
GAAACGTGGGCGTGGTAAAACACGGATAAGAACCGAATAAATGATGCTGTACTTCTCAATGCGTGCACTGAGAAGAATACACGCAGTGACAATGTATGATAGAATACGGAATAATGATGAACGTGAACTTAAGACTTATGTGTTGAGTAAGATGAAGAACACGCTGAAATGGTTTGGACATGTGGAACGAATAAATAAAGAAGACTAACAAAACAGATATACAAAGCAGATGTGAGTGGAAGACCAAGGAAAGCATGGTTGGATCATATAGGTGATATTCTGAAAAAAGAAAACGTCAGAGAAATCGTAGAAGCTGTATGAAAAGGTATATGGATGTGGAAGAGGCGAAAGATGTGTCGAGATAGGAAAATCTGGCGATCTGTCCTCTCTGCCTACCCCGACACGGAGATTGTGTGGTGGTAACAATTAAATTAATCTTCTTCACTTCTTACTCTATTCCCCATAAGGCCTTAGACCAGTGTTACTCTAATGGTGGTCCGCGGGTGGGTGCTAGTCGTAGACCAAAACAATATTGTATTGTATTACTTTCATTGTATACAACACAACCTGCCGGGCCTATTGCCAAGTGGCAATCTCTTCAAACCAACCAGAAATACGTTAAAGAGGCCTTAAGTGAAAACCAGATTGGCATCCTTTTTAAACAAATCTGGGTCTCAGCGGGATTTGAACCCGCAACCTCCGAGTTGGGAGACAGGCGTCTTACCAAATAGGCCAGGAGGTCGTCAACCATAATAAGCTCTTAAGTATTTACATAATGTATTTCTTTGACAGTTTCAGTAGCATTGTCTTAGACAACATTTGCAGTCACTTCTTTCTCCATTCCTAAATTAACTCACCTGACGAAGACACCGTGTGTGTCGAAATGCGTATAGTGATATGATAAAACATAAAGTGGAAGAAAACAACGTTGAGTGTTTTATTTTTACCTTCCATTAATTTTTAACTTTTCTCTGAAGGCTCTCGGCTTACCCTTAGTACGCAGCTCCACGAAAAACTATTCTGGTGAACAGTTCGGCGAAAGACCGTTTCGGAAAACATTTTAACTCTGTTTGGCCCGAATACTTGGTGGTGGGTCTCAGAGCTAGACTGACGTTCAAGATAAGCATACAAGTAATCAGGCACCATTCCTCTGAGGCTCTTAAAGATCATGAGTCACAACTTGCAAATAGTTCTCTCATCGTATTTCAACAAGTGTATCCCTATTCGGATATATATTACGGAAAAAAAATGTTAATGTATGCATGCGAAATGCGCGCACCGGCGGAGCGCGGTGCGTGCACGTAGCTAACGGCTTCACTATCAGCCTGCACACCAGGCGAAACTCTAGAGCTCCGACTGTTATTTATACTCTTATAAATATAATTTCTATTTTTAAGTATACGGATTTCTTTTGAGAATTCCCTACACCACATCTTACAACAAAAGGTATCATATATAATAACTTATAAAATAAAACCAAATCACGGTACTAGTCGATTTTATATTGAAGCGACATGATCACCAAGAACAAACCTTTCAAAACCATCAAAGATAAGAGATAAGGCATTCCGTCGCTTTAAATTCTTCTACTTCCCCAACATTTCCTTATAGATCGACGTGATCATTAAAACCGTCTCCATTGAATTATTGTAATCAAAGCATTTAATATATTAGGTGTACAAATAAGTTTCCGCCGTTTTTTATAAAAAAATGGGCATTTATTGTGAAAGAACGGAACCTCATGTTTTATTCGAAGTAGTACCCATCGCTTGCCACTACTTTTCCCCATCTTTCTGTCAGCATACGAATACCGCGTCAGTCATCATCATCATCTTTTGAGGCTTTCCACGAATCGACTCAATTTTTGGTATCTTCATATGATGTGAAGTGCTGCTCAGACAGGCCATGCGTCATCGATCAAAACAAGTGGTAATCAGAAGGAGCAATGTCTGGTGAATACAGCGGGTGGGGTAAAACTTCTCAATTGAGTGTTTCCAAATAGGTTTTGACCGGTGCCGCAACATGTGGACTAGCATTATCATGCAGGAGAATAATTTTGTCGTGTCTGGCGTAGTAGTGGGCGCGCTTTTCCTCGAGTGCTCGACTCAATCTCATCAATTATGTTCGGTAGACAGCCCCAGCAATGGTTTCATTCGGTTTGAGCAACTCATAATACACGACACCAAGCTGATCCCACCAAATACACAACAAGAGTTTTTTCCATGAATATTTGGCTTAGCCGTAGATGTTGAAGCATGACCAGGGGATCCCCATGATTTCTTCCTTTTTGGATTATCATAATGGATGCATTTTTCATCACCAGTGACTATATGGTGCAGAAAACCCTTTCGTTTATGCCTGGCAAGCAGCATTTCACATGTGGAAAATTGGCATTCAAAGTTTCTCCGTGTCAGTTCATATGAATCCCAATTTCTTTGTTTTTGAATCATTCCCAATGATTTCAACCCATGTGAAATTGCTTGTTGAGTCACTCCTAATGTAAGTGCAAGTTCTTCTTGCGTTTGGCACGAATCTTGATCCAATAATACTTCCAATTCCGCGTCTTCGTACACTTTCGGCCTTCCGCTACGTTCTTTGTCTTCGATGTCAAATTCACCGTTCTTAAACTTTTGAAACCACTCACGACAACTTCTCTCACTTAAGGCAGCCTCACCATATGCTTCTACAAGCAATCGATGCGCCTCAGCTGCAGATTTCTTCAAATTGAAGAAGTAAATCAAAAGTTCCCGCAAATGACGCTTATTCGGCTCAAAACTTGACATTTTCGAACACAAAAAAATATGTTATACTGATAAAAATTCACTAATATTTCAAGGTCATGTTGTTGACAGATGTCCAACCTTACGATAATGACATTTTACATCTGACAATTTTAACCATAACTTACTGGTGGCGCCAACTTTTGTCAAACGGCGGTGACTTATTTGTACACCCAATAGATGAATAAATAAATCTAAAGTTCATTGGAGACATTTATCAAAGAGTCAAGACTATTTATTATTCGATCCGTTATGGTGACACTAGAGACGTGGCAGATAGAAAGTCCAACAAAGCAAACGGCAGGCCATATATTATACATAATTACATGCAGTAGAACAATGTCTCCTTCAGAAGGAAAATTTATCGCAGTCTCTTTAAAAAAAGACAAGAAGTTATACAGCGATATTTGTTATTACAAAATTGTTCTTATAATTAATGCTTAGGAACAACAATAAATTCAAACCCACAAGAATACAAAATGCTTAGTTAACATGTAATACATAAAAGATCGACGCAGACGAGGTAAGAAGTGTAGTTTTAAAACTCTCATAGGTATATATTTTATAGAAAACCCGCCACTGTCTCACTTTCCGTTGACGACAGGCCGATCGTCGACAAATAGCCGACTCGTTGGACGGAGTGTGACATAAACACGGGCGTTTTGTGGGTGACCCGAAGACAGTGGAGTTGCCTTGTTTTCCCTACAAAGAAAGAGTGGTGCACTCTAAATAGGACCAGATGAAGGGTGTGGCACGCTGCATATGACATGCTGAAGTGGGACCTAGCAAGTCTTTTCTGTGAGTACGGGGAGATCCAGATCATGGGCCACATTATAAACAGCTGCCAACTGTATGCGTTTCCTGGAGGTGTGGAGTTCCACACCAAACGATGTGACCTAGCTGGAGAGGACACATTGCGTGTGAAGACCGAACGCAGAATAAGAAGTTTATATTTTAACATAATTGAAACAAATTATATAAAAATGTATTATTATACAACGAATAGTGCTCTCTGGTCGTTATAATGCATGATGGCCACATGAATTCAATGGGGGTGTTAATTATGAAAGGGTGATATATTTAATCAAGAAATTGTGTGAATTTATTGTCACATGCTGCGTCATTCTTATTTTTAATTTCATTGATTTGTATACATACATGGGTAAACATGGTTAATCTGGCGGCTACACTTATGCATTGATATAAAACTTGTGATCCTCGAAAGAATATTTAGTATATGATAACGCATCTATCAAGCCAGAGAGATAATATTAAAATTATTAAAAAAGAGAAGTAAAAAGTATGAACGTAAGATTTGATGACAAAAAAAGGAAAAAATGTAGTCTTTATTTCTATTGTAAATCGCATACATATATAAATTATGGGATTCCATCAAGAACTCACGTTGTTCAGATAAAAATAAATATAAAAAATCTCGCCTGTTATCAGAGCAATGAGAATAAATAAATTCGATGTGGCAAAATGAAAAAAAAAACAACAAAGAAAATGAGAGCAGCAAACATAAGGAAAAACGGGAGATTTGCGAAATCTGAAATTCAGTTAATTTTGAGGTTTTGTTTTTATGACTAGACAATTTTAAAACTGGACAAATTGTGGTTTCAGCCAGAAGGAAATAAACTGTGAATTCCACCATTCCAATGAGGCTCTATTAGGGAAAGCTTTCCAACGATTGTACCGTCAAGTATATTTAAATGGGTTGCAACAGTTTGACACTGCACGATCAAGAAAATTGTCTTGTTGATACAATAAACAAACGTGTGAAAACTCTTTCAGATTAGACATTTTTACTACACATAAGTCACCAGGAGGTGATATGGATAGATCGAGGAATCCTAAGAAAAACCGAGATTTGATTGGTCCAAACCCTCGTTTTCGACATGTTTCTATATGATGCGTAAACCTGAATACTCAACGCACGCGGTAGACAAGATTTTATGCTTTGATATGTGATATTAGAGACGGCTCTTGTGCATTACATCTTCTGCCAGAAACACAGAGATCGATTATTAAGACGCAGCTCTCCAAGCTGTGTGTAAGAAGAATCTTAGCATACTTTGGATACATAGCAAGAGGAATGATGACACCCTTTAGCGGCCGATTGTGACGGAAAATGTGAATGGTAAAAGGAGCAGAGGTCGAGCACCCATCCGATGGGATAAACAGGTGAAAAAAACAGGGAGGTACTTATTTTAGGAGGCGCTACATCGAGCAAGAGATCGTTTGTGCAAAAGAAAGATTGTTGATCACCACGATTAACTCTTTGCAGAATTGAGGGAATCCCAAAACGGATAACATCTGAAGAATAACTTGAATTGGTGTTACCTCATCAAAACATTTAGATAGCTTAAAACACTTCAAGAATGAAAAGGTGGTACGTACTCGTATATGCCGGTAGCGCCCAGGCATTACTTATCTGCCGTATTGCGAAACGTAATGTCAATTTAAATTGCCACCAATTCCCACGCTGCCGCGGCTCCAACTATCGCCGTGTACTTTCTCCACCTCGACTGAATTCCTGCGCGCTGCACTACACCCCGTCACTTCGCGCGGTGCAATTTCTGAAATGGTTAACAAATTATCCTCGTTACAAGAACCAAAGGCTCCGAAGCCAAACGTAAACAATGTTCACGTTTCCTCCATTACAGCCGAGTGAATGGATGTATAGCGTCTCGTCTTATCCGCAATAAGTTATCGAACGTATAATTGAAATGTTTACTGCCGCAAATATGGAAAGTCAAGAAATACGCTTTATCAATATGAGGGGTAAAGGTTCATAAAAAAAAACCATGTAGCCAGAGCAGCAATCAATTATCTGAATAATAGTTGTCCAAAGCAGATATAGATACATGTTCACTTCCATACATCAAACTGTCTTTTGATGTATGGGAGTGAATCTCATTCACCAATGAAACAATATTGACCATTTTGAAATATCGTAACACGCTATTGTGGTCGTCATCATGATTTTCGGCGTTTTATCGGTTCATTGTTGAACAAAGATAGGCCTCTCCACGAATTTTCCAGAATTGTTCATACACTGCAGTTTGCTGCCACGTTATATTTGCATTATATTTTAAGCATGTCATCCATCCAACCTTCTAAACGTTTTAAACCTTTTAATATATATCACTGTACGACTCGATGATATATAACATCAAGGTAAAATCGTTAGAAATCGTCTTCACGGAAATCTTCAATACCAACATTACATTAAGACAAGGGGCAGTTCTTAGAAAAGGTAACTATTTTTCAGATACAGGTTTGACCCAATCATTTTGTTGTATTGTACACATTGCAGGCATTCAAGTATCAACACCGCTGAAGTAACTCATTGATTCGATTCCATGTCTGGACCATCAATTGTTAATTAGTGCGCGTGTTTCAAGTAGTAGGCGACAGAGATCGCCCATAATTCACATCAACCAGATCTTATTCGGACAAGTTAGCATGGGTTATGAGTTATGTATGATATAGCCCCACAATCACATTCAATGCTACGTTCGTTCAAAACCCCCATCTTTGCGTGTTCACGTTTCATCTAGTCAGTCCGTCTAGTATACTTGAAGTGTAGTATACTTGGAGAGTATACTAGACGGACTGACGCCTATTCAAACCTACAAAAGATGAAGTATCGTTAAACAGTTTAACTGGCTGAAAAAATAAGATATATCTGAATGCAGTGTGGTAAATTCATGAACAGGAAATTCAAGAGGTCGAGATACTGCGAGGATAAATAGCCAAAGCCAATTTCAAATGTCGATGAGATGCCAAAATGGTAATAAGGTGCCATTAGTCTGCTTATATTGTGAGGATAAGAAACAAGCGATTGGCTGACATTTTTAAACAGTGGTATTCGTGACAAAGGAACCATCGTTTAAAATTTTATGGACCAAGTTCAAGAGGTTTGAAAGAGCTTGTCAGAAGACAAAAACGCTGAATAAAACAGAATTTGGATTTCATGAAGCTTTCGTTTTGCTGTGGTAGGCTGATAAATATGAAGAAGTCAGTAGTAGAGAGGAGCATAAATTCATATTCTAAGAATTCTCGACAACAATGTAAGATTGATTTAGTATATTAGTGACGTGTCGTGTTTGTAGAAAGTCGTGATATTCGCAATCAAGACGTCTGGTAGATGTATCGCACAGAGTCGAGAGATATACCATATATATTAGATACGGGAGAAAACGTTTGCGAACACAACGTTTCAACACTAATCCAATTAAAGAAACGATCTCGTCAATTACAGCGGTAATTTTATATCTGATCCGAGTTGGATGTTGATTTATAATACGTTTTGTGTTTTTATCGCGGATAACTTTGCTCTTCCGCGTTTTCCCAATCGTGTTATTCAACATCGAACCATTGACAGCAAAATATCTACATATTTTGCGATGATACTAATACTAAAGGAGCCTATACACGAACTAATGTGTCTTGAATGACTTATTATTAACTATGGTCCAATTGACATCGGATAACGAACATAGAACATAGAACGAACGATTGCAATTATACGAGTACAATGAAGTGTCAATACATAGAATAAAATTAATGAATGTGATACCTCGTCGTTTTAAGAGGCTATGATGTTAAGAATTGTCAAGATGATCTTCTGAATACGCCCTACAGGACTTAACATCCTAAGGCCGAGGCCACACCAAAATGCTTCGTTAGGTGCTAAGCTAGCTAATTTTACGTGACTCATATATTAGGTGACTTCATGCTTGGCCACACCAAAGTGCTACGCACAAATTTATTTGACAGTTGGGAGCGATTGAGTCAACACACGATTGATGTCACTCTAAAACTAACCAATTTCATTAAAACTTACCATCTTTATTTACTTTCTGTGCAACTTCATTCCAAAGTGATTTTATTACAGGTACATTTTTCTATAATTTGCTCGATGGGTTCCACAAAGGCTCCCTTTTATACACAGATGTCATTAAAACTTCCGCCATCTTGTAAATTAACAAACCCGTCTGTTCGCTAGGAGATTCACTCGATGACCAATCGTCATGCAACGTGGCGCGAAGCGTGCAGTGTGGCCACTGCGATAGTATGCGGTACGTTGGTTCGCTAGGATATGTCGCCTAACTCGCAACATAGCTCTAAACATCAAGCTAGGCTGCTTCCTGTGTGGCCGAGGCATAAGTCATTATTATGTCAAGATATCGGTAACTATCAAGATGTCCAAAAATCATAGACATTACTTGTCAAATAGCTTGGTGAATTGTTGTCACTTCATATTCATCATTAACATCTCGGTTTTAAAGATACTTTCAGAAATAATTTCCCTAAATTTATTAACCGGCGCTTATAGTTTATAAATCAAAAGGCAAAGCTGTCTTGAGGTGATATTTTATGTGCTATAAACAGTGCTATAAAAAGTAATTATTTATTATTATTATTCTTCATCCAGTGCCATATCACGTCCCCAGATGTTAACGAACACCATCCTCTCTATCTTCAGCCAAATGAGTCAGAGCCCCAACACCAATAACTATAAGTCAGCCCCTTGTGTTTCGAAGCCAAGACGTCTTCTTCTGACAAATATTCGACCTTTGATGGTGTGCTACAAGAGTCATACTTCGACACGTAAGACATGACTCAAATAAGTTATATTATATTATGGTTATACTAGGTAATGTATCTCATGAGTTTCCGAGGTACATTAAAAATAACGTAAATGCGTCGCTTTGCGTGCATTCCAATTGCCCGTTTGTAATAAATATGACATGTTTGTATCGGTCACGTGACATAACCTAGCCGGTGTTGTTTTTGTAAAATGTCGCGCCATTTAAGGGGAGGTCACCCGGGGCGATTTCCCCATTAGCAATCGCCGTAGCCGATGTAGACAGTTATTAGTCACCGGCGTTGTTTGACAGCTAGCCTGTGTCGCCACCACTCAAACCGTGGTGCGCTTGATTGAAAACTGTGAGGTTACCAAGTATTTAATAATAGACAATCCCTGGCAATCGATGTCATCTCATCTTGCGGATAAATGACGTTTGTCCCGGCAAGGTAATCTAAGTTCCCTGACGATCGGCATGTCCAATCTTCTGTAGCCTAAGAAGGATAGAAAACCATATTTTTAATCGCACAAAGATGACAAGAGCGGAATAAATGCAGTAAAATGTATGCTTTGGGTAGAATATCCGGTATTAGAGGAGGGAATTATCAGATAAACCATAAATGTTTCTTAATAACGGATATTACAAGTTTAATAATAAAGGAAACCTGAGATGTTTTAGCCACATGGAGAGAATGAGTAGCAAGACTAATGAATCTAATATATTTGACTGGAATCAATAGAAGGCGTAGGCCGAGGAAAGAGTGGAAGGATGCATATATTTACTGAGAGAAAGGTATGAGAAACAGAAATAGCATGTATGACGATTTCGTCATTCCATAAATTTGTATTAGGAAAAAGTTATGTACGTGAAAAGGTGTGGATATTTCATGTCTACATCAAAAGGGGCATGGCATGATGGTATGTATGTACATTAATATGATATCCATGATAGTATACTGTGGAACCAATTAGCATTAGAATGAGATTTGCACTCTCATTGGTGTGTTTCAAACAGCTGCATAAAAAAACAGACGCGTATTTTCTGATTCCTCAATCTTGCGTCTTATTCCTTTTCCCAACATCTGATTCCGACAAGTTGAGGACATTTCTCCCTTTTTCTAATGATTATGTATTACAATTATTCAGCTATAAAGTTTAGTTCCATGTTAATAAATCGACATGCAGTTTAAATGTGTGATGTATCTTGGATAGATCACACGGCAATTGGAAGAATTACAAACATCTCACACATGTTACGAAATCATATGATTTAGGATATTTTTTTTAAATGTTTCGGGAGAAAATAAATAAGTTGAGAACAACTGAGGATATAATTCAGCTAGTTTCCTACGAACGAAATATATCAACACTTTTAAAAGGTTCTCGCAAAATATGTTACGGAACAGTGGCAGACAAATAAATGTGCACTTTGCTATTTTAGGTGGCGATGTTTTACAACCAGGTGTAGATTAAATCTTGTGGAGTCAAACATTTCCAACCCACATTTAACCGTGTTTTAAGTTAAATTAAAAAAATATTAACTATCCATTTTGACGAACATAGAAATGATTATTTCTGCGATTTATTGGGTATAAGTTCAATAGGGCAGATCACTCGGAGGAAAAGCGTAATAGACTTAGAAACGAAGGAAACGACATCGATACGATAAAGTGATTCTAGTAACATTTCCAAATAAGTTGAAAGGAGTTCATAAGTGTCATCTAACATAAGAAATGGAAAAATATATATAAACATGTTTTGAGATGAAAATATACGACAAACAAAATTTAAAAGGTCATGCTAAGCATGACATTACATACTCGTATATGTCATCACATTTCCCTGTCGGAGTAAGCAGAGAGGACAGATCATCAAACTTTCCTATCTCGACAAATATCCTTCGCCTCTTCAACATCCATACACCTCACAAAACGCCTATGATTTCAAATTTTCTGCGTTTCTTTCCTTCAAAATATCGTTCACTTGATCCAACCATACTTACCTTGGTCTTCCTCTATAATGCCTTCCACTCACATTTGCACTATATATTTGTTTTGTTAGTATTCCTTCATTCATTCGTTCTACATACTCAATACGTCTTAGTGCGCTCTGTTTCACCTTACTCAGCACATCAGACTCAAGTCCACATTCATACCTAATCACTTAATTGTTTTCTGTCATATATTTACACCCCATGTATATTCTTCTAAGTGCACAAATCTAGAATTACATTGCATATTACAGGTTTCAAACATTTCAAAAAGTATATTTTGACCCATGAGCAATTGAACCTAATAAATATATCAGAATAGAAAAAAGGTACCTTATTATTGTTGTGTAGATAATTTTTTTAAATATTATCTATGGTGTGAATAGTCCACACGTTATGTTAAAGATAAACTGCACTATGATGTGACGATGACGATGCTACTCATAAAAATAAATAGATATTTTATCAAAAGTTTCGGATCGAACTTAGTGGGACTTCCCATTAGTATATAAAACAATAAATTACTTTATTATTAAATAAGTAATTTATTGTTTGATATTCCCATAGTTAATAAATTTTAACGACAGTAGAAGACATTGTGAGTTTAATTTGAATTAGGCTAAAAAGTTTATACATTCTCTCTAAAAAAAAACACCAACCCTATGACGAACGTCACCACTCGCACACGGGATGACCTTCATGAACGAATTTTCCGATATTGATATCTTTCATACCTCGGTGCAAAAAAGGGAATTAAGCTTTCGAGTAAACTTTGTAGGTACAATTCAGTCCCTTCATGGGAAGCAAAAGTGATCAGTGTTCTTATTGTTTTTATTTTAATACTTTTTTTTCTTGTCTTATGAATTTTATTTAGTATAATTGAGTTCGACTATTCAATCCAAAACAATTCGTACTAAAAATCAACTCCACTTGAAACCAGAAGAATGCGGTACGATAACCTGAAAATATATTTACGTCATCATTCAAAATATACGCAAAAGCCTCGCCTATATCTACCCCTCACAGTCTATTGCGTTTCGTTAACCACCCCAAAATGATACCCATGATTTTATTAACCCTATCCGCAGTGGAGAGGCATGTTGGCTGTCTGTCTGTATGTCCGGGGGGAGATATCTGGTTCTAGTTCAAGGTTACTGGCTGCCTATAACTTAAACTGACCACACTTTCTGAATATAAAATCAGTACATTTTTTTCGTAAATTAACCAAATAAAGATACATTAAATTTTGTTATTTCATACATACATACCATCACGCCATCTCCCTGTCAGGGTAGGCAAAGATTAGAGATCACCAGGTTTTTTCTATCGCAATACACCTCTTTCGCCACTTTAACATTTACACACCTTCTCATATAACTTCTACGATTTTTTTTGACCTTTTACATTTCCTTCTTGGGAATTTGGAGAATGCCGCGTTTCAGAGGATAGAAACGTATTCAGGAGTGTGATAGTCAATCTTTGAACTCGAGGAAGGTACGCCATGCCCCTTTAATAGGCAGAGATAACGGATTTCCACGCCTTTCTATCTGACTATACACCAATGAGCGGGCAAGTCTCATGCTAAATGGTAATTGGTTCCACAGTATACTATCATGGGTATCATATAATTGTACATACACACAATCATGTCATGCCTTTTTTGATGTAGACATGACATTTCCACACCTTTTCACGCACATAACTTTTGCCTAATACAAATGTATGGAATGACGAAATCGTCATACATGCTATTTCTGTTTCTCATACCTTTCCCTCAGTTAATATACATATCCTTCCACTATTTCCTCGGCCTACGCCTTCTATTCATTCCAGTCAAATATATTAGATTAATTAGTCTTGCTACTCATTCTCTTCATGTGGCTAAAACATCTCAGGTTTCCTTCATTAATAATTATTAACCAACAGTTATGGTTTATCTGATCATTTCTTCCTCTAATAATATCTAAAGTACACGCAAATAATACGGATAATATTGAGTTTGATGCATTATGTTTTGATCTCAAAAGTTGTTGTGTTCTCAAAAGAAAAAAAAATCATAAAAACAACTGTCTTGAATAAATCAGTAAGCCTTGTGAGTTGACGTATAGATTGATCGTACTTGATGTGTACGGGGATTTTCGTTTAATGTAGAGCGATTCCGTTGCCAAGAGGGATGCTCAGTCAAGTGCCTATTGTTCGGGATTTGACGCTAACAAAACGCGTTTACAGGATACGTTTTGCGGTATCATAAGCGGGGTGAATTTAATAACGTATTTGTGAGTATAGAAATGAGGCAATTAAACTTTTTTCCGCTTGAGATTATTTAAAAATTGTATTGTTTTATGTCATATTATGCCTCATTAGTTTAATTAAATTGAAATATTTTATAAGTCAATATAAATAATTTAATAAATTTATTTATCGATATAAATTGCTCTACATAAAACGAGAAATTATTTGAGTTGGACATGGTTAGGAATTGCAACACGAAAAAAATAAATAAGTATTTTGCTACATTTTGATTTATCTGCTTAAGTATTTTGCTACATTTTGATTTACCTGCTTAAGTATTTTGCTACATTTTGATTTACCGCTTATTTTTCTCCGTTCTAGTTTTATATTCTCCCTTTTTATTCATATCTCGTTTTTTCTTGCATCATTCATATCTAAGTGTGTTCTTTTTTAATAGTTTCTTTATGACGGCTTCTAGATGAAGTTATGCATTTAATTTACGAAAGAGACGATTTTCTTATATTATAAATAAAATATAAAATTATTCAAAATAAATAAAAGTGATAAAAATATATATACATACATACCATCACGCAATTTCCATGTCGGGGTAGGCAGAGAGGATAAAGCACAAGACTTTTCTATCGCGACACATATTTCGCCTCTTTTATATCCATATAACAGCTTAGTTAGCTCCTACGATTTCCCTGACAAAAAAAATGGTTTCCTCTAATACACCTTCCACTGGCAATTGCACTGTACATTTATTTTGTTAGTCTTTCTTCATTCATTCGTTCCACATTTCCAAACCATCTCAGAGTGTTCTTCTTCATCTAACTCAACACATCGGCCTTAAGTTCACATTAATCAATTATCACTTCATTCCATACTATTTCATAACATAGTATTCTTGTGAAAAGGGCAAGATTGTCTAAATAAGAAAGAGTTGAATAGTCGTAAGGGACAGAATAAAAGGCCCCGCTTGAAAATTACATTCTCAAAATAACCGATGTACATAATGGACGATTGTTTTATTAAAACAAAGTCAGATGTTCAATATAAGTTTTTTTAGCATTTTCAGCAGAACTGAACGCGTCGAACGGGTTAAAACTTTGGTTGTTATATAGTTGAAAATCGTGTTGACATGATGTAGTCGCCTTGTCACGCCTAGAGGTCGTCTGCGGATGCTCCGAGTGGTGGTCTGAACGCATCGGACCGGCAGCACCGGTTCTGTGCTTATTAATTCACTAATGCAAATCACGTCGAAGACGATACGGCCACTGGGGAGAGGGGGATACCAATAAAACATATTAAATAAATGCACATCACCGGCACACTCAGACGGGAGCGTCTTCAGGTACTTTTAGGTCTCGATAATATATTTTTTACGGAAGACACATGGAGTGACTACAGGGTAGTAAAGGAAAATGGCTGAAGCGATATGGCTTAAAAAACCGAAGATTGAATAGAATTGAACTCTTTACCTACACACAGAGATGTGACGAAATTGTCGCGTTTATAAATTTCCAGTCGTAGACGAAAGAAAACCATCAATTATGAAATTGTAAAATGTCATACTTCTGATAATATTACATAGGTTCATATTCGGACCGTATAGCCATTTCGATCCACTGACGTCAAATAATAGTTTTGCCGCATTCAAAGTTTTCTGTGAAAGTACTGGCAACTTGCTAGGCTGCTTGAACTCCAGGTCTTAACTTTACTGCGCCGCCAGTCATTTTTTCACCCGTGACATTGGACCTTAAGTCTGTCGTCGCTACTATTATTTTTTGACACTCGGGTGTTGCTACCGAAGAATGAATTCCTTTGGGCAGTTCTTTATTTATCACTACGAGACGTCGCGCTTGTAAACAATAAAGATGTCGATCTTTAAGTGTAGATCGCGCTGGATGGGGATTTATTTTGTCACTCATAACAGCGTGGGTGGTGGTGGGATCAAACTGAACTGTCAAATATCGATACATTTTACTTCCTGAAAATGAGAGCAGTGTAAAACATATCCTGAATTACAATGAAAGTATAAGAAAAATATCACCATCCTATACCCTTAACCTTTTGGTTCGGAGTTGCAGCCTCGCTAGTGCAATCGCTAGATATATCAATATATGGTCAACTCTTCAGCATCTACCAGTCCAGTCCTAATTTGTACTCTGTTTCCTCCAAATCCTGGGAAGATGTCTCTTTTATATAGATAGAAGCATCGAAACATCGACCAAAACTCATCTCTGGAAAAATAACAACTGATTTATCGAACTTCCATTGAAGATGATTTTAAACTAAAAGTTGTGTTGCAAGTAAAGATACTACGGAATCACGCCACGAGGCCCGAGGTGACAAGAAAAGCGCGCCTCTGTGGAGTAGCGCAATTACCTCCATATATAGCAGTTGCAATAATTGCTCTGCGAGACTTGAAAATGACATTAATTACACATAAGAGAGCTCGCATTGAGTGTCCTTACTTAAAATAATTATGTACCGAGATAAAAATAATATCAATTTTATATCCGACAACAGGAAAATGTTATTTTATATCAGAAGGTCCTAAAGGCATACTAAGAAGAAAAAACAAAACAAAAAAAGGTTAACAATTTTAAAGCGTAATGAAGTGTTGAATGTTTTGTTTCGTTAAACTGACGATAAATAGTATTATAAGATATTGAAAATAATAATAAATAGCATAAAACGAATAAGCCTTTATTTTTGTATTCAAACTTAAATTAGACCATAATAAGATTTATTTAAATAACATGAACTTGATAAAAAAAATATTGCTCAATTAACCAAGATTTTTTGGAATAATTGTAAAACAATACTCATATAATTATATAAAACATTTCCGATTCTCTATAAGTGCAATTGACCTGAGCATTTAATATGTATACAAGACTGCCAAGATCCAATAATGTTTATGGCGTAAGAATGAGACTTAAGGCAAGATGCCAAAACTGTTTGCATCATATTTATGATGAATTCATTGGGTGCCAAAAATGGTGATATACTCGTAAATCATATTTTTTTCTGTACAAAAATAATTAGTACGGGTCAAACCTTAAAGCGCAATGAGAACTAAGTCTCCTTTTTTGTACTCTTATTTCTCAAAAGAAATACAAGATTTCGCGAACGCATTAACAACTCGCCTGTGAGGACGCGGACCATAGATGACGCGATACATAATACTCACCTACAATCAAAAGTCAGAGGCAAAATATTTTGCCTATAGTCGAAACTTGTTTTCTCTATTATCACTTGTCATTTTGAATGTTTCGTTATTATCTGTTTAACTTAAAGTAAGCATTTTGGATTTTTAAACATAAACATTTCTGGAAATATAGAAAGTGTACATGGCCTTTTTATGGAATAAGTAGTTGTGTTAACATTTTTTGTGAAGCGACGTAAATTGCGATATGCTAAACGATTCGCGTTAAGAAAACCATTGGTTTTGAGAACTTTATTAGTAGATCAAATACGTAAAAAAAAACGAAATGTGATCAATTTGGTAAACTGTACAGTAATTTCGCATCTTTCTTACGATGGAGCAGCTTACCCCTACAGTGCGCAATGATGCACATGTGAATCAACCAAAGTTTTCCTAAATATTTTTGTGTTGAGTGGTATAGTATAAACAACGACTCACGCGCTGTTACTAATATGATACAATAATCTTCATGCTTTAAAACCACATAGGTTTAATAGGAAACTGTTTTACCGGTCAATTTAGCAGTTGAAGTTTGACTTGTTGCGTGTAGATGACTTTTGTGATTTGTTCCAGTTTGAAATCAAATTACTTTATTATTGGTGATCAAGAAAAGCTTATTTTTTTTCTTTTATTCTTTAGTACATATGTACCAATCATTTTTTTAAATATAAATATATAAAAACCAAAATTTTATTTTTTATTTTTTCCATGTTCCAGTACATATTTAATGCATAAATATATTTTTCTTTTTGAAATAAAAAAAATCGCGCATTGTAGGGTTAAGTGTGGAAGTCAATAAAAAAGGAAGTGAAAACTTAACTTACAGAAACAATGTTGTTTTGTTTATTTACTTTTCATTAGATTATTTTGAACATGTTTTATTCTAAATAAAACATAAGCACTTAATAGGGGCCGGAAAACTCATAGAGATTGTCAATTTAAAATACTCGTATGTTTCTAGTATTCCATTTTAGCGACCATTCGACCATTCCATTGAACGACACCGATAAAAGGAAGCAAATTAACAGTTGTTGTCAATAATTATTATTTGTGATCTAGAAACTTGTAGAAATGGCAGATTAAGGGAAAATATCCGACGATGACATAGGAAATGAGATATGTTCGGGATACATTTAAGTGTTGATACAGCGATGTATCGATGCAAACATTGTGATGTCGAACTAGATTATGAAAGACGTAACTACAAAATGGCGATCTGCAGACCCTGAACGGGCGAATAGAACCAAGAAAGACTACGATTCATGTGCACATACGATATTGTAATGGTAGCAAGAAGACGAACCTGCGAAGCCTGGTGGAAAATCGTGGGACTTATCCATGTCGTACTGTATTACTCTTTCGTAGTACAAAATACAACCTGGTGGACTCATTGTCCTGTAGAAATCTCTATCAACCAAAAAATGTGTTCAAGAGGTCTTAATCGAGAATAATTTGAAAAAATATTTCAGAAGAACAATATGAAAACACAGATAATCGAACCCCCAACCACCGGGTCGGAAGACAGATGTCATACAAACTAGGCTACTAAAACTTTCGTTTTGTACCTTACTTAAGAAGTTCAAACTATAATATCTCAAATTGCTTGCTAACGAGGTTGTAGTTTTTGTTTCTAAATATAAAATACATATTTATTTTGATAAATATTTTTTGTAGCAGTTATTTAATTTACAAAAAAATCTAAAAAACTTGATATATAAAAGTCCGCTCGTTGCATGACGATATACTCGTGTAGCATGCTTGCGAAAAACAAAGAAATAAAAAGCCAACAAGGCCGACAAAAGATTTTGAAGGTCTCTTCTCTTAGTAGCGTTGCCAAAACAAGTATATTCCTTTCTTTGTGTAAATAAAGTCTTATAAATTTAGAGGAGGGTAATATAACGACTGATTCTCAAAGTATAATACATCGTATTTAACGCATATATATTTTTTTATCATGGGCCAAAAGTGCCGTCCATAATTACAAAACATATTTTGAGAATGCTTCCACGGGTTAACCGCCGAAACATATAATATTAAAATTCAGAAGTAACATATAATATTGAAATTCAGAAGTAACATATAATATTGAAATTCAGAAGTAACATATAATATTAAAAATTCGGCATTTATATTTCTCTGGATACTTTTGTTGTCTCAAACTTCTAATATATTTTTTTGTAAAATCTAATTAAATTTAGTAAGTTTAAATAGATTATAGTTACAACGCCTCTTTATTTGATTGAACATTTAAAAAAAATATCATAACTTTATTGATTTCCTTCAAATCACCTCAAAATGTAATACGTATTTTTTTAATCGAAATCAGTTCTTTAAAACTTTTAGTGATTGATATACGTAAAAAGTTGCTGACTTAAAATAACTAAAATGTGGACTTACCAAAACTTGGCAATAATCCCACAATATAATTTCATGGCCTGTGTGTGATAAATTATCACGAAAATAAGGATAATTGTATTTGTGTGGGTTTAATTCCCAAAATAGCTGGTGCAAAGCCTTGGCTTGATAAAATAAATTAACAATATCGGAATATTATATTATAATTTGGGTTTCATAAGTTATTATAAAAGAAAAAATATTTTTTCGGTAGATTTCCTATGACGTAATGTATCAATTTTAACACAAACAATTATATAAAACGTGTGTATTTGCGAATAAATCACACATTGGCAAAATACCAATATAAAAATATAAAGGTATAAATAATATAAATACCAAATAAAAATATAAATACCAATATAAAAATATCAATCAACTCCATTGAATAAAAGTACGAATAAATACGATCACATATGTATGCTTTGAGACGCAAAAAATGTGATATACGAGGCGTATCCAGAAAGTAAGTGTACTGAGGCTCTCACGACCGGATGGATTTTATTTTCGACATGTTGGCTACACTTCCGTGTAGCCTGACCCTTCCCCTCCGCAACGAGACCGGTTCGAGGTCAGTACGTTGAGAAGTGTCGACGCGCCAACACGTTTCGTGAAAAATGTCAACCCCATCTCCCGCCAAGTGCGAAATAGTAGAGGCCGGGCAAGAGTTTTTGAGGCGCTGCAAACTCCATGGAGATGAATTTCTCCGCTCCATCGTTACTGGAGATGAAACTTGGGTTGCACACTACACGCCTGAAACCAAAAAGTAGTCTCAACAGTGGCGTCACACCTCTTCACCCTCCGCCAAAAAGTTCAAAACCACAATTTCAGCCAAGAAAATCATGGCATCCGTGTTTTGGGACTGTCAAGGCATAATTTTAATTGAATATATGCCTCAAGGGGAGACCATCAACTCTGCAAGATACTGTGAGATCCTAAAAAAATTGCGGAGGGCGATTCAGAACAAGAGGAGAGGCATGTTTTTTTGGCAAGCTGACAAAGGGAGTCTGCCTGTTGCACGACAATGCCAGACGGAACTGCTCGCCTCGTTTAAATGGGATGTCCTGAACCATTCCGCGCATTCCCCTAACCTAGCACCTTCAGATTACTATATCTTTACCTCCCTGAAGCTGCACATGGGTGGAAAAAGGTTTTCAACCGACGAGGAGGTAAAGGAAGAGGTGGAGAAGTGGACGGAGGGGTTGGCGGGAAACTACTTCGAGGAAGGCATCAAAAAGTTGATACCCCGCTTCACCACCTGCATTGAGAGGAATGGCGACTATGTCGAAAAATAGCTTACATATGTACTACGGTAACCACGTAATTTTTTTGTTTAAATAAAAAAAATTGTAACCTACAAAAATTCAGTACACTTACTTTCTGGATATGCCTCGTACATCAGTTGTTTAAACTATGTATTCATAATAAATCACTGTTATAAGTTCGATAATAGTTTAATCCTGCTTCAAGAGGAATGTGTTTAATCAGAATCATTTTGACGTACTCCTATGAGTGCGAGATGCGGAGTTTGGCAAACAAGAATCTGAACAAGCGTAGCGTTGCACAGCTTGCTATGACTGACAGAGTTCACCCAATAAGGAGAGTAACTGACATAACAATAAGACTGAATTGGGCTGGCCATATTGCTGCCTGAATTGACGAAATCCTGAAGGTACGAGCACATGCTGGCAAAGGAGGACGAACAGAAGAGATTGGAGACATCGCACGAAGTCGTTCTTTCCTACTTAACACACCAAATCGCATTTTTACGCTATAAAATACCTTAATTAAGGAAAATTTTCAAAAACATACCTACTTCACAAGTGACGAGACTCTATACAGTTTAGCGTATAAAACAAACATTTTTGCTGTCTCCCAATTAACAAACTAAAAGTAGAAAACTGTCAGATTGAAAGTCACTGGAGCAGATAAGTGTTATTATTCAAATTAAAATTAGCATTTTACAACAGCAAGAAGGTTAATAATATTACGGGGTGAAATGTGTTTTGAGGGCAGGTGTTAGTTTTTTGTATTTCTGTACTCATTTCCGAGGGTGCGAGGGTTCCGAAACCTGTGTGTTGTAACTAGACTCGAAAACAGTTAATAAAAATAAAATGTCTCGATTTTTATTTTTTATTTAGATTAAAGGGGGGATTATATAATGAAAATAAAGAAAGGATATGTTGTTGGGCATTGAAATAGATATAGATAGTGGTGAATATTATTTCAAAGCCTGACACTTCACAGGATTGGGATCTGGATTGAGCTGTTTTTTTTAACATCCCTGTGTTCCTGTTGCAGAAGAGGCTAAGGATGTGTGTCGAGATAGGAAAGTATGGCGCTCTGTCCTTTCTGTCAACCCGACAGGGAAATGGCGTTATGTAAGTTACTTAGGTAGAAAACAATTATTGAACTCTGCAGCGGATAAAGGAGTGTAGTTCTAATTATGAATATATAAAAACTGCAAAAAAATAGATAGCAAATTTGTTTATACCAGTTATTTTTTTTTACTCTGCACCTTATACGGATTTCTCTTGTTACATAATGTAGGTCTAATTTTTTATTCATATGGAAGAATACAAGGGAAGTTTTTCTCATAGTGCTACGAGATGCCGAGAATACATCCACTGCGTCACTCAATTGGTCCAATATCCGCGCGTCACTGAGTGTTGAGCCATCACATTGGTTCAGTAAGTCGGTACATAGAATAGAGGGTGATTTCATGGTGACGGTTGTAATTGTCGACATAAAAACTAAGTGCCTCTTAATACTGCGAGACAATTGAATTTACATTGCAGTACTTTTAATATGAATAACGCGATGACCTATTGCCTCCTGTTTCAGGTTCCTATAATTGATTACCGTTAAAAGTTCGATATGTTGTGCATGTTTTGGATAATAACCCCCTGTGTTATATACCAAAATATATCTTAGAAACCTTTATGATATTTGTACATTTATATTTCGAAATGGGTCACAATACGAGATTGCCGCAAGGGAATAATCCCGTCGGTTGTACTGTATACAACGAAAATGTAAGACAACACACCGGAATACTAATTAGAACTATAAGGAGTTCAGTGATTTGAAAAGCTGACAATGTTTATGTTATGTGTTATGTCCAAGTTCCAAATTTAAAAAAAAACAAATGTCCAGTTTCAATCGATCTATGGAAAAAATCCTACTCGCATAAATACCCCGTTGATAATTTCTGGTTTCACATTCAATAAGGCAATCCATCTTATATAAGGATGATTTGTGCCAACGACAATACAGAAAATAGGAATATAAAATATTTAATGAGTATGTATAAATAAAATTGAAATGATGTGACGTTTAAAGAATTTTTATCGAGAAAATTTGAATTTGTGAATAAATAAAAGAATTTGAAAAAAAAAACAATTGAAATGTAACTGAATTAATTATGAATACATGACAAAGAAATTCGATACATATTATCAACATTCGTATATTTCATGTACATAATTATGTTAAATTTGATAAGAGAAAAATGAAAACGGTATTAACACAAATAAAAGATGGCATACGAGTATACACAGTGATTAAAGATAATGTATTGTAATCTAAAAACACGAACACGTATGCAAAAAAACCGTTTAAAACAACTTTCAAGTATATATGTTAAGTTATTGCCATTTCAAAAAAAAATCTTACAATCTCAAGAATCAATATTAAAATATAAACCCATAAAAATTCCATTATTAAAAAATCTTTATACATAAATTTTGCAAATTGAGCATTTTATTATTTTACTGTTGAAAATAGTCTCTTTTTTGCAATCATCAAAATATTATAAAACCAAATAGGAACATTTATTAGCTATTAAGAAAATGTATTCAAGCTTTTAAAAATATACTATCAAATCGTATTTGCCAAAATATTTTTTTTGTTACCGACTACTTAAATATACAAACAAAAATAATACAACTTCCAAAATGATTAATTGGGTGGACGTCTCCATTACGAGCTTATTAATTCAAGCTCCAAATTAAGGGAAAAACGTGCTGTTTAAATTGTTCATTCATCAAGTGTAACTGGAAATTAAATAAATATTTGCTTGGGACGGGTTAATACTATACACCTATATTTTATTAGGTAAATTATATCGAGGTTCCACTCTAAAATTTAGATACAATTTCAACGATGAGGCCACAAAAATTTATGGCACAATAAAATATTCAAATGTTGGTGTATTTACATTATACGGGGATCCGATCAATGGGGAAGAATTAGGGGTGAGAAGATTTGCGTGTCTGATGTAAAGGAAACAGGATAAGTAAGGGCTGTTTAAATGTATCAACAATTCAATGTGCATTTGAATATTGTAAAAGCGTATCATAACAATATTTTGATGTGACAGCACAAGAATACAAGGATAATAGATATTTATGTATACATAATAATAATGATAAAAAGATAATGTACACGTAAACGAGTATAGCGCCGTTCAGAGAGCAAACTCTCCTCAAAGACACTCGAACCCGCCATTAAACAGATAAAAAAAATTTATTATGTCAAATTTAGGTGAAAGGATAGGATGGTAGTGGCTGCGGTCATTAGATTAAATACTTCCACGCTTCTGCATATTTTTAGAAAAACATATTTGATAATAAAATCGTCGAAAACTGATCAAGGGAAGACGAACTAAAAAGAAACCTTTGTAGATTTTCCGATATGTGATAGATAGTAACACATTCGGTTTTAGGTGCAGTGTATGTATTCATATACAAAAAAATATCAAAGACAAAACGAAAAATCGTTTTATGTTTCCGGCATTTCGAGCTGAGGTATTTTTCCCCCTTTATTTCAATATACTCGTATGTTACAGAACATCAACTGTCTAAATGTAATATCAAATTCAATATATGTTACAGAACATCAACTGTGTAAATGTAATATCAAATTCATTTTGGGAAATTAAAGCTAGAAAGTGCGTCTACATTCGTAGCTATTAAACTGACAACAGATGATAAAATAATTACAAATGTATTTAATTAAGAGTCCCGCCAATCTCATTAGATTAATAGTGCCAGATAAGGAGCGCGTCCACTAAATGGGATTAACACATTACTAAATTAATTAGAGACCTACACACATGCCTTTCTTTCTATTCAATACATTTCGACAAAAATTCTAAACTGAGTTGTTAATACGATGATGTTACGTAATGTGGATTGAAATCGAATTATGTTCATTTTATGAGCTTCATGAACATGTTGAATTACAAGTATTTCTGGTGCGAAAAGGGAAAAGAATGTAATGTGGTAAGTCCAAACAATGTCTCGTGAAAAGGGAAAATAATGTGAAATTAAAAAAATATATATACGACGAGAAAAGTCAAAATTGTGTGATGTCAAAAAGGCAAAAGAAAGAATAAGGCGTGAAAAAGACAATTTTACTGAAAAGATCGAATAATGTGATGTTAAAAGGGAAAATAAGTCATGTAAAAAGGGGAAAAATTGTTGTGAACAGGGAAAATAGTGTGACGTGAAATGGTAAAATAATGTGATTTGACACGGGAAAATAATGTGATGTGAAAAGAGAAAAGCTACGTCTTCCGTCTTCTTGAAGCACGTCCTCCCCTCACGTTAGAATTGTTCGACGTGTCCAAAACCGTCTCAATTTCTTATTTTTCATCGTAATTAATATACTTATCACATTGTTCACATTCATTCTTTGACTTCTAAATATAATATAAATCTAACATATACAATGTTTATTTATTTTATAGTATACCGGTTATAACGAAATATAAATACAGATTATAACAAAATACACAACAAAAAAAAACAAATTACAATAATTTGATCATTAAATTTTTTACATCTTATCATAGAAATAAGTTAGTGAAAATAACAGTTAATACTTTCTGTCAAAAAACTTAATTTTATATCCACAAGACTTAAAGAAGCTTAATTCGTTCATCGATTCTTGGAATATTTCGTTTTCCGAAATTCATTAAAAAAGTCATCCCGTGTGCGAGTGGGCAGTATAATAATTATATTGTATTAAAAAATATAGGGTAAATAATTGTCGAACACGTTAAAATAAGTTTATTGATCAACAGGGGGTTCGCTCTTTTTTCTAAATGCAGTTTGCATTTATACATACTAGAGCAGAGATCTCTCCTCGAGAGGTAGAGCTATGCAAATCAAAAGTCAAACAATGTAAGCTGTGAGCTGTAAGCAGGGAAACATTTACGTCATATACGAGTTCGATCGCTGATAAAACAACATTGAGACATTACGAGTACTCAAGTGTAAACTTTTTGTTTACACGTGCCTAATACTCGACCAAGTACTAGGCACATGCGAACAAGGCGTAATTGCATGGCTAGATGTTAAAATTATTCGACACACCTCTAAAGACGAAGCGTATAAATTTATTCAATATGTTTCTCATTTCCACTTTATCTCAGTTAATTAATAGACTTTTGCTATAAGTTATAAATGCTTACATGTGTACTGTTAATTAATAAAATCTAAAAATTAGTAAAAAATGTTCTGATTGGCTGATTAATTACCAATAAATTATAATATCTAGATAATAATTGCTCACACACATGCATGATTGCGTGATATGGTCTTGTGTCAACATGATTGAAGTTATTCTGACAGAACTGCATTACAAGCATTTTGATTATTTTAATTTCTATCACGAATAAGAATAAAAACACTTTAGTACAAATAAGCAACAGAGAAGGAAGTATGTATAAAATTTTTATACATCAACTGTGGAGTTTTGATGAAAATAAAAGTCAATAGTATCAACTTTTTAAAAGTATTATCTTGAGTTGTAATATTTTTTGTAAGCTGTATGCGCGATCATTCTATTGGTGGTCTTAAATAAAAGCCATCTTTCTACAATTGATCAGTGTCATTAAAAACATTTTTTACTTATTTTCGAATTCGGTCAAGTTTTGGTAAATGTATTTATATTTTTTATATGAAACTGTGTCTGAGTGGACGATATAACTTTTCAGACACAAAAAATACATAAATAAGTATGCAAGGTGTCCACAGACGATTTGGTTTTAATTCAAAATACAGCACAACTAAGGTAGTCAGTCACGCTTGATTACACTTAGAACGTAGATTAATACTTTTCACGATATATTATTAAATGCAAATACTACGCGTAGACAATTTTACAGGTGTGCAATTGAATTTTAATGCATTCAGAAGGCAATATTACTCTGTATAAAATTTATGAGTTAGTTTATGAAAATTGAATTCAGTGCTTTCACGAGAACATAAATGTACGTGCGAGCAACATGAAAGTTCCGAGTTTCTGAGTTAACTTGATCAAATGGAGAAATGACTTATTACTACTCTGGTTATTTTGGAGTTGAAAGAAACGTTAAGCCATGACTAAGGTTTTACTATTATATTTTGATTTCCTTTGTTCTTTAGAATAAAAAAGAACAGAAAAACGCATGTCTGGACATCAGAGAGAAGAAAGCTACACGTTGTTCCGAGTAATAATTTTCGAGAAAGATATTCAGTCCACTATATGGATATACCGACGTCTGTGCAGATATTGATTTGTGTGGAAGCTGTCGCACTTCAGCATTTACACACATTGACAAAATAAACCCGGGATTCCAAAGGCAACAAGATCTATGTTACTATACGATCAGGAGGTTCGATTTTTTTTAAACTTTCGTTGAGTAGATTTATATTGGGGTAAATTATACCGCTGTATAGCGCTCTTAGAATTTATGAAAAGCAGATTGTAAACTACTAATAAACTTACCATTCAGGTGACAAAGGTCTGAAAATAAAATCAGTACGGAAGTGAATCAGTAAGAAATCGAAACTGTGAAGGCCGACTACTAAGCAAGAATATTTACCAGTAAATCATTTACGCCGATCGATTAATAAAAAATACATGCAAATGCAAGGAAGAAAATATATCAAAAGTGAACTGGTTGATCACTTAGGAATGGCTTCTCACAAAACATCGAAATCAATTAATTGAATAATTATCGGGAAAGTAGGAAGAAACATGCAACGTTTGATATGGGCTTAACGCAGCTTTTTAAGCGGATTGTATGAACTTAATTTAATTTTTTTAAATAGCGTTTGAATAACTAAGTTTCACATTCTTTGATTTGGTGTCTTAGCCAAATATCATCTTTCGTATGGTCAAATACCAACACAGCCAAGACTGATGTTTCTTGGGAATTTTATGAACACCGATAACTCCCTCGAAAGCTCTCCGGATAGTGGACGTATCAATTATTGGAGATCTAAAACTGAAAGCCAGTGGACATGGATACAACCGTTGAAGTGCCTACCGGTGGGACACCACTTACCATAGGCCGTATGAACATATTTTAATCACCTACGTACCCACGTGGGTAGATCAAAAGATAATCTCTCCTGGTGGAGGATTGAAACAGAGTGTGTGGTGACATTCAATCAATGTCGTACCTGATGGCTTGCCCACTGTGCCCTGTTAGCTACTCGGAAAAAGGCCCAATGCCATCGCAGTTGCATCTTTCTGGGTTGATACTATAGATATGGTGTTAGAATAGAATGGCATTAGTAGGTATAGAATTGCAAACATCAGTAGAATACAAATTTACCTCGATCATTTTGATGATCAAGGATGTTGGAAGATGGCGATAGATTTTGGCTATTGCGCGGTAACTAATGTAACTCTATTTTTTTCTGATACAGGTTGCAAATATTGCGGTTTTGAATACAGAGCTTCCGACAACTGCAGATAGACAATATATTATTGAGCCCTGATAATCGATTTTTCGGATTTGGAACAACTGGAGTAGGCACGTAACTCGGTGTTCGTCGTCTTGTGTATTGTTAATACTACCGCACGCCGAGAAGTAACAAAAACGCTGTCGACAAACTCTTAAATAGACTGGGAACCCTTTTTGGTGAAACTCAAGCGTCTGAGCTTGATTGATCTTCTAGAACATCTTCCGTATTTTCTATGAATATAATCAACTCGAACTTCACTAAAAACACCCAAATTATGATGAATAAATAGCCAGAAAAAAATTAGGTCACGGATTCGCCAAATAGCAAACTAGTATTGACCTAAATTATTGCTGCTTAGCAAAACAATGGTAATGCTACTCAAGAGATAGTGGATCAGGGGATTCAGTCACAATAGTATATACTCGTAATTGTAATGCTACTCAAGAGATAGTGGATCAGGGGATTCAGTCACAATAGTATATACTCGTAATTGTAATGCTACTCAAGAGATAGTGGATCAGGGGATTCAGTCACAATAGTATATACTCGTAATTGTAATGCTACTCAAGAGATAGTGGATCAGGGGATTCAGTCACAATAGTATATACTCGTAATTGATTTCGATTGTCTAAAACGCAAAACAATCCTCTTATTCACGGTCAAGATCGTGATTCGAATCAAAACACCAGTCAAACCAAGAAAATCGCGTTGGATACAAGTTGGACAAAATTCTACGGAATTTACAACAATCTTTTTTAACATTGTTTAAAAATGTACAATGAAAATAAGAGAAAATAATGAAATTCGGTTCATCATCGTAACAATTACGCCATGCCCCCGCCATTGGGGTAGGTAGAGAGAATACATTTCTATTTCATTCTATCCTGGCCCACATTTTTGCATCTGCCACTTCTATACAACTCGTTATACATACTCTCTCTCTCGTGCCACGTTATTCTAGGTTTTGCCCGAGTTTTGATACCTTCTATACTAATCGTATGGATTAATCTTTCATTATTCATTCCTTCTACTTTCGATTGGTTCAGTGCTTAAAATAAGCAGGTTTCATGTCATATTCAGTCATCAACCAATGCTCAATCGCTGAACCTTTGTTATACATACATGTACCTTTTATTAATTAATTCTCGTTCTCATTGGAATTTCAAATAAAAATAAAGATATTTCATTCAAGATTCAATATCAGCTCTCGAAGCTTTCTTGTAAATATGCTTTCTTGTTGTGCTCATAATTTAATCCATGCGACGATTTGTAAAAACGATTTTTGATTTTCCAGACATTTTTTGACTTAAAAATTTCATTGCTTACGATAAAAACACATGTTGCTTGGTCAGCAACGGTGATGATTAATAATATTCATATTTTGCTTCCCGACACCAATCACCCATCTCTTGCCTGAAATCAATGAACAGTTTTCTCAAATCCACAAAAGAACTGAGCACTCTCATATACGAGTATAAAGGTCTACCGAGTTGAGAAATGGAGTGTTAAGCTCGGTGGAGATTTAAAAATAAAACCACCGGAGAAAGTAAGCCCTGTGCTAATCATATCCTTGATTTGATGCATCAATAGACTACGGGTGAGTGTCAACAGGTGAAGGAAAACTTTCAGAGATGGAGATTTCTGCGGGAGGGCGACGAGTTGTGTGACGCAGTGAGAGAAAATGCAGGATAATGGGCACCTGAAGAACTGTCCAGGGATGGAGACCAACTTAAGTCAATGAAAGGATAATATAGTCTGCTACATAACATACATATCATCACGCCGTGTCTCTTGTGGATTAGGCAGAGAAAACAGATCTCTAAACATTTATATTCAACTCCTCCACATTTATACTCGTATATCTCGTCATGCACAAGCTTGTATTCTTTATACTTCACACTTTACCTATTTGGTCGACCTAATCCGCCACGTTTGCTTTAGTCTACTTATTCCACTCAGACTCGGCTCTTTTAACTTCTATACTCACTTTCATTCTAATTTCACTCTTGATTTAATCACCATTTCCTCGATCTACCTCTTCCACGCACACCTTGCACTTCTGACTTGTATACTCGCTTAGTCATTCGTATTTATTATTTTCACTTATCAAAATCATCTTCAAGTTCCTTTCTTCTTACCAAGGTGGTAAAATATAAATCCGGAGAAAGAATCTGGACAAGAAAAGTAAGTATGTAAGATAACGAATGAGAAGTTCTATAGAAGTATAATAAAATAAATGTTTCCGATATTAAAGTGTATGGCACAGTGTCTAGTGCGATGATGCCTAGATGACTTGGAAAACAGCTTATATTGGCCGGCTGACTGCGAAGCGTAAACTTTCTCAAAAGGAATAATAGAGTGTGATTAATTTGTTCAGGATTATCGCCTAACAAAAGGTGTTGAGCGTGGAATCAATGTCCGGAAATAAATCGAGCTGTCAAAAGGAGATAATGCCGAGATATTAATAACCATCAATCCGCTTGCGTCACGCGTCCAAAGAATAGTCTCTGTTCTCGCTCTAGACACTGCTGATTTATCAACTCTTGGCAGAATCCTTTGTTCTTCGGAGACACTGAGATTATTGATACCATCCTTCATTAAACGGGACATAGCGCTCAATTTTGCATTGAGAGAAGCCCCTTCAAGATAGACGTTAAAGACATTTGTTTATTTACAAGTATGCTGATACTGATCGAAGGTGTCTAGTTAGAAGACCAACAAAAAGGCTAAAATAGACAAATGGAGGAGCTTGTCGGGAGCTTGCCTGTAAGTTTTAAAAGGTGGAATATGTGGGATAGAAACGTCTGGCGTTCTGACATCTTTGCCTACCCCAGCAGAGAAATGATGAGATATGTATGCGTGCAATTGCAATAAATATAAAAAGAAAATGAGGGGAAATTGAGGGAAGGAATGATACAAATCCGCGATATGGATAATTTATCAAAAAGTACAATATACGAGAATATGAGCACACTTAGTTCAGATGGTTTAGATTAGATGGATGCATCCAAAATGCGACAAGAAAAAAAATATATTAAAAAATTAAGTTTCAGATAATAAATAAATGATTTGACAATGATTATTCATAGAATTTATATTTCAGCGCACTGTTTGTTTTCTCAACCGTAATTTAATAGCACAAATTAATCATATTTAATGATTTTCATAAATCTTATACATTTATTATGCATATGTGGGGTCAGCAATCACACATAAATCAACGATTCACGTACAGATGTCATACAATATGCAAAGGCTCAGCAATAGTTAAGGATTGCATCATCATCATCATCGTAACTAGTGTATATTGGCTCCATTACAAGACGTACACTTAACAGATGGTCACATTTACACAATAAATTCTGACGGCTGTATTTGCATTGTAGTCTCAGGAGGCTAACGACGATTTATGATTACATCTCGAAAGAATAAATAATAATGCACTTCATACAATAAATAAAAAAACAGGACTAAACATAGCTCTGTTTCATAACAGTTCACTACAAAATTTTATGTTGAATTTAGACGTTTAAAATATGACGTCGTTAAATTTCTGCCCTTCTTTTGAAAGAAACTTGATATTCAATTTTTATCATTTCAGAATATAACAAAAAATACGCCTTCTATCGGCTCTAGTTGGCATACTATTTAAGGATAGATATATCAAATTTTAACCGTAACATCGTTTGACCATGCAATGGGCATGGTATCTGTCCATAGACGCTCTAGATATTCAGGTCAGAAATGTATGAAACCTAGTGATATAACCGCGTTCCACTCGTACACTTTCATTATATACAGTTCAACTTGACGGGTTTATTGCCTTGTTTGCTTCTATGTTTGTTTACTTGTTTGAAAAAATAATTACAAAATTTTGTATGTCAAACCCAATAAAATTACATCTACCATTTTATATTCGAGAACTTACATTAAAAAAATATCATCTTTTTAAAAATTGTTCAATCTATCCTTAAAATATTAAACCCCTAGAAAAGTTAGAATGCTCTCGGTTTTAATATTCAATGCCAATTCGTTTAAAAAATTTAAACCTCGGCAGTTTAAACAATGTTGATATTTAGTCAATTTGGCAGCCGAAAGTCATTGCGACTTCTGTGACAGAATCTTCCATTAAATACGTAAAAGAAGCTATAAGTAAAAAGTAGTCAATTTGGCAGCCGAAAGTCATCGCGACTTCTGTGACAGAATCTTCCATTAAAGACGTAAAATAAGCTAAAAGTAAAAAGCAGACTGATATTTCTTTTTTAAAAAATTGGGTACCAACAAAAGTTTAACCAGGCTAAAAGACAAACGTCTTATAAATAAGGTCACGTAGGTCGTCAACGCCTGGAAATTTCGGGTTTGATATCCATCAGTATCATTTTTTTTAACAATGGTTTTCGGTCTGGTTTTGACTTAATCATTTCTGGTCGGTGGAAAGAGATTGCCACATGGCAACAAATCAGGTTGCATTATATACAACAAAAGTATAAGTAATATTATACATGCCCGTGTATTATATTATACTCGTATATAAAAAGGCACAGGGAAATTCGAACGCGGCAACATTTAGAACTTCTGAAAATCCATTAATAATTCATTTATTCTCAGATAAGGCGAACTTTCATCCATTATTTGTTAGAGGAAAAAAAAGGATTTCTCGAGTTTGAAATGTCAAAGTTCATAAAATATTCAATTGAAGTAAAATCTCACCGTTAGCTCACAAATATAATTAAACAAATTCTGTAAATAGATGAAAGAGATGTTTTTATTTTGGAACACTTGGAAAGTAGAAATCTCAATGTCTATTTTATTCAGAATATTTAATTTTACACATACCACTCTTCTCCCGTTTCTTTTTACCAACATAATTTTTATTTCATTTACAAAAATCTAAATTTAATAAAAGGACAATTTTTGTGAAAATTGTTTAAAAAAAGGACATTTTTTATGAGATTTTCGCATTCTCCATATTCATCTTAACAACATTTATTTATCTGAGTTGACAGAGAGGATCGAATGCCAGACTTCTCTTCATCATTTTCAAAAACACTTTCCAAACAATTCCTTCAATCCAGACATCTTGCTATCCTTACGTAAATTCATACTATCACGCCATTTCCCTGTAGGGGTAAGCAGAGGACAGATATCGAGAGAGATAAACTACTTGAATACGTGGACACGGTTTCTTCGCGTCTTCTACATCCGTACATCTTCTCATACAAATTCTACAATCTCCCTGTTTCAGACTGTTTATATTTATTACTTTAAAATGTCATTCACTTGATCCAACCATACTTTCCTTCGTCTTCATCTACCACGCTTTCCATTCGCATTTGCACTGTATATTTGATTTGTAATTATTTCTTAATTCATTCGTTTTACATGCCAAAAATATCTCCGAGTGCTCTTGTTCATCTTACTCAACACATCCCCTTTAAGTTCACATTCATTCCTATTCACTTCATTCCGAATTATGTCGTCGTTCTTGTAAATGCATTTCTATAGCATTTATTCGGTACCTTTTAGTGTTTTCCACGCTAACGTTTCACCACCATACATCAAAGTTTTCCTTACACTATACAAGTGATTGTTCAACAAGTGATATTTTTTACTATATTGTTTTATACTTTCTTCTCTGCGAGTAGGACCTCGATACCTGTTAAATTCTCATTTATTCAAATAGAGCGCCCTCTACGAGAGTTAGTTCTAAAAAAATAAGCGCTATTGAAGTCAATGTTAAATTAATATTATACCATAAAACTTTGTGTTTTTTTTGACACCCTTTGAAACTCTCCCTCCCCTGGTCTAACTGTAATTCCCTCGATCTACCCACACTATGTCATTTTGTAGATTTGATTTAATAATTTATTCCAGCAAGTGTAGATGATAAGCAAATAATAAATACATGCATACATACCATCACATAATTTCCCTGCTGGCGTACGCAGAGGACAGATCGCCAGAATTTCCTACCTCGACACACATTTCGCCTCTTCCATATCGATACATCTTTTCAAACAGCTCGTACGATCTCTCTTACTTTTCACCCGTTTTCTTTTCAAAAATATCAATACCTTCTTTTCAATGACCCTTTCAACTCGCCCATCACACGTAAACATATTCCCCAGATAACATAACTAATCAACCTGCTGCAGTTTTTCTGAGGTAACCAATAACATCGCAAAAACTTTTTACTATACTTATTTCTAATACCATAATCTTTGATTTCGAAATATTAATTTTCAAACATTTTACTAGACATCTCACTTATCACATCCCTTCATATAAGCTCACTAATCAACTCCTCTATAATTCGTATGCAAAGACTTGGAAACGAGTTTTGCAAAAATTTTGACATTTTGAATATAAGTATATATTGTATATTGTAATTAATTTTTATCAAACACTGTTTATTCCACTTTTAACATAAGTATATATAGTATTCGCCAGAATATCACAACAATATTTAAAAATAGCTACTGACTTTGTGATCTCTTTTATTAATATAAATAACCTAGTATAAGCGAAACATTAAGGACAATACTTTGCCTTTGGAGTTGAGTAACCCTGCATCAACATGTGGAAGGTTTCGATTCTGCAAAGCAACTTGCATCTCGTTCTACAAGTGAGCCCATGTGTTTTCTATATCTCAAGATCTATTCATAAAATTCTCAAAAAATCCAATTTTTGTTCTATGTAAGCGTTATTCCACTAAAAACAAATCTGAGTTCTTTACCTTTATAAAATAAGTATTCGACAATTACGTAAGTCTGCTTGGTGAAGTTTGGTAATATTTCGTAGTATACATACAAATATTGAACTTAAATATACATATAATTATCAAATAATTTTAAAACAATGACTGTAATTTATTATTACTACTGCTTTTTGTATCTTCATGTTAGTTTAAGATAAAGTTTTGTATTATTTGTCAATAATTTTAAGTACTTGTATAACCTGTCACATGTTCATTTTTATATAAAGACACTGTTGTCGTTAATTAAATAAATAAATAAATCCCTTAAACCGGCTTCATTTTCAACATTTCAACCTTATAAGTTTGTCCAAGTTTCAAAATGAAAAAAAAATAGCCCGTTTATTTTCATTCATAGTATGAAAAAACGTTATGTCAAACTGAGATGATACAGTTTGCAATTAGCACGATGCTATGCTATGTAGGTTATCCAAGTATTTGAGAAATCGTCTGAAGCAGGTCATGTTATCCGTTTATGCCAAACATATTCATCGTCTGGATTCGCAAACGCAAAATGATAAATAATAAGATTCTTATTATTTTGAAATATGCCAGATATAAGAAAACAGTGTCAATCTCGGAGCGTGTATTGAGTTTCACGGCATTGCAGATGTAGATGCCTTGTGTCGATGCGTGGTATGTGCCAATAGGAAATAATTGTGAACATTAACACCACAATGCGATGTGCATTCAAAAGCAATAAAGCGTAACTAATTACGATGACTAATTTCGTGGTTAGATTTCTACACATGTTCTCGTGTTTTTATTGCGATACCTGGATATTATTTCTTAGGGCTGAGCTAAGCATTGTATTGTATCACTCCTTTTACAGTATTATTTTTATTGCGATACCAGGATATTGTTTCTTAGGGCTGAGCTAAGCATTGTATTGTATCACTCCTTTTACAGTATTATTTTTATTGCGATACCAGGATATTGTTTCTTAGGGCTGAGCTAAGTATTGTATTGTATCACTCCTTTTACAGTATTATTTTTATTGCGATACCAGGATATTGTTTCTTAGGGTTGAGCTAAGCATTGTATTGTATCACTCCTTTTACAGTATTATTTTTATTGCGATACCTGGATATTGTTTCTTAGGGCTGAGTTAATCATTGTATTGTATCACTCCTTTTACAGAATTATTTTTATTGCGATACCTGGATATTGTTTCTTAGGGCTGAGCTAAGCATTGTATTGTATCACTCCTTTTACAGTATTATTTTTAATGCGATACCTGGATATTGTTTCTTAGGGCTGAGCTAAGCATTGTATTGTATCACTCCTTTTACAGTATTATTTTTATTGCGATACCAGGATATTGTTTCTAAGGGCTGAGCTAAGCATTGTATTGTATCACTCTTTTTACAGTATTATTTTTATTGCGATACCTGGATATTGTTTCTTAGGGCTGAGCTAAGCATTGTATTGTATCACTCCTTTTACAGTATTATTTATATTGCGATACCTGGATATTGTTTCTTAGGGCTGAGCTAAGCATTGTATTGTATCACTCCTTTTACAGTATTATTTTTATTGCGATACCAGGATATTGTTTCTTAGGGCTGAGCTAAGCATTGTATTGTATCACTCCTTTTACAGTATTATTTTTATTGCGATACCAGGATATTGTTTCTTAGGGTTGAGCTAAGCATTGTATTGTATCACTCCTTTTACAGTATTATTTTTATTGCGATACCTGGATATTGTTTCTTAGGGCTGAGTTAATCATTGTATTGTATCACTCCTTTTACAGTATTATTTTTATTGCGATACCTGGATATTGTTTCTTAGGGCTGAGCTAAGCATTGTATTGTATCACTCCTTTTACAGTATTATTTTTAATGCGATACCTGGATATTGTTTCTTAGGGCTGAGCTAAGCATTGTATTGTATCACTCCTTTTACAGTATTATTTTTATTGCGATACCAGGATATTGTTTCTAAGGGCTGAGCTAAGCATTGTATTGTATCACTCTTTTTACAGTATTATTTTTATTGCGATACCTGGATATTGTTTCTTAGGGCTGAGCTAAGCATTGTATTGTATCACTCCTTTTGCAGTATTATTTTTACGTCGTTCTTTACAGTCCATGCAGTGAGACTCTTGAATCAGTTACAAACTAATGTAAGACACGTTCCGTCATTGGCATGTTTTAAAAAGCTACTGTAAAAAAACTCTTGATTTCAAGTCAGTAATATAACGTGTTTCATCCCTGATTTTTTTCCTCTCGACAATCCCTTTCTTTTCTTTTGATAGATGATATCTCACATTTATTTTTACTATGCATATTGGTCATGCATTTTGTAAAGGTGAATAATTAATTAAATATTTTTATGCGATCACGTAAATGATTTATTTACTTATTTCTGGTTGGTTGAAAAACATTGCCACCATCTATCAACCAAACAGAAAGATGTTCTAGAGGTCTCGAGTGAAAACTAGATTGGAAGTTTAAAAAAAAAAATCTGGGTTCCAACTGTAATCGATCTCGCAAAACCTCTAGAGTTGGGAGACGAACGTCTTACCTACTAGACCACATAGGTTGTCTGCAATATGACTTTGCAGTCTTGAAATATGTCTATCGAATCAATTACTTAGACAATTCCTAATTCCGCATACAGTGTATTTTATGGTGACTTAAAAGAGTCCAATTCTGAATCACCACACAGTGTGAGTACTGTCTTCCAGAGGGCATGAAAAAACTCGTCGCTAGCGGTCTTTATTATTATACGGTCGCGTTTGGACGCCCAGAAAGTGGTACCGCTATAAACATGGTACTTCTCAATTGGTTGTTCTGTGCTGATACAACTCAGCTCCGGGTACGTATACAATACAGCGAGAGATTAGACTAAATACCCGCACACTGAAATTCAGTAAAAGGTCTCCCTGAATTATTTTCGTTACCTAAAGTTCGAGAAGAGAAACTACATTAAAATTTAAATTAAAGATTGACCTTCAAAATGATTCATAACATAAAAACTTTATGAAACATGCTGAATCAAACCAGAGGTATCCTTGGAGTGACTTAGATCACTTAATATCACTTTAGGGACGGTTGTCCCGAATGGAAAGATGATCGTAGTTTTAATAAAACTCGTTTGAAATCGGAATATGGAAAGAGGTATTTTATTGTTAAACGTCGGTATTTATAATATTTGGAATACGGTATGTGTAGAAAGGCGCAGAAGATATGTCGCTGTCTCGTTCTCGCTAAACAATAACAAGCGGCTCGCGCTGTGCTCACAGGGAGTAAGGATCGCTACAGCACCATATAAATCAGTTGATAGATTGATCTATAAGTAAAGGCTTGTATGGTAGGAAATCTTGAACAAGCAAACTGAATTTAGTCAAAATGAATGTAATACATTGAACCGCATTGATATTGTTTCATATAATGAATTATCCTTCAATAAGTTTATTTATATTTTATATCTCCACAAATAAACTTTGTGAGGTTTATATATAAAAACACCGTGTATTTACAAGCTAACAATATTAATATTTACAATTTTATAATTAATATTTTAAAAATTAATCACACATATATTTTTTGACCATAACAATAAAACATAAATAAAGCGAAACACATTATTAATACCATAAAACAAAGTAAACACAAATACATCCACTAATTGCACAATACATACATACCATCACACCATTTTCCTGTCGGGATGGCAGAGAACAGAGCGCCATACTTTCCCATCTCGACGCACATCCATTGCCTCTTCTACACCCGTACACCGAGTTCACTTCATGCAACTCCTAAGGTTTCTTTGATTTTCAACGTTTCCTTCCATAGACATATAATTCACTTCAATCAACCATAAAATTTCCTTAGTTTTCTCCTCTCACACCTTCCACTTAAATTTGCATTAAATATTTGATTTGTAAGTCTGTCTTCATTCATTCGTTGCACATGCCCAAACCATCTCAGAGTGCACTTTTCATCTTACTCAACACCAGCGGCGGCTGGTCTGGAGGTGCGCTGAACCGGAGAAATAATTCGCAATAATTAAATTATATTGTATATTCGGAAACATGACTTCCAAAAATGTTAAATATTTGTAAAGATTAAATAACATGTGTGAAAGAAGACTGACAAATAGTACGAGTATTTTTATTTAAGTGAAAATTCAAAAAAATTTAAATTATGATAAAATTAGAAAAAAATATTCCTCTCAAATTGACCGGCCAATACTACAGGAGCGATCTCCAATATGCACCGGACGGAAACGCAAATTCATATAGGGCAGACAAATATACAGTAAACCGTGAGACAGCGATATTTCATATTCGCTCAGCGTCTCGAGCTTCGTTGGTGCTCAGCGCACCAGCGCGCCTCGGGACCAGCCGCCGCTCAACACACCTTAAGTTATCATACAACCCAATTTGCACAACTTATCAAAAAATATTCAAAGCTAAGTAATCACAAAATATATAACTAAAATAATATGTGACCCTTTTCGAATATATATGAGGGTTGCTACTTAAGTTTTGAGACAGACAAGTAAAAACAAATATTTAACATCGAAAATGGCTTTATTGTTTTTCAAAATACTCTCCATGAAGATCAATACACTTTTGCATGCGTTTGAACCAATTTTCGAAGCACTTTTTCCACTCCGAATGAGGTAACTTCAAAACATGCGTTTTGAACGCATCAACCGCTTCTTCAGGCGTCGAAAAACGTTGACCTCGCAATTTATTTTTGATGTTCGGGAATAAAAAGAAGTCATTGGGTGCCAAATCAGGGCTGTACGGCGGATGACCCATCAATTCGATGTTTTGAGTGCTCAAAAAATCACTTGTGCCGATGTGTCGTGGTGGAGAATGATCCGTCTTCGGCCGTTGGTTTTCCTCATTTCTCCGAACACTTCTGGCAAACAAATGGTGGTATACCATTCAAAATTGACCGTACGACGTTCCACTAAAGGCACTGTTGCGACATGTCCATGTATACCGAAGAAAAAAGCCACAATTTGCTTCGAAGTGCTTCGTGCACGAACAACTTTTGTTGGATTTGGCTCGTCTTGAAAGACCCATACAGTCGACTGCTGTTTAGTTTCTGACTCATATGCATAGATCCATGATTCGTCGCCTGTCACAATCTTATAGACGTATTTTGAAGCACCGCGATCGAATGTTTCAACATTTCTTTGGATTAATCGACACGAGCCTTTTTTTGAGCGATTGTCAAATTATGCGGTATCCAACGCGAACAAATCTTTTTGACGGCCAAATGTTCATGCAATATTGAATGTATGCGAGTGGAACTAATGCCCAAACACGCCTCAATCTCACGATAAGTCACATAACGATCTTGCAATATCAGTTCACGCACAGCATCGATGTTTTCTGGCATAACAACCGATTTTGGATGACCTTCACGAAATTCGTCCTGGAGCGAACTACGACCACGATTGAATGCGGAAAATCAGCGAAACACAGTGGCCCGGAATGATGCTTCATCACCAAAAGTCGAAGCGAGTTGATCGGCACACTGTTGTTGAGTTAGTCCACGTCGAAAATCATAAAAAAATCATCGCACGAAAATGTTCACGATTTAATTCCATTTTTGGCCGAGATGAATTTTTCAAGTCACTGTAAACAACACAAATAGCACTCGTATGACACAACTTTCTGAGCACGTATACCATTAAAAACGTCAAATTTTACGATGCTGCCATATCTCAAATCTTAAATAGCAACCCTCGTATTCATTCATATCCAAATTAATGACTCTTCAAAAAAATATTCTAGCATTGCGATAGCCCTGCAAATGTATAATAAAATCCACTAAGAGGCAATATTATCAAGCCTTTTGTGTTATTTCGCATCACGGAAAACAAAGCGTACACTCAATAATAGGCCAAAGAGCGATCTGGCCATCTAGCGACATATTGACTATAACTTGAGATTGCATGCTGAATAAAATTGTCAAGATGAAGTGCTATCGTGATAAATTTAATGCTTGAACAATTAACGTGATCAATGAAACATGAGATATTTCTGGAACAAAATAACTTGACAGATATGAGATATACAGAAACACGTATGACAAGGCGAATGTAGTTATGGGAATTTGATATTCTGCGTATATACTGCGTGAATTGATCCATCTATTTTATTTTGCCTCTTCCCATTTTATTGAGGATCGACTCTCCCCTAACACGTACGCCTCATACAAAATACAAAATAAATGTATACAAGTTGAACATAAGGACAAAAAGTTGGTGGTTGCGTACATACGATTAGGTACTCCCCACTTCTACATATTTGGTAAGAAAACCGCAAAAAACTTACCAGGAGATTATGAACTACATGTAGAAACTATTGTAGACCTTGCAATATGTAATACTATGCGTATCCAGAAAGTAAGTGTACTGAGGTTTTCACGACCGGATGGATTTTATTTTCGACATGTTGGCTACACTTCCGTGTAGCCTGACCCTTCCCCTCCGCAACGAGACCGGTTCGAGGTCAGTACGTTGAGAAGTGTCAACGCGACAACACAATTTGTGAAAAATGTCAATACAATCTCCCGCCAAGTGCGAAATACGCGTCGTCATCCGCTATCTCGTTTGGAAGGGAAAACCTCCGGTTGAGGTTTATAATGAGGTGAAAACTGCATATGGTGATAAAGCTATGAATCGTACGAGTGTGTACAAGTGGTGTCGCGAGTTTTAAAACGGTCACGTCACACCTCTTCACCCTCCGCCAAAAAGTTCAAAACCACAATTTCAGCCAAGAAAATCATGGCATCCGTGTTTTGGGACTGTCAAGGCATAATTTTAATTGAATATATACCTCAAGGGGAGACCATGAACTCTGCAAGATACTGTGAGACCCTAAAAAAATTGCGGAGGGCGATTCAGAACAAGAGGAGAGGCATGCTGACAAAGGGAGTCTGCCTGCTGCACGACAATGCCAGACCAAACACGGCTAACGCCACGAAGGAACTGCTCGCCTCGTTTAAATGGGATGTCCTGA
Source organism: Odontocerum albicorne (assembly GCA_949825065.1). Lineage (NCBI taxonomy): Eukaryota > Metazoa > Arthropoda > Insecta > Trichoptera > Odontoceridae > Odontocerum > Odontocerum albicorne. Next base: position 12,010,592 of record OX463853.1, on the reverse strand, counting down.
ACCATCCCGCGCATTCCCCTGACCTAGCACCTTCAGATTACTATCTCTTTACCTCCCTGAAGCTGCACATGGGTGGAAAAAGGTTTTCAACCGACGAGGAGGTAAAGGAGGAGGTGGAGAAGTGGACGGAGGGGTTGGCGGGAAACTACTTCGAGGAAGGCATCAAAAAGTTGATATCCCGCTTCACCACCTGCATTCAGAGGAATGGCGACTATGTCGAAAAATAGCTTACATATGTACTACGGTAACCACGTAATTTTTTTGTTTAAATAAAAAAAATTGTAACCTACAAAAATTCAGTACTTACTTTCTGGACATGCCTCATAGTAACACATTCGGGTTTAAGTGGAGAGTAAAGGATTTTTTTTTAAATTTATTTAATTAACGACACAAGTGTCTTTATATACAAATGAACATATGACCGGTTATACAAGTACTTAAAATTATTGACAAAAAATACAAAACTTTATCTTAAACATGAAGATACAAAAAAGAGTAGTAATAATAAATTAGTCATTGTTTAAAATTATTTAATAATTATATGTATACTACAAAATATTACCAAACTTCACCAACCAGACTTACGTAATTGTCGAAGACTTATTTTATAGTGATAAAGAACTTAGATTTGTTTTTAGTGGAACAACGCTTGCATAGAACAAAAATTGGATTTTTTGAGAATTTTATGGATAGATCTTGAGACATAGAAAACACATGGGCCCACGTGTAGAACGAGATGCAAGTTGCTTTGCAGAATCGAAACCTTCCACATGTTGATGCATGGTTACTCAACTCCAGATGCAAAGTATGTGTGTAGTGTTCATATCGTATATAATCTTATATTTTGATGAGATCTAAAAAGTTACCTTCAAACGCTTCTAAAGCTGCACACTCCACCCATATATCTAAAACTTAAAGGCAGAACAGTCCACGCCACAAGACCAGCAACGTCAAAATTTATATCATAATACCCCACCCTATTGGATCGATTCTGAATAATCAATTTATTTGATGAAGACGAAATCGACCTCAAAGTTCTATTCCTCTAGTTCCAGATTCGAAAGATACAATGGAGACATTCCATTAAGGGACTTGAATACAAAGAGACAACGTTTGAAATCATTATATTCGCGACATTGAGCAAATATAGACTATTCAAGTCCAAAATTTTGAAAATAATATTTAATTAAAGTAAAATGTGGTCGTTATTAATGATAATTAGTATTCGAATTCAACGAAATTTCATTATTCATAATAACTATCATTGAAAATATGATAAAAAATGACATTCGGTTTAATTACCATACCAGAAATGATATAACGCAGATATTGAGGAAAACGTTCTTAATATTAAAGAACGAATAATTACTGGTAAATGGCCTCAAAAATTAATTATTAAAATAGCAAATGTAAGAAAATAACCGGAATGACTGGCAACAATTCACCATCGAGTAACAATGGGATATTTAGTTTTCATTTAAATTGGCCAATTCATATTGATTACTTACACAAGAGGGACATTTTGCACATAAATTATTAAGTGGATCTACAAACTTGTTGTTAATGGGCAAAATTCACACGCGAGTAAGCGAAGGGCGAGAAATGCCCTATAAATATCATAATAAGTAATGCCAAGTAGACAAAAAGGAATAAAAAATGTACGTGACCACTAAACCTGGTTTATGTCTTTGCGAGTTTCTTTGTCGAGTAGGTAAATAAAATTGAAAGAGTGCATAAACACAAGTATCTGAGTGATGGCTTAATGATCAGTGGGTTCGTTCCCGGTAAATTACAACCAGAATTGAAATGGCACGGAAGTTTCTAAACAATGAAAAATATTCTCTGTAATAAAGTAGATATTTCAACCTCAAATTGAGAATGCGCATTGTACGATGTTACATCTTTTCAGTGCTTCTTTTTGCGGCGTCTTGTACACTCCCAAGCCACCAAAAAAGCTAATAGAAGCATTTGAAATGTGGTGCTACAGGAGAATGTTCAAGATTTCCTGGGTTGACAAAGAGCGCAACGAAGAGGTCCTCAAACGCATGAAAAAAGACAAAGATATACTCACTTGCATTAAAAGAAGATTGGAATACTTTGGGCATTTCACGAGAGAAAACAAATATTACATCATCCAAGTTATATTGCTAGGGAAGATACAAGGAAAAAAAGAAGAAGAAACTCCTGGCTGAAGAACCTAAGAGTGGTTCTACTGTAGCACGGAGACATTGTTCAGAGTAGCTGCAGACAAAGTCAAAATAGCCATGATGATTGCAAACCTCCAATGTCGAGAGGAATGTTGAGAAAAAGGAGTCGACTGGGTATCATATTTTTAAATTGCTGACGGGAGCAACATCTTATCCGACTATGTTGGAAAAAATAAGGAATGTTTCTGACAACTATTCGAGGTACATAAATATTGATCTATTTAGATCGACTATAAGTAGAACTAACTTGCAAAGTGTTCTTCCTTTGGAACACGGGCTGTCCCTTTTGAACCGGACCTTGGATATTGGCATCTTCAACATTTCGGAAAATATTTTTTTAAAGAAAGCATTTTGAGCTTTCTTAGTAATGGGACTTAATTGTCCCGTCTTAAAAAATATTTCTTATATGTTAGTTTTTATTTCTTGTTACTGTTTATAAATTTCTCTTAAAGCGTTGCATATAAATGGGATTAATCTGTATATGTACGCTTGATAAAATAAATAAATAATTTTGGATGCTTGTGTATAAAAAGGTCGAATATCAGGTTTTCGCAAATGATTAGTTTATTTGTATAAAAATGATTAGTTTATTTGTATAAAAAGAAAGTGTACAATGTATGGCGATGATAAGTTTATTTGTATAAAAAGGTCGAATATCAGATTTTCGCAAATGATAAGTTTATTTATTAAACATTTTCATGCAAATTCATCAGGCGGGTTTATTGCATTAAAGCAATTTCTTCAAATCAAAAAGTTTTGTTCCATAATTATTATAGATATCTATGGCTGTGTTTTAAGCTTAGCGCGTGGAAACAATATTTCAGAAAAATAGCGAGTTAACATAAAAGAGGAATCTCAAGGAAAATACAGACTAGAATTGGAATTGTAAGGGAGTTGGAAGGGGGATAAAGCACATATAATTGAGCCAGAAAGATCGAAAGAAAGTCGAACCAAGAGAACCGCAGATGATGAGTACAATGATGTTTTGACAGCTCGCAGCAAAAAATTGCCTGCTAGTTTATTACTATTTTGTCAAAACTCGTTTTCTTTTAAGCTGGCATAAATCTGCGGTTATCTATCTGTGAGTGTTTATATAATGCAATGTTTTAAACAATTTTGTACATACTTATTGAGTTTATAATTGTATCAACTGCTAATTTATTATTATTTATAATTTACGTCTACAAGGAAAAATATCTGACGTTCTCGCAGCCGAGTTTCTCTTCCATTGATGATGGCGTAGCTCGATTAGGAGGATGTTATGAGATGGGTCCAAACCATTTGATAGCTTCTCTCTCAAATTTATATTCATTTCCATTGCCGTAACATATACTCGTACGTGCAATTTCAGGATATTCATTTAAAATGCTATGTTGCTAATCATTTCAAATGCTATGTTGCTATTAACAAATCTTTAATTTACTTGTGTGATGCGTGTTTTAATAATGTATTACAATATATTTCAAGAACCTAGTTGGTATTACAATATATTTTAAGCACCTAGTTAGTATATTTAATGAAAAATGTTCATCACGTGGAGGTTGATAGCTAATACAATAAATATTTCCTACGTTGTACTTTTTTTTACCTTTTGTAAATATATTTTACCACTAAGAAATTATTGTTGTAGGATAAACCTATTCCTAAAAAATAAACGCATTAAATAATCATATATAAAAATAGCTTTTATTATCAATTATTGTGAAAATCGTATCATAAACCAAATATATTTTTAATTAATAATAAAACACTGATGATTTTATCTTGAATATTTAGAAATATATAACAAATAAAAAATAACGCTTGGTTATGGTACTTAGTTACAAGTAAATCGGGGAGCGAATGTGGCTTAAACATGTGTGGTCAGTATGTGTTTGTCTATTGTAGGCAACATGTGAGTTCCCACGGTCCGGTCACTCGAAAGGACAGTTTGTCACCAGTCTGCAAATCGCAGATTGACGCTGACTGGACCAATTTGTCAACTCATCGCGATAAGTTAAGTGTCTTCATTTGGATATACATATAAATATACGTAGAAAGAAGTCTTCACCAACCCACTTTTCACCTTTTTGAGATATTCGAAAACCTAGATTTGATCGAACAAACTCATGTGGAATGGAATAATATATTATATTTTTAATATTTCATATCTGTATTTCGAATTTGTCGTGTTAATATATTTTTAGGCTATTTATAGTTTTTGCTCGTAATGTTTTTTTTAATCAACGTTATCATTTTTTAACAAAAAAAAGGAACTTCACAATTCACATAAATTTCCCAGTTTAAAAAAATAAAACGTACGCTATATCAATTAAGGGGTTTAAATGGGAAAGGTTTTCATAACTATTGTATCTTAACATACTTCAAACAAAAAAAATTGTTAAAGAAATTGTTCCAAAACCCATTAAGTGTCCCAAAAAGATATTCATTTGACAGTTATTTAAATATACAGAAAACCTTAAAAGCGCCCTCCTGTAAAATCAGTTCAAATGAGACGAACTACTTGGAGTTTTGCACGACACCAAAGAAATAAATTCACCAACCCGATATCCATCTATTTTCAGATATTTCAGTAAATGTAAAATATGTTAACATTTTAATGAATATCATTACCATAATCACTATATACGTTCCATCAGGCACACAGGTGTCATTTAACGCGACCATCCGGAATGGTCCAGATTCGAAGACAAACCGTCTCATTCGTCACGTGGTCATATCACCTTAACACCCATCATCCTCCTTAGGAGACTGCTCTCAAAACTAAGAACTATTCTCTCTTGGGTCTTAGTAACATGCCAAGATTGAGAAACGTGTAGTAAAATGGAGACTAAAGTGTGAAAACACTTTGGTAACTGGCCACACTTTGGTAATGTGGACAAATAATATAACAAAAGGCAGGAGAACACACACGCAAATACTGATTTTATGGGCGTTTGAAATTGCCACGGCTATTGCTAAATATAATGTGTTTGCGGACACAACGATAAGCTGCAATCTTATGTATGAACAATTAAAAAAAACAAATACGTTTAACACAATACGAATTACGGAAATAGATCAATTTATTTATGGCAAGTTTAAAATAATATTAGAACGTTTAACAGGTTTTCTTATTAATGTTCTTTTATTCCCGGTAGACAAACAACAAAAAGGGAAGAACACTCATAGCTGCTAGACATGATCCAAAAATTCGATTTCCTCATTAAATTTCCTAAATAAAATAAACATTATTGTAGAGCTGGAGTTAAGATTTATTTATTTCATGTACGGTTATTACCGACCAACAAATAATATCCAAAAAAAAGTCGTGCATTTAACCAATAAAATTAAAGATGTCAAAAATGTAAATTGAAAGGAAAATAGCAATATTACTCAGGTACCTCACATTAACATGTTTCAAGAAATAATTTTAATTAATATATAAATCTATGCAATATCTATTAAAAAAAAAGATTAAGTGATAGCGAAAAATTGGTCCATTGGTCAGATCACATCCGAAACGACGAAGTATTGAGCGGGGTTGGAGAAACAAGGCAACTCCTAAATAGAGTTGACCAACAACGATCCAGTTGGATAGGTCATAACATCAGGCACCCAGGCCTGCTCCTTACCATCGTCGAGGGAATGATTGAGGGCAATAACCATAGAGGCCACCCTAGATATAGCTACATGGACCGGGTGATCCGGGATGTGCACTGTGGCAGCTACCAGGAGATGAAGAGACTGGCGGATGACAGAGATGAGTGGAGGGATCGAGTGCTTGGTGCAGACCATTTCTAGGATTGTAACCCGGAGAGAGAATGGGTACTAAATATTGAATTTTACCATTATAAGTAAGTTCACGAGTACTCGTATAACGTAATAACCTAATCAACATAAATATGACGACCTCAGTAGCAGAGTTGGTAAAATACATCTTTCACCCGGCAATTTCGGATTTAATTCCAGATGGTGCCATTCTGGTATAAGAGTTCGTCTGAGAGCATTAGTCGCACGCGATAGACGTGTGAGAGTATTTTTAACATGTACGATAACGAACCGCTTGTTCCGTTTCTACTCAAAAGGTTCTTAGTTCGAAGTTTCGACGAAGACGCCAAAAACAATATTATTTCGCATGAGAGTATTTTTAACAAGTACGATAACGAACCGCTTGTTTCGTGTCTACTCAAAAGGGGCTTAGTTGGAAGTTTCGACGAAGACGCCAAAACAATATTATTTCGCGTTTACGCTCTTCAGTATGTCCGTCCCACCGATTTGCATATGTTAAAGAGTTAATTATACGAATAAATAAAATAAAAAAATTAAATATCTTAAATGCATGAATCCATTCAAACGACAACCCCGCCAAATTGTACGATGAAGTATTTAAATATATTAAATATCTTAAATACATCAATCCATTCAAACGACGACCCCGCCAAATTGTACAATGAAGTATTTAAATATATTAAATATCTTAAATACACCAATCCATTCAAACGACAACCCCGCCAAATTGTACAATGAAGTATTTAAATATATTTAAAAACATGTTAGTAATTAAAGGCTAATAATTGCTTAAATTAACGAAATGTTTCGTCTTTTCTCCAAAAAGACAAAAAAATAAAAATTAAGAAACGATATACAAATATTGGTTGGAAACGATTCAATATTTCAATTGTCTGCACAATAATTCAAGAGTCAGAATAAAAGTACTTGGTCACTCCGAATGGGTTCCCGAGTATTTCCATTCATTTACCAGTGCACATTTAAGTGGTTCGGTGTTATGGACACATTTTTTGCTAAAGATTCGCAAGACTCATTTATTACAGTTTTTTTTTCAAATCTACTGGCAGCACGTTGGCTGTGTTTATTTTTTTGCACGCTCAACACGACTCGATTCGATAGCTTTATTGTCTACAGAACAACAATTTATTATTTGCCTATGCAGGCTGGCATAGTCGTCCCGTCCCGTCCCACGTGCGATCGATATTCTCCGATTCGCGGCCGATAAATATTGAATCGGATAAAGGAACGTTTGGTGTCGAGTCAATTACGTCAAATCACCGGTCATTATTTATTAGGCCCAGACAGCAGCGAGCGGGTCTGGAGCATTTCTATTTTCATCGTGAGGAACATCATCGTGACGGGCATGATGTATTGAAGACATTGTAGTTTACCTGGGAGGCTGAGACTGATAGGACGATCCAATAATTATGGCAGAGTCATTTAGTATACGGTATCGAATAAAAAAAATTAATTTGCGCAGTTTTAACGAGTCATTATAAATTTAAAACAAGAGCGATGATAAAAGTTATGCAAGGCAACAAAACAACTAAGTATCGGCGGGTTTAACTATAAACTTTGATGCATTAAAATTAAATTCAGTTAGAAATTGACATTGTCGGTTTTTACGGTCTACTTGGCGCGACTGTTAAATTGAATTTCCAAAAGGTATAAAATATTCCAAGAGAAAACTTAAAAAATATAACATCATTTTATCTCAATTTTCGTTCGTTTGCTTTCAGTGTCCTTTATAATTCTTTTCCACTTTGGCATACCATTACTATTTAGAGATTTCTTAAATTAAATAGATTTTATTCTTCAAATCCCTTATGGATTCGGAATTAAACACGTATACGACAATAGTTGGTTGGTTGGAGAAAATTGTTTTAAGGCAATAGTAATATATAAACACAAATTGAATATAATAAACTAATTTTCATTGGGTTTTTGTATTTCCATGGATCTCGAAAATAGAGGTCCAACACAATTCAAATAAACTACAGTCGCTCTCTAACAAGGAATATCTTCCTTGTAAGAATTATTCTTTCCTTATTATATTTCTTATTATTTATCAGATTACTCTAATCCTTATCGCTTCTTTATTTACATGACGTGTCTTTATAAAAAATAGATTTAAAAAAAAGTTTTATTCGTTTAAAAATCAACATGAAGACCAGAAACAGTTGAAGGAAGTAAATGAAGCTGTTGTGCTAAGAGAGACTGGGACTGTATGGAGGGAGGGTTGGTTCAAGATTGAGATAAATGGAACTTTACGAGCAAGACTGCTTTCTGATCAGAAAAGAGAGGAACGGATTGTAATGAACCTTACTTTGTTATTTACCCAAAATTTCTCCGCTCTTGGCCGAAATTATACCATGCCCCCCCCCCCCCCCCCCCCCCCCCCCCCAGCCCCCAACCGTTGAAGCGTGTATATCGGTGCCAGTTCGAACAGCATTTAGTCTTGTTTGCGCTCCCCTGAAGATGAGGTGAAAGCCTTGAAACCGGTAGGGTTATACCGTCATAAAAAGTGGAATAAACAGTGTTTGATAAAAATAAATTACAGAACCTTACTTTCGTTACAGTATTTTTTATCCTTGACATAACTAGACACTGATGTCATACTTGTGAAAATATATCTCTTTCGGTTTTTGATGATCAATTAATTAACTCGGCAATATGTGATAGAAAAATTATTCTAAGAAATCATGAAGTAAAAAAAATGTAGGAGTTGTATAATTATATTTGCGAATCAAGAATTTTCTTAAATTATAGACATCATTTTATTGCGATAAAAAAAAGCGAATAAATAAATGCATGCACTAAGAAAAGAACATGTGGTGAATATGTACGACAGAAGACTGAAGTGATTAGGATTAAATGTGAACTTATAGCTGATACGTTGAGTTAGATGAAGAAGAGCACTCTGAGATGGTTTGAGCATGTGGAACGAATGAATTTAGAAATACTAACACAAATATACAATAGATTGCAAACGTGAGTGGAAAGCGTGGTAGAGAATAGAACAAGGAAATAATATTTGGATAAAATTGTATTTTAAAAGGAAAAGTAAAAAATAAGAAAAAAAACAGCAGGAACTGTATGACAAGCTGGATATGCAAGAAGCAAAATACATGTGTGGAGATAGGAAAGTCTGGAGCTCTATCATTTCTGCCTACTGCAATGGGAAAACGGCGCGATGGTGTGAATGTATGTATAAAATAAATAATAAAAAAAAACAAGAAAATTAATCAAAAGATAACACCGGATTGTTGTTGAAACTAAGTTTTTTTTTCAAATTTTATTTTCAAAACGAGTCGAATGAATAGATGTAATGTGAGTAGAATCGCGAAATGTCGATCGGCCAGTCGGAGTCGCTCCGATTGATGACATTGAGTCGTGACTCGCGACACAGCGGTAACATCCAGTGCTCTTTGTATCGTCATCCTAGATATTGAATACATGTCAATAGTTCATCTCGCGTGTATCCTACGCTTTTGACATTATATTATTCAGACCATAGCAAAGAGACATACACACGGTGACAGGCGAGTCTCTTGATATACATTAGTGTAGAGGGAATTTTATTAAAATATAAACTAACAGTCCTATGGTATTCGCATTTCAAGTGCATGACAGGATGGATAAATAAATATAATATCGAAACTAGTTTTAATAAAAAAATTGATCAAGATGATGATAGCGTAAAATGAAAAAGTCTGTATTATGAAATGATTGCATCAAAATAATCTAGGATCAAGTTATTAACTATTTCAAGAGAGTTCCAAGAATTTATGTTAGGCCACTAATCACCAGAATAACAAAAAAATCAGGTGAAAAATGACTAAGTAGTATAAGCAGCAAGCGAACTACCGGAAATATAACTCAGGACGCCTGGGTGCTTAGTAAACTTGCATTCCAATGGATTTATTTTTTGTCAACCGTTTCGCATAATATACACCTGAAAATATGCTATCTTACGTGCAGTATTTCTTCGTATGGAGACGCTTATGTTACATGTCTTACGACTGGGGAAAACTCCTACAGTAAGTTCGTTTCAAATATTTAATGTGGTATTTTAAATGACCTCCGTGACTTATTTGGTAAAACGTCTGTGTTCCAAGCTGGAGGTTGCGGATTCGATTCCCGCACGTACATGTTTTTTTCTTAAATCAGTTCAAATCTGATATTTTTTTTAACCTGGCGAGTTTATTGCCATGTGGCAATCCCTTCCAACCAACCAGAAAGATGTTTTAATAGGCCCTAAGTGAAAACCAGACTGGAATCCTATTTAAAAAAATCTGGGTTCCAGCGGGGATCGAACGCTCTCCGGATTGGCAGAAAATCTCCGGATTGGCAGACAAGTGTCTTACCACCAGGCCACGGAGGTCATCACTCGAGAGTTGTCGAACATCTTTTGTGGTTTATTTGCTCGAGATCTCCTGATGGTAAATTAACCCAACAAGTTGTGCTGCATACAGCGAAAGTGCAATAAATATCAAACGAGTCTACAAAAAGAAAAAAGGATTTTTTTTGCAGTTTGCTTATCCTAATCATAGAGCGCTCGCTTTCAGTGTGATACTATTTTTTCAGGTGTTAACTTAGGTCACAACTGAAATTTTCTATTGTTTCTTTTCCTGCATTCCTGTCAAAGCCTATTTTATGCAATTTAGATGATCGCATTAAAATGCTTACAAAATAACCAGTCCCATTTGACTGGCGCTAAAAAAATTTGACAGTAGGAAAAAGTTGATTTTGCTATAGGGATTAAATATCTCTCAACCATAATATAATGAATTTAAAGAAATTTTTATTTGAAATATATTTGGAAAAAAAACGCTATTTTATTGTAATATTTTTTATGTACTTGTGCCAAAGGTTTTATGCATTAATGTTTTGTCCGTTTTGATAATGTGATAAAATTCTGTAGTTTTTAAAATTTTCTTATTGATTTATAAATTAATAACTTTCACACATAAACTGATATAAGAATTTGCACTCTATACCAAGAATCTGTTGTGTATCCAATCCAAACCGTGTTGTGCAGATCTTAGGTTGGCGATATTAAAACAGAATTAACTGGAAATTATTAGCCTGGAATGTCAGTCAGGGCATGTTACGATTGCGAAATGATCATCGTTTAACAACTTGTCTCCGTGTCTCATGACTCGAAGACAGCTCACAACTCAGCATTCAGTTTGACCGGTCACCAGTAATAATTTTAGTATAATATAATGGCTCGTTCCGCCAGAAGTCGGAGGGAAACTCATGACAATCGATCCGATATTGACAGCGACGAGAATTATTAAGCAGCCGTCTGAGATGCACAAGAGATAGTATTTTAATAGAAGCGAAGCAATGTGCGGTGTGCACCGTACAATGCACACAGACAGACGGGGTCGTTAGGATCGGGAGAAACCTTCTGGCGGAAGGAGGCGAGTCGGTTTAGAGAGGATCAATAGCGGAACTACTGTCATGGCACGGTTTATCTGTTATGAATATATCAAATTTTATATTTTAGCGCTTCGATTGAACTTTACTTTTAAAAAGAGCGAAAAAAATATAACTACGTAAAGAAGAACGTTCACTAACTGTGTTAATTCAATTTACTCATTCAAATATAGGTTTTGCTAAAGGTTAACAAAACCTTCATTTGAATTAGTAAATTGAAATTACCCATTCGATTATAGGTTTTGATTCCATTTGGGGAGAGGGGGGGGGGGGTTCCTTAAACGAAAGAAGCATTGAATGTGACTGTGGGGTTACACAGAACTCATGACACATGCTAACTTGTCCGAACATCGGAACTACATGCTCTGGGCACCACCTGATAGATGCGAATGATAGGGTGATTCATTTGAATTAGTAAATTGAAATTACCCAGTCGATTACAGGTTTTGATTCCATTTGGGGAGGGGGGGTTCCTTAAACGAAAGAAGCATTGAATGTAACTGTGGGGTTACACAGAACACAGAATTTGAGAGGGGGGGGGTTCCCACAAGAGAGGGGGGGGGTTCCTTAAACGAAAGAAGCATTGAATGTGACTGTGGGGTTACACAGAACTCATGACACATGCTAACTTGTCCGAACATCGGAACTACATGCTCTAGGCAACACCTGATAGATGCGAATGATATGGTGATTTATTTGGAATCCGAATGGAAACACGTGACACATGGTCCGGACACAAATAAAGTTACACCGAATGCATTAACTAGTCATCTATTTTATTGCATATTATAATAGATTTGAATGGTTAGTTTTAGTAAAGTATACTTAACAGCCAATTGCACCAGATATTTGTCTCGAAAAGTTTAAAAACAGACAAAATTGATATCTAAGAAAGAAAACTCGCTGTTTAACCTGTACACCGCGTTAAAAATCAAATTCCACGAATCTCAGCGTTTTTTAATTTCTAAGTTAAAACGCGTATTTTGTTTAGAACCACTGATATTTGATTACACGACCAAGTAAACATGACATTCAAGTAATTTTCTGATAATAAATAATAGGCATTACTCTTAAGGAGACTCATTAAATAAAGGAGATAAACTAAACATTACGTAAAATACACAAAGGAATGTTACAGATCAGATCACAGGCGTTTGTGCTTCCCGCGAGGAACACGTTAAAGAGCAGACTCTCTATGGCGCTCTAGCTCGAGATTTGAACTCACTATTATTTATCACCTTTATACTTGTGATTCGCACATAACGATATACATATATTTAAAAAAGTAGAGTGTAGGAATAGAAATGCGGTTACTGCGTCCATCAAATTGGGTACTTCCCCGTATCAGAACATGTTGAATATAGAGAATTTCATATCAGGAAGAACTACATCGTTATCTCATTGCAGTTACTATTAAACAAACGATGCTTCATCAAAAAGCCTCATAGTTGGTTTTAAAGTGACGATTAATATCTTGTCAGTATACAATTTAGGACTATTTCACAAAATATTAAATATTTTTCAAACTTACGATTATTATATACGTGTATATTCCAGGTGTGTATTCGTTGTACGCTCAAACCGACTTACCTGCAAAGAAAAAGAAAGAAGAGACATAAATAATGTATAATTTCATTAAAGGAAAAAACAAATCAGAAAGCGTCTGAATTATTTATCGAGAGATACGTAATAAAAGTCACTCCAATTTCATTTTTTCGGTATCGAGAAGGAATTATTGAATATCGTACCGAATTTTGCATTTATTATTTAGTATTTTGAAGCCTTTCGTGAATTTGACAGGAAGAAAATTTCAACCTTAATTGAAAAATGTCCTTTGGAAAATGTTTTCTTGTTCAAGGAATTATATTTAGATTATTCAAATAACAAAATATGTTTTAGATCAGAATTCAGTTTCAGCGATCCCTTAAATTAAATTAAATGATGTTAAATGAGTACACAAGATAAAAAAATATTTGTAAGCCTTTGTAATTTATTTTTATCAAACACTGTTTATTCCACTTTTTTGTGACGGTATAACCCTACCGGTTTCAAGGCTTTCACCTCATCTTCAGGGGAGCGCAAACAAGTCTTGTTTGAACTCCCCTGAGGAGGTGAGGTGAAAGCCTTGAAACCGGTAGGGTTATACCGTCACAAAAAAGTGGAATAAAGTGTTTGATAAAAATAAATTACAATATCTTTAAACCTCCACAACGTTAATGCCTTAACTATAAACAACATTTGTAAGCCTGTTTTTTTTATTATTTTTTGGCGTCCCTCGACGCAATGACAGAAAAATTCTAATAAATTTTGCATATTAGTTTAAAATTGAAAATAAATAATTGTATTACTATTTATAGAAGATGAAGACCGGGAAAATAATTATAAGACTTCAATGCAGTAATTTTGACACAGAAAAAATGTGACAAGTATTAAAAACCGAGGAGCAGGTTTGCGGAAATGAACGGATACAGATAACACAAAGGCTGTACACGTGGACAAAAAGGTGTGGTGATCTGTTCTCTACCGATCCGAAGAGAATATGGCGTAGCGTATAGGACTAAAATATGTTTTTAGTTATAAGAATTTCAAATGCATCTGAAATGTGGTGCTGGAGAATGTTACAAATACCATGACCGGCATGATGAACTGAAAGTCATCGACAGATTGCTAACAATATGTCTACGAGTTCTCCGATTTTTTGGAAACATTGCTCGTGGGCAAGGAGATAGTTAGGAGAGGCTCATGATCACTGGAAGCGTGGAAGAACGACGCACGCAAAGGAAGAGCCCCAATACATTGGACTGAATAAGTGAGAAACGCAACAGGACTTCACTTAACAACTGCGAAGTGAAGGGATGGATGGAGAGAAATCGTCAATGGTTATCATAGGAACCACGATGCTGTCATGAGCTACACGACACGATGATGAGTTATCAGAATTAGACAAAAATATAAAGTAGAAAATCATTATTAACGAAGAAAACAAAAATTGCTAACAGCAAATCTTTCTTGTATTTATGATACTTTGCATATCTATAAAAATCATATCAAACGCACCAAATTCCCTCACCAGGGTGATATGCCTGAATCTAAAAACATATTTTAAAATGACACTACCCTTTAAATATACTGTGGACATTCATATTTCACTTTATTCATGCATTATATAAACAGTTCTCATAACATAATTCAAACTTAATATGAAAGTCATACCATTATTACGGTTTATTTAAGAAATTCCGTAACAGCTTTGTATATTGCTCGTGAAATGAGGTTCAACAAACGGGCCCGAGTTTGCACAAGTCAGCACTGGAATATCAAACTTATGATTATCATACAAACAGTTAAGCTTTCCAGCTCTCAGGCTTCCCGGGTCACTTGAGGTCTGATCTCGTTCACAGCAATTGCGAGAAACCACGGTGAACAGTCAAAGTGGACTATTCAAGAAAAGCGAAAGATTTATGTGGAGAATGGAATATCTTCCGCTTTCTACGAGTTACCCAGTGTTTTGATTCCTAAACGAGAGTTTCCAGTGTCTCAATTCCCTTGCAGAGTGGATATGCCGGTAAGACACGTTCGATACGAAACATATACTTCACGTCTATGGCTTTTGACACCAATTTATATAAAAGGCAAGCGCATTTAGAATTTGAAATATTATATCGACTAAAATAATCACACCGCAGCTGTCAGGCATGATAAAGAAAAACAATTCTGATTTCTCGAAATTGTTTATTTAAGACTACATTGTGTAACAATTCGACGCGATTATTGCTAGATAGGAATGTCTTCCAGCCAACCAGACAAAAGTAAATAAATGAAGTTACATGGTCGCATAAACTATTCAAATTATTATTTATTTGTACAAAATTCATGAACAATATAAATAATAAAAGTGAGATCGTACCTCACGCAACTTTACTTTGCGATTTTCCATCACGATTTTGAGTTTTTTTTTATGTTTTCTGGTGTAACAGCCTCATTTGGACGACCAAAGCGTTCAGCATCATTTGTGTCTGTACGGCAGCGTTTGAAATCAGCATACCACCGACAAATAGTTGTTTTCGACGGAGCAGAGCCCGTATAACACTTTTCAAGCCATAGCTGAGTTTGGACGGTATTTTTTCCCATTAAAAAGCAATGTTTTATCAACACACGAAATTCGGTTTTTTCCAATGTTTTGAAAATAGCAAAAGTAGCGTCACTAAAACCACTGTAACTCAATGACACAATGTCGGAATGTCATGAAAGTTTGACACGTAACTTCTAAAGGTTGTTACTAACTGAGAATGGTATGGATTTGTTATTAGAGGCGCCACCTGTTGGTTAGTCCCGGGACTTATTGATCGATGTGTAATATCCGGATATATATTTACATTATATAACATATTTGCTTTCAATAAATCTGTTATCTATTTATTTAATTCGATACTTCAAATAGATTTAAAAAAATCTAATTGCATATACTCGTATACCAATTCAATCGATCGGATCTTGACCCGGTAGTTGGACGTATATAGACATGGATTTAACATGAATGATCAATAAAGTAAATGACGCCATTTTTTATTAATTATTACAATGAGACAAACGTATAAAAACAATGAACATTTCGTGAAGCTTACTCAAAGAAAACACCATAACTGGAGCAGTTGTCAATTCTATCTGTTGACCCCTTATCACAGTACATTTTAATATGTCGAAATAGGCCAACGTGGTTGGTTTACTGGCGACAATTTTCATTAATCTTGAAGAAAAAATTCTTGCACTGTCTGCGTGAAAATTTCTGGAATTTATCTTCAGATCATTGACTAATATTTTACTGGCTTAATATATCAATTTAAGTATAATTCTTAGGTTATGACTTCACCACCACAACATTAAAGAGATAATAAATCAGAATGATTAATACGTTGTCAAATGTCCCAGTCATAAAATATTTTTTTAAATTTTATCGTTAGATTAAATAGTGTGTACTATAAAAAAGCACAATTTTTATCATGTTGATTAAATAAAAAAAACGGAGTAGCATAATATTAGTGCATAATGATAATTTCAAGAGAAGCAAATCTGGCTGCTCATAATGGAATCTTAACCTCAACATTAAGATTTGCAAGCGATACCATGACGCGACAAAAAAAACAAAAGATAAATGCGGCAGAAATAAGAGCGTTACGTAGAATATGTGGATAAACAATGCATGACAGAATAAGGCATTAGTACACAGTGAAATAATGCGGATTGAAATAAGATGCTGTTCTTAAGACAATGAGAGGGAATGCAGAGAGAATGGATTATGAAAGTTTAAAAAAAAAATACAGAAATAGTACCGAGTTTGGGAATACCTAGAAAAACGTAACACGCCCAAATCAATCAATTTTTGAAGGGGGTAAGAGTGAAAATCCTTTATAATACTCGTAGGAGAGTATGTACTTTCAGAGGCGAAGGATGAGTGCCAAGATAGAATGAAGTGGGTATTTCTGCTCTTTGCATGTCCCAAGAGGCATGGCATGATGGTTATGTTATCATAATCTTAGTGTCTTCACAATAAATAGAAAAATTATTATTTTCGAATAAAATCGTGAGGTAAATCGTGTAAATTTCAGATCAAAACAAAGAATTTTCTAACTAAAACTGAAAACGCATTTGCTGGTTTGACGTCGAGACGAAAAACAAAATAAGGGTATTACATCTCGCACTGTCTTGTTATGATGCTATCGCCTGTAAATGTCCGATGTCATCGCAATACGTCACTCGTTGTGTCGCTACAGTAGCGATACAGATCGCCGATCTTCGCATCGAACATCTGGGCTGGGCATTGTGCACTCATCTTATAGATGGACACAGTAGCGATTTGCGATTAGATTAATAAACGAGATTTTGTACTCCGTATAAGATTTACGAGTAGCTACTCGGAGACAAGTATTATCGTATCATACATTTGTAGTGTATTATAAGAACACGGGTGGTGCCGATTGTATGAATAAATGTTATCTCCATTGGAAAACCATTTACGAATAGCGACTATCTCCCTGGCCTAGATGGTTAACAAGGTTGTCTTGCAGCCCGGAGATAGCAGTTTTTATAAAAAAGGTTCCAGTCTAGTTTTCACTTAAAGCTTACTTAACATCTCTCTGGTAGGTTAGAAGAAATTGCCATGCGGAAATAAGCCCGCCAGGTTGTACAGTATACAAAGAACATGTAATACAATACAATGATTCTAAAATTAATTCTTAATTAATTAATTCATTTGGACTCAACAATACGTGTACACCAATACTCTTCACAAAATATTCTGTTCATTGTCACACAGTGAAGAACAAGGTATTGTCAACATGGTAAATATAAATGTACCCACAAACCAACATCCACAATCCTTTTTATTTCGAATATCGTTAGCTGTGAAACAAATAAAAAAATATATAAATAAACGAAATTTATTAGGAAGATTCTTAAACGATGAGCTTTATCCTTAAGCTAGTTAATTCGTCAAATCTAAACCACTTTGGACAAACCGTGTAATTTTGGTTGAAACACAAAATACATCACGCCATTTCCGTACAGGTAGGTAGAGAGGATGGTATAAGTAAAAAACGTCACACTTCCTTCAGTTTCATACTTTCTTCGACTCCTCCACATCCATGAATGTTCTCATAGAATTTAGTTTATCTTTCTCCTTACATTCCCTTCGTCCAACAATACTTTACGGGTCTTTCTTTACCACGACCCCCACTCATACTTGCATTGTATTTTTTTGTCAGTCTTTCGTTATCCATCCGTTCAACATATCCAAATCACCTCAACATATTATTTTTCATCCTACTTGACATATCATCGTTTTTAACTCACATTCATCCTTTATAATTACATTTCTTATTCTGTCATTCATCGAAACACTACATATTATTTTCAATGCATGAATTTATTCTCATTCTTTCATTCATTTTCCACGTCCACGTTTAGTTTCCATAAGTGAACCATAATTTTAACACATCTTTATATTATTGTACATAAATCGAGTATATGTATTTCAATTTTCTATTGTCTTTGTTTCATACTGCAACTCGTTCCCAAATAGCAGAATTGGAACTTTTTTACGTAAAAAATTAATAAATTCTGTGGCATGTAAAGGTCTCTAGTAAAATTTGACATATTTTCAAAATTGAATAAAGTTCACAAGCGAGGTATTAAAATAACAGTGACGATCTCATAATATCAAGATCGTAAATCGTAAATCAACTGCAGGAAATCGACCAGTTGTCATCGTTTATAAGTGTGGTTACATAATACAAATCGATAAGTTATAATAAAGTGACAAAATAGGACGTGGAGATAGCCAACAGGATATCGAGAGAGAAGGAAATATTTGCGCAGGAGTCACACGAGACAGTTTTATGTTTCGGAGGGAGTAAGTTGCTTTTCAGTTCCTGCACAAGGTTAAGAAGTATTAATAACTTGTTTCGTAGGCATGCTTAGAGTGCATTTAACTACAACATGGTGCAATAAACATAGGTGACATTATCGCCGGTGGGAGAAGGAGGAATTGTCCACAATGGTCGGTAAATCTCTGGTATCGGATAATAAAGATGTCAACATTGACGATTAACAGGATATGGAAAAAACATTACGTGAAAGTTATTTGCGAAGGATACAACATTCAAAATTTATAGACAAAAATCAGTTTCAATAGTAGTATAGTAACGTACATAATTTTTGAAAATAAACTAGGTTAGATGTAGAGGCATTTTTAGCGACAGGAATGTATACAATTTTACGCGAGCGTCATAAATTAGGGGAATACCGCCGAGAAGCGTCGGCATAAATAACTAGACACTTAATACTCGACTTGTAAAATGAAGGATAAATAAACATAAATAGTTGTTGTAATTTGTTTTATCAAATACTGTTTATTCCACTTTTGTTATCAAACACTGTTGTTTCCACAAAAGTGGAATAAGCAGTGTTTGACAAAACAAATTATAATGTCCTTAAATCTCCACATTGTTAATGCCTTAACTCTAAATAATATAAATAGTTGTCTTTTAGATATAAAAATGGCATGCAATTTTCTAAAAAAGAATATGTACATTTTTGTAGATCAAACGCTAACATTTATTTCATTCACGGCCGATGGTGATCTCAAAATAATATCCAACAACTTTTGATGCAATAAAGCCAAGAAAGTAAAGAAAGCTTTTAAAAATATCAACTGTGTGGAATATACAATAATATCACGTCTATCGGGCATTAGTCAGCACAAACCAGTTGTTTAATGGTAAACATGATAAGTGCTTTCTAGTACATTTCTTTACCGAGATTATTTTACTTTCATCTGAATTTGTCTTATTGGCTGATTTACATTATGGTAAATTAAAGGGAGTTTTATAAATATGGCTGACGAAAGACTGCAGCACATAGAACCTGCCGATCTCTGCCGAACAAATAACGTTTTATTTGCAATATTGTGTTTCAATACATCATCCATGTCTTATAACTGGATCTTATACAAATAAAATGAGTTATTTGCTAAATTAAGTTGTTTATGCCTGATTTAGCAGCGTATGAAGTACTCGTATTTGAGTGCTGCGTATCTTGTGTCACCCAGACCATGACATAATATCGCAGTATCAACAGGATGACCCCCCGAGGACATAATATCAAGGCGCAACTGTGTAACTTCCTAGCCATGACTGACTGCGGAAGATTGGATAGACTTGCGGGTGTTGGACCTACCGCCCGATCGCTATGGCGCGCCACTTCGCACCGCGTGTGAGGACTAGTAATGCCGATTCGTTACGGATCCCCGGTCCGTTCAAGGTCTTTATCAAGGCTAACGACAGCTTTGCAGTGTCTGCGACTACTTGCGTGTACATTACATTATAATAAAGCTTGCAATCATGGAATGTGTAAGACTACCTGATACTTTTGCATATTCAAACATATGATTTTTATCAGTTAACTAACTTTGTAAAAAATACATGTTTTAAATATTTAAAAGGACAGAAAGCAAAAGTAGGAAGATTACAAATTCACCTTGTGGATGGATGGCTCCTGTGTGTGTGTAATGATTTATTTGCAAGATGTTGAAACATCAAAAAATCTGCTCCGTTTCGTCAGGTAGATTATTTTTACAATTTCATAGCGCTGTGAGATATTATGAATTACCGTTCCTTTATAATGAATTAAGATAACATTTACTTTTACTCTATGAATATGAATATATTTTTGTCGTTGATTTCCAAATATTTCTTGAAACCCTCGAAATAAAGTCAGTTAGTAAGAAATCGTAGAATACGTATGTCCAACATACGAGTACAAACACATATCGTCGGGTCTCGAACAGAAATTGGTAAGTGCAAATTATGCAAAATGAGATTTTTTAGTAACTCGTCAAATAGTACATGTCTGTTGGAAAAATTTGGAATTAATATTTTAGCTGAAAATACCATATTCACACTATCGTCAATATTATATAAGTACACACGTATATTTGAAGGGAGTTTCAATGTTTCAACTCTTAAATCGAAATATCTCAGAAACAATAACATGCTAATCACCAATTTGTACAAGAAAACAAACATGCAATTTCCTTTTATATGTGAAGAGGCAAATATGAAAAGTGTTCAAATCAATCCTCTTATAGTAAATATTTCAGCAACTGGATCGTTGTTCGGAATATTTAAAAAGCCGCATAGTCAAGTCCTTTTCTTGTCGCGGCAGCAGAGAGGACAGAGCGCAAAACTTTCAAAACATGACATAATTCTTTCGCCTCCTGTTCATGCGTGTTTAACAGTTTTTCGGATCATTAATTTAGGATAAGCCATTTTTTTTTGTTTAAAAAATCTTCTTTGACACTCATTTACACTCACAGTGTAGATTTGTTTAGTCAGTTTCTAGTCATCCGTTCGTTTAGCCTGTCCAAACTTTCACAAGTTACATTTTTCACCCAACTAACACATCGGTTTTAAGTTCACCGGTCTACAATTCCGTTTGTCACCCGACTATTTAAAAAAAAAGGCTTAAGCTTGGTTTTCACATAAAGCATCTTTATCATTTTTCTGATTGGTTGTAAGAGATAGCCACATGGCAATGAACTCGCCAGGTTGCATAGCATACAACGAAAGTGTAATAAAATACGGGCCAAGAAAAGACACTTAATTTACGTTTTAATGCTTTTACAATGTATCACCTAATCTTTAAATCATGCCATATTTTTTTTAAATGGCACCGCGATAAAAAGCATCCAACGAGCCGGGTCCATTTCTCCCGCGATTAAGGGCGATTCAGCCAAATCAAGTGAGTCGGTCCATTGAATGGGAGCCGCTGCATCGAGAGATCTTATCTTAATTCCCACCAATGACCACCACCAACATAAACAGGCCATTATGATTATGTCCATATAAGGTGCAACGGGTGATTATCTACCGGGCGTCTGGTTTTGATCATGAGGTCTCTCGAGAGACACACTACAAGGGGATTCGTTATGTTTAAATAATAAACGTGTCCATAATTGAATAAGTTATTTAAACGGGTTTGATTTGAACTTCTTAGAAACTGATGACTTGGTAAACGAGTTTTTTTCAAGTACCTATTGACGACTCATCGGTATATATTATACGGTTTTTAATGTTTTAATGCATATCAATTGTATGTTTAGGGATCAGATTGTTATTCTATTTTCCTCGTGTGAGCGAACATTTGAATAATATGTCATTATATATTATCCAATGAATAAAAAATACACATTTTGCCAGAAACAAAAGGATATCATCTAAGTGGCATTAAATTTATTGGTGATTATTTTCAACCTCGGATTAAATAGAATTTGAAAAAAATACCATAAGAAATTAAAAAAATAAGAAGAATAAATTTGGAAAAACTCATGCTAACTAACAGACAGTCTGGAGGAACGACGAGGTAAAAATAGACCATCAACCAGATGACCTGACGCAGCAAGGGTCTTCTGTGACTTCAGCACTTCGAGAACTCAAGGTAGGGAAAGGTGGAAAATTGTCGCGGGCCGAGTTATGCAGATAGACCGGAGAGGTCACGGCTGTCAATTATAAAGAATCGACCAAAATAAATATAATAAAAATGGGAAACATTCAAATTCTTACGTGTATGAGATTCATTTTAAAGGAAAGAACGAAATAAGGATCTTTAATAATATACTCGAAAGAGATAGCCAACACCACGAAGTGCAATCAAGTTTAAAAGACGATGTTGAATGACTAAATTAATTATTTATTTTCTAAAAGCCACATCATAGATTCGAAGAACAGTTTTCATTCATTAGAGGTGTTGGGTTTAATTTTCGATTATAAACAAATGTACGTTTCACATACTGTATGTTACGAGCAAACTGTATTATACTTCCATTGTTTACAGTAAAATATATGAGGTTATTGACATATGACCAAAATCTGATCAGATTATAACAGACTGAAACTTTTTACAGGATTGCATCAGAAATGGAACTTGCTACCACCGGGTAGGAATTCAATCGTTCTAACAAGTATGCCACGGAGTTCAACATATTTAACGTAAAATTAAAAAATCAACAATATATTTAATTAAATAATACAAAGGAAAGTACGTTTGAATCGAAAGAAGGAAAAGTAAGAGGAGAAATCGTAGAATCATATTCGGTACATATATAGGCAAAATATATGTGTCGATATAGGAAAGTCTGGCGCTCTATCGCCTACCCCAGCAAGGAAACGGCGTGATGGCATGTACGAGTATGTAATAAATTCTTTTGTTTTGTATTTACAACTCGTATTTAAGGATGGTAACCTTGATGTGAATATCACTCTTCTTTTGATAAACTCACACCATCCTGAGCGATCTTGGAAGTATCCTGCAACAATAATCTCACCATCTTAGTGATTGTTCGTGTATGCGACCAGGTACCCTAAACTACACTCACAACTCGAAGTTTATCCAGATTGTCACTACATATAATTATACATAAAGATATATTACATAACATTTAGATTAATCTATTATTGCATTTATTTTTTAGATTCACCTGAAGAACATCTATATAATCTATTCATATAAATAATATCTATCTAGAACCAGTATCGGGGAAAACCACAATAAATAAAATAAAACCCAATTCGACACAAGTGAGATCCAAGTAAGTATCAATGGTGTGAATGACACTAACTCTGGGAAAAACAAAACGTCATTATTAGAGCATAGTTAGAGACTAGATAAAAACGTGGCAAATAAGCGTTCACAGACGAAATACCTGGTGTGTACAAAATAATAACGATTATTTGAATAATAGGTCTCAATGACCGAGAACTCTTAGAAATGGTCGACGGAACTCAGCGCCAAGCTAAAAACTGTATCAATATCACGAATTATTCATAAACGTGATTTTAGAATATATTCGCAAATAGTGCGATTGTATTTTGATCATAAACGTGATTTTAGAATATACTCGCAAACAGTGCGATTATATTTTGTAAAAGTTTTTTCTTCCTTCTAATAGGAAAATGTAGCTATACCTATGAGAAATTTGCAATAATACAACGGAAAAGAAGTATTTGTAGGGTAAACCAATATTAACGGAAGATTTGATACATAAAAATAAGTACTATTTTTAATAAACCGTTAGGATAAAAGTCATACACATATTTATGCTTATAATTTACTCATAAGAAAGCACCTTGAGTCATATGATGGCAAGTAGTTCAGTGCGGGGGTCAAACTTTCCAAACGCTAGCAAGTTAATCGCACAAACGTCTACTATATATTATTTTTAAATGATGTATATTAAACAGACAGTTGAAAATAGTAGATGTTGAATTTATTTTCAATACAAAACAAGTTTGGCATCAGTCAAATCATACTCAGCATAATGAAGGCAGGAATGAAATGTTTAGTTTTTTTATTTTAGTAAATGTAATTTTTTTATTTTTATTTAAAAAAAAATCATTATACTTGTACATCGTAGTACGAGTGTACAAAATTTTGACAAGCAAGACCATATAATTTTACGTTTGGCATAAAATTGGCAAAATAACATTTTTATCGATTCTAGCCGTGATTAGCGAATGTGCGACATGTTTTATTAATATGTAGAGATGTCAAGATATTTAAAGGTCATTTCAGAATGAGTAACCAAGAAAGATATGTTAATAAAACAAGTTTGTCTATGTGTTCAATAAAAATAAATGGATATGTGTTCAATTCAATAAAAATGAATAGTTTATTAAACTTTTAAGTAGTTAAAAAAATATTTTATTTATACTAAGTGGTGCACCTCATGTAAAATTCCATACCTTTGATATTGTGTAAACAGCACTCTCAATTATCCGGAGTCACCTACACGGGGGCAGTAAAAAATCCAAAACTGTGCGCGATAAAATAAATGCCGATGATTTTGCCACGATATGAAGTGCAACGTGTTACCACTGATGCGCAGATCAGGAAGGAGGTACTCCTCTCACACCATAGAAAAGTAAACAGTGCAGTGTTGCTTTATCTAACGTTGAAAGCCTACTAAGTTATTTGAAGCAATAGGAACGTTCCGAAATCGGAGTAGCACTATTTGCCGAATAGTGAATAAATGGACAAATAAACTTGTTTGATTTTATATTTTAAATAGAAAAATAAGTACGAGTATGTATGATAATTTTTAGTAAGTTTTTTTTTCCGGATTTTATTTTGACATAGATTATCCGGGACAATTTTTCCCTAACATCCCGGATAATCGAAGGACTAGTGTGTATAATAGAATTTCTTAGGCTGTTCGTCAGAAACAAAGTGTAGCTTTGTTCAACTAAATATGCATTATTCACTACATATGTTATGTTATAATACTTATTAATTATGTTCAAGTTTTTACAGTCCAAGTCGTGTTTATCTCGCTGCGAATTACGATATGTACCTAATTCGTTAGTATGACCAGACATATGGCCAAATTTAGGTCAGTCAACTATTCAATAAGCTATATAATTAAATAGTAGCGCCAGTGAAAAAAAAAAAACAAACGAAATGCACATTGTGAGTATCCCAATATTTTTTAAACCTCGCTTTTTAATTATTGACTCTACAACATGAACGTATGCAACAATTTTTCAATAAATCCCGAATCTTATAAAAAGTCTTATTTGTGATCCCTGATGATGAATTAAAAACCTTGAAACCGGTAGGGTTATACCGTTACATAAAGTGGAATAAACCGTGTTTGATAAAACAAATTACAAAGCTTCTGTCTTTGTAAACGTTACCTCGTGTGACACTTTTTCATGATCATACTGATTAAAACTTTATGAATTACTCAACGCTCTCTGAGGACTATTTGGTAGGACGCTTGTCTTCTACCCGGTGGTTTCTGGTTCAATATATTATGGTAACAAAAAAAATTTAAAGATACTGTCTACTTATCTCGCCGAAATTTTTAATTTTACCTTTCTGCGAGTTGAATTGTTACAAACACTTCCGATGATTTGAGTGCTACCCCGTGGTAGTAAATGAACGAATCGAAGTTGAAGGTTCGATAAATTGATTTATTTAATACTTGATTTTACAGTGTACAATATGATGGGTTTGTTGCCAATTCTAAATCTCTTCCATCCAATCAAACAATAGTATTACAAAGTTTTGAGTGAAAGGTAATGGACATACATAATTGTTGTAGAGAAAATAATAATTCAATGTCAAAATAATGAATATTAAAAAAAAAACAAATACGAGGTTAAGGTTACAAGATCATCGAGTCAGAAAAAAGCGAAAATGGAAAATCAGAAAAACAATCTGTGTCACTGAAGGAAGGTGTAATGTTATTAATAGGGCCAAATATAACGTTGATCTATGGTAACGCTCATTACTACTGCATCACAGATCTTGATAGTACCAAACTAAAAACTGAAAAACTTACGAATCTCAGTATAACTGGTTCAAAGTACCAAAGTGATAAAAAAAATGTATTGCAATGCACTTTCGTTGTATACAGCACAACCTGGTGGACTTATTGCCATGTGCCAATATCTTTAACCAACATGAAAGACGCTAAAAAAAGCCTTTCGTGAAAATTATTTACAAAAGTTCCAGCAGGAATCGAACCCATAACCCCCCGGGCTGGGAAACAAATGTCTTACCAGCAACGCCACGGATATCGTCTAATATAAAACGTGAAATCATAATCAGCAATGTAAAATCTTCTTACATAAATACATACATACCATCACATCATTTCCCTTTCGGAGTAGACTGAGAGGACAGAGCGCCAGATTCTCCTATCTTGACACACATATTTTGCTTCTCCTACATCCAGAAATCTTTTCGACACACATCCTTCACCTCTTATATTATACAATCATACCCTCGAAAATGTTGATAAAACTATTCTAATAAAATGCATATTATGTAATTAAATACGTCACCAAAAACAGTCAACACCGTGAAAATTTTATCAAAACAAAGAAGCAGCGTGTTTAGATAGCGATTAAATCAAACCCCACAATATATAATAGTAATTATATAAGAGGCTTAGATCACAACACGATCGCTCAAGGGGTTCACTAACCCACATTATAAACTACGTAACAAGTCCAGCGGAGAGGAAAGAACTCAGACGGTAAGATAGACAGATAAATACAAATGTATATAAATAAAAACAAAAGCGTGTGTGATGCGCTTTTGTTTTCATACATCTAAAATAATATATAGTAGCTAGGTACGTTGTATGAGATATGCGAATATAAAGATCTGAGAATAAATGTTGTAAAATCCTAAGTAATTGTGATAGAAAAGAGTGAAATTGTAATTTATTTTTATCAAACACTGTTTATTCCACTTTTTTGTGACGGTATAACCCTACCGGTTTCAAGGCTTTCACCTCATCTTCAGGGGAGCGCAAACATGACTAAAATGCGATACATGGGAGAAAGTTGAGAAATTCTGCTATTTGGGTAGTATTTTCTCAGATGATGAAATAATTAACAGGGATATCAAACGGCGTGTAGCGTTAGGAAACAAAGTCAACCACATATTCTCGAACCGCAGAGTATCAAACTCTGCTAAGATGCAAGTACACAAAAGTATTTTGGTGCCTACTTTGATGTATGGGAGTGAAACGTAAGAAGAATACGGAATGAAGTAATAAGGGATGAATGTGCACTTAAGGCTGATGTGTTAATTAAGACGAAGAGTACGTTGAGATGGTTTGGACATGTAGAACGAATAATTGACGAAACAATAACAAAACAGATATATAGTACAGATTTGAGTGGTAGGTGTGTGAGAGGAAGACCAAGGAAAGAATGGTTGGATCAAGTGAATGATATTATTAAAGAAGAAAACGTAGAAAGTCAGAGAAATCGTCAGAATTGTATGATGTGTATGGAGAGGTGCATTCTTATTTATTTATTTTGTACCTTATAATAAAAATTATAGTAAAAAAACAGTAGTGAGAGTGCTTTGCTTTATACATTATAAAAGACAAAGTATATAATAAAAATTAAGAAGTAGTGTTACTTTTAAAGAATATTTCGTAAAAAAAAGTTCTAACTATTATTAGAAACGTGAAATATTATACAAAATAATCCTTTTAATTTGAATAAGAAGATAAACATGCTTTTATGCGCTAGCAACAATTGCCGGGTGTCCATGTTGCTTAAGAAGAAAACAGGCGGGCGTCTATCGGACGCATTGGCCTGGTCTGTGATACACACGACACCTCAATCGGACCACGCCGCCCGCCGGCTGGTCGTTCTCTAATTGGACAGGCGTTAACTTGGATGCGTTATTATCATCTTCGATGCAAAGTGTATGTTGTTCTTATTTTTGGCTGTTGGAACAGTACCTTCAATGGGTTATCAGTGTTAAAAGTGTTCTCTTTTTAGTTTATCAATTTTAAACGACGCTAAACCATCGATTCTCAAAGTGTAGGTCGTGAACCCCTGGTAAAGGAGAATAAAAATAACGCGTGCACAAAAGGTAAAATAATACCTATCGTCTTTGTGCAAGTACAAAATTAGTGCGACCACGTGCACATGCATTAACAAGATATTGAAGAATAATGCGCAATTTTTCATTCAGTTTCAAAATCCACTGAAGGAAGTAGGCGTCCAACTGTCGCCACTCCTCTTGTATGTTTGCCTTCTGCATTCAGTATCTTGATCAACTGTAATAAGCAGCATCCAATTGATGCCACTCCTCTCGCATGCTTTCCGTCTGAATTCAGTTTCTAGATACATAAATTGATAATACAGATAAATCGTTCATGATAACTATTTGCCTTTGGAATAGGTACTATATTTTATTACAATAATATGATACATTGAACTATCATTCCAGTCTGGTTTTCACTTAGGCCTCTTTAACATCTTTCTGGTTTGTTGGAAGATATTGCCACAAGGCAATAAACCCGCCAGTTTATACTGTATAAAACCAAAGTGTAACACAATACAATATTATTAGAACTCGAACGGGTTGTCTGTAACGCTATACAATACTAACAAATGTAACATTAAATACTGTAAACAATTTTCCTTTGTATTGATTTAACGCTGTTCATATGTTATAAACGTGTATGCTCTCATGAAAAATAGTTTTCGTATTTCTCAGTCGGTACACTTGGTTAGTTGATTAGTTTGTCCACCAAATACTCACTAATTCTGGTTTCATAAATAAATTAGACAGCCGTTTTTTTACACAACTAATACCTTAATCCATCAAAATTTGAAACAAGTTCATTCAGTTTGCATGACATCTACACCTCCCACTTGTCCAAAGTACTATACAATTGGTCCATTAGCCGATTTCTACAACACGTCTAACAATTACATACACAATATTACGCTATTACCTTTCAAGGTAGACAGAGTATTTATACTCAATCTAATATATCTTTATCAGTTTCTCTTACTCCTTTGCTTGTTTGAAAATTTCATTCACTTTCAACTATACTTTTATCTGTACTCTTCTAGCGCGCCTCATGACGTTTTAAAATTACATACTTTGTAGTATTCAACTTCTTCAACATTTTTCCGTTACTTATTTGTACCACATAAATGTACCAGGTATTTAAATCAATTATCTTATAGCGCTACTTGAATTGTCAGATTTAATATTTCAGAAATATTTGATTATTGCAATTTAAAAAGGTCCAATGCGTTGAGTTACAGATAATTCATTAAAATAAATTATTTGGAGTGTTACAAAGAATTTTAATCGCTTTGCTACCGAAAATTGAAAATAAATTAAAACTGCTTGGCCATATGACGGTTAAACGTAATGCTAATTTTATCAAGTTGAATTATTATTTAATTTACGTTTCATATTAAGATGAAAATCCTATTTATATTATAAAAAATCAGGTAAAAACAATATTCAAAAAATCTGATTATATGATTTCCAGTAAGCTTAAAAATTAAAATGTTAAAATATATATATTTTTTAAATCGAATTGTGTAAAAACAACTTAGAATTCTAACAATTAGTAGATAGTGGTTTTGAAAGACATTTGTTTGGGGAGTCGCTTTCAAAATATATCACTAAAGCACCCTAATAAAGAATAAACACTGTCAGATACATACATTCCCAAGATCAAGCGTATTTTCAGCAGGGCCACCTTCCTATCCTTACACCTAAATTATTGTTTTTTTTTTATGTTTTAATCTTTCAATAGTCGTGGGCTCTATACTCGGGTTAGAATCTACTCTCTAAACAACGGTCTATAAATTATTATTTTATAATTACCATTATTGTTATGAATTGCCATAAATACCAAGTGTTAAATAAATAAATACGAGTACACAGAATAATAGGTCAAAACACCGAAAAAAACCGCAAAATAAAATTAAAAATCCGAACGATATTATCATTGGATTCGATTGAAAATTCAATATCGATATGACATAATAAATAATAATGATGAGAGAAGTTAATTTGTTGTTTTCAGTATTGTTTTTTTTTTTTCATTTATTTTTTGCTCCGAACCGCGACTAACTTGTATTCCGTAGTGGATTGATCATACTCGATAAAGGGGCCACCACAAAAAGTCTCGCAATTAATCACCAAGAGCGATCCAAGGTCAAGAGGTAAGCGATCAGTGATCAAGTTGTGGCAGACACATTGTAAAATGTTGGGGTACAAATAGGAGGGTCAATTGATAGCATCGTCAGTCTCATTATACTTGTAATTGTGGAATAATTAATGAGGTGTCTACATATTAAGCTTTTGAAATATACGTGTACAGAAAGATATAGTGAACAGATATCCACACTTATCGCTTAAACATAGTAATTTCACTTCCTCTACATTCATACATATCGCACTGAACTACATTTTAATATTCGTAGTTATCATTTTAATTTTTAAACATGTGATCTACTTAATTCAGACACACCACTTTCTGTCTAATGGCTCGTATATTAGTTTAGTTATTATGTCGTTATTAGTTCTATCCACGTTTCCAAGTCATCTTAAGGCTATTTTCTTTATCTTTACAATGTCCACTTTAGCTCATTATTAATATTGATATATTTTCACTTTTCCCTCTTTCATACATTAACACAAATCCGAAGCGCTCGCAGTTCCTCAGAAACATTTATTTATTTATTATTTATTTAACACTTTTATTGCAAATACAATCTGGTGGGATTATTGCCAGGCGGCAATCTCTTCCAACCAACCAAAACGAAAGTGAAGCAAGTTACATGGTTGCATAAATCAATCAAATGACTATCCGTCCCCACGAAATCCATAAACACATACGTGAGCATATAGATGAAGACTTTATATTAATAAGGGAATATTAAATTTTTTACCTAGTTTAACTTGATGATCGTTTTTTTTATTAAGAAGTAATATGGCAGCTCCTCCCCTTCATTAAATTTATTAGGGGAAATTAGTTTGTTAAATAGTTTATATGCCCACGAACCCCACAAAGACGGACAATCACCCGAACATTATTTTTCACATAAAGTGAGATATCATCAATCAAAAGGAAAGGAAGGGATGGTGGAGAGGAAAGTAAAAATCGGGAATGAAACACGTTATTTTACTGACTACAAATGAAGAGTTTTTTCAGTCCCTTCTTGAAGCATGCCAAGGACGGAGCGAGTCTTATATTGGTTTGTAACTGATTCCAGAGTATCACTGCATGGACCAGTCTCAATTTTAAGACCAGTTCATAAATAAGAAAACTAACAGAAATCAATAGGTGGTCCCAGGTGGACTCGGAAGTAGCAGGCAGAGCGCTGTATGGAAAGACTAGGAATGGACTAGGTGGACGCAAAAGAGTTGCTCATTGGTCGAGACAAGGATATAGCCGCGCTGACTTAGCTAAGATACAATCTACATACATACACACCATCACACAATTTACCTGTCGGGGTAGATCGAGAGGACAGCGCCAGACTTTTCAATTCCGACACAACCTTCGCCTCCACCACATCCATACACATCTTCATACAACTCCTACGATTTCTCTGACTTATATCTTTCCGTCTTTCAAAATATACTTCACTCGATATAACCTTGCTTTTTTTGGTCTTCCTTCACGACGCCTTCTACTCACATTTGCACTACATATTTAATTTGTTAGTATTTCTTCATTCACACGTTTAACATGTCCTAACCATTTCAGAGTGCTCTTCTTTATCTTATTCAACACATCAGCTTTAAGATCACATTCATCCTTAAACACTTAATTCCGTATTCTATGATATAGAAATTTGGCAAATTATCAATTCGAGTAAAATGAAATTATATAAATTCCTATTACAATAATTTATCGTATTTGCTGAAGTCGCTGTGGATTTAGCACTTATATTTGTTAATATAGCTCTAATTGTACGTTTACAAATTAAAATTCCTGTTTGACATTCTGATATTGGCCTTGGGGCGATTATCTCATTCGTTGAACTCGATACAATATCAAAGTGTATTTTCTGGTCATCATCGGTGCTGTTTCCATGTGCTGATTTGCATAGGCAGGTACTATTATGACCATTTAAGAAATATGTTCGGGTGTCACGATTTTATAACATAATAAAAAATGACCACTTAGTTCGGCTGTTTTGCTATTCTCATCTATTATATTTTATTTTCATTAGATGATATCAGATATTTAAATTCGTATACAATAAAAATACATTTACAATAAATCAAAGACTATGCAAAGCGCGGTGAAATATTTATTTGCAAACCTCTACCGACACAATAGAATGGTACAAAAATAAGTTAATATTTTATTTTCAATTTAATATTATAAAACGTTGTAAAAATCAAATTAAATAAATAGTGATTTTAAATCTCGACACTAAATAACATGTTAAAACCAATGATAAGCATCTCAAATAAATTTAATACTTTTATTTCAATGAAACTCGATTGTTTGCCAATATTTTTTTTGTATTCAAAACAACCTTAGGTTGCTTGTCAATCGAGCGCATCAAATTGGCTGGATTCACACTTGACCTGGGGGCACACACCGAGCTTGTTTGCGCGAGCTTCATAACGATCAACCAATGGTAAAAAATGCGGGTAGGCTACCTTAACAATTGAACTTGCCACAGCGTCAAAAATAAATGTATCCAAGCCTTGTCGTCCCGTAGGCAAACTAAGTAAGCTCACAGTAGACTCGATGGCAGTTAGCGATATGACCGCAGACAAGTAGGAAATAAGCTTAAATCTGTAGAATAAAACACAGCTGTTAATTAATGCTTATGAGGAAGAATATAATATATTGTTAAATATTAAATTTAACTCTTTTGCCCGCTTCTAAAAAGTCTACATTTGGATTCAGTGTCGCGAAGGGATTAGTTTCAAAATTTGTCTTTTTGTAAATATCTTAATGGGATGTCTCCGTTGCATCTTTTGAACCTGTGTCTGAGAGATTTTTATTCGGAGAGGAATAGAACTTTGCAGCAAATTTCGTCTTCATCGAACAAATTGTTTGTTCCGAATCGATCCAATAGAATTCCGTAATCGATCCAGCACTCGGAAAGCCTTAAAATATTTACATTTTAGTTCGTATATCCTAAATAAGCTTTTAGTGATTGATGCAAGTCATTTCTGCCTACCCCAATAGGGAGACGGCATAATGGCGCGTAACACTAGTTATTTCATATTTTTTTCCAGTCAGGGTCATTTTCCTTCCTTAATTTATATCGCTTTATATTTTTGAGTCCGTACTTAGTTAATGTCTTATTATAAATATATCTTATTTCTTTATGCATTTAGTATAAGTTATCAACCTTTGTTTCTATTAAATCTATATTACATTTATTCGGACAACGATGGCGATCAACGCCCTCCGCCAAAGATGTAAAAAAGAAGATAGAATGGTTATAAAGTTTGTACCCATTATCCTAGTCCATGATTCAATACATCACGTATTGAAAACTCAACCAGCCAACTCACGACCGTACCAAATTAGTGTGACAAAAATATGGTACTCGGGTCATTTTTCTATACAATATATTTAAGATATATGTGATTACCTATTTGACAAAAAAACACTAGTTTTTTCATATTTCTTTACAAAAACTTTTCCACGAAACGCTTCCTTCCAAATATAGAGATCACACGAATTGATACATATTTTTTTTATTTATTTATTTTACACATGACAAAAAATATAGATAATAAGCGAAAAATAGGTAATTTAATTTGGATAAACAATTTTAATGTATCTGGGGATTTGTTGCCCTTTATTTGTCGTGTCCCCAGTAAACTAGGCTTTTGCCTGTATCTCACTGATGATTATTATTACAAATACATTATTTAATTCGTACAAACCTAGAATATATGAAAAGAATCCTTGCTTTTTTATGGTAATTCAACAGACAAATGACCAATTTGATACAAATATTAAAAAACAACAACGTATAGAATTTAACATTTATTTATTTAACACTTTATTGTAAAAGCAATCTGGCGGGATTATTGCCATGCGGCAATCGCTTACAGCCAACCAGTTTTGACATGTAAGCAGTGTTCTACAATAAAAATAGTATAAGTCAAACAACACAACAAAGCAAATCTATACAATTCAATCAATTCATCCCGGCAAGGACTGTAAGTAGTCAAAGTTATAGGAAGATCCATACAATGCCCATATTGACTACCCAATCGGTGCAGTCTTGTTATGCAAGAGTTGCTTTGGCAATCAATTAATATGCCCCCTTCAATCCAACCGACATTACCTATACCCTTCACACGTGTACAAAGTATTCAGCTTAACGTTCGAAAGCGTTCACGGGATACGAGATGAATACAACATTCGAGTTATGGGGGACGGTGCATATTTGTATTGCATTGCCATCAAATCATTTATTACGCTGAAATATTGGTAATGCAGTTCCAACGTCATAATCACAACAGTCATTGAACCAAAGCGAATAATGTGCATGTTTATATTGAAATGCTGAATGCAAATTCAATTTTTTACATCGGCAGTTTATTGGTTGTAGTTAATTTCTTTTCAGCAGTCAGTTGCGCCCATTGTTTTGGAATTGCCTTTAAATGGCACAAATTTATGACATAATAAAATTCCCCAGTTACAATCCGGAAAGGTTATTTATTCCATAATCTGATTTCACTCAGGGGTTCTTATTCCGGTCAAACATAGCAACAGGATATTACATGTGTTTCCAAATACCATAAAAGAAGAAATACGACCTCCGTCTCTATTGAAAGGATGCTTGTCTCCCACCCAGAAGTTTCGGGATCGAATCTCGATTGCTTCCCAATCTGGTGTATTCACAGCAAGGGCTTCTAACGCTGACTATACAACGAAAGTTTATAACGGTTAATATTTTGTCTTCTAGTATTACTCGTATGTTACAATCAACACCGCCATTTATAAATACATACATACCATCACGCCGTTTCCCTGTTGAGGTAGGCAGAGAACAGGCCGCCAAGCATAACTAACTCGATGCACATGTTTCGCTACTTCTCATGTAACTCCTACGCTCTCTCTCACTTCTTCAATTTCCTTGATTCAAAATATCATTCACTTCATTCAAATGTCCAAAAAAGTGTCCTACTACATATGACACATACGATTATTTACTGCATCACATTCGCATTATGTATCTGTTTTTTAAGCCTTCTTTCATTCATTCGTTTCATATGCCCAAACCATCTAAACGTCCTTTTCTTCATCTTACTTAATAAGCTTAAGTTCACATTCATCTCTTATCACTTCAATCCGTATTCTATCATGCATTGTCACTCCGTGTATACTTCGCAATGTACGCATTTCTACATCAATTATTCGGCTCTTCTCAGTTTTTTCCCTTCACGATAGTAAAAAAAGCATAAAGCACCGAAAAAATAACTTGTTTTGTTACATCTAAAAAAATACGTCAAAAACCGGTCAAGCAATTTGGGTCAACAATGGCCCTCAACTATTTATAACCGTTCTTAATATCCGTCCAAGAATCCTACCCGAGAAATACGTAACTACTTTCCAGACAAATACATCTCATTTCGCATTCATCTCAGTTCGCTGAAAGTCATATCGTATGTGAAGTTTGAAATCTGTCGTAAAAGTCAATATGTTACAGTGGAACCTCGGGTTACGAACTTAATTCGTTTTTTGTTTCCGTTCGCGAGCCGAAATGTTCGCAAACCGAAATTCATTTTTTTGGGAGCCATAATGAGGGTTAATTTAATGCAAAATACATTTTATATATACTGTATATTATATTATATTATATACGAGTATATAAAAAGAAAAAAAAAATGGTGTCAAGAACAACGAACGCAACAACAATGTTCACAACGCGCGCACCTGAGAACAACTAATGCGTAATTGCGTAATGCGCCATTACAACTAATTCGTGAGCCGAGGCATTGTACGCAGGTCGAGTCAACATTTGTTCGGAAATTGTGTTCGTAAGCCGATTTGTTCGTGACTAGAGGCGTTCGTGACCAGAGGTTTGACTGTATAGCGAATATGATACGATTTGTTGTAACAAACGATTTCAGATTCAGACATCGCCGAGACATTTTACGGTTGGACTAATGAAGTGATAAAAATATTTCTCGGCGGTCATCAAGGCGAGTAAAGGACTTACGATACTCGCAAATCAATCAGAAACACAACTCCGTCTCTTTTCGCTCGGTAACGAGGCGCAAAACGGAGTGAGAGGATGGTCTTATAATTTATTCATACACAACTCTTAATAAATATATTCACGGGCGTCACTATCGGCGGATGCGCAAAAAGTCGTCTGATGGTAGGAAAAAAATAATGCACGGCAAATTCGACGTTTGTGATTTTGAAATACATTTCAAACTCGAAACGCTATCGAGTTTATTAAACTCGTGATCACGTGAGAACGGGAAACTCGTAAAAAGTAACTCGAGCACTAATGGATGTGCAGGTATTATGTTGAGAGTTCCTTAATAAATTATTTCGTTTATTTAATGTTCGAAGAAGACCCACAGCTTGAGGAAAGAGTTCGATAATCGAGTCGAAAGAATGATATCTTTTTTAGCGGAATAATGATACCTACATATTTTACGCATTGAAATATTGACACTTATTTACTCAGGCTACAGCCAAAAGACTATAAAAAATAGAACTCAAGAGATCGAAGTAAAAATGGAGATGCCCCAAAACTGCTTCTTCAGAATGCAGGACCGGCTCTGCAATTATTTCAATATCGACTTACGAATACGATTACAATTTTAAGTTGCTACATATTCTCTTTGATACTGAAATATAGATACTTATTTATTCGGACAATCTACAAAGAAACTACAAACTTTTGAAATGTGATGCTATCGAATAATGCTAAGAGTATCAGCATTCTTTGGTCATCATTACAGACTGTCAACTTTCACGGATTCACAGTTCATAATGACATCTTAAAACGGATGAATAAATAAATATATGTGTATAGAAGCATTATTAACATAATAAAGAAGACAGTTCGAGTACTTTGGACATATAATGTAAGGATAAAAATATGAGATCATTTAACTGATAATATTGAAGAGGAGAATTATCACAGAAGCACGGGAAGAAGACGCATTCCTTGAAGGTTTCATTTTGGTACTATATTTTTTGGTGAGAGCTGCCTCAAAAGTCAAAACAGGTAGGATGATCGCCAACATCTGAAGAGAAGAAAAACATAAAAGAAGAAGCGTAATTTCTAAAGAAAAGTCGATAAAACTTTACTTTAGTTGATGAGTTTTATTTTTTAAGGATGTATATTTGCTGGCTGCAGAACAAATCGTCGTGCAAAGCACCAACTGTATCATTACATTTTTGGCGAATTAACAGGAGGGTGGTTTTACCATAAACTGTTACGTAAATTTACAATTTCTGTACTCATTCCAAGAGCGCCTTGATAACTACTCGTAGAAAGATACGTTTTTGACTTTCCTCTCAAAATTGCATGATTGTATTGTATTGTATAACACTATCGTTGTATACAGTACAACCTGGCGGGCTTATTACCAAGTGGCAATCTCTTCCAAACATCCAGATAGATGTTTAAGAGGTCTTAAGTGAAAACCAGACCGGAATCCTTTTTTAAAAAATCTGGGTTAAAGCGGGATTTGAACCCGCAACCTGAGCCGGGAGACAAGCATCTTACCAACTGACCACGGAGGTCGTCATGATTTTTCTCTGAACTAGCAGAATATTCCACTGAACAGGACCAGCAACACAGAAGGCCCTACATTCTTAAAACAACAAAGTATTTTGGACGACATGTAATAAATGATCAACCTTAGTATAATATCATCGACGGGTATATGAAATAGATTGGCAAGTCCTAGTTTTCAAATTTTTTTTTTAATAATAATGCATGTCTCGTAAAAAAATTGGAAATATTTTTTTAACTGAAAATATTATTTTCACATCATCGAAAAACATGTAAGTGCCCATATGCATATATCAGAAACCAGAAACCAAATGTTAGTTACCTTTTTATGCCAGAAACCCGACGATATACATCTTATTACTTCACAATAAGTTTCAAAAGGTATGCGTAAAAGTTATATATGTTGTGGATTATATTACCGCATAGAGTTGTTTAGTGTGGCTTGAACATTGTTAGACAGAATATTGGTAGACTACCACAAGAAGTTGGTTTTTAACTTAAGTCGAGTTTCTTGTCGAATAGAACTAAAACAACTTTTCAGTTTTACTCTCGGAGAGGTCGAGATTCACCTTTATGGTATATGCAGAAAAACATGACATATTATCAATAAATAGTAAAATTATGTAAAATCCTACCCATTAATAAAATCATTAAAAAATGGTCTACACATTTCATTTTGCTGAGCATTATAATATTCTCAATTATGTTATATATTGTAATTTATTTGCGAAAAAAGTTATTTTTCAAATAATGGCTGTCGTCGTATTAAAGTAGACTCTCGATTATCCGGGTCACATTAACCGGGGCAGTAAAAAATTACATTGTTTATAGCATTTCATCATTATTTATCAGTCTTATAACAAAAAATCTGATTTTTTTACTATCCCGGTTAATGCTACCCTGGATAATCGAGAGTCTTTTACTGTCCCGGTCTATGCTTAAAAGCAATACGTACGGGTAAGCACAAAGAACAAATCTCCACAATAAAAAAAAAGATATATTACTTTCGCTTCGTCATGTTAGATATTCTATTATTTGTGTTTCTAACTTTGTATTATATTGAAGTTTTGTTGTGAATAATACAACCTGGCGGATTTACACCCATGTGGCAACCTCTTCCGACCGACCACAAATGTCAGTATTTACAAAAAAAACGTATAAAAATGTACTACATTTACTTCTTCTTCTTCCTAGTGTCATGTCAGGTCCCCCCAACGTTGAATATCACCTGAGAATAGGATAATGTTACGGATACCCTGAACGGATATGGTCAGCAGCACAAGGGTTCTTCAAAGAGCCAAAGTTGATAGAGAGTTGCTGACTGATATTAAAATCCGAAAGGTGTCCTATTTAGGTCATGTACTTAGAGGAGCTAAGTACAAATTACTGCACCTGATCATCCAAGGGAAAATAGAGGGTCGAAGAGGTATTGGTAGGAAGCAAATCGCCTTGCTACTGCCTACGTGATTGGACTGGTATAAGGAGCGTTTGGGATCTTTTTCGGGCTGACGGGGACAAACATTAACTGCCGGCGGGAATTAAACCCGCAACTCCCAGATTGGAAGACAGGCGTCTTACCAACTAGGCCACGGAGATCGTCACTTTATCTCTTTTCAAAACCTGGTTCACCTAATCCAGCTACGCATTATTCGGTCTAACTCTTCCATGCACTTATTGACTTGCATAATTATTTAATGATTTCCCTTACTTACGTTAATTATCTCGATTCGGTTACTTATTGACTTACATAATTATTTAGTGATTTACCTTACTTATGTTAGTTATTTCGGTTCGGTTACTTATTGACTTACATAATTATTTAGTGATTTCCCTTACTTACGTTAGTTATCTCGATTCGGTTACTTATTGACTTACATAATTATTTAGTGATTTACCTTACTTATGTTAGTTATTTCGGTTCGGTTACTTATTGACTTACATAATTATTTAGTGATTTCCCTTACTTACGTTAGTTATCTCGATTCGGTTACTTATTGACTTACATAATTATTTAGTGATTTACCTTACTTATGTTAGTTATTTCGGTTCGGTTACTTATTGACTTACATAAGTATTTAGTGATTTCCCTTACTTACGTTAGTTATCTCGGTTCGGTTACTTAAAAAATAAAGAATGATAAAGAAGATTTACAAAATAACCAATAAGATAACGAGAAGTTGGGAAAGAGCTAGAAAAAAATTGCACGGCCAAATTAATCAAATTATGAAAGAGGTAAGAGTGAAAAATATTTATAATAGGAGAATATACAAAACACGATGTATGGAAGTAACAGAAACGAAATATGTGTACTATGATGGAATGAAGTGAATGTATTTTATCGCTGTATGTAACATGACGTGATAGAAATGATTAATTTCTTCTTCCACATGTCCAAACTTAACACAACAATATCACTTATATACTCGTACATACACTTGAACTACATACACTTGATCCGATAATTAATATCTGAGGAATTAATTTATATTTCTTTCATACATTGACTCTACATATTGATCATTCTTCTTATGTCAAGTATAAGTTTCATTATCGGACGTCACTTAAAAACAATGTCCTATTGGTACTCGTAAAAAAATATTGATGATCTCACGCTCATTTATTTAGGAATAGACAAAAAAAAACATGACACGGCGTTGACACTCGCAACATTATCGTGATTCGATCCGCTACCAAAAAAGGGTTGGCGACACCTGTCAAGGTATAGCTCGGTGCCTACACACGAAGAATATTTATCGATCGCGCAATCCCGATCCGGGTAACATAATCGCCACTTCGGCAACATATTTCCAGTAGTTCAATATACAAATATGCAGCGGTCGACTTGTCACGGTGTTAATGGTAATTTATCGCGCAGTACTATTGCAGAGGTTCATAAACTTTGGGTCGCGGAGATCGTCTTGGAAATCGATCGCATAATCAATATAACATTGCGAGCACATAATAAATTAATTTAATCGAAAAACAGCGTTATGAAAAAACGCCAATGTCAAATATTAACAAATAAATAAATATAAACGTTAGTATTAATGCATAACCTTGTGAAAAAATAATTCATGGATCGTATCAAAATACAGTGTTATGAATCTTATATCAAATATTAACAAATTGAAACGCTGATATTTATGCCAATCTACATAACCTTATGAGAAAATAATTAATGGATTGAATCAAAAGACAGAGTTGTGATGAAATGATAACGTAAACATTAACAAATAAACAAATTGAAATATAAATATTATGCCAATATACATAACCTTGTGAGAAATAATAATGGATTGAAACAAAACACTACATAATGAAGAAATGCTATTGTCAAATATTAACTAATAAACCAATCGAAACGTTAATATTATGCCAATACACACGACCTTGTGAGAAATAACAATAGATTGAATGAAAACACAAGGTTACGAAGAAATGCTAATGTCAAATATTAACAAATAAACCAATTGAAACGTTTATATTAATGCCAATCTACATAATCTTATGAGAAAATAATAAATGGATTGAATCAAAATAAAGCGTTATGAAGAAATGTTTGTCAAATTTTAACAAGTAAACAAGTTGAAACGTTAATATTGTGCTAATATACCATACATAGCCTTGTGAGAAATAATAATAGATTGAATCAAAACACGACGTATTGAAGAAATGTTTATGTCAAATATCAACAAATAAAACGATTGAAACGTTAATATTAATGCCAATCTACATAAGCTTATGATAAAATAATAAATGGATTGAATCAAAATAAAGCGTTATGAAGAAATGTTTGTCAAATATTAACAAGTAAACAAGTTGAAACGCTAATATTATGCTAATATACCATACATGACATTGTGAGAAATAATAATAGATTGAACACGACGTAGTGAAAAAATGTTTATGTCAAATATCAACAAATAAAACGATTGAAACGTTAATATTAATGCGAATTACTATTCCGACGTTAATATTAATGCCAATCAAGAAAATATAAGAAGTCAAAGAATTCATACGAGTTATACGCGAAGGTGTATGAATCCGGAAGGACGAAGGTGTCGATCGCGATCGAAAAATCTGTGGTTTTTACGGCTATGCGTACAACGGCGTGATGGTATATACAATATTACCAATTTAAGAAACAATTTAACTTTTAATGAAACGAATAGTTTTAATTTATTTATTCGTACCATTCAAGACATTCAAATTAGCGATGAGAACATGACTCAAGAGCGTGACCGGAAAATAAGATTTTCATAGGTCCAATTAATCCGATCTTCGGCATAATAACCATTGGGGTAGACACAGAAGTCACAGTTCGTCATCACACGCGTTGGTAATACATGAAGAGACAATATTCAAACACGTCTAGCGCGTACGTGTATTGTTACCAGTCGAACTCTTGCCAGACTGCGACCCTATCATTTACATATATACCATCAAGCCGTTTTACTGCTGGGATAGGCAGAGGAAAAAGCGCCAGACTATCCTATCTCGACACACATATGTCGCCTCTTCCACATCCTTCTCATACAGCTCATACGATTTATTACTTCTTACATTTCCTTCTTTCAAAATATCATTCACTTGGCACCACCTTCCTCTAACACGCCTTCCACTAACATTTACACTGTGTTTTTGCTTTGTTAGTCTTTCTTCATCATTCGTACTACAGTGAATAAATATTTTGTGGTCTACAATTATAATATAATGTATTTTTAAATAAAAATATATCTACCTTCGAGCACTAAACCATTAATGAACGGTTGAATTTGATTATGAATATTAAAATATTTTTACAATTAATCATAATAATAATTTTCCAGATCTATGCTCTGAAGTTTGTACAAAATAAAAATCTAGACATGTCGTTCAAATAGCACAATAATGTCGATAATAATGAATATAGTTCGGATTTGTAATAACAGGTGTCGCACTATTTATTTTCACGTAAAATATGGTACGCACAATAAAAATCCAATTATAAAATTAAAATAATTTCTTTTTATCACGTCCGGTCCGGTTTTTCTTTATATCAATTTATCTATAAAGCTTTATAGTGCAACATGTTCGGACGAATATGATCCTGTATTTTGACATCGCGTTAATTATATGACTAAGTTCGTCGACAAAAATTTAGAGGAGCGCACACATTAAAAAAGTTTAAAAATCTGTACACATCACGAAACGACATTGAGACAGATTCATCTCTGTTTAACACGTTGTGTTTGTATATGTATCGAGAGACAGATATACTCCGATGCCTCTCAAGAGTACCAAGGCGTGTGAAAAGAGCGGGTTAATTCGAAACGAGACATGTTTTGGCGGGAAATTCACAGAAGCCGGGGGGAGTCAATGCACCTGGGAGGCGAAACGACTCGTGTAATTATTTTTAGGTAAGTTTTTTTTTTCTGCAAGTGCCATTTGGAATAAATCGTGGGACGGGCAGATAGATATATAAAAGAGACGACTGCAGGTTTGCGGAAGACTTGAACGCTTGGTCTAAAATTAATCATCGCGAAGTATTATAGATACTAGGAATAAAGTCGATACACGGATTTTAAACGATTGCTGTTACACTGAAAGGCAATAAACACAAAATGTGGAAATTTGGAGTCATCTATTTTTGGTTTTAAGTGTTAGAAATTAATATGTTGTTATACAATTTTAATATATTTAGACAGACCGGTAAAAAGCTGATGAACTTCAGATATTACGATAAAAGTTTCTCATAGATATTTTAGGGTATTTCTCGTAATCT
Source organism: Odontocerum albicorne (assembly GCA_949825065.1). Taxonomy (NCBI): domain Eukaryota; kingdom Metazoa; phylum Arthropoda; class Insecta; order Trichoptera; family Odontoceridae; genus Odontocerum; species Odontocerum albicorne. Next base: position 11,966,811 of record OX463853.1, on the reverse strand, counting down.
TGTGGGTGGAAGACGCATGTGTGTGTATTGAGATACTGTGTAAAAGCTTTTGCATTCAGCAAGCATCCATTCTTGACAGATCAAACCCTAAGATCTGATGGCAATGAGATTAATTTTTAGTTTAACTTTGTCAGCTACGAAGATATGAATAAGTCGATTATTTCCTTCTCGCGAGACCTCTGATTTCAGATGTTGGCAATCACAGTCCTGAATGTTGTTTCCTCAAATGGTAGATCACTTATTAAGAACTTCATTATAAATTATTGCCAGGGGGCGATCTCTTCCAACCAATCAGAATAAAGTAAATAAAGGACGTTACATGGTCATAAAAATGCATAAACAATGAAAGTATTGTAATAACAAAAGTGAGATATCTTCAATTGATGGAAACAAGAAGGGATGGTGGCGAGGAAAGGTATATCGTGTATGAAACACGCAACATTACTGACTTGGCATTAAGAGTTAGTTCTGTTCATCGAAAAATATTATTAAACCACTGCACTACACCTAAAGCCGAATATGTTACTATCAAATACTCGGAAGACTATGAAGGTTCCTTTGTAGTTCGTCTTACCTTGGGTTTTCTTACCAAATATGTTTATCTAAACATATGCAGATGTGGGGTACTTAATCTAATGGCCGCAGCCACCATTTTCCAATCCTTACAATTTTATTTATTTATTTATTTATTATTACACATGACAAGAAATATACACAATTTGCGAAAAAACAACAGGTAATTTGATTTGGACATACAATTTTAATGGATCTGGGTGTGTTGCCTTTCATTTGTCGTATCCCCAGTAAACTAGGCTTTTGCCTGTATCTCACTGAGGATATTTAGCATGAAAAAATAAATCGATACTTCTTTTCGATTTTTGATTACACAAAAACAAAACCCCGTTGCACGCTCTCATCAACCTAACAAACAGTGACACTCAACTACAACTGGAAACATCTTGCGAAATTCAACTCCTCACACATCATCACTCCAGAAAGACCAAAAATATTTATCCCACAATATACCGCACACAATCATAAGAATAAAAATTAAAACCAAAACAAAAAATACACAGAAACACAAATACAAAAACAACCAAAATTAAAACAACAAGAAGAAACCCACACTCACGAACTCACACAAATCCTTTCCACCCGTCATTCATCCTGAAAGCCCAAGTACTCAAAATCCTGTCGCAATAACAACCACGCTCCGATCGACTGTCGAAATGGTTTTCCTACCTTTACCTTTATTGAAGTCGGCACGCCATTGTATGTAATGGGAGCCAAATAAGCATATTGCCTTTGGGCAAAAGAGGTTTAAACTCTAGGGATGGTGAACATTTCATTAGTTGCCATGCGTGTCATGTGTGTCTGCTGAGTCTGCATCCTCCCTTCCTCTGGATGGTAGTGCCAGAGAATGGATTTGATGTAAATGTGACAGTAAATCTATATATTTATTTAGTTATATTTTTAATCTGTCAAAAATAGCGGGATCGAGTCCCGAGTTAGAACGCCCTTGAGGAGAGCCTGCTCTCAAAACGGCACTATAAAAATCATTTTATTGTTAATATACTGATAAATGAAATGTATTCAAATATTTAATGTTGGTATAATCTGGTGAACTTACTGCCAGGTTCTTTCAGCAGATCTTCCGAACAGCTAACAGAGCACAGTGGATAGCCCATCAAGTGCGACATGGATTGAATGTCACCACACATGCATAGTGGCGGATCCTCTGTACCAATTGTCCATCTGATGATATTTTCTTTTCATCTCCGGCGGTGGGCGTATAGGATTGAGAGATCATTAAAAGGATTAAAAGAACATTAAAACAAAAAAAGAGGTAAACGATTTAATCAAAATAAAGGCACGACAAAATATGTAGCTTTGGAATTAAGTACTGAAAAATAAATATTTTTTCCAAGATTTAATCCCGGTTAAAAAAAAATGTTTCATATAAGAAATATACAAAGAAGATGAGAGGTTTCCTCAATTATTTCAGAACAGTTAAAATGTGGGTTGGGTATTTTTTCGCTTAGATATTTTGTTCAAAAACATAAAACATTTCATCAATATTTTTTTTCTGAACCCGTATTGTACGAGTATCACCCGTCGACAATTAATCAAGTTATTATTGGATATTCCGGAAAGCTTAGTTCATATACGAATCGTATACTAGTCAGTAGGGCTGAAATTTAATACTTCTCAATTATTAAACCAAACATTCGTGGGGGATTTCAATCGCTGTATTTTAAAATATTTATTTCACGGTACACACGGCAGTTTAAAATATCGTTTAGTTAAAATATGCAAATTGACATCGAGATATAAATTCACTAATTGGACACATAAAATATACGAAGAGTTAAATGGAAAAATAAATAATGACGTACATCTATCAATTGTACGTAATATGCGTAAAAACAGTCTGCGTGCTTCCGGAATACTTGAAACAACATCATCGTGTTGGGTGGTGAACATCTTTAGTACCTACAACAAAATAATTATCTTTTTGGAGCATTGAAATAAAACCATATGGGATATTTGAGTGTGACGTATAAGATAATTAAAACATATGGGATATTTAAGTGTGACGTATGAATAAGATAATTAAAACACGAGATATTCGAAGACCTCTTTATTTGATAGGTGTATTCTAAATTTATTGAATTGTATTGTACTCTTGCTGTATTAACACTTCCTGTCCTGTGATGTGTAACTAGTGCACATTGCTTCTAAAAACTTTGATATCTCAACTCCTTGAGCGTAAGAAGAGATGTGCGTCTCCTGGTATACGTTGTCAAACTCGTTCGAGGAGTTGTGAGCTGTCCAGCATTACTACAAAGATTAGCGTTAAATGTTCCTAACAATTACACTAGACTGCGCCGGCAAGAACTGTTCTCAATAACATACGCAAGAACGGGTCTTCCAGCCTCTATGCCTGTTGGAAGGGCCTTAACTCTTCTGAAAGGGGCTGCTTCGGATATTGACATATTTCATATCACATTACCAAAAGCAAAAGTAAATTTTCTTCTTAGATTGAGCGCGTTAGAAAGCACTCATCAACATACCTAAATGACTGTGAATATATGTGTATAATATGTTTGTGTGTATATACTCGTTTGTATGCATATGCATTATTTTTTATTTTATATAATTTTTTAACTTTTTTTTTTTTCCTCTATGTAATTTTTCTTCTTTTTTAATGTCTTGTATTTTCAAAGTAATTGGGCTAAGCCTGTTTTGAAAAAAAAAAATATATATATAATAAATACTGGGTTCAGATTTTAGGCATTCCTTTCGTAATACATTTACGCATTGAATGAAAAAAATAATATTTATAATAATTACCACTTATCGGCCATCAAGAGATATTTTGTGAAAATCGGAAATAAATTCACCAATACAATCAAACGTGTGCCAGTGTGTGACGTAGGTATATTCATTCTAAAAAAACACTATGGGTGAGGAAGCGACGCTATTCACGTCTCACTCTCACTCTACTTCGGTATATGGGAACGTAAGAAATATAATCTCAGTTCGCTCGCTTTTCTCGCTCAGTAGATCGTCGGCTTTAGGTAGAGGTCGTCGCTTTGCCCGTTTCGTGAACGTTGGCCGATGTTTTTTTCATGTTTTTTAGCAATTAAATTTCAATTATTATCACTTTTGACATCAAATTTAATTAATTTAAGCGATTGGCTATGAATATTCTTATTTTTCCGATTTTAAATCGCTCATTTTTACATGTGTATTGAATACACAACACCGGAACGGGCAGATTTTTTTTAACACAGGAAGGGAAAGATTAAAGTACAAGAAAATGTGTGTGGACAGCACGGTCGAGGAAGAGTAAAAAGTATGGTTGGATCAAGTGTATGGTATTTTGTAAGAATGAAAAGTAATAAGTTAGAGAAATCGTTCAAATTGTATAAGGTGTATGGATGTCGAAGAGGTGAAGGGTGAGTGTCGAGATATGAAAAAATGGCATTATGTCTTCTCTGTCTACCCCAATGGGGAAATGGCGGGACGGTATGTATGATAAAAAAAATAATGCATACACTTACGTTGCATACAGTAAACCCTGACGGATTTATTACAATGTGGCAATCTCTTCCAAACAACCAGAAAGATGTTAAAGAAGCCTTAAGTGAAAACCAGACTTGAAGCCTTTTTTTTAAATGGGTTCCAACGGACTCCGTGACTTGTTCGAAAAGATCTAGGCTACGGAAACCATCAAAACTTATTTAACCGCATTAAACTTTCGTTCTAAACAGTACAACCAGGTAGGTGTATTGCCCTGTGGCAATCTCTTCCAAACAACTAGAAAGATGTTTATAGGGGCTTGACGTGAAAACGAGACTGGAATACTTATTTTTTTGTTTCCGGCGGCAATCGAACACGTAACCCATAGGTTGGAAGATCTTACCGACCAGGCCACGGTAACGTCTTTAGTTCATGATACACATTCAAATTTAAGCTCGTGTCGCGTAATGCCAGTAATATTCAGTTGGGAATTTCTCGAGTGAATAAAAAAGTTACTTAAGAAACTTTCAAAACGAATTACCGTCATTTTTATAAGAATTTATTTTATAAAAGTATGGACGGTTACAGATATTCGATGAATATTTCAATACTTTGCTAGGAAACAAGTATCATGCATAAATTATGTAAAGAAATAAAAACATTTTTACCAAGAATCGGATACTTATTCCGGAATATGGTATAAGAAAAAAAATTAGTATTCCTATTAAATTTTAAATTATATTCATGGGAATATTGACACATTGGATGACACACATTTATTTCATTTTAACAAAATTAAATAAAAACCGGCTCCCTTGCCTTATATCTGGTTGTTTCGGATTCGAGCCCTTATGACAAAACCGAGCGTTCGCACCCGTTTTTTTATACATTAAAACATTTTTTTGGTATTTGATAAAAATTGAAGCATGTCATTATCCCAACGTGTTAGGTTGTAAGCAATGAAAATGTAATACAATATAATAAATAATACACTGAAGTTGGACAGTGGAACATTATGTTATAATAAAACACAGTTGGAAACATATTATATGTATGAACGAAGAATGAAAATAAAATAAATAATGTCAAGTGTAAAGAACAGCTAACAGCCCCAAATGATATTGCAATTTTCAATGTTGTCATAATGTATTTTTGACATATGAGTTAGCTGTTCCTGGTTACATTCAAGTAAATTTTCCACTGAGTTAGGCTGGGAGAACAGACCTCCGTTTCAATATATTTGACATAAGTATTTTGCTTCCGTCCCCGCTCTCCATGTGCATTTTGCTACTGCTACATTCAACATTACGTGCAATATGTCTTATTTTTAAGACTGCAGTGGTAAAAAAAACAATAATCGACGTTAACGAATAAGCGATCATCATTATAAGACACTCAAAAGAAAAATATAAATTGAGTATTCCTCAAGAAATCAATTAAAAAATATCGCACTTGACTTAAAAATTAAAATTAGTTCATTAGATTTTAAAATTAAGAAATGTAATAAAATGGTACATACTCATATATTTCAGAATATTCGCTACCCTAATTTGTAAATTTGCTAACTCCATAAATACAAACTTTACAGGGCGGCAATAAAACTGCATAACTATTCTAAATTAAGTCTTATTAGTATTGTTTTTGTACTTAAATATCAAGACGACCAAGAGATACACTCCGAGTAAAAAAGTTAAATATCATTATGGCATCATGATTTTATCGATAATTATTGGAGTTAGCAGTCTTGCGATGGTGAATATTTAAAAATTGATGTAATTATTGTAGGAGTTAGTAAAATTGTATATTAATATTACTTTTTACTGTGGAGGTCTCCTAATAATGAAAAACAAATAACTTGAAGTATTTTATTTGGATATAAACAATGCAAGAGAGATGATGAAATACACAAATCAAACAATATTTAAACAAGTTCAAAAAAATAAAAATTACAACTAGAAAATGATTACTCATAGAATAAAAAATTAAGTTTAGTGATTGATGGAGCTTTTTCAGTTTTCATTGTTTGAATAATTTACATGAAAATGCAAATTTAGATTATGTTTGTGAAATGAAGTAGACGAGAAAGGTGTTGTAATATCTCTTGTTACGCACTATTCGGTTTTCTAAAAATTATAAAGTTCTGATTTTGACCTCCATCGGGCAATAAGTAATTTTTGGAAGTTCTTTTTCGGCGGAAATGGGACTCCATTTTTGAAACTCATTAAAAAAGTTGGTATGATTCTCATTAGCTTCTACAAATCAATTCCTGTTACTTTTTGAAAAATAATTGCATTTTCAAATTCTAAACTACCGCTTTTCTTTTTCCAGATTAATACTGTCATCCTATTTAAATATAATGTTTGCAAACACATCGTTTTGCATACCCGTATGTCAAATCATTATTTCTTAGAAAATATGTTGTAGACGACATTCTAATATATTTTTCCGGATCTGTTCTACTCCTTGGTCTTTTTACCGGTAAAACTTTCACTAGCCCATCTACATAAATTCGTTTTTCTTTCCAATTCCAAGTTCCAAAATTGGTTTAAAATGTTTATTCTGTCCTTATCCGATATAGAATAACACTTCAAGACACCTTTTTCAGAAACTTTACATTTACACCTTTTTTTAAGTTTTTTTTATCATTATTCGGTATTTTATTATACCATAATCCATTGTTTTCCTTTTTTCTTCCTAGTTATCATTTTCCTTTCTCTCTGTTTGCATTGTTCTTACTAGAGAATCAAGAAGAACTATCTACGTCAAACCTTTTCTTTCTTACTTTTTTAGTAGGATAAAGTGGTCCATTAGAATTATTATAATCTGATTACGGCACTAATGAAATTTTGACTCCTTGTCTTTCATAATCACTTATAATGTCATCAATGGTTAAATACTAACTCGGATTGTGTTATCAGTTCCGCCGAATTTTGTACAATATCCATTTTATCAGCACTTTCCATAAATATAATATTATTGTGAACCGTGTAAGGTTGTGTTTCTATAATTCGTTTTGATAAATCTTCTGAGTAGTATCCGTATTTACATAATATTTAGTGATTTCTGCATTATCACTAACAACGACTAAAATTGGCAATTCCATGAATAAATTTGGACTTTCTTGAAAACCATCACTCATACGATTTTCTTCCATCACTTTTACGATTTTCTTGGTTACTTTCTGTCACTAATCCAACCATAAATATTCCTCTGCTATTCATCTATAAAAATAGACAATACTTATAAAAGTACTTGAATGCTTCAAATATTCATATTAATTTAAATAAACACAATTTTGTTAAGTCCACCCAGTAATAATTAAAATTCAAAGTTGATTTTACACGTGTTGAAAAATTTCTAACACACTAAGATGAATAAAATGAGATATTGAGGCATAAATAAGGGGAAAAAACTTGTAATTATCTTAACAAAATAGTGTTTATACTTATATTCATAGGAAATAATGCATTTTTTTCAAAATATTGTAACCGAACTCAACTTTTAAATTAAATATTTTGACAGCTACTCGTACCACACAATGACACTCGATTCTGACGGATTCACATACAAAATAGTGGAGTTACACATTTTGCAGTGTTGAAATTGGTAGCATAGGAGTTATCATTTTTTCTTGAGGCGTTTTTCAAGGCACTTTCAATAATTTTGGATATGTCAAATTTTTATAGCATGTGTATTTGAATGTCGAGAACAAACTGCAATTGTTAAGTCATTTTTCGACAAAAGTGTAGTTAGCAAATTTACAAATTAGGGTAGCGATGTTCCTCTTATCGACCTCCAAACCTGATAAAAAGGTACATATATATCTCAGAATATTCCATGTACATAGGTTCCTCCTATCGACCTCCAAACCTGTTAAAAATATGACCATTTAAATAATTTACCTGCATACGAATATATGCCATCACACCGTATCCCTGTCAAGGTAGGCAGCGAGAAGAGATTTGTTTATCGTGATACACATCTATCATCTCCATACCCATAAAACTTTTATAATTTAGCTGACATTTTAAATCTTCTCCATTCAAAATATAATTAACTTGGCCCAAGCATAATTTCCTTGACCTTCCTCTACCACGCCTTTCACTCAAATTTGCACTGTATATTAGTTTTATTAGTCACCGTATATTTCATCATTAATTCTTCATACATCACCAAACAGCGATCTTCTTTATCTTACTTAACAGCCTATAGTTCAAATTCATACATTATCATTTCATCTCCTTTTAGGTCAAACATTGTCAATCCATGGATTTTCAATGCATGTAATATGTTAGTCTGAAGATTAATCTTGATCAACTTAATTCCGTTTTCCGGCACACATTTTCATCCCATATTTACTTTTCAGGGCACGAATTTCCACAGCATTTATACTTTCAATATTTTTCTGTATCCAATAACTTCTGTAACGATAAGATAATTTATTGTACTAATTGGTTTTGTCTAAAACCAAACAAATTATCGTTTAAAAATTGAAAAAAAATATATATTCCCTAATAAAACAAATGACTAATGATAATTAAAAACAAGGGCGTGTTTATCCTAAAATCATGTATTGTGTGTGGGCGAAAAATATAATGTTTAATATACACGTTTCCCCAACATTCACTCGCACTCAGACGGTGGCTGGTCAGATGCATGGCATAGTCGGAGATCATTATCGCGTCGCGTTACAAGGGTTGGATTTCCCCCTTGGTTGCGTGAAAAAATAACGTTTGCAATTGTGGTCTTTTATTTTTTGTTTATGCTAAATAAAACATATTCACAAATAAGCACGGCAGGTTGGAAATAATTGACAATAATATTGTGGTGATAACTTTTCTTTACCCAGTACCTTTACTACGTAGTGAGGGGGAAAACTAGGAAAGCGTGATGATTGAATTAACTCTTACATTTTCGTTAACTGCGCATTGAAATAAATGGATGAAATAGAACTTGTAATTAATATTAATTAATTATGGTAAATCATTTGACGATGGATCAAGAAAATACTATGAGTTGAATTTTAACTGTAATTTGATGCAGGGATCAACACTTGTCAACGAGTACGAACCCGTCACCTTGGTTAAAAAAATGAATTTCCTTTTTAAAAAGCAACGTTGTGAAAATATATAAAACTTTATACTTTATTTAATTATTAATTTATTGAAGTAAAATATCAAAACCAGTAATACGAAGAAATCACTTCTGATAAAGGACCAATAATAAAATAAGTCTTCGACAATTACGTAAGTCTGCTTGAAGTTTGTTAATATTTTGTGGTATACATACATAACATATATTGAACTTAAATATACATATAATTATTGACTGTAATTTATTATTACTACTGCTTTTTGTATCTTCATGTTAGTTTAAGATCAAGTTTTGTATTATTTGTTAATAATTTTAAGTACTTTATAACCTGTCACATGTTCATTTGTATATAAAGACACTGTTGTGTCGTTAATTAAATAAATAAATTGTTATTTTTGATATATTTTTAAATTGTTGAAAAGTAAAAAACAATACCCTAGTATTCTCACTGGAAGGATCATGGCTTAAATCGTGGATCCAGATAGTCACATGTGTCGGAATAAATAAAAACAAAAAAAAAATTAAATGACAAGTTACTTATCAAAATTGATTAATTATATACAACTGCGCAATATCAACAGTAGCAAAAATGACGATGTCTTTGACACTGTTGTGTCGTTAATTAAATAAATAAAATAAATATTTTGAATTATCATGGAAATACTGCAGACTTTTGAACCAGAGGATTTCGGTTAGAAAAAAAAATACTAAACATTTACTTATGATTATAGAACAACAAAAAAATTATGTTTTTGTTATTAAGGCAAGCTTATAAGAGATGACTGAAACAAGCTGGATGCAGTCGCTAGCAATCGTGCGAATTCCCTTGCAGTATGTTATCTTCGGCATTTCTTTGATAGCAAAGTCACGTGTGGAGGTTTGCCGTCGTGACAGATCGTATCGCTGGCGCTGCGATGCTCACCTCATGCTGCTATAAAATGTTCAAGATCACGCCTCTCGATCCGCTTATCCACTTTACAAATTAAATCCTGTTTAATCTCGTGAACCTATGCTAATTAGCGGTGGTACTGGTGCTTCAGTTTTGCGCAAATCCTTAATGTCTTTTTGGGATTCCAAATACGATATCTGGATACCGTTTATATTACGAGTATATTACATAGGTATATATAAATATTGTCCCAACGGGATACGTTATTTTGAATTCAACGCCATTTTTCTATGGAGAGTATTAACAGCTGTTATTGTAAAGCATTTATATTTAAGTTATGGAATATTACACGAACGTACAATACATTATTATTGTGAAAACCTTTAATAAAATTGAGGAAAATATCACAGCAACACTTCGCAAATTGTGTGATTATTTTGGCATACCTAATCGATCGTCCATCTCATACCGCAATAGTGAATTTAATGAAAAAAATCGCGAGTACCGATTCGTTTTTTGATGTGAGGTTCCTTAATCGTGGCCGATCTATTCAACATATAGTTGCAGTGAGTGAAAGTGTTGTTGACAGCCGGACACCTCGATTCGCCATAGCAATGTAAAGAATTTCTTCATTTAACCGTGATTAGCTGTTAATTTTTTCCTAGTCAATTAAACAAAAAGGTGACCTCAATAAGTCCATTTTCGTCTAACCCGGAATTACCAAATCAGTCGATTGCGATCTACAAATCGAGAGCGGCATGCTTTCAAGTAGATCTTTTTACTTTTTCTAAAAAATATTTTTAATTTAATATTGTATATTTTTTTGTAATAACTTTTATGAAAAATATCAAATTAGTATTTTGCCTGTACACACTAGTAAATCGCGACATCGCTCTTCACAAAAAAGTAGTTCCCGTGTACAAAAAGGTTGGGCGGCCCATGTCTAACCCAACGATTTTTAATCAATTTTGTCCATAAAAATGTCACTTTTTCAGTTTTTTTTGTAAACATTTTTGGCATTTGCACGCATGCTTAATTCGACGTCTTCTGAAATTGTCACATCAGTTCCCCACGTCTAAGGCGATCACCAGAGTCTCTGTATTTTGAATCAAACGAAAGAGTTTCCCAGTTCATCCTCCAATCCAACCTCTGACGTAGAAAAACGAAAGAACTTCCTAATTCCCTACAATTCGAAAACCCTCATTTTGATTTTAAATACTCATTGACTAGCATTATGTCAATATTTATTTTTAACTGGCTTATATAACATGTATGTAGCTATAAATCGTTAAAAATATTTCATTGATGGTAGCAAATTTGATTCTTAGGATAAAGTTGGTAAAAGCATAGAAAAACTCTTGTTTCAAGTCAATATACAGGCAAAGGTCTTTTTTGAACATCTCGTGTCTCAATTATTTAGTTGAACCATAATTCCACAGCTTATACAATCTCCGTGGTTTACTTGGTTTGACCTCTGTTTTACAACTCGAAAGTTGCTGGTTTGATTCCCGTATGTATTAATTTGTTATAAAAAAAACAAATCTGCTTTATATTTCAAGTATCTTTCTTGTTGGTTATAAGAGATCGCCATACGGCAATTTACTAGCCAGATTGGACCGTATACAATACAATTACGAGTACATTCAAATCAATGAACATTATTTTGGAACAGTGTAATTTGTAAAATTATTTTTCCTTTAGTTTATCAAGGGTTACCTTTAGTCAAGTATTAAAATTAAAATAAACAAAGATACTTAAACTAAATCTTTGAATTTTTCATTAGCGATTTATTTTTCTATAGTAAAATGAATCAATTACGTCTCCGAGAAAAGATAAAAAAAAAAGCTCGAGAGACTAGTATAGAAAAATATATGAAATTAAAATTCTTGGAACAATTACAATACTTTGTAAAATGTTTCGAGTATAAGGGAATTCAAGAATTATAAGGAGTTTATATTAAGCTATTTTTCTTTTCTTATTCGTACGGTAACCTTGAATATGTCCTTAGTTGTGATTCGGAACGTGGCTAAGATATAAAACTGTCATCGGCCTCATTAATCGAACTTTCGGGTTTAAAAGTGCTGGAACGCTAAGCACAGAACTCGCGGTTTTTCATCGTACGTGTTAGCAATACTATCTAACAACAAAGTCAAGCGAATGTGAATATTAATACCATATATTTTTTCACAAGACTGGCACAATTTTTTTGGGGTACCATCGGGAATCGAAACCGAAAGGGAGATCGTCAGTTCAATTTCAGACCAGAGATTTTAAAAGAAGCAACAATGGTTGCTCACAATGGAATATTGGTCCTTATATTAGGATATGACGCGAAACTTGACGAAATTATGATAAAAACGGTTGAAATGAGAGAGTTGCGTAGAATGTGTACAAAAACAGTGAATGGCAGAATAAGAGGATATAACGAGAAAATACGGATTGAAACAAAATGAAATGCTTAAGATGAAATGAGCATTTCGATGGTTCGGTCCCATAGATAGAATGACTGATGAAAGATTTTCAACAATAATCTATACGAGCAGTATAGAAGGTACGATAAGTTTGGAGAAAAAAAAACTGGAAAGACATGACATGACCAAATTAATCGAATTCTGAAAAAGTGAGAAGCGTTTATAAATAGGAGAGTATGCATAACGAGGTGTGCGGGCGTGGCAGTAGCGTTAGGTGCGTGTCAGGATCGAATTAAGTAGAAATCGATTTTATCTGCCTACGCCAATAGGGATATGGCGTGACGGTGATGATGAAATAAGAAAAAAATTGAAAGTGATGATTGCATGCCAAATTTTTTTTTATTAAGTGACAAATTGTATATCCATTATCTTTGCCTACACAATATATGAATATGTCTGTACACAAAAAATCAAAGATATTTTTATTTAAGTGTTCTGAGGGAAAGATACCTTTTAGTAAAAATGAATTCAATCTTGACGATATAAAATTGACATTCATCTTGATTTACCCTGTAATACTCGCAAAAAAGGACCTACACGTGTAGGATATATTTTTGTTCCTTTCTCGAAACATCTAAAACGAATAATAAAGCGCCATTATTGAAAATGGCAAGTTAGATTTTCCGAGAGATACAATATCTTGTATGTACCTTTAAAATAAAATGTTAGAATATATTATTATCACATTGTAATTGAAATCCTTTAAAAACACTTTTAATAAACTGTTAAGTGATACAATAAAAATATCGACATATAATTTATATTGATAACATATATGTTATGTCATAAAGTGTCTTAAGTTAATATTTTAGTCTAATTCCGAGTAGATATAAATCAATACTTTTCTATTTCTCGCCCTTACTTAATTGAAGGTATCTTCAACTGGTTCCTTTCATTATTACCTCTACCTCTTATTCCTTTTCGAACCCCCTCCCCCCAATCCCTCGACTACAAACACCACTAGCAACCTTTTCCGGCATGTGATATCAACACGAACTTTGATCGAGAGTACATTAATTTTGAAACACTCAAAAAAATTGACCTATAAATGTTTCCTAAAACTATAGTCTCATACCAAATGTGTTGTATTACACTTTCATTGTATACACGGCAACCTGACGGTTTTATTGTCATGCGGTAATCTCTTTCACCCAACGATAAAGGTGTTAACAAGACTTAAGTGAAAACTAGACTAGAATCTTCTTAAACATTTTAGGTGCCAAGGGGAACGTTCCCACAACGCCCGAGTTGGTAGACAGTCGTCTTTTTAACTAGGCGACAGAGATCCCCGTACCATAAAATAATTTCAGAATTAATTAAACAAATGACTACACGTGGGAAATGCAAAGTTAACATAAGAGCAAGAATATGGACTTTTTTCCGCACTATTAACATTTTGTGCGTGTGCCAGCAAGCCTTAGACGCGTGCATGGTATATATTGTATGTTATGTTATATGGCGATGGAGTTCCAGGCTTGGTGTGAGGGAACACTATCGCGTGAGATCGGCAGCACGCGCCGGGACACCCAGGAAGTCTGCTGCCAGTTTCCTAGGGTCCGGAACCTAATTACATATGCACCTATCTTACACTATATCCCGGTTAGGTAAAGCATGTGGACGCCTCTCTATTTATTGTACATCAGAGTATATAGGTCTATTTGAATGTTTTGCTGTGGAATTGATGATTCTTTGGTGTTTTGAGGAAGGCTGACAATGGAAATGCGGCGAAAGGTAAATTGTTCGCCCTTTGTAAGTGTTTCTAAAAGATTAAGACAATTGAATAACATTTATTTTATGTACAGTACAACTATTGCTATGTGGCAATTTCTTCCTTCCACTCAAGGAGATATTAAAAGGCAAGAGTGTGAATAAACCAGACTGGATTTTTTTTTTAATAGTACGAGACTTCGACCTGAAACCGCTGAGTGAAAGACCAGTGATCTACCAAAAAATATGTATAATATTTTACCAACTTGATAGTTTGTGAAAATATACAATAAAAAATAGAGGAGAAAAAGTTGAAAGAAAAATAATGCGAGGATTTGGTAGTCTCGATCGATTCGAGTTAGAGGAGAAAGAAAAGCTGACAGAGAGATCTCGGATACAGACATTTTGAAACATAAAAGTAAATCTCCAGAATAGATAGCACGAGTATCTCATTAGACAACCGAGAAATAATTGAAATAACGTCGCGACTATTCGAAATGGAAAATAAAAAAAGAGAACTTACTCGTACTTGCTTATTGTCGAGTTACATCGAAATCGTTGAGAAAAACACGTTAAACAAAATAGAAATAGTAACAGACGGGCATTGACGTTTTCAAAGGTTTTTGAAAATTACTTTTTTTAAATTTTGTCCAATTAATAAGTAACCCCTGTATTCCGATCCGGGTGTTGTGGATTTGATTCCAGTTGGAGACAAGATTTTTTTCAAAATAATTTCAGTCTGGTTTTCTATTCAGACATCTTTCTGGTAGTTTAATGAGTAGTTTAATTAGTACAGTACCCGGCGGTAAGTAATACACATCGGGCTTAAGAAAGAGACTGTCGGCCATAATCGGCTAACTTCGGCTTTGTAGAGCGTCGTCTCTGTCATTCATACACGTGTTACGTCGCGATTTGTCAGTCGTTGTCAAGCGATAGAGACGACGCTCTACAAAGCCGAAGTTAGCCGATTATGACCGACAGTATCTTTCTTAAGCCCGATGTGTATTACTTACCGCCGGGTACTGTGAGTAGTTTAATAAGCTACTATTCTTTTCACATTAGTATGTGTTGCTGGGCTGTTTGAACTCCAAGTTTTAAACCGCTTTATTAATATATTAACTGCGCTGAAAGAAATTTTCCTTGTGTCGTGACGTCGAATCTAAGACATATCGTCGCTACTATTCTTTTCACGCTCAGGTGTGCCGCCGCCGGAGGAGTTCCTTTGGGCAGTTACTTATTCGTTACTAAGTGACGTTGCGCTCAAAACAAACTGTTATATCATCTAGTGTAGATCGTGCTAGATGAAGTTTTTTTTGTTTCCCATAACAGCGTGGGTGGCGGCGGGATCAATCTTAACTATTAAATAACTTAATGCGAAATTATACAACAAATTGACACACTGCATTCACTTGGACCTTAATGCCAACGTTGTTGACGCATACGACCCTAATGGCACAAGAGTGGCGGCGCAGCAGAAGCGAGATTAAGATAGGTTAGGGCGGAAGAGCTGGCGGTGATTTGCGAGCAGTCGGGGGGCGCACGTGGCACGCGAGCCCCATTAGTTACCCGGACGGCAGCCACTCGTGTCTTTTCACTCCAGAAAGACGCGAGCAATCATTGCTGCAACTTAATGGTGAGATATGATATGTTCGCCTGTCTGGTACGCAATCGCAACTCGATTTTTTATATGTAGCAATTAACTACGTTATTATCTTTTTCGACTTCAAATCGCAATAATCAACATAATTTAAGGTTTTTTTTTGACAGTTTGAAAAAAGAACGATGTTTCGAAGACAAAATTATACGAAAGATAATTCAAACATTAAGCATAAGGTAAAAATATCTTGAAGTAGACCAATCGATTGCGTAAAAAATATGATAAATTGATGACCTACACGGTATAGTAGGTAAGACGCCTGTCTTCCAGCTCGGAGGTTGTGGGTTCGAATCTCGTTGGAACGAAGATTTTTAATAAGAATTCAGTGTGGTTTTTACTTAAGGCCTGTTTCAAAATATTTCTGGTTGATTGGAAAATATTGTCACATTCATCGTAATATAAATGCATAATACATTTCAATGTGTCGAACGAACGTTGAATTTCTTCTTTCTTCGAAGAGCTTTTAGACTTATAGATCGATTGCTATATTTTACAATATGCTATATTTTAAGTTTAATCAGTTGAAGCTTTAAATTGTCTAATTTTTTTTTCATTTATTACTTTAGTGATTTTTTTTTTCATTTATTACTTTAGTGACTTTTTTTTTTTTCATTTATTACTTAAGTGACTTTTTTTTTTTCATTTATTACTTTAGTGACTTTGGTGTGGTAGCACAAATCAACCCTGTGTGGGTGGATTGCCTATTACATTTATAAAAAATATATTAAAAACATGGCTGCTACAACATATCGAGTCAGTACGTATCATAAATCGACCTCAAAAACTTCAAAGAATCTTTTTCAAAGAAACGTACATATTAGGTAATTTTATTTTGTAAAATGTTTTTCAGAAAATGTAACATAACACGAAGTTTGGTTTCCTTGAAGAGAGGTTACATAAAGATGGAATTCGCCTAGCCTACTTCCCGTTAGTAAGGTGGATTGGGAATAGGTGATCGGATCGGCCTTGATCGGTTGAAATGTCTTGAAATTATTAATTGGAAAAGAAATTCATGTAAAAAAATATACATCGTATGTACTCACATTTTAGGCTGCTTTATTTAAAATACGTTATATTTAAGACGGCTCACCTGAAAATAAGAAAAAATATCATTAGAAAAAATATTTCTACCATTAAATACAATATTATTTTAAAAAGACAAAACGGAGCATAAATGATAATACATAATAATGTGTTGATGCCCACCATGACGTATGAAAGTGAAGCTGGGACTTGGAATAAAGTTCAAGTAAGATTCAAGCTGTGTAAATGCATGAACTAAGAACAATATGCGGGATGTCAGTGTATGAAAGAAGGCGGAATGAATATATCAGAAATTAATGTATGCATACAATTGATGTTTAAAGTAATATTACAATAATAAAATAACTTTGCCATGGTTTAGAAATGTGGAGAAAATTAATTAGAAAGAAACACTTAGGCCGAGGCCCACACCAAAATGCTTCGTTAGGTGCTAAGCTAGATTTTACGTGACTCATATACTAGGTGACTTCATGCCTGGCCACACCAAAGTGCTACGCACAAATTCATTTGACAGTTGGGAACGGTTAAGTCAACACACGATGTCACTCTCAAAACTAACCAATTTCATTATAGCTTACCATATTTATTTACTTTCTATGCAATTTCATTCCTAAGTAATTTTATTACAGGTACATTTTTCTATCATTTGCTCGATGGGTTCCACAAAGGCTCCCTTTTATACATAGCTGTCATTAAAACTTCCGCCATCTTGTAAATTAACCAGCACGTCTGTTCGCTAGGAGATTCACTCGATGACTAATCGTCATGCAACGTGGCGCGAAACGTGCAGTGTGGCCACTGCGATAGTATGCGGTACGTTGGTTCGCTAGGATATGTCGCCTAACTCGCAACATAGCTCTAAGCATCAAGCGAGGCTCCTTCCTGTGTGGCCGAGGCCTTAGGGATTATACAAGTCAGAAGTACAAAATGTACTCGTATGTTCAAAAAGTAGACTGAACAAAACGTATCTGGATCAAGAAAAGTGAGAAGTATAAATAGTATAAAACTGTGCATGTCGAGATATATGAATGTAGGGAAAGCGAAATTTATAAGATAGGAAAAGTATCTATTCTCTGTGCATATCCCGCAAGAGACACGACATGGTATTTTTTCAACCAAATAGGTTTGAATACATGAACAATAACAGTACGGAAGTCATATTGGTGTAATTGGAAATATGATCGACGATTCGAAGGCGTTGCAATATTCATCTTCAAGGTTAGGGCAACACACAATATTGCAATTTAAACACTACAATTCGTGACCGTGTGCATGGTCTACGAGCATGTTATAAATAATTTAGCTAACAATTGCATTTCAACGCATTCATATAATTACCTTAACCTGTA
Source organism: Odontocerum albicorne (assembly GCA_949825065.1). Classification (NCBI taxonomy): domain Eukaryota; kingdom Metazoa; phylum Arthropoda; class Insecta; order Trichoptera; family Odontoceridae; genus Odontocerum; species Odontocerum albicorne. The sequence continues at coordinate 11,948,574 of OX463853.1, read as the reverse complement.
TGTAAAAGTCTGTGTCGATAAGATAAGCAGTCAGTTAATATAAATTAGGAACGTCAATCCTATACAGGAATGATTTCATAGGGAACATTACGTTATGGATCGACTCCTTATACCTGCGGTGTAGAGTAGTCCATGCGACACTTGCTGCAGTGCTTGAGGGCTATATCTTGCACCAAGGACTTGATTCGAGGAACGCCTAGTGCTGTCCAAATGACAGAATTCTGGGTGTAAATGATTTAGTGCCCTTGACACAATAGGAAGGCATTATTTGCAAATCCATACAAACTTTCAAGATCAAAATAAGTAAAACCATATAAAGTATATTCGCATTTTTTCTTGAAATGAGACTAAACTTACGGACAATTAGTGTACACGTAATAAATACATAAGATTTGTTCACTCATTTTTATTATGCCAATTTGTATCCAACTTCTTTAAATAGGGTGTAAGTTTGTGTTTTACTTAAGGTCTCTTTAAAATCTTTATCGTTGGTTAGAAGAAATTGGCTTATGATAATACGAGTAAGCCAAACAGGTTGTATTGTATACAAAGAATGTGCAATACAATAGAAAGTTACGAGCATGAATAATAATAGAAAATTTAGCATGACGAGATGTAGACGAAGCAAAAATAATACTCCGTCAAGCTTACTTTTAAGCATGATAATTTCATCATTTGAGAACTCGTTTGATTCGCAAATAAAATATAGTTGCAAGACATTGTGATGATGAGCAAAATGTGTGAACTCCTTTTCATGTTCAAACATATCTTCCATCCAACCAGAAAGCTATTTAAACAACCCTTAAGTGAAAACAAGAATGGAATCTAGCTCACAAAAGTTGAAAACAGGCGTATTATCAACTAGGCCACGAATGTCGCCAATCGTACAGCATTCAACGAAAGTGTAATACAATACTTGGCGCAGTATTTTCTCCATTATTAAAAATATGCTCTCATATTCACGCGTGTTAAGTAAACGCGCGATGCAAATGAAAGAGTCAAGGGGAGAGTGCGCGGATCAATGGAGCGAGGCGGGTGCTCGACGCGGGCTATTTGCATTTAATTATTCCCGGTGATTTACCCTAGCACTTGGCTCACCGTGATATACCATCATACAACCACCGACTTGCTCACTTAACTCGGCGACAGCAGCGCCGTCCTCGTCGTTCGTTACCTGGCCTCTAATTGAAAAGGTGTAGAAATTAAAATTTCATAAAAAATATATAACACCTGCGCTTCGCGATGTTGTTTTTTTCTGAATCTCGGAGGGAATACGCGTTAAGCCGCTGTTCTTCGAAAGCGGCATTTAAATAATCTCGCAGGGTAGTGAAAAGGTTTCTTGTTGAGAGAATTAAATAAAAATTATTTAAAAAAATCATATAAAAATGTTCACTGATCATTTTAAATGATAAATTATGACTGATGATAAATAGCATTGTACAAGTATTATTCCAACAGGGCGGTTTGTTTACGAACAGGCTTGGCTAGCTACCTGCATAGGAAGCAACTAATAATACAAAGAAAGCAGTTCTTTGAAGTCCCGGAAGATTCTGTTCATGTTCGCGGCGGATATAGGAGGAGATGCGGACCTAGGATTGGACTTCACGTTCGTTCGTTGGAGTTACTGCGACATTACATCGTCTATACTAGACGGAAGACGGCTATTATCAGCATTGTAAAGATATATAGTATATATATTCAAGTATTAAAGTTAAGTTCCATTTTCGTTAAAACCTGGCGAACTTATTTTCATGCAGCAAACTCTTCCAAACATGCAGAAAATAAATAAATAATTGCAGATTTATTGAAAGCAACTTAAATTAAGTCAATGGAAAAGAAAATACATTTTAGAGACAAGCTATCAAAAGGTCTGGGCGTATCTTATATCCTCCCAATCGAGATACACCCCCTACCAATAGACGGCAAGTTCCGCAGTGAGGAGACCAGGTGTTGTTTTAGCCCACACCCTTCTTCATTTAGGTGACAGAACGTTTGACATCTAACTCGGCGGAACCCAAAAATGGGTCCCAATCTGGTTTTTCAAACACATAATGTTTAAAATTATTTCTGGTATGTTGGAAGAATTTTCCTTAGGATAATAAGTCCACCTGATTGTACCGATGTACGATGCAATATAAAGATATTTTATGTGATTTAATACCTTAGTCTTTGGTGGTCATCAGCAATACCATTAGAACTCCTCAAGTGAAAGTATACAAGTTTTAATATAGTCAGGGACGATGTTTGTTGATGAATTTTGAACTTAGGTAATACCTTGCAGACGAATATAATTGTCACTCCATACTATGCACTCGGACGTGTCTTAGTAGCCCATTCCTGGATCCGCACACCATTTAGGCGACTCAATTAGGGGGGGTTCTTTTCCTGTTCTCGTCATCTCTAAAAGCGTCACTCCTCGGACACGGTGCCTCTTCACTTGTCGCGCTCCTGTGCCGCTGTAACCCAGCTCAGGTATCTATACCATGCGACGCGAGACTGGACTTGAAGACAATCAAGTCGATTTATACTTTAGTCTAAAATAATTAACATTAAAAATTCCAGACACGATGATACTACGGATAAGTAGCCCAATGCATTTTTATAAACACGAGTATGTTCATGTCTATCCATTAGCATGTTAATCTTGCTGAATCCAGCCGAGAGCGTGTGGCAACCGACAATTGAAATAGATCATTATGTGTATGAGTCAAATACAACAATGTGACCGATTTATAATGCACATGCACCGCAATGTCATCGTGTCATGCACCAATCCATCTGCGGAATGTCCGTCTCAAATAATCCGCGAGGGTATGAAATAAACAAGTACTCTTAGACATATGGACAGTACAGACAAGAAATAAAATTAGTATGAATGTATCGCTATTGAATGAGACTATGTTGATGAATAAAGAATAATTTTGGCAAACAAATGTTTTTTTAGTAGTTAATCCCGGGACTTGTTGATCGATGTGTTAAATATTGGTAGTTCATAATGCCAAAGGATAATTGTTGATCGATGTGTTAAATATTGGTAGTTCATAATGCCAAAGGATAATATATCCGTGTACAAACAAGGAAAATTGTTTGTTTAACTTTATAATGAAAACGATAATAATTTTTTTTTGCGGAAACATCTGCTTAAATTCGTTTTATTTTATTGTACTCGTATTTTATCAAAAGCATATTCTTGTAACGCAATGGAAACATTTTGTATGTTCACAATTGCGTTTCTTTCAGTTCCCATTATTTACGATTCCCCATCCTTTCCTTATCCTTACACGGTTGTAAATCAGCCGACTCGAATCCTCGATAATTGCTCTTTACAGGGTTCTGAGGTTTGTCCGACATTTATGACAATTGGACAATAGAGGCCGGCGTCAATTATTGACAACTTCTCGAAAATGGCACAATTCAGAAGTGCGCATTTCTGAAATTACCAATTCATGACTGATGAGTATTTATTATATTTTCAAAAATGTTGAAAGTATTTTATTTTAAGGGACTTAAATAACCACTTACCGTAATAAGTATTTTGTTTTTCGAAAATGATGACCGGGCTTATTTTTTCAGTTTCGTAAAAAAGAGAACACCGAAGAAATATAATAGCTTTTAGACTTTCATCTATTTTAAATAATAAGTTGCGAGACCTTTTTGTAGAGTGTGAAAAAGTGTAAGTTTAATATGAAAATATCTTTTTGGCCAATTTTTTTTATAATCAACAAACAATTGGAATCGAGGAAGCTTTCCCTGAAACTGATTTGAGTGGGTTAAGAGGGAGTTAAAAAGTCTTCTCAATGTCCATGTTAATTTACCATGTGCAGCCACTTGCTATGTAAATAGAATACGCATTTCTTTGCAGTAGGTATAACTATAAAATAAAAACATTTGGCAAGGCTAAATATTCAAGCAAGAGGGAAATCAAGCGATTCACCATCAATCAATACGGAAAAGATTCATATGTAAGTTAAGTTATAAAAGTTTTGACAGATCGGAATTGGAAACCAAGACTTCTGAAGTTTTAAATTGAAATTGTTTTAAATTTATTCTCTCTGTGGAGGCAAACGTCTTAAACCTCAAATTCCTATTTACAAACATACATATTACCATCACGCAGTGTATCTATCTTGTCGAGGTATACAAAGATAATAAAACTGCTCGCTATTCTACGCAATATCTCTTCTTTCAATATTCATTCGAGATATTAATATATCATGCACATTTGCGGTGTATGGTCGCACGCTAACGCACTGGACAACCGTTCGAATGACACAGTCATTTTATACACCTAGTATTCAGCGGTATAAGGGTAAGGATTAAGCAATCGGGCTATAAGGTAAACCTTCCGTCATGTCTTTTATTTTTTTAAAGTAAAAAAAACATGCCGGTGTGCTCCGATCGTCAGCCTTCGATGTGCCATCGGATCCAATACAGCTTACTCACTAAAAAGCTCATTCAAATGCAACGGCTCACTCACTAAAAAGAAGAGAAAAGACAAAAGCAACAATACTCCGCAGTACAACTTCCATTTCTAACAGAATTGACATTGGAATGGCGAGATGATCCTCGACTATGATGCCTAGCATCTAGGAAGACGATATCATGCTTAACTTCAGTCAATTCTCAATTATCAACTCAATTATCCGCACTTATAACTTTCTCTTAAAATCCAGCACTTATCTAGTCTTACAAATTCTAGCCAATTAGGTCCAACAACGTTTTCTAGATCTACATCAACCAGATACACATGGTAAAATTGCGTTAATTACTCTGATTATAATAAACCTTTGTGACGTTCTAAAACAAATCAAATAACTCATAATTGATAAAACGAAATTCTAAAACGGGCCCATCTTGAATCACAATTTAAAAAATATAACAAAGTGCTAAACCTAACAACTGCAAACAATTGAAAAAAAAAATAGGCACTGTTTCAAATATGAAATAAGGATCGGATATCAGATACAATAGGGAGATACGAAAGACTTGTGTCTGTGCACAACAATGAAAGATTGGATATGTTGCTTTGAAAAGGCGCCAAAGCAAGAAGGCATAAATAACACGTTTGCAAGATCACGTAGGACAACCAAATATGCAGCCAAGTAGCCAAATTTGAAAGGCACGCATGCGAAAAAAAAATGTCTCACATAATTTTCAGAACAAAAGGATTGACGTAATACAATTCCGACTGTTCTGGTGGTCGAGGTTTTTTTAACAATCCTAAGACGTAATTCTAAGCATTTCTGTCACATGGTGAATGTATGTTAGAATTATTAAAAAAAAAACCGTATCCTTTTAAGATAAATTTAGAAAAATATATGGTTGAGATGTGATAATAAGAAGTTAGTCGGGAGCAGTGGCATTGTGTTGAACATGCGTGCTTAGCAGTCAAACGTTCTATGATCTATTCAGAATCAATTCCGGGCTGGTTGAGTCTTTTTTTAATGCTAACCGTTAGACCACAACCACCGATACGATGTCGGAACATTGAGAGATTAGAATCTGAAAGACTACCAAAACAAGTATAAATATCTGTGTTCTATATCTTGTATGTGATAGAATTGTTAGGTTGATATGAGTCTGTTTTTTTGGATTAAAAGTCAAGATGTTATTTTGACATTTATCAACGTCTAAATTCTGAAAATTTAAGGTGTCATTTTAATAAAAGTTAGAAATAAGTCAATGAACAGATACTAAAAATTATGTTTCAAATAAATTAATAGCGAGATAAAGAAGACCGAAAGGAGACACCCACTTGGAGAAGTTTTGACGGAAAAAAAGAGAGAAACATGACAAATAGAAGAACATGTATTGATATAAACGAAACATAACATATGTGCGTGGATAGAAAAGCTTAAAAATCTGTTCTCTACGCCTACCTAAAATAAGGAACCAAACTTGATGGTGTTTATTTTGGTCAATCACAGGAAGGTAATACAAAAGTCGAAAACAAATGCTTTGCAGTAAAATAGTTTTAGCTCCATTTCCAGCGAGAGAAAAAAGTATAGTTACTTTAACAAGGTAAATTATTATCAAGCGACCTATTAAATGAACATTCATTGAAGTTGACAAACAAGTAAACAGTATGACGCTTGCAAAATAATATCGAATTACCGTGACACAGGTACGAGCCTCGTATCTAATAGTCTCGAGTTATAACACATGGTAACAACGTTCATTCATAAAATATGTATATTTAAGACGAAGGAAATGGGGAAGTTGGAGACTAGTCAAATTACATCAGTCGGAGCTACCAACTGATTTAATTTGATAATTTATTAATCCAACATCTAGGACTGAACTAGGGTGAGAGATGTTCGGGAGCTCTTTTGTCTGGTTCAAAATAGGGAGGTTTTTGTTTTAGTGATCTATAACCCCTTAGGACATGATATGGCAAAACATCAGAATTTATTAATCCAACATCTAGGACTGGACTAGGGTGAGAGATGTTCGGGAGCTCTTTTGTCTGGTTCAAAATAGGGAGGTTTTTGTTTTAGTGATCTATAACCCCTTAGGACATGATATGGCAAAACATCAGAATTATTGACTTTGCGGACCTATTGAAAAGCGTGGTCAGATACAATATTATCTTTGGTCCCATTAATCGACCCTTCGGGTTTAAACCCACTGGAATAGGTGCGGAACACGAAGTAAGTTCGTTATGGCACGTGTTCGAAGTACTACCGCAGTGTAGAAGTAACAAATCTTGTACACGTCTAATGCGCTAGAGTATTTGTAGAAAATATGTATTGCCGAGTTAAAAATAAGCGTGATCGGATAAATAGAAAGAATGGAGACGACGTCTCTCCTTACTCTGTATGGTTAAAGCGTAGTGGTATGTATGAGTCGTTTTATTCCAAAGATTAACAACACTTTTTATTTAGTAAAGCGTTTAGAAGTGACTTCTGTCACATTTTAACTGTTTTATAATTGACTTTTTTTCGTCAAATACGAGTATTTTAAAAGTGCTTTTTCAGGTATTTAAAAAAATATTTACAATTTGTACATCCTGGATTCGATTTTACATATGCACTTACTATTATTAAAAACATAATTATAAAAAAAATATATATTCGGTAAGGTGTAGTACGTGTTATGTTTTTTATATTAATAAAAACACCTCCAGTTTTTTTTGTCTATTTGTTTCGTTGTACAATAGAAAGGAGTTTTCAAACTTATCAACAAACTTTAAATTCAAACTGAAATATCATGACGATGACGACGACGACAAAAGATGATGACGCTATAAACTTATGAAGACAATTCCGTATGAATATTTGCACTACCAATCTATGATATATACGGCAATATCTTCAAATTTTAGTTTTTGGTAGTTATCAATATTGGGAACTAAATAATTCAGATTTACATAAAATGTTTGTTTAAATTTAAATGGGCATTGCCCTCATTGCGTGCACACATCGCACATATACTCGTATCGATCAATTTATTAAAGAAAAATTTGGCACGCAATTCCACGTAATTTTATTAGATGACAAACGTAAGATAATGTGTGGCTAAGTCTGGTACAGTAAGTCTCAATGAAGCAAACACGATTTAAAAGTTAGCTTGCAGTTTCATACATCTTTTTCTAGTTTTAGTAATGCATGCTTCGATTTTGGAAAGCCTTCGAATACGAGTAGTAAACACACTCTTGACTATTCGACTAAGTCGTATTATCCAGCACTTTTTGGCCACCTGATTCGTAGTAGAGATAATAATCTAGATACTTGTGACGACAGTCCGTGTCGATGGAACATGAGAAAGGGAGAACATCACATTGCATCAATTAAAATAAGATTGTAGCAAGATCTTCAGCGATGTCAGCATTTCGCTAATCCAGTCTAGAGACAACTGGTGAAGTTCGTAAAAAGAGACTATATTGTTCGTGGACATCAAAATCTTCAGTGATGTACAAAAAAGCTGTATTAGATATTTTAGAACACCGCAATCACAATTTATAGTGATTTTTCAAGTTGTGTATAGGTCGGGAACATAATCATATAGTTACATTATAGTCGAAAATAATTAAAATAATAAAATACTGAATGAGTATTATATTATATATAAGAAAAAAGTTTGATTATCGTATTTCTCTGACGCAATATTCATTATTTATTTTGTATAATATTTTATTCGAGAAATTAAGTATAATACAATACTATTCTTAAGAAAAAGTATAATATTTAATAAGAAAACCAACAAAGAAAAGGTCAAAACGATATTTATAGAAATATTTATCAATAAATTACTTTGTTATTTTACTAATAACATTAATCCCCACCACACGTATTTTTACATCTTATTCCGAAGCTCTCTTCAGGCGGAGTGATCCCGGTTTCTCCTAACTATGATCATTCAACTCGAAGGGAGAGTTTCAGGACAAGTGATAGAAACACGTGTAATAGGGATTAATGCAATTAGTGGAATAACAGTAATTTATTATTAAATACTCTAATATGGAGTTCCACAAAGTTTAAGCCGAAGCATTTGATAAATGAAAGAAAAAGTTGTTTTTATATACATTTCCATCAAGATATTATTTCATCCGAGGAAATCAACAAATTATGAAGACTTAAGAGAAATACAGAATTCAAAATTATGATAGAATTATAAACAGCAAAAAGCTGAAAAGGTTTTTCTTAATAAAACTGTGCTCCAAATCAGTCACCAATAATATAATTAATTTAAAGATTCCTGTAACTTCAATATAGTAGGAATACTTTTACATTTATACGTTGCAGATAAATCCGATAGCCACAGCCACCTACGGAATAGAGACCAGACCAGACACATCTAGAACAACATCTCTCCTGAGAACGGAAACACACTAAGAGATAGAATCAGAAACACCGAAATAAGGAAAAGTGTAGTACGGAAGACATCGTCAGGTGGGGAAGACAACGAAGGCGATACTGGAACGAACATGTAAACATAATGCAAGACGACAGACTTCCACGTGTCGCCCTTCAAGGGAACCCAGCCGGAAGAAGATTACCGGGAAGACCTCCGAAGAGATGGCGTGACAGCTGGCAATCCACGTCACAAGAAGGGGAACAGGCAGAACAAACAGTTCATGATCTATAGGAAGAGGAAGAAGAAGAAGATACATCATTATTGGCAACAAAACGTCAAAATAACCAACAGAATAAATATTTTTTTAGATAATAAGTTTTCGACAATATTTATTGAATTAATTTGTGTTCCCAGTAATTAGATTAACACTCACGACACGTGTGTTTACCTCCTGCTTTAAGGATATGTTTAAGTGGAGTATTCTCAGTGTGTGACTAAAGCAACGCTTAGATCAGTTTTTAGTTTTGTATCACCGAAATATTTAAGATTTAACGGCAACTCGTTTGAAAATAGAGGTTTTACTGTACATACTTTAAAACGGTAACAACATGAAACGGATAAGTCCGACTCGGGCGGTAGAGGGTTTGCATCACCCATCGCCAACAACAACTTACAACAAACACAAAGGCAAGGGTTGAGAGAATAAAACAAAGGGGTGTATGGTTTTACAGTGCACACCCCCCTATCGCGTCACGCGATGTTATTTATTGCACTGGATTCGGTAGGGCGTTAATGGGCGAAATGGTCGAACAAATTCGAGCACGACCTGCATCCACTTCAACGTATCCTAGGGAGGCGGGTAAAAGAACAAGAAAAACATTATTAGAGCAGTCTACCTTCGTTGGGAGGAGTGAAAAGGGGTGAGTGGAGGGTTGATTCCAAAGTCGGGGGTGTTTTACTGTAAGTGGTAGACATACCGACCAGTGAAAGCTACTCACTCAGGCTATTTTATGTACGGATAGAGTGAATTGAGGGGAAAACAAAATTGTGACACTTGGTTTATATAATACTTAAAAAAAATATGTAAGAGTCAAACAAATATTGACTTAACGTGCTTAACGAAAGTAGCATGAAAACAAGAATAATGGTATGGAAATGAGTGCACTAAAAATGTGGGATATCAAATGTATAAAAGAAAGCAGAATAAGAATATCAGATATAGACGTTTTAGGTAAATTGAAGAAAGGATATTTAAGTGATTTTGACAAATGGAGAGAAATAATGACTAAGCAAGTACCATATACACTGAGAAATGCTAGTTGTGCGTCGAGGCAGACCGCGACACTCTTAAATGTAGCTGGATAAGGTGGGACAGATTTTTAAAGACGGTTAAGTGATAAATATGAATAACATAATATTTGGCATGAAAGTAAAGGCGAAATTTGTGTGATTGGATATAAAAGTATGAAGATCTGTTATCTATGCCTAACCCACAAGGGACACGGTTTGATGATATGTATGTAGATATCTTGCTCTGAAAGGTGTATTCTATAATATCTTGAACATCATACGAGCATATTGACTTTGCAAATAAAAATATCTGTATGAATTAAAAAAAGTCAATTAGAAAATATTATATTGTACTTGAAATGGATATCTTATACACAAAAATCATCTATGTTAGCTATCAGACCATACCCCATATTGCTAACAATGCATTACATAATACGTAATGAATTTATCCGGGATGTATGTGAACTTATGACTTTGTTTTATTTAAGTAGAATGAAGAAAGGATTCTTAGATGGTTTGGGTTAGTAGAACGAATGAATAAATAAAGACTAATAAAGCAAATTTGAGTGGAAATCATAGCAGAGTTAATCTAAATAAATTATGATTGGAGCATGTGAACATTATTTCGAAAGGAAATGTAGTCAAATAAATCGTAGGAGCTATGTTATGAGGTGTAGAGGAGCGGACAGCGATAGGAAAGTCTGGCGCTGTGCTTACCTCGAAAGGTAAACAGTATGTCTGTTAGATAAATTGAACAAACACTTCCAGTTACCGTGATCGCGCTTTCGGAGTGACCAACTCTACATCGCATGAAATAAACTGCTTCTGAAGCGTTGGAAAGCAAAGAATATAGAAACATTCAAGATATGTGTACTAAGATATGATCGCGCTTTCGGAGTGACCAACTAACTCTACATCGCATGAAATAAACTGCCTCTGGAGCGTTGGAAAGCAAAGAATATAGAAACATTCAAGATATGTGTACTAAGATACGATCGCGCTGTCGGAGTGACCAAATCTACATCGCATGAAATAAACTGCCTCTGGAGCGTTGGAAAGCAAAGAATATAGAAACATTCAAGATATGTGTACTAAGATACGATCGCGCTGTCGGAGTGACCAAATCTACATCGCATGAAATAAACTGCCTCTGGAGCGTTGGAAAGCAAAGAATATAGAAACATTCAAGATATGTGTACTAAGATACGATCGCGCTGTCGGAGTGACCAAATCTACATCGCATGAAATAAACTGCCTCTGGAGCGTTGGAAAGCAAAGAATATAGAAACATTCAAGATATGTGTACTAAGATACGATCGCGCTGTCGGAGTGACCAAATCTACATTGCATGAAATAAACTGCCTCTGGAGCGTTGGAAAGCAAAGAATATAGAAACATTCAAGATATGTGTACTAAGATACGATCGCGCTGTCGGAGTGACCAAATCTACATCGCATGAAATAAACTGCCTCTGGAGCGTTGGAAAGCAAAGAATATAGAAACATTCAAGATATGTGTACTAAGATACGATCGCGCTGTCGGAGTGACCAAATCTACATCGCATGAAATAAACTGCCTCTGGAGCGTTGGAAAGCAAAGAATATAGAAACATTCAAGATATGTGTACTAAGATATGATCGCGCTTTCGGAGTGACCAACTAACTCTACATCGCATGAAATAAACTGCCTCTGGAGCGTTGGAAAGCAAAGAATATAGAAACATTCAAGATATGTGTACTAAGATATGATCGCGCTTTCGGAGTGACCAACTAACTCTACATCGCATGAAATAAACTGCCTCTGGAGCGTTGGAAAGCAAAGAATATAGAAACATTCAAGATATGTGTACTAAGATACGATCGCGCTGTCGGAGTGACCAAATCTACATCGCATGAAATAAACTGCCTCTGGAGCGTTGGAAAGCAAAGAATATAGAAACATTCAAGATATGTGTACTAAGATACGATCGCGCTGTCGGAGTGACCAAATCTACATTGCATGAAATAAACTGCCTCTGGAGCGTTGGAAAGCAAAGAATATAGAAACATTCAAGATATGTGTACTAAGATACGATCGCGCTGTCGGAGTGACCAAATCTACATCGCATGAAATAAACTGCCTCTGGAGCGTTGGAAAGCAAAGAATATAGAAACATTCAAGATATGTGTACTAAGATACGATCGCGCTGTCGGAGTGACCAAATCTACATCGCATGAAATAAACTGCCTCTGGAGCGTTGGAAAGCAAAGAATATAGAAACATTCAAGATATGTGTACTAAGATATGATCGCGCTTTCGGAGTGACCAACTAACTCTACATCGCATGAAATAAACTGCCTCTGGAGCGTTGGAAAGCAAAGAATATAGAAACATTCAAGATATGTGTACTAAGATATGATCGCGCTTTCGGAGTGACCAACTAACTCTACATCGCATGAAATAAACTGCCTCTGGAGCGTTGGAAAGCAAAGAATATAGAAACATTCAAGATATGTGTACTAAGATATGATCGCGCTTTCGGAGTGACCAACTAACTCTACATCGCATGAAATAAACTGCCTCTGGAGCGTTGGAAAGCAAAGAATATAGAAACATTCAAGATATGTGTACATACTTATTTTTGATCCGAATTCTTTAAAACACCAATAAAAAACATATTTAAAATATTGTAATACACATAGTTGCTTATTATTAAGAAATGATCTAAATATATACAACATAATATTAAAGTAATCTTATTTTATTCGAGTTCAAGTATTTTATTATACTTTCATTGTTACAGTACAATCTGGCGGGCATATTGCCACGTGACATTGGCGGGTATTTTCCAACCGACCATAAAGACGTTTAAGCGAGCCTTAAGTGAAAACAATACTAAAACTCTTTTAAAAAAATAAAAAATGGAAATCGATACCCGTAACTTTTGGGTCGGAAGACAGGCGTTTTACCAATGAACCGCGGAGGTTATATGTATAGTGATGATCATAACGTCAAAAAAACGTTAATCTTTTATGTAGATTCGTAACAAATATTTTATGTTAATCAAATATCTACATAAATCAATTGTTTTTCAAACAATTAAAATCATTCTATCATTTTATTGTATTACACTTTCATTGTATAAAATACAACCTGGCGGGCTTATTGGCATGTGGCAATATCAAAGAGGCCGTAAGTGAAAACCAGATTGGAACCTTTTTCTTTTTCCAGCAGGAATCGAACCCACAACCTCAGGGTTCCAGCAGGAATCGAACCCACAACCTCCGGGTTGGGAGACGAGCGTCTTACCAACTAGATCACGGAGGTCGTCCATTGGGACAAGAAATTGTGCATATTGGCACCAATAGGTCATCATTGTCTGTCCTTTCTACGAGTATACTCAAAAACTTGAAGGGAAATTTGGCCACAAGACAGAGTAAAAAAGCGAGATATATAAATTATTTAGCACCAAATATGCCGAAAGCCTTGACAAGCTGGAAAAGGAGTCTTTTAAAAAATGTTTAAATCCACATTGAAATTTGCATTACGTGCTTCAGGCGTAAGCTAGAAATGGTGGATGGCACGAGAGCGTCGAAGGGAATTTCGAAATAAGTCACGTAAAACATATTTATAAATGGCATCACCGATGAATTTTAATAAGTCCCCCCGTTTTATAAACGCGACTCTTAATTAAGATGGCACAATATTCGTCCAACAGTGCTGTGTCCATAAACTTCACGCATGCATCTGATCGGCTATCGTATTTCAAAACCAACTATATGAGTTCTTTAAAAATTGCCCTTTATTTCAGGATTTTTTAAATAGGTATTCCCCCAAATGTGGATGTTCCCAGTCAGTGAGAAATGATAAGTTTATTCCATTTATTGAGAATACAGAATATGTTCTAGAAGCGCAATCGCAGCAAGCTCACGTTTTCAAAATTCTAAATACAACGATTATCAAACATGAATTCTAATTTTATATATTATATTCGTTAGAAACTATAAACTTTTTAAGAACAATGAACACGGATGGAGACAAATTTTTATTAAGCGTTCCCATATTGGTTGGCGGCACAGGGTTATTCGTCAAAAATAGATATTCATAAAATATCTGACACGAAGGATTTTTACTTATACAAATTAAATGCAAAGAACAAAAAACCTGCGTTGTATAAATTATGTGCAGGTTTTTCAAGTTACGGATAGTAAAAATAATATATGAAACCAGGTAACACAAACCATGTATAAATAACGGTATTCATATTTGATTTTGCAAAATCCTTATCAGCAAATGTTTTTAAGTTAACAGATAGACAATTATTATATATCTTATTTAAAATAAAAAACAAAACTTTTGTACTCCATAGTAAAAATATGTTGTAAAAAAACTAATTAACAAATCCTTCACTTCTTGATATGAAAAATAAATAAATAAAGGTCGCCGGTTCAAACCCCGCACTGTGATACTCCCCTAGAATGACACAGGCATTTCCACCTATATAGGTATAAGGATACCTTAATACATAATAGATATAACTTCGTCATATCTATTATATAAAAAAAAAGGGAAAAAAAACATGCCGAGGTGCTACGATCGTCACACTTTAGGTGTGCTATCGCATCTAGTATAGCGGTGTGGTCGGCGAGTTTGCTGGTGTGCAACAGCATACTCACTTAAGAGATGATAAAAAGAAAAAACTCCATGCCACAGCGTCGCTTTCCAATTGAATAGCGAGGGGATCCTCGACCACGAGGTCCCCACGACGACAGGATTGCAAAGATTTTTTTAGCAAAATGATACGAGTATTAACTCTTAAACTAGTCTTTAAGATTCTAGAATATAATCACCGATTCTTTCCAACGGGATATAAACCACATTCAGTGAAGAAATTGATGTATTATGGAATGCCTCAGCGTTTTTTTTTCCAATTTCCAAGGTTTTTTTATAGCTTGAAGGGAATCGGGAATCGACCTTTTATATAAACAGTCTGCTTGAAAAACAAATGCGTGCGTAGTAGACCAATAATTATAAAAAAATTAAGTATACACAGTAAGACCTATTGTTTTATTTACATAATTCAAGACAAAAATGTTTACCATTTTTTGTAATGTTTCACGAATTCCTAAGACATAATCTTAAGTTGAAAACCTCGCGTTTTTTGGTTCCAATAAAAAAAACGTTTCGTTTATGCACATACTCGGTTATTAAACAAGACAGCGGAGATGCTTTGTGCTGGGTATATGTTCGCGTTGATGAGCTAAAATGCAAATGATGTCAAAATAATGGGTTCCCTCACTTATTTTCTGTCGCATTAAACCTTATTTACACCACTTTAATGGTCGCTGCTCATCACGGCGCTCGTGTTCATTATATTGCACACAGTGCACTGTATCGTTAAGGTAACATTAACGGATTTCTTTGATAATATGCAAAACGTTTATTTTGCTATCTAATTTTATTTAGATACGTATGTATATATATGATATGTAATCAAATAACTATTAACACTTATTTTGTACTCATATAATTAGATTCAAAAACGAAGATTTTTTTCAAAAACGCATAGTACGTTTTGTAAATTGATAAACCAATAATAGAAAAGTCCTTCGAGTCTCTGATGATCCATTATAATTTATTAAATATTTACTGTACAAGATAATGACAGGTTAAAAAATACACACAAATTTCTTTCAACCAACTAGTATTCATAAGAGCACCTGTAAAATTGATAAACAAGTTTTAAAAATAAAACGATGCGTTTTAAAATAATATACCATATACATACATATCATCACGCTGTGTCCCTTGCGAGATAGGCAAAGAGAACACATCTCCAAACTATTATATCCAAGCACACAATCTTCGCCTCCTTCACATTCATACATCTCGTCATGCACAATATTGTATTATTGATACTTCTCACTTTACCTTCTTTCAAAATCTGGTCCAACCACGTTTTCCTCGGCCTACCTCTTCTACGTTCACCTTGCACTTCTGACTTGTATAATCGCTAAGTCATTCTTTAAAATTCATTCTCTCCACATGTCCAAACCACCTTAAACATATTTTCTTCATCTTACATAAAACATCCCTTTTATCCATGTATTATATTCATTTCTGGTGTCTTCGTTCCGCCTTCTTTCAAACGTTGATATTCGACAAATTTTCCTTAGTGCACGCATTTCCACAGCATAAATCTTATTATCTTTCTTCCGCCAACTTCAAGTTTTACTTCCATACATCAAAAATTTATTTAAAAAATTACAACCAAACAAATAAAAAGGGGACATGGGGTATGAATTTTAGAGCAATAAAGACGAAGCAGCATTCTGACCGTAATGATGCTTTTAAATCCTCTTTTAACACACTTAAATTTAATGTTTATTTCACCAGCCTTCGAAGATTTCGCCTTATCGTACCAAATAAACTGCATTATTCATATTTATGATTTTTTATCCTCTACGTTTGTCAGGAATAGAGGGATGACATAAAACGCATGCATCTCGGTTGGTATACAGCCTGGCACGTCACGTCCTTGGTCAAAACAATTGTGAGGTGTTCTGTAATCATTTTTTGATCAATCCAATATCTTTTAGGTCTAGGGGAAACTCGGTGGACAGCTCAAACTGGCGTTTAATTTGCGAATATCTGGCTCTATAGACTAGCTGAAAAACAAAAAGGTTGTATTCTGCACAGGGAATTATTAAATATAATTTTAGATGATTATTATATGCAACCATTGAAAAAAATAGTGATAATCGTATACATTCCACACAAATATTGATGAACAAAGTAAACGAGTAAACGTATTTGAGATGTACTCGTATGTGACGAATACGAATAATAGTGTAAATGCGTATATTTTACTCTTTATTTTGTTTAAATGCTGGTAACACTGACAAACAAGTTCTTTTTGCAGCATTCAGACATTCATTAATTTCTACGCATTCATTCTTGTTTTATTATTTTGGACTCCCAAGTATATAAAACTATGCAAGTTTTCAAAATTATACGCTTCCTTGAAAGCAGTAGCGGCTGGCTCATTAGTGCTCTCGTGCGCCGAACTACTAAATTTATATAACAATAATCACATAAAGAAGTATCGAGAAAATGTATATTATTATAACAATATTTATGAAAAATAAATATATTTACGATATTTCGTATGTCGACATGGCTCACTACAATATGCAACTCTATTTGTTAGAGCACATTTTTTGTATACATATGTTTTGCATCCAGGCGCATTCTGTGAGCATGTGTGCGTAATATTACACGAAGAACTCGTTCGTGCGCATTTGAGTCCGTCCCAAAATCACAATATTTTGCTTTGAAATTAGGAGAGAACAGTAAAGATGAGACAGCTACATTTGAATAGGAATTTCAAGTCATTCTGGTGCACGCACGTATCAACTTCGGTAAATATCCGAGTGATCTCGGAAACACCCGAATGACGCGATATGATAGTACGCTGGGATAATAATACAATACATCAATTTAAAGTTTTTTTTTAAATATGGGTCCCGCATAGAAGGGATGATTTGTTTCTAGCGTTTAAACTGGGGTGTCTTTTTAGTACATATATCTTTGCGAGTATATGTCTCCAAATTAACAAACGTTTTTGCTTAATTAGATACCGACTTTCTTCCTTATTTGTTTTGTTTAGTAACTTGTAAGAAATTCCGTTCTCGATTTCAATGATATTTTTGCAGTTTCGTCTCATGGTTAAACGCTTATCTTTCTATCTACTCGTATATAATATTACGAGCCATTTGCAAGATAAACATAACTATTTGGATTATTTATTGTGTTTGTTTGCGTAAATTTTTCCAAAAAATTCTGCCACAATGTGACATTTTATTCAAACAATTGCTATTTAAGAATTAAGATCCCGTCATAATTCGTAACAATATCATATCAGTGAGTTTGAAAAATGTGTTCAAAATGTGCGTAATTCCACGGACAATTTTCTTGAACCACCGACTAAACGAATAAAATCCTCGAAGTCAAGTTATTTGTAAAGAAGTCTGCGATACAATTTTGTGTGAAATGAAACAACGTTTTGCATTCACCAATCAACTAACTGCGGCAAAATTATTCTATTGCGAAAAATTTACCGAGCATAGGTCAAAATTTCCCGAACATGATTTTTTTTTTTGACGGTAAAATATAATATTTTTTAAATAAAGTTCAATTAAAAGGTGAACTCAGTGCAATTTATGCTCGCGATGATTTTGCCAATGCTGATGGCGCTTTGTCTATTTTATAATACTGGTTTACTAGAAGATTTTTCTCAGACTGTAAAGTTACTTAAACTCGTATGCACTATTCCAATGACTTCTGTTGAGAGTGAAAGGTGTTACTCTACGTTAAAAAGGATAAAATCATTTTTGAGAAATCCGATGAGCCAGGACAGACTGAATGCTTTATCAATATTAAGCATCGAAAAAGAGCTAATTCAATCTATACCTGATTTCAACAAAAGGGTCATTGAGGTTTTCACTAAACAAAAAGAGCCGATAATAGAACTTCTTTATAAATAGGTATGTGATATTTTTTCTTTCTTTATATTATTTAGTACATGGATACCTACTCTGGTGAACCCCCAATTATTTTGTCCACTGGCCGCCACTGCTTGAAAGTATCATATATTTTTGTTTGTTGGTTAATTTTAAGACCCATTAATCCGGCTGTACTTGCAATGGTGTTGAAAATATCCTTTTCAGTAGCCATGCACCCATCCAAAAATGTCAGCATATAGTTAGATTTACGTGGGAATTGAAAAAAAAATCTCTCTATCGTTATAATTGAGATGACATGTTCAACAGCTAAGTTCAACAGGATTGACTTAGTCCTTAAACATTTGACCTATGCAAGTTTTCAAAATTATACGCTTCCTTGAAAGTATCATATTTTTTTGTTTGTTGGTTAATTTTAAGGCCCATTAATCCGGCTGTACTTGCAATGGTGTTGAAAATATCCTTTTCAGTAGCGATGCACCCATCAACAATGTCAGCATATAGTTAGATTTACGTGGGAATTGAAAAAAAAATCTCTCTATCGTTATAATTGAGATGACATGTTCAAGAGCCAAGTTCAACAGGGTTGACTTAGTACTTAAACTGCAAAAAATCTACTAAGAGTAATCCACGTTAAAATCACGAAATGTTGACCTAAAATAACGAATTATCAACCAGAGAAAATTAATGTGTCGTCCGAGATATGACCTTCAGTGGAATTTGGCCACCGGCTACAAGTAAGTTACTATCGTGAATGCTAATTGCTACCGCCAGCGATCGTGTGTATACTCGTATAGGGCCAGGAGACAATACCAGAGACGACATTCAATTAAGCAGCGGACCTTGAATGACCGTGAGTGCTTCGCGTATACCGAAACAGTTGTATTCAATGTTTGAATTTCTTAGAAAACCGTTGAAACAGTACAGAATTAATAGTTCTACAGAAACGCTCAATAATATTTATTAGAGGAAAATAAAGTGTAATTACCAAATAAAAAAGCATACATAAAGGCACTATCAAGTATAATTTTGTTCCAGGTGCTATTTTCTAATTCGATAAAAAATAAGAACAAGGTGCCACGTAAGCCAATTAATTAAATGCTAATATAGTTTGCACGTCAGTTAGGCCTGATTAACTAATTATTCCCACGGTGAAAACTATCCCAATTATTTTATAAAATTGCTGTTAGAGAATAAATGAAAGGGAATAATGCTTCATTAGTTTGTGGTATGCAATAGTGGTCATAAGATATGGATTCGACTCGAGATATACAACTTAACACTTCCATTGTATTCATTTCAACATGGCGTGATGGTAAAGATTCTTAATGGCAGCTAGGACATTAAAAATGGTAAGTTTTAAAAAAACCTTGACAGAGACGCTTTTTTTCTGTAACCATAAGTGAATCACATCCGAAATTTCAGAATGAAATCGTTCAATAAGATACGGAGGTCAGCACGGAGAGTTTCACACTCAAGAACTATTTCATTCTGGAGAGTCGTGCACTCTTCAAAAACTGTTTCATTCTGTAAATTTACGCATTTTTCAATGACGGTTTCATTCTAGAAAGTGCGCATTTCTAAAGGACTGTTTCATTCGAGAAAGTTGCGCAACCAAGTACTATTTCATTCTGGAAAGTAACGATTCTTCAATGACGGTTTCACTCAGCAAATAAATGTATTTAATTTAGATCGAGCCCAAATGAGAATACCGATATTTCTTAATAAGACGAAAGAAATACTTTTTCCTACGATAAAATTTTCATTAGGCTATAAATACATACATACCATTACGCCGTTTACCTGCCGGGAAAATCAGAGGACAGAACGTCAGACTTTCCGATCTCGACGCACTTCCTTCGCGGTTTCGACATCCAGGCACCTCATACAACTCCGACGATTTCTCTGACTTTTTACGTTTCATTACAAAATATTATTCACTTGATTCAACCACAATTTCTTTGGTCTTCCTCTACCACGACTTCTCCTCACATTTGCACTGTATATTTATTTTTTCAGCCTTTCTTCATTAATTTCCATCATTCTAAAGTCATGTACTGGAATTCCGCGCGCAAGATCGCCGGTTCGAACGCCGCGCTGTACTACTCCTTTCGAATGATACAGGCTTTATTTCCGTCTAGTATTCGGGGGAATAAGGATACCCATGACTTCGGTCATATCTATTCTTTAGAAAAAAAGTAAAAAACATGCCTGTGCGCTCCGATCGTCTCACTTCGGTGTGCCATTGGATCCAGTACAGGAGTATGGTTGATAAGTTTGCTGAAGTGCAACGGTTCAACAGAATTGACGTTGGAATGGCAAGGGGATCTTCGACTACAAGGTCCAGCAACGATCTAAAGTTCACTTGACACATCAGCTCAGTTCACATCCATCACTAATCACTTAATTCCGTATTCTATCATACATTGTCCCCCAACATATTTTTCCCAAAGCACGCACTTCTATAGCAACTATTCGGCTCATTTTAGTCTTTTTCTACTTTTTTGATTAGAAGATAGAGTAAATTGTAAATAAATAAATATTAGTAGAAGTAGAAGACGACTTTTCAAAACTTTACATTTCAGCCGAATACGGTAGATCGGACCCATAACAGAACCGTTAATTTACATCAAGTACGACAATAAAAAGACAATTAATCATCCTTATCACAGCTGACTTGAGTACCGCTGCTGAAACAGAAACAGGTACAACCCGAGGATGTTTGTGTAAGGTGGACAAGCGGACACCAGACAGTGGGCGAGACTCGAAGGTTACAACGTCGCAGATTGCGAAATCCAAGACATGTCGTGACCAGATTCACTATGGACTGGTGATAGATCTGACAGGAGACACGGACACGGTGATACTGTCCGAAGATGTATACATCCATTTCATGCATATCGTCACAAAAAAACAAACTAGCACCACCAAGTTGACGCGACATTAAAGAAGAGCGTTTTTAGGATTTCCTGAAAATTTAAATAAATGACAAATAAATCATAGCCCTACAGATTCATTATTTATTCATTACAGATTCAATATTAATGCGAATTATCTTTGTGGTATAATTCCGATACCACAAAAATAAATTCTGATAGCCTGATTTGAAAAATAGTAGTACGTCTTTTCAACAGGTCTGTTTAGTGACCACCGAAGTCATTCCAAAAGCCCATAGTTACGCATTGTATTGTATTACACTTTCGTTGTATATAGTACAACCTGACCAATTTATTGCAATTTGACGATTGTTTCGCCCCCTCTATACAGAAAGATAATTGGTATAGAAGAGGTGAAAATTGAGTGCTTGGATAGAAGATATTGTAGATCTGTTATCTCTACCTACCCTGCAAGGGACACGGCATGATGATATGTATGATTCACATTATTATGGTTTTCTTATGTACGTATAACATTTTATAGTTGTTGCTAAAAAGCAAAGAAGATTTTGAGTACTTGCCTGTTATTTATATTGGAAAGGAATATAAAACAATCACATAATGTATATCTGTTAATATAAATAAAAAATACGTAAAATGAATGTAATTCATTGCTAAAACGAATACGCTTTATTTATTCTTGAGGATGCTTTTGATCCACAGTTGCCATTAAAAATCGCATTACTTTACATAATCAAAAAACATTCTTCCTTCTATTGTGTTTCGAGTACATTACAGTTTTTGAAAAATCTTTATACCAACGGGAATCGATTCCGTAACCCCAGAGTAAGAAGACAGACGTTTTACCAACAAGGCCATAGAGATCCTCTAATTTGATAGTGTATTAGAAAGAACCTATTAACTTAATTGTATTGTATACTATTTTGCAATTCCTTTTATTTCTCGAATGAAACCGTTGAAAAAAACCTACGGTGCATACACCCCCACCGTAATGTATCTCCGAAATTCGCTAGCATCTCATTCTCAAAATAAATTATTAATAAATATGAATTTCTTTTTAACGAGTACCTTTAATTAAAAAAAAGACATAACATAATACTCTAATATTAATTATTATAAGGAAAGCTTACGTTTCGTAACGGCTAACAAAACTTTTGAGTTACAAAGTATTTATATTTATGCACATTGATAAATCGCAATGGCTCGCAGCATCCGACTTTGTATTCACGTCGGATGCACAAACGAGGATCTCGAAAGCGGTACCTAAAAAAACAAGCCCGGACACAGCAATGCCTGAAATCATTTCGACACACAAAAACACCCCTGAGCAATGGCGAATGGCCATATTGAACAAAAAATAGCTTCGGTATAAATACGCTTGATATCGCTATGCGGTGTATACATTTTAAACTCATTCAAACGAAATTGAACTTTGAGAAATAATGTTTATATTTATTTACTTGTTTTTATTTAATTTTTTTACAAAATACAATTAAATTTCGAGTGCGAGTTATGTAATACAAAAATACATGATGTTGCAAAAAAGATACATAGAAATATTAACCCTTTGTTACCTGAACATAGAAATAACTTGTTTATTGCATTTTTTTATTAAATATTTCTTGTACTAGGATGTTAGAGAGGGGTTAGTTTTTTTTTTTTAATTCTGAGTCATCCAAAAAAGGGTGGTACAAATTTTAACCGTCAGTGAACAAAGGCATAAAAAACGACAAATGTGTTTTGAAAATTGTATTATTATATCAATCAATTTTACAAAAACAAATGTTAATGAATTTCTACTTTCAATAAACACACTTACCTGCCATTTTCATTAACATTGTTATATCCAAAAATGAACAATAAAACACGCGTCCAATCAGTGTGACAGTCAACATTCATCTGAGATACCTGGTGACATTTTGAATAAATACACGTTCCAATTTCCAATACTGTTTTCATTGTAAAATATTAGTACACATACGTATGTGATGACAGGGATTGATCAAACAAATTTTGATGCATAATGCTAGAATGAACGTTTAAATCTGGTGGTACAAATTTGTACCGTCAGATGGCAAAGGGTTAAAACACCAACAAAATTAATATATAATTAGCAGTCAAAAGAAGGCCATACGTACAACTGCACATAACAGGCATAGGGCTCAGAATGCCCAGGGCGTATGTCATGCAAGAAAAAAACATATAAGTACTTCATTAACACATTTCAATGGACCCTCTTAAATATCCCAAAATATATTATTCCTTCTTATTTACATATTATAAATAGCTTTGTTTAATAAATTAAAGGTTTTATTAAATTTGTACAGTACTTTATTGTATTACACTTGCGTTGTCTACAGTACAACACGGCTGGTTTATTGCTACTTGGCAATTTCTAAACATTTTCTAAAAAATAAACTGGGTACCAACGGGAATTGAACCCAAAATCAAGTCTTATAAACTGGGCCAGGCAAGTAATTTTCAGCATACTGTTTCTTCAGGTTGATATTCACCGATTTGTAAGTTTTTTCCACTATTCTAAGGAGTGGAAGAAACAAAACAAATACGAGGCTTTGTGCTAAAGAAAACTTTAAGACGATAAATAATACATACATGTATGAAAAATAAGTGAAAAATGAGTCATTGGCCAATAAACAAGGCTTAGATTAATAAACAAGGCCTTTCAGAACGAGCTGGTTTTTAACTGAGTGTGGTTATTTTTTGTTTATTTCACGCAGCTTTTTTATTTAATTAGTTTTTCTTCCTTTAATGTGTAAATCGCATTTATTTGTAGTGTTATAATGACATTTTCAGTAACGAGAGTATATAATTGACAAATGTGACAATTTAAGCCGACTTAAAATAATAATTCCTAGTTAGTCAGCCAGCAGGTCAACGGTATCCAAACCTAAAAATTAATTATGAAAAAGGAATATATTCTTATATTACAAATTATGTATTTCTTTTTAAACGGCTGCTTTGTTATTCTTATATCATGTAAAGAAAAAAATTAATAAATAAGTTGAAATGATAAATTATTAATATTGTTCGTCTTTAAAAAAATACCATAATTATGTTTTACCTAATTTTTTTACTGAAAAAAAAAACAATCGAAAGTAAAAAAAAAGCACGTCAAAAGCGCTCTTAAAACTTAAATACATCTAAGATCATAATTTTTCGAAAAAGGCTAAAAGTGTATCCAGCTCAAGACCCGACGAGAATATGAAGAACCTGTGAGCTAGAATTCTAAGGCAGCGTTTGAACTTAGATAAACATATTCGCTAAACAGAATCTGAGAAGAATAACAACCTGAAAAACGCAAAATGACTACGAAAAGCTTTTGTAGATAATAAAATTATACTTCTGATATACTCGTAAGCTGAATAAATTCATTCGAAAAAATGGTTCAGGCGCTTTTAACAGAACTTTGAAAGTAATTTACGAATGAATACTGCGCTTCATAAATACTACCTTGATCAAAAAGTTTTAGGACTTAATTCATAAAAAGTTTATTCATCAAAATCGATATGCCCCCTCCCCCCCCCTCTTCAAAGTACTCCCCATCGACTGCAACGCACTTACGTCAGCGCTTGATCCAATCCTCGGAACACCGCTGGTACTCAATTTTCGGTACTATACTACTAGTATGTCCACCAGAGCCGTCTTCGATTTTTCATGACATCCTTTCGGGTGCTGTAACGCGTTCCGCGAAGCGATTTTTTAAGTCGGTTGAACAGGAAAAAGTCGCAGGGAGCCAGATCAGGTGAATTCAAAGGCTGCTGGATAGTAGTCGTGTTGTTTTTGGTCAAAAACTCATGGAAATCATGTCTTTCGCGATTTCAACGCGGTCCTTTTTTTGCATGAAATTGAGGTCTTTCGGCACCAGTTTTGCAGCGACACGTCTGAGGCCCAAATCACGAACCAAAATGTCTTGAGCGGATCCATAAACGATGTTCAAGTCCTTTGCCAGCTCTCTGATGGTCAATTTGCGGTTTTCGGCCAACATTTCTTTGATTTTATCGATATTTTCATCGGTTTTCGATTGCCACTGCGTTCGTCATCCTCGACCGACTCACGACCACTTCTGAAGCGTTCGTGCCACCAAAAAACACTTCTCCAATATTTCCAAGATCTGCGGACCTTTAACTCCGTTTTTTACACAAAATTTAATGCAAACTCGTTGATGCACAGTTGACGCCATTTTCAAACTTGTAAAAAAATCGAAAACACGCACAAAGGTATCTACCTTACTCAGTACAGCGTAACTTTTACAAATGTCAAGCTATGACGCTGAAATTTGGAGGGAAGTGTCAATGATAGATGTGGTAACCTAACAAAAAAAAAGAATTCCAATCGGGTGACTGACAGCGCCACACGGTGGCCGGTCCTAAAACTTTTTGATCAAGGTAGTATGATTGGGTTGAAAAGAAAACCCGAAAACACAGATGCTTGTCCATAAATGGTGAAGTCAAGTTATGGATTCGCGAGCAATATTTCTAAGCAAAAACATTTTTTAAATCTTTATTTCAAATTCCAGGATAGTTAGCATCGAAGGAACCGGCTGATTTTTTTATTGAATGAAACCAAAGTAAACCATTAAAGGTCCCTTATAAGGCACATTCAGTTGATGAAAAGCAACGGGCCATATCGAAAATTTTAACTGGATATTTTTCCAGACATAAAAACAACGACGGCCTCCGTGATCTAGTTGGTAAGACCCATGCTTCCTACCCAGGGGTTGCGGTTTCGATTCCCGTGATGCCAGAGTTTTCACTTACGGCGATTAATGCCGATTTTCGTGTACAGCCTCTTCAACGTCTTTCTGATTGGTTAAAAGAGATCGCGACATCGGAATAAATAAACCAAGTTATATACATTTTTTTAACCTGGCGAGTTATTGCCATGTGGCAATCTCTTCCAACCAACCAGAAAGATGTTTTTATATGCCCTAAGTGTTAACCAGACTGGAATCCTATTTAAAAAATCTGGGTTCCAGCGGGGATCGAACCCGCAACCTCCGGATCGGCAGACAAGTGTCTTACCACCAGGCGTACGACACTAGTGTAATACGATACATGGACTAGAATAAAATATTAGTTAAATATTAATTTTCACAAATTTCAATTTTACTATATGCTTATAAAATAATTTGTTTTTCATTTCCCTTACGACAAATCCGTATGGGGGTCGGGTACAGGATATTAATCTCAATATAGAACTTACAACCTTCGCGACCTAGTGACAGGAGGCTTATCTTAAACCAAGTATTTTCGAATTCAATTTTGTGATGGTATCCGTGTTTTATTTTCACACATATGCCTTTAAACATTATCGTGCTGAACTGAAGAAATTTCAAAAATCTCGAAGTTGGTAGTATGAACCGACTGGAAGCATTCGAAATGTGGATGCACCGGAGAATGCTACGGATACCCTGGACGGATATGATCAGCAACACGAGGGTTCTTCAAAGAGTCAAAGTTGATAGACAGTTGCTGACTAATATTAAAATCCGAAAGGTGTCCTACTTGGGTCATGTACTTAGAGGAGAAAAGTGCAAATTACTGCACCTGATCATCCAAGGCAAAATAGAAGGCCGAAGAGGTGTTGGCAGGAGGCAAATCTCCTGGCTCCGCAATATACGTGATTGGACTGGCATAAGGGGCGTTGGGGATCTTTTTCGGGTTGTCGGGGACAAATATGTCTACTCTCAGTTGATATTCAACGTTGGGGGGACCTGACATGACACTGGGAAGAAGAAATTGCTACATATTCGACCTTTCAATATTTTGAAGTCTTAGAGTGCTGCCATAACAGAGGGCCTTGTTGCGCTCGACTTGATCATTCCATTGGATCAGTGGTATATCTGTCTCGCCGCCACTCAACACTGCCTCTTAGAGCGAGTCTTATCAAATTCTCCCTCCTCTCCTCTATGACGTACATGGCCAAATAACTTAAATACTCGTCGCAGACAAATTGTGGACAACCTGTCATAAACCCCAAGTTACTAGATGATTGGTGCGCCTCGCAGTCCAAGATATGCTCAACATCCGAATCCAATATCACATCTCAAATGCATCAACTTTTTTCTCTCGTTTTTCCCCTAAGTGTAGGTCTCGTTTTCCCCAGGTCTTTGATCCATATTAGATATATAAAACATAAATTCAACGGTCCTAACAACAATCAACATTATACACCCTAACAACAGTCCACGGAGCATTTCTGCTAAACCCAATAATAAATACGTTGTATAACGCTGGAAATTTCTTTGATTTGTCGTCATGAAGCTTTCCACTTGCGTAACATTATACATCGCCGGACTTAAGGTAAGAATAGAATTTATAAGAAAAGTGTTTTAATATGAAATGTTACATATTATTGGTTTCATTTCTTCCAGTCGAGGTGACCGATCCGATCCGATCCGATCCGTCTATCTTACGTAAATAATAACATAATACGTGACGCAACAGGTGGAAGCGAAAACAATTGCGTAACAGATTCTTGGAATGGAAGGTTTTCTTTGCAATTAGATGAATGCCAAACGCGAAAAATTAAATAAAGCTTCTAATAATAAAACATGCTCCAAAGAATAACGACTGACGAACCTTGACAATTCTTCTACTTCACTCGTATGGTTCAGGTTTCTCATCCGTGATACAGTTTTAGGAGTAGAATAGTGGATTTCCTCCCGATCCCGGAAATTAATATATTGGACACTCCCCTCCACGATGTGGCCGACAGACTGGACAGACAGACATTCCTCGTGAGCACAATCAAATCTAGGAACCAATCAAACCCCACCTATGCAAGTCGTATACATTGCATTAATGGCCGTGAGGCTATTATTGTACCAAGACTATTCATTCAGTGTACATCACAATCTTCGTGGCAGGTAAAATCCTTGGACAAACACAAGGTTACCTTCCGACTAGGAACCATTGTCGCCGCCAGCTATTTGACATTTATCTCCGTTAATTCTTGTCCCTCGATCTTGAAAGGTCGTCGGGATCTAGAGCGAGTCGAAGGAAGGCGGGAAACACCTACGGACATTGATAGTGTTTAATTTCGAGACAACTTCTGGTATTCCCTTATTAAAACGTCTTCGTATCGTAGATAAGGAGGCAGCAGGTTTTCAAGAATCGGAAGCCAACATTAACTATAAGGCGTGACATTCCGAGTCAGTTAACGCACAATCTCAGATTGGTCTCTGTAGCGTTTTTCGTTTCGCTATATTGCTACAATAAGTTAGGCTCAAACGTTTGGTATAGACACAATCACTGTCATGTCACAGAATTTCGAATCGGGTTGTTTGCGATTCACCAATAATAAAAAAAAATGTGCAAAGCTTATGATAGGATTCACAAGTTGGCAAAGTTTATATAATACAAAACTACGAAAGAAAAATAAATAAATGGAAACGGTGATCTTTATTATATTACAAAACTGACACTTAGGATCTGGGACAGACACGCCTGGAGGAGTATCGTGGCAGCGCTGGATCCTCGATCCTGATAGATAAGAGATAGAAAAGAAAAGATGAAAATGATGGAAAAATTAAATATACATAAACTATATTTCATTCAATATATATGAATAAAACTCAATAATTCGGTTTACATATTTATTGATTAAACAGTTAACGAGTTAATGTTACAATACGATATATACTCGTATACTGATCCCTGAGCCAGCGATATACAGACGGAAAAAGAAGTTTGAAATATACTCGTAGTATACGTAATCAAAGAAAAGAAGTCCTTATGGCGGTACAAAACCGACGTCGACTTTTTAAAATGAAACACAATAGTAGAAGCCGTCGTGTTTGTTCAAGAAGAAACTTGTGTTTTCGTCGAAATAAATTATAAAGTAACAAATAATACACAATCATCTTCAAAGGCACGAAAGTTTCGGGATAATTGCAAAACTTTACGGCGCGATCGCCTCATGTTTCGCACACACCTATTGTTTTATTTTAATTAACCCTTTTCCAAAGTGACGACATTTCCAACCAAAGTAGCGATGGATGATGGAGTGATTAATTAAAAAAAAAATTAAAGAAATTTTTACGAGAAAAAATAAATAATAACGAAAACGCAAATTGAACGAAAACACAACACACAGGTTAATTTTATTCCTTATTACAAAAGAGGAAAATTCGCATTCGTTCGCTTTCGAGTTCTGAGAAAACAGAAATAAACATTCTGAGACGTCGAATAAAGCTTGAAAAATATAAATTGTTTTACGTTTGGAATGGAAATCTTTATTATGTAAAACGGTAGCAAAGTATATGACAGAAAAAGGAATAAACATTAGGTTAAATATCCCAAGAACTTATTTTACGGGGCGGTTTAAGGACAGTGAATATCACCGAGTTTTGTATCATAAATTATAGCAATTTGATATATCATACATTTGAAGTTAAAGTGTTAACACAACGATACAAACCCACTGAGATCTGGGGACTTCTCACATATGACGTTTGGCCTAGTCGAGTTGTCCAAAAATATTTTAATCAGAATAAGGGGTAATTCATATTGCATTGTATTAGACTATCGTTGTATACAGTACAACCTGGCGGGATTATTGCCGTGTGGCAATCTCTTCCAATCAAACAGAAATATGTTAAATAGGCCTTAAGTGAAAACAAGAATGGAATACTACAAAAAAAATTGGTTCCTCGGGGATTTGAACACACAACCTCCGGGTTGGGAGACAGGCGTCTTACCAATTAGGCCACGGAGATTGTTCATCCTACTTCTTGATCAAAACGAATTTGCTAAATAATTACGTGAAAATTATGGTTCGGCACCAATTTTCACAAAAACACGTGTGAAATGGTTAATTAAAGAAAAAAAATCGCACGAAAGATAAATTCTAAATATTGAAGAAGCATCACCTTCACGCCATTCCCCTATTAGGGTTAGCAGATAAAATATTATATCTTAGCACACATCATTCGCTTCTGATACGTCCATACAACTCGTCATGCATACATATTTACCATCAAGTCATCTCCCTATCGGAGCAGGTGTCAGGAAAGCGCGCCAGTCTTTCATCATCCTCTTGTCTTACATATCATTCACTTGTTCCAACCATTATTTACTTGATCTTTCTCTACCACGCCTTTCACTCACATTTGCACTGTATATTTAGTACATAAGTCTTTCTTCATTCATTCGTTCTACATGCCCAAACCGTGGCAGAGCACTCTTCTTCATCTTTCTTAATCTTCCACTAGCCTTAAGTTGTTTACATTCATCCCTAACCATTTCGTTTCGTATTCTGCCATCCATAGCCACCCAATAGAGCACGCAATTTTACAGTATTTATTCGGCTCCTTTAAGTATTTTTCAACGCCCTCGTTCTCCTATACATGAAAGTTGGTACCAAAATACTGTTGTGGTCCATCAATTTATAAATTTCAATGAATTTATGAATTTAAACGAAAATACAACAGATAAAATGTGTTGAAAAATTAATACTTTTTTACTGTCTGAAAAATACCTGCCTTGGAAAATGCATCAGTTAAATAAGGCACGTGAGTGAAACACAAAATATTACATTTCAAAAGAAGGTTATAATAATAAAAAAAGTAAACGATAAATAAAAAACTATTACAATTCTCAATAAAATACCTCTTTTTTGTTATAAAGATAAAATTTAATGAACTAATATACACTGGCGTGTATACTCCTTCATATATCACAGCCATTATTTAAGGACAACTTCTTTCCAGTGTCATGTCAGGTCCCCCAACGTTGAATATCACCTGAGAGTAGACATCTTTGTCCCCGCCAGGCCGAAAAAGATCTCCAACGCCCCTTATGCCAGTCCAATCACGTATATTGCGGAGCCAGGAGATTTGCCTGCTAACACCTATTCGACCTTCTATTTTGCCTTGGATGATCAGGTGCAGTAATATGTACTTTTCTCCTCTAAGTACATTACCCAAGTAGGACACCTTTCGGATTTTAATATTAGTCAGCAACTCTCTATCAACTTTGTCTCTTTGAATAACCCTTGTGTTGCTGGCCATAAGGAGAACTAATCATTATAATTCATCTCCATAATAAAATAAAAACTAAATACGAAGAGTTGAAACAATACAATGCGTTAAATAAATCTTATAAAATACGAGTATATTGAGCTTTCCATTCAGATGGATGGTTATTTTCATAAAGTACAACTAAATTGTCTTAATTTCAAGGCAATTTTATACGAAATGACATAATAATCGAATTGGCATTATCTTAATGTAAGCGCCGATTTAAAGTAGCACAATTTACGTAAACGACGAGAAACAATTCTGTTTATTGGTTCTTGGAAAGTAAGTATTTGGTAATACGTAGATCGGTATATATAGATACAACAAAGAAAAATGTACGCGTTTTTCTCCATTTCAAAGTTTTGTCTTTATACTGTGACATTTGCCTCCGAATGACGTAATATATAGAGCTACCGAAAACACATCGGCTGTCTCAAAATATTATGAACCATGTTCATGAGTATCGAATATTCAGAGGATATTTATTTGAAAAATATTTTCTTTTATCATCATCATCACGCCATGCCCTTAATATATTATTATATTTAATTACACTTTCGTAGTCAACAGTACAACCTGGTGGGTTTATTGCAATGCGCAAAATCTTTTAACCGGGCAGAAAGATGTTAAAGAGGCCTTAAGTGAAAACCAGACTGGACCCCTTTTTAAAATATTGGGTTCCAAAGAGAATCGAAATCGTATCCACCGGGTGGTTGAAAGTCAGGCGTCTTACCAACTAGGCCACGAAGGCAGAGACAACATAATTCCTTTGTATACTTATTTTGCTTATATATTATTATAAAGACTTCACTCTTCTCCTTTTTAAAATGATTCATTCGATTGTTCCACGTTTTCTAGGTCTTCCCGATCTTGTCACCCCTTCTTTACTACTTGTGTAGATTATTTTTTCAGAGCTTTCGTGGCCAGATCGATAAAACGCTTGACTTTCAACTCAGGGATCACGGGTTCGATTACCGTTGAAACCCGCCATTTTTTCCTTATAAGTCTTCGTCTTTTTTAAAAAAATGTCTTTAATGCAAAATTTTATTTTGCTCTACAGTCGAGTGTTCTGTTATACTCGTATGTTTAACAAACTTCTACTAGATAAGACTTATCATTGAATGGCTATAAGAAAATTAGGCTGTATCAAGAATAAAAGGAAGACACTTTCTGTATCGGCGCAACGGCGGATTGGTTTCAATATAGTATATATATTTTCTATTACATGAATCATGGCTTCTGCTTTACGAATAAATAAAACTCATTTAAATACATAATTGAATATATCGTTTTCTACTATCATTCAGTTTTATTAGTAAAACGTAAGTATTTAATGGGATTATTATGAAAATCGTTTGCCATATACGTATTTTATGTCATTGGTGGATACCGTCGGTGTGAATGCTAAAATTTATTTACTACAAATCCACAGGTGTAAAATGTTTTTGTATGGCAACTCAAATAATTCATTGATCTCCATCCAGCCCCGCACTCCGCGGTTCAAAGAGCAGTTGTTAAAGGTAGCCCTGTTGCGTATCTTACTTGATCAGTCCGACACAGTGGGACTCTTCCTATTGTGCGTCGTCATTTCACAATTTTAATTTATCAAAGGTTTCGGCTTGAACTTTGTGGAACTCCATATAAGAATATTTAACGATAAATCAATTTGTTAACCAATTAATTAAATTAATCCCCGCAACACTTATTTTTATCTTCTATTCCGAATCTCTCTTCAGGCCTCGGAATACGAGGTAGAAACATGCGTAGCAGGGATTTAAATAATCAATGAAATAAAGTTATTTATTGTAATTTGTTTTATCAAACGTATTTTTATAAATACTATTTCCTGTCGGGAAAAAAAATTCAGCGCAATTAATCTGAATGCAATACGCTAGCTGTTGTACTAGGTTAGCTCAATCATCATGCTATACTGAAATTAAAAGACACTTACAATTGATTATGATACAGCACAATGCCTACAGAGCATAACATTTCTATATTATTTCATTTGCAAGATGCTCCCTCAATATTAGGTCCTTACATATGAAATTGGCGTTTTGCCGTACTGGCAACTTTGATCTCAAATATCTTCTCTTTGGTTAGGAATTCCAAATTCAAATTTATACAGCTATTTACTCAAGTATTTGTGTTTCGAAAATTATAATTCATTTGTTTTTTCCTCAATTGTTTTTTTTCTTTGCGTCACTCAGTTTACAAAATGGAAAACTTGAAATATCGCGTTATTTACGAGTACGAGTTCCACCGTGGCACCAGTGCTGCAGAAACGGCTCGAAGGATTAATGATGTGTATGGCGACGGTGCCGCAAAAGAAAACACAGTGCGTTTTTGGTTCCAACGTTTTCGTTCTGGAAATTTCGACCTGCAGAACAAGCCCCGTGGACGGCCGGAGACCAAAGTTGTTAATGAAGAATTGAAGGCTATTGTGGAAGCGGATCCATCGCAAACCACATCCGACTTAGCTGCAGGCTGCGGTGTTAGTGATAAAACTGTTTTAATCCACTTGAAGCAAATTGGGAAGGTGAAAAAGCTTGAAAGGTGGGTACCTCACGAATTGAGTGAAGCAAATCAACAAACGCGCGTTGACTGCTGCGTTGCATTACTCAACCGGCACAATAATGAAGGGATTTTGAATCGAATCATTACCTGTGATGAAAAGTGGATCCTGTATGATAATCGGAAGCGCTCATCGCAATGGCTGAACCCTGCCGAACCAGCCAAACCATGCCCCAAGCGAAAATTGACTCCAAAAAAGTTACTTGTGAGCGTTTGGTGGACTAGTGCTGGTGTCGTTCACTACAGCTTTCTTAAATCTGGCCAGACGATTACGGCAGATGTCTATTGTCAGCAACTGCAAACCATGATGGAAAAGCTAGCTGCTAAACAACCGAGGCTGGTTAATCGCTCTAGGCCACTGCTGCTTCATGATAACGCTAGACCACACACTGCACAACAGACGGCCACCAAATTAGAAGAGCTTCAATTGGAATGTCTAAGACATCCACCGTACTCTCCGGACCTTGCCCCAACAGATTACTATTTTTTTCGAAATTTGGATAACTTCTTGCAAGGGAAAAAATTCAACTCCGATGGGGCAGTCCAAACCGACTTCAAAGATTTTATTGATTCCCGTCCGAATGGTTTTTTTAGTAAAGGGATCGATGAACTACCTATGAGATGGCAAAAGTGCATAGATAGCAATGGTACATACTTTGATTAAATAAATATATTATATTAAAAAAAAATCAACTTTATGTTCCTCCCAAACAAAACGCCAATTTCATATGTAAGGACCTAATATTAAGATTGTTTAGCTTGTCATTTCGAAATTAGAAGACACAATTGATTATGATACAGCACAATGCCTACAGATCATAACATTTCTATATTATTTCATTTGCAAGATGCTCCTCAATATTTAGATTGTTTAGCTTGTCATTTCGAAATTAGAAGACACTTACAATTGATTATGATACAGCACAATGCCTACAGATCATAACATTTCTATATTATTTCATTTGCAAGATGCTCCCTCAATATTAAGGTTGTTTAGCTTGTCATTTCGAAATTAGAAGACACAATTGATTATGATACAGCACAATGCCTACAGATCATAACATTTCTATATTATTTCATTTGCAAGATGCTCCCTCAATATTAAGATTGTTTAGCTTGTCATTTCGAAATTAGAAGACACTTACAATTGATTATGATACAGCACAATGCCTACAGATCATAACATTTCTATATTATTTCATTTGCAAGATGCTCCCTAAATATTAAGATTGTTTAGCTTGTCATTTCGAAGTTAGAAGACACTTACAATTGATTATGATACAGCACAATGCCTACAGATCATAACATTTCTATATTATTTCATTTGCAAGATGCTCCCTGAATATTACGATTTATTAGTTTGTCATTTTGAAAACAAAAAAAAAACTACGTGATAAATAATCCCTTCGAGACCGTGATCTAATATGATAAGAATGAACAAGGTAGAAATGTCACTAGTGGGGACTGCGAGTGAACTCTGGATAATGAGACAATCGTGTGTTTTATGATTGTATTTTACATGACAAATATGATTTACTAAATGGTGTATATCTTGGCCGCGTCCAATGAATGTTGCATATCTTCTGTTTTCAGAAAACTTATCCACTTAAGAGACTGATTGTTATTATTTTCAAGTTTAATCAGCAGAAGCTTTAAATTGTTTTTGTTTTTTAAATTTATTTTTTTTGATTTTGATGTGGTGGCACAAATCACCCTACTGTGGACGGAGTGCCTAATAAAAATTATAATAATGGTATATTTCATATACTGATTAAATTTCACGGTTTGTTATAATAATTACGAAAGAAAAAACAATCTCTGAAAGCTGCATATCGCAATGTTACATAAGAATATATTTTAAGAGAAGCATTTAAAACTGATTAAGGTTTCTTGTCGACTAATTGTAGTTTTATTTGTCTCAACTATATTATACGTCTAAATAAAAGTTATTTAGTATTTTGCTAAATAAGTCAAATAGTTATGGACATGATTAACTTTAAAGACCTTTTAATATGTTATGAAAGTTGATAATGTTTGTAGATGTGATTATAGTCACTTTTTCGTATAAACTCACAATCAAAAGACAGTATACGATAATCATTTTTTTAAAGTATACATAGATGACAATACGGGTATGCCAGAAGTTCATTCTGCGTTTAATATTATATAAATTGATAGAAGAAAATATCGGAGGTCCGAGATGATCAATTTTAGAAAGACATCATAAAAAAAATAACACAAATGCTCGTAATAGAAGATTTTGCATGATCACACAGAAAACTTGAATGAAACAAAAAGAGAAATTTTGGATAAAAAAATTAAAAATATTTGTTCTCTCCGACTATAAGGCGTAATAAAATGTATGATCAGAATGTATTGTCATCATTTTTACCATCACACCATATCAAACATTAAGGTAGCCAGAGAAACCCAATTTCCACTTATTTCTATGTTGATATGCGTAGTATGCTTCTGCCGCGTCCATACGATTCGTCATACATACTTTCCTATCACAAAAGCTCTTCACTATTCTCTGTTTCAGCATTGGATTCCTGTGGTCCTGTCACGTTTTCCTAGGTCTTCTCAAAGATCACTAGCATTTATTTAGCGACAATTATGATGTCCCTTTTGTAAGTTCAAAAATACAGTCATTTTAGTAAAACTTTAGCAGCTGTATTGAAATCAGGCCAGAGTCTAGAAATATGCGAATAAAGCAGACCAGAATAAGCAGGATAACAATTATCCATACGCGATACATCGAATAAATGAATAAAACAGATATTTTTCATAAATCTTTCAATGGAACGTTATCTGACGATTGAGTAGCATTTCTCCTTAACGGAGTCAGCCTCGAGAAACAAGCGTAAGCAGTGTGCTGTCTGCCGCGCTACGCCCACGGGCTGAGCAAATTGAAACACACAGCTACACAAGTATCGCGAACAAAGAGTCTTAAATATACCGAGCCAACCCGGGAGTGGGATGGACGAATCAATACAACACATTACGCCGGATCACGCCGCTAGTTGCGAGTCAAAGCGGACCGGACCGCCTTACGTCTTATTCAAACAATCAAAAATATACAAAAATAGAGATTAATAAGCAAGAAAGTTGGAAACACAATAATAATTTAACTTCTACAGAAAATATTGATGAAAAACAATTGGAAAAATATACGCTAAACCATGCTGGATGGAAGCTATAGATAATCTTATGAACAAAAGTAGACTGACAAACTATCCTATGGGTACTAGCTTTGATATTGGTGTTGATTGAGAACTGACGTTATGATACATAACATACGAGTACACCCTGTCGCGAGCTCTTAAATAAACATCGTGACCCCTATAATAGCCCTTGACGACTTATCTCCCTCTATTCCAGCACTTCGCCGTTCGAAGATCAGTTGTTAAGAAAGTATTGTTGCGTCTCTTACTTAATCAGTCCTACGTATTTGGATTCTTTCTCTTGTGCGTCGTCTTTTCAAGCTTCCAGTAATCACAAGTCTTTTCAAACTGTCTCCTTGGTCATAAGCAATGTGCCCAAAGAATCTTAGGACTCGTCGTAGGCAGATTGTCGACAATCTGTCAACGATTCTCAGTTAGTCGAGAATGGAGGCATGCGTTAGCCTTACCTTCCATGGAATTCGTAACATCCTTCTCCAGTACCACAATTCAAATGTTATAATAGAAAGTTTTCTATTTAAAAAATTAAGATTTTATTGTCCTTAAAGGTTCTACAAGTTATTTTGTATCCATAGTAGTATAAACATATTGAATTGTATTACACTTTCGTTGTATACAGTACAACCTGGCGGGATTATTGCCATGTGGCAATATCTTCCAGCCAACCACAAAGATGATGCGTCTTACCAACTAGGAGGCCACGGAGATCGTCATACATACGTAGCTGTGGACAAATATTTTGAAGACTTTAGACACATATTTCCGTAAAGTTGATATTTAAGCATCGCTGGGAAGTGTATTCAGCGCCAATAAGGTTATATTGATAAATAAAAATGTTTCCAAACGTACTCTATGTATGTGTTTTTTTCGAGCCTGCAATTTTTTTAGTCTACCCTCGTAAATAGTAATTTTGAAAAATAAAAATCGATAAACTCGAAGTAACAAATATTCGTTGCGTTTCTGAACATGCTGCATAAATGGATTGTGGAAACATTTATAACAGTTGATTAATTTTGGTTG
This sequence comes from Odontocerum albicorne, assembly GCA_949825065.1. Lineage (NCBI taxonomy): Eukaryota > Metazoa > Arthropoda > Insecta > Trichoptera > Odontoceridae > Odontocerum > Odontocerum albicorne. The sequence goes on along the minus strand of OX463853.1, from coordinate 11,910,269 downwards.
CAAGAAATTGCTACCTAACCTAACCCAACCATGTACACAAAATAATGAAAATAAATAAATAATAACTAAATAATACGAAAATAAATAAATAATACGAAGGTGGTGTATCTTCATATAAAATAAAAATTCCAGCAACCTAACATTTTGACTACTAACCTCAAGAAATTGTCAAGGGGTCGAATGTTACATGTTAAGTAAGACGAAAAAAGAAGCTTTAAGATGTATTCCATCACATTCACTCAGACCTTTGTCGTCCCAGCTAATACTGAAGGTGGACTAGTCAGGCAACAGATAATGCTTCGGGAGTTTGTGCTTATAACGGAAGGGTAGGTCGGATTTACTCTCGTAAGCCCCCAGGGCAGCGACTAAGGGAACAAACACTACTACTACATCAAATAGAAGTAGCATGCTCATATAGTATGTCATAAGTGAATGTGATGGAATACAAGTAGCCTGAACGAGTGGACTTGTTTTTGCTAAATAATTAGTGTAAGAATTGTTATCTAGTTATAAGTAGTATGTAGGTGTTAATTATTTCTAAGAAATCATATATTAAGATTGAAAAAAAAATTATATGTAGGAAAATAAGAGTAAGTAAGTTCATCAATTATAACATATAATTAAGATAAGTTAAGTAATAAATGTGTATATAGGTACAGCCTTGACAAATGTTTATACAATAATTTACTTTGTTTAATAAAAAAAAAGTATGTCATATTAATTAACAAACACTACTACTACATCAAATAGAAGTAGCATGCTCATATAGTATGTCATATTAATTAACAAACACTACTACTGCATCAAATTCAAGTGACATAAGTTCTAAATTAAGCAGTTACTCAGATTTTCTCCGCCGGGTATTGAATCCAAGACATGAAGAATAAATAATTAACCCGTAATCCAGCGATCATCGGCGTCGGCAACGTTATTTTATTTGCCTTTTATGCGAATCCTTCCAGATATGTTCAGGCAGATGTCCAGTCCATATCAGTGGAATGCATTTAAATAAATTAACAATATTTATAAACAAACACATTAATTAAACGTAGACATAAAAACAAGTTGTTCTTTGAATTCATGAATATTAATGTTGCCACGTGTTTTAAAAGCAGTCATTTAGATTTTGCTCAAATTCTAGAAACGTTATGTACAATAAACAAGCGATACATTAACAATATTTTGGACGTACGCCAACTCAATGCTCCAGTTAACGAAGTAAATCACTTCATTGCAAAATAAAAATTATTTGAAAATGTTTCGAATAATACAAGTTTCGCTGTGAGTGGTGTAGTTCGTCTCAGTGCGCAGAACAGTGATGCCAAACTCAGAACATTATTAATAAAATTTTAAACTTATTTTCTAGGCCAGAGTATAAAGTATACACCCTTTCATAAAACCATAAAATAAATTCAGGGGTAGAGTGGAATATGTCGCAAGAGTTGTCAGGTCAAGTCGGCGATATGGAGCATTTTAACCCCTGGACAAAATAACTCATCGCAAAAAATATATATTTAATTCTTCATATAAGCTGTTGCTTCTAATGTCGAAATCGTATATACGTGTATATTATATTGTACATATATACAAATTCGGTTAATTGGTTCTTTTTTCTTAAATTAGCATTGTGTTTCATTTATTCACTCCCGTGGTGTTTCTTAACATATCCAAATTTATGATGGGATCATGTTTAAGATTATGGCTAGGAAACAACATCCCATTAGTCGAGCATTCGGATTTAGAACCACTTGAGTGGGCAAGTAACTTAGAGGTTCGTCGTCTTAACCAAACTGGGACTCTTTCTTTCTTATTTTTTAGGAAGCATCAGCAATCAATCCCCTGGATGGAAGACAAGCGTTTTATCATAAAGAAATCATATTCATACAAAAAACCGAGGATGTTTGGGAGAAATCGTAAAAACGGTGTATCATTCCGATTACACAAACACACTTAAATTAATAAAAATGAACAAAATAAATATTTTTTATCTATCGTTGGAAATAACATATCTAGCCTTTTTCGTTCTCAAGTTTGAACTATCACATTCACTGACTCGGTCCAAGAATCCGATATCTTGAATCGCCCAAGCAACTAATTGGTGGTCTTTTCTAAAGCATAATATTGGCAACAGTAGACCCAAGCAAGACACTCCTTAATTTACTAGATCGACGACATGGCAAAGGACGGCAAAGATTAGAAAAAAAAGGTATTTCCTTTATTCCATCCTACCACATTTGGAATAGGTTATTCTAGTATGCCACCTCTAAGATCCAGGTTCTAAATTGTCTCATGCTCAATTTGATTCCTCCTGAGCTCGTCCTCAAATCATATTTCGGTGGTCTCACTCTTATGTTGGTAGATATACATATTTTGAGATATTAATACGGCTGTTAATTGATCAAATTGATTAATGAATCATATTTATAATGAATTAAGGTACTGAAATGATTTCACATTTGGAATAGTTTCCCGGGCTACCGGTTGGAAGTTCCTGTCGTAGACGTAATAAGCATGTCCACATAGACATTTCTAAATGTTGCTCAGAGTACCACGTACATGAAAGTGTGTGTATGTCTGAGATCGGAATTATATTTATCTGAACAATGAGTATGTAAACATTTTTCTGGAGTGTTTTTATACAAGTCGCTTTGAAACCTAAGACGCTTAAATATTTTCACATTTCATTTCTAGGTATTATAATATGGAAAAAAGAAAGGTGATACACAACTGTATTGTTGACATTTTTTGACGGCCATGCATCCAAATTTATGTGCTCCCAGCCAGTGAGCAATGATAAGGTGATTAAATACAAGTACATTGAGAAAACAGAAGCGCCATCACAAATTGAAATAATACCACGTTCATCAAATAAGAATACTAATTTCATATCTTCGATGCATTAGACATTATAAACTTTCATAACACTCGATGTATTGGAATATGATATGGATTAAGCAAGGCAGAACAAGACATGTCATCAGCAACCGTTCTGCTTCCAGTATTTAACATACTGCTCCCTTTTCTACTACCACCATTAACAGGTGTAGAACGAATTCCCAAGAGTTATTGGGTGTTTCCATCCTTAACATTTAAACTACGCCAAAAAGGATATGGCGTGATGATGTTCATTTGTGTATATCGAACTAGATGCTGATTGTTAGAAATAAATCGCTGTATAACGACATACCCAACCCACCAGGTGTTTCATGAGTAAACATATAAATAAATACAAATCAATAGCACATTAACGATTGTTCAAGAGTATATGAGCAACAATTACCACTTTTTATAAACGTAGTTACATCGAAACACTCCCTTTATCCGGTGAGAGCAGACCTTTAATATATAAGGTACACGCAGGCTGTAAACCAAGGACGACAGGCCGGTTTGATTCTACATTAAGATTGACAGTTTAACTTATACGGTGTACGGTGAGAAAAACAAGCATTGCGGACATTCACATGGAATCAGTAGCAATCTTCGCTTCGAATACAAGAGGAAGAACCTTCCACTTGCTACAATGCAGACGTACTAGATATTTTAATTGAACCTCTATTCCACACACTGCAATTTCTTGCGAGCGATAAATCATAACCCTTCGAAATTAAGTAATCAATAACAAAGCCTTAATAAATTTAGATATCTCGATGAGAAAAACAATCGAGTGCCATAAATAAAGTAAAATAACTTGAGGCAAAACCCTGCTAATCTATACTTAGTTGTTTAGTTCCGCTACTTTAAATACCTTTCCTTAAATAAGAATAGATAAAAATGAAAACAATGTAAGTCGCTTTAATTGTTTTTATTTTATCAATTTGTATTACTTAACATCCTAGGTAAAGAAAACATCATAAACACATTCTAAAAACCGGCCCTGTAACACAGGGGTCGCCAAACTACTTAAACGAAGCAAGACAGCACTTATTAAAACAAATAAAAATGCACCACAAAAACCAAAACGCCTTAAATTATAGAATAATGCTGTCTAGGCAAAAAGTTCTATAAATATAGGTTGAATTATTTATCAACAATAATTGATCATATACACGTTGCATGGAAATTTAAGAGTACATATTTCGAGGATTTAAAAAAAAATTGCCAATAAATTTATAAAATAATTGTTTTCTGGAAAAAATACTTTCCTAAATGATAGTTTATCGAATGCCATAAGAATGTATCACAGTCGACCGTTCACCGACTCCTGCTGAAATAAATTATAAAGTTGACGAACAAAGACGGGAGACAACGGAAAGTTCGTAATTCGGATGATATTACACCTGCTACGAGAGACAAAAACCCAATTATCAAAGTTTTAAAGTCGGCTGGAATGGGCTTAAAAAGGCGATGACAATATTATTTATAAGTCAAAGAAATACCCCGAGACGCCAACGGCAATAGTTAAAATATTACTTTTCAGACATAGCAATTTTTCAGCATCACAATTTCAAGCGCGTATTTCTTTGTTCGTGATACCAAATATAACGTAAATAAAAGGGGTTATATTTCGCGCAAATTGTTTTTTTTATGTAACTGTTATAATTTTTCGTACAAAACGAATAGACACCTCGTCTAGTGCTGCCAATAGTTTAATTTTTCTTTACAAATGTTTGAAAAGAGGAAGAAGTACATTCTGAGATGGTTTGGGTAGTACGAATGAATGAAGAAAGACTAACAAATGTACAGTGCAAATGTGGATCTAGGAAATTAAATGTTGAAAGGTAATGTAAAAAGTCAAAGAAATCATAAGAGTTGAAGAGGCCTAGTTGTGGAGATATAGAAGCGGCCAATAATGTGTGTTGAAATATAATAGTTGGGTCCTTTGTCGCCTGTTTCCCCCGACAGGGAAACACCCTTATGATATCTAGTAAGTCCAGCATTCAAAACGAACTTCGTGGTCAAGTTGATAAGGCGTCTATGTTTAAACCCGAGGGTTACACGGGTTCGATTTTCGTTAGAATTCAATTTTTTTTAAATAGTTCCCAATCTGGATTTCTTGTAAGGATTTCTTGAACGTTTTTTTCATCGGTTGGAAGAAGTTACTATATACCCGTCAGGTCGTACTATACATAGCGAAACCTTTATACATTATAATAAATATATATTTGGGGAGGACCTCTTAAGAAAATTAAAAGTTCAATTTAACACGGCGGAATAAAGAAAGGAAAATAATATTACGGTTAATACTGCTTTACACGAGCCGGAATCGCATGCAAATTTCTAAAAAAAATGTCAATTTTTGTCGATCACGTTCTAATATTTAGTAATTTTATTTATCCACGATCTCTGCTGAACTCAAAATAAAATTCTACATTTTTTATGCAGCCAACTAATGAAATTGAAGTTGTCAAAAATATATTTGAATGGAATATACTCGTAGTATAATTTCAAGTGAAACTTCAAGTTGAACTCAAAATATAAGGACGATTAGCTAATACTGATGTTCTCAAGTGTCCGGCCTTAACAAGTTACAGGGTGTATGGACAGATATCTCGCCAGCCATGTCCACGCATAATCAGGTGATACTACAATAAAAATTTCATACTTCTACCCTCAGCAGTACGTGAAGTAAAGCCGATAGAAGCGTATTTATTTACTCAGTGTCACTGGCTCGCCATACAATAAATAGCCTTGTCAAACTGCGCATTGTTTCGTTAAAAATCGAATATCGCACGGTTATCAAGTGTTTTCAAAAGAAGGGAAAAGACCGACAGAAATTAAACGACGTTTAGATGCTGTTGACGCAGAATGTTCCAAAAAAGTTATGAAAGATAATGCGGTAGAAATGAGTGCGTTACGTAGAATGTGTGGGAAAACAATATATGATAGAATAAGGAATGAGGACAAAAGGAAATTATGCAGACTATAAATATATGCAGTGATTAGTTGAATAAAGGAGCGTTGAGATGGTTTGGTCAACAGTGTAGAAAGCACAAAATATTGAGGAAAATCCAGAAAAAAACGTGGCAGGATCGAAGGAATCAAATTCTGAAAGAGGCAAGAGTGAAAAGCCTTTACAACAGGAGAGTATGAATGACGGGGTGTAAGGGTGTGGCAGAAACGTGTGCAAGGATAGAATGATGCACATAGAAATCTGTTTTCTCTGCCTACCTCAATAGAAATACGGCGTGATTATGAGGAGGATGCCTTAAACGTTGTTATTACACGAAAATCTAAAGTGTTAATTTTAAATTTAAACATTTGTTTATGTCGAAAGGTAACATTTATCTATCACAAGTAATTTTTGTATTTCAGACTGTCAAAGTGTACGCCGCGATATATTCGAAATGTTTTAACCATTCCAGACAATCTTAGTACATTAAAAACAAAAATTGTCGACGTCTAAATAATTGAGATTTGAAAAGTAATAGTCGAGATTTGGATTTGGTCAAGTAACAGTCGAGATTTGGTAAAAGATAATTAATCTTTGGTGAGGACTAAAGCTCAACGAATCTTGGTTTCATCTGCGACGACTTACATCTGCGATGTTGAGTTTTGTGTTAAAAATCAAGTATCGCTCTAATCTGGACGTGGAACAAGAAATTAGGGTAGATGTATCTGGTTTGATACCATGATTTGAAAAACTGTGCGGTGAACAAGCTCACCCATCCCACTAACTGGTAAGTTTTTTTATGGGCACCTTGACGAGTTTCCTAGTTGATAAGACACCTGTCTGTCAGCCCGTGGGTTACTGGTTCGATTCCCGTTGGAACCCAATTTATTTAAAAAAGGATTTCAGTCTAGCTTTCACCGAAAACCTCGTTGATTGAATATCTTATCTTTATTTCTTTTTATTTTAAGACGCCACTGGTTTCCCTTCAGACCTCTAACATATTTCTGATTGGTTTGAAGAAATTGCCACATGCCAATAAACTCGCAAGGTTGTAATGTATACAACAAAAGTGTAATATAATACAATATATATATTACATATTATAACGCCATTTCCCTGTCGGGGTATGCAGAGGTCAGAGCGCCTGTCTCGAGACACATCCTTCGCCTCTTCTCTACATATACTCCTCATGAAATGCCTACTATTTCTTTGAATTGCTACGTTTCCTTTTTTACAAAATATCATTCACAAAAACGTTCAAACCACTGTTGTAGTCGATGGTAAACACAGTATCAAACAAGTGGTCGAGTAAAAAAAAACATCACCAGCAATAATTTATAATGTATTTAAATATCCCAGAGCAGATCTATCTGATTTAATTAACGGCCGTCCGCTGGACGTGGGTTCGATCAAAGTGTGTCACTTGATGGATTTCTGAAGCATTTAATAGCAACGGAGTGCGATAAATCTTCAATCCTAGATGTTCTTTGGAAGCTGCGCATGGACAAATGACGCGAAATTGAGATTAGTGAGAGATAAGATTTATTATTACGGATATGATATACTCGTATATACTATGCTTGATATGTTGAATAAATTTTATTATGAAATGTAAATAATAAAGTTAGTTTTCATGCATGATGATTACTCGTATATACCTATGCTTGATATGTTGAATAAATTTTATTATGAAATATTAGTTTTTATACATGATGATTATTTTTTAGAGTAATCATTGAATGTAATATGAAATATCACCGTCATAATTAACCATTTTACTGCTGGACATTTTTTTCAATATGTACTATAAAACGTCTATAGTTATATACCATACTCTCAGTACTCTAATGGTTAAGCCATATTTTTATTGGAGTAGGCAGAATGAACATATCTCCACTTCAATTTACCTTGGCATTCATTCTGACTTCTAGCACGTACATACACCTCGTAATGCATATTCTCCTATTATTAAGGCTTCACCCTTTTTTAGAATTTGATTAACTTGGTGGTGCCATATTTTTGCGTTTTTTCCTAAACTACTCGTAACCCTTTACTTTGTATACAGTATTTTTTTTTCATTCCAAAATGTCATCTTTTGTATTATACTTTTCGTTGTACCCAGAACAACCAAGCAGGTTTATTCCCATGTCTTCCGACCAACCAAAAAGATAACGAGTTACAATCTCGATTTTCCTTTCCACCATCCATTATTTTTTCCTTTCATTGGTAATATTTCCCTATTATTTTAATTGTTTGTGAATTTCGTACAAATAAATAATGATAAGTACATTTTGTCGACCAAGCAACTTTAATCTGTTTGGTTGGAAGAGATTGCCACCCTGGCGACAAGTCAGCCAAATGATTATACAATTAAGTGTTCAAATAAAAGAAAAAAATAAAGATTTTCAAAAGACTTTCAGTGCGACAGACTTGAATCATTTTTTAAAATCTGGGTTCCAACGGGATTCGAACTAGCAGCCACGGGTAGGAAGACAGGCGTCTTACCAACCTGGCCACGGAGGTCATCAAATTATGATAAACGAGAGCATTTTAGCAAGATTACTGAAATGTTAAATAAACGTCGGATATCCCACTTTCATATATTTTAAAAACTAAGTTTAGTAGCGAAACATCAAATGAACTTTATTAAGTGACAAATTTATTTATTTAACACGTCATTATAAAACAATCTGGCTGACGTATTGCCAGGCGACAATTTCTTCCAAGCAACCAGCCAATAATGCCACTCGAAAACTAAATCTTGAACGGTTTCTCAATTTATAAAGCAATCAAACATTTGAAACAGCTGTATTAATTGAAGTTTCAAAATTAATCAATCGATCGTCATAATTTATACGTCAGATATAAATATCGAGAAGTGAACAGGTGTTTGTAAGAGGCAGACGACTCGGTGCAACAACCATCGAAGGAGATATCTTCGCGGGGGTAGGCAAGAGAAGGAGGAACGACGAGTAGCGAGGTTATGGACGGAAGTCAAGGACGCCCAGTGGGCCGAGTGCAGTACATCGGTGCTGCCGGGGAGGGTGGGATCGACCGAGCGGAAAGCGTGGAGGCACTTCGCCAAGGAAGAAAGTTCACGGTCCTCAAGTATGATCCGAAGGTGTGAGCACGCAAGTACACGTTTATTTGTTTCACAAAGATTTAATGGATTCATTCATTCCCTTAAAATGTTGCAGATTCCTGCCAATTAAAACCAAAATTTTACTTGTGCAATCTCTGCTCTTTCCGATTTTGGACTGTGCGGATATCTGTTACATGGACATTATAGAGGAACAGCTGAACAAATCACAGCGTCTTCAAAATGTTTGTCTAAGATTTACTTTTAACCTAAGAAAGTACGATCGTATCACTTTACACCAGAAGGCATTGAACTGGTTGAACGTTAGAAATAGATACCAAATTCACATACTATCTCTATTGTATTATATAATACTATTAACTGTCCCGCAGCCCCCACTTATCTCGCCGAAAAATTTCAGCGTATTTTCGATCATGGACTAGCGCTACGTTCAAACAGAGATTGTTTATTGGCCTTCCCGTTTCCCCGCTCTTCTTATTTTACGTCGTCCTTTACTGTCCATGCAGTGAGATTCTGGAATCAGTTACATACCAATGTCAGACACGCCCCGTCCTCACATGCTTTAAGAAGTGACTGAAAAACTCTTGATTTTTAGTCAGTAATATAACGTGTCTCATTCCTGATTTTTTCCTTTTCTCTCCACCATCCCTTCCTTTTCCTTTGATTGATGATATCTCACTTTATCATTTATGAAAATGAATGTTCGGGTGGTTTTCCGTCTTTGTGGGGTTTGTGGGCGTACGCTCACGTATGTGTTCATGGATTTAGTGGGGATGGATAGTAATTTGAATATGTTTTTACAACCATGTAACTTGCTTCATTTACTTTTGTCTGGTTGGTTTGAAGAGATTACCGCCTGGCACTAAGCCCGCCAGATTGTAATTGCAAAATGTTAAATAAATAAATACATGTTATAATTATCTGTTTGTTTTTACACACTTAGTCACCTCAAAAACGCTTTATTGTTGAATTTGTAAGACATAGGAATCAAATGTCGAATGGGAGGAAGATTGCTGTAGACTGATGACACGGTAGTTTTGCGGAGCGGAAAATGAATTACTGAATTTGATAAGCAAATTGTATGAGAGATTTGAAGGGAAAGATCTGATCAAGAATTTCGTGAAATCCAAAATTAAATTGTTAAAGGAAAAGTAAATGCGATATATGGGTGAACAATGAAATATTATAGCAAGTTAAGGAATTCTGGTATTCAGATAGTATTTTCACAGATAATGGAAGTTACGAAGAATATCGAACTGTGTGTAGCGATAGGGAAAAATTCAATAGAGCACTAAAACACATTGCTCGAACCGAACAGAATCAAAATCTGCTAAGATGACAGTCTATAACATCACAAATGTTGCGCCACTAAATCAATGCAGATAGAATATGTGAAATTATATGATATATGTTATTAAACCGGGATTCTTATAATTAATATTAAATCTCATCTAACTATTGGTATCAGTAATGTTGCCTTTGGTGTTTGGTGAGATTTCTATAGAGATAATAACTGCTAAAGCCTACGAACCTATTTAATAAAAAATATTTTTATTTTTCTGTTATTTGTAACGGGATATATTTCTTAAACAATCAATCGTTTGTATCACTATGTGACGCAGTTTATAAACCAAAGTCACCCCGAAGGCCTTCAAGAGGCTTCTATCTCAGGAATTTTACTACACTCTGGAGGAAATACATTGTCACTACAAAATACAGTTTAAATTTGAACCTTTGAAATATATTCTCACAATTCACGTTTATTTGTTATTTTTTGCGGTATACTTGCATTACTGACATGTTCATGTATCTAATTACTTTTAGTTTATACTCGTATACTAACAAGTTCACTTTCATATCATTACTTTTGCAGTATATGACATACTTACAAGTATACTTTTATCTGTTTGCCTTTGCATCGTATAACCACAAGTTCACGTTTATCTATTTCCTTTTACAGTATATAAAACCAAGTTCACATTTATCTGTTTACCTTCGTAGTATATAGTTACAAGTTCACGTTTATGTATTTATTTTTGCATTATATACTTACAATTTCACATTTGTATATTAATCTTTGCACTATATATGTATTTACATGTTCACGTTTATGTATTTTCTTTAGCAATGTATACTTAACAAGTTCACGTTTATCTGTTTACCTTCGCAGTACTCACAAGTTCACATTTAAAATTCGTGAAAATGAACCTGGATTCGCGTCAAACTAGATACGAGTATGTACCAACTCATCCTGTGTGCATAAACTTTCTCCCGGTTTACTCAGGAACAATGTTATCTCATGTTAACAAACTTTGTTTAATTACAGTTTGTGTGTTTTGGTTTCGAATTTCCGGATAGAATATTTTAGTTACACCCGAGCTGAATTCTTAAGGATCATTGCTACTAAAATCACGATATAAACAAAAAACAAGAAGCTATAAACTTCAGTAAAATATATAAAGAACTGATGACTTGGAGACGTGGTGTGGGGTTGAAGGCGAGTCTTGCGCATTCCATGGACTGTCAAAATTATTGAATATTGAAGAGTTCGGGGTTGAGAACATGTCTGTCTGTGCTGTGTTCGAGAAAAATCTTACAAAGTGAAAAACGACAAACTACCTTGAGCGGCCAATTCTGGTATGAAGTTTATGATAGTTAAGAAAAGGATCGGAAGCAGGGCACTCATTCGATAAAGTGACCAGATGAAAAACAGGAGACTACATAGGACAAGAGATCGCTTTTGCATGACCACGGTGATTACGATCCCATTAATTGAGGTAACAATCAAGAAGAAAATAATGTTTAATATATTGGTAAACCGGCGTTATTAATGCGGCCACTGTACCTCGAAAAATTTGAATGTGTCACAATAAACTATTATTGTCATCCGTCACTTAACGTGTTCCCCGCGGGGAGCACAAACGCCTGTGATCTGACGACAATCCAAGTTTCAAATCACAAATACTTAAAAAAAATGACACAAAACCGGAATAAAAATTGAACTTAAATTTAAAATAATCTTTATTCTAGCGACATCTCTGAAAACCTTGTCAAATAATATATTAGTTTATGAGATATTGTTGAATAAACAGAGCGCCGAATTTTTTTGGTTTCTCAATATTTCCAGCATTAACGACCTGTCGCGCGGATCGAGTCCTGCGATAAGTCTCTCTTACGTAAATAAACATTACTAAGTCTCTCTTACGTAAATAAACATTACTAGTGCTATATGCATTTAATTGGGTGAGTGTCATGAAGCATTGATTTGATCGTAGCATTCCTTTGTTTATTTTACGTAATGTTAAGTTTATCTCCTTTATTTAATGAGACTCCTTAAGAGTAATGACTATTATTTATTATCAGAAAATTACATAAGTGTCATGTTTACTTGGTGTTGTAATCAAATATCAGTGGTTCTAAACAAAATATGTGTTTAAACTTAGAAATTAAAAAACGCTTAAATTGTGCCGCGCACAGGATTCGTGGAATTTGATTTTTAACGCGGTGAACAGGTTAAGTTTCTCTACACAATGAAAGAAAAATTGCTTGTAAAATTGAAAAATAGTTTGATATTATATCACCGTCGTCTTATAGTTGTAGTTTATAATTATATAATAATAATGATCGTAGTTTATATCTGTAATAAGGGCATATAGTTACTATTGTGAAATTATTTTATAAAATATGTATAACAGGTGGGTTTATTAACTTTATATTTTGTTTAGCAGCGGCTCGGGGACAGGTATTTTCGATGAAATTGTGCTATTATGTATAATTTTCAGTTTGAGATGTCAAATCTCAAGCGACTGCAGCTTGGATATGTTGCGTTATTTATGTACTTGTATGTTAATCACGGGTGTTAGTCAAGCTGTCTCAGAACAGGAAATGAGCCAAGTAAGACAACTGATATATACCGTTTATCTTGTGTCGAGTAGAGTTATGTAAATAACTTAATAAAAATAAATAAATCGAATACTGGACATACGAGCTATCTTAGAAGCTGAATAAGTTTTGGCCAATTTTTTGCATGACAATTGATATCTAAATAACACTTACCAAAATTGATAACTCTTCCAACGCTCGGCGTAACACAGTATGATGAATTAAAGTGCTTACCTGAAAAAAGAGAAAATATTCATAAGTTTTTTTTCTTACCTGGTGAGCTTATTGCCATGTGGCAATATCTTCCAACCAACCAGAAAGATGTTTTAATGGGACTTTAGTGAAAAACAGACTGGAATCCCATTTCAAAAAATCTGGGTTCCAGCGGGGATCGAACACGCAACCTCCGGATTGGCAGACAAGCGTCTTACCACCAGTTTATATAACATAAAAAGGGAAGACGGTAGAATTACGAACTACGGGGAAGGGAGGGGGTAGATTTACGCGTATTGATAATAGAGAATCATTATGTTTAAAAACTATATTTGGTTGATAGTAGATATATTATTAATTCCATTTAGAGCCTTATTCCATGTCAACGTGGCATTTGTTTGCATTTTCTATTTGTTAAAAAAACTAGCCACTCGGAGGTGAAAAAAATATTTTGAATATAAAAATAATTGATATGAGAATTTAGTTTAGATATAAATTATTGCAATACTTGGCTTAGATGTAAATTGTGAATGTGAGCAAATTATTAAATATTGCCAAGTGACAGAGCACATTTCTTCCCTGTACACTTCAAACGTTTAAGAACTTATCGCCTGCCACCACATGCAGTGATCTAGACACATACCCATTTGGTAGTTAGTTAATCGCTCCAACACGCAGCCGATACCGATGGACGTGTGGTATGCTTGTAATTATCATAGATATGTGCGAATTAATGGCATAATAAAATTAGTCGCTACTTATGTGGGGGATAACTGGTATTAAAGAACATAATCAGTTATTTTCATGTGGATTTTCTGTGAATTTCTATGGGAACTCCTGTATAATATTGATGTGTAAATAATAATACAATATATGAAAGAAGTAACTATCGACCTAAGGGATAAATTAAATAAATAGATTTAAAAGTTTTAAAACACATAAAACTTATTATTTGAAATGTGTAATTTTTAAGAAGAATTAATTAAGGAATCTGGAGACGGTTAGGAAAGATTCGGATAATAAGTTGTAAAAGAATTACAAAACAAATGTTTATGTATGAATTTAAAAGAACGCTAAGAAAAAGTAAACCAAGGTAAGAATGAAAGGAAATAGAGAAAATTTGAGGGAAAGGAGAGAAATATGAAAAACCGAAAAGCATGGATGTCGACATACACGAATGCGGGCAAAGAAAAATCTATGTACGAGGCATATCCAGAAAATAAGTGTACTGAATTTTTGTAGGTTACAATTTTTTTTATTTAAACAAAAAAATTACGTGGTTACCGTAGTACATATGTAAGCTATTTTTCGACATAGTCGCCATTCCTCTCAATGCAGGTGGTGAAGCGGGGTATCAACTTTTTGATGCCTTCCTCGAAGTAGTTTCCCGCCAACCCCTCCGTCCACTTCTCCACCTCCTCCTTTACCTCCTCGTCGGTTGAAAACCTTTTTCCACCCATGTGCAGCTTCAGGGAGGTAAAGAGATAGTAATCTGAAGGTGCTAGGTCAGGGGAATGCGCGGGATGGTTCAGGACATCCCATTTAAACGAGGCGAGCAGTTCCTTCGTGGCATTGGCCGGGTGTGGTCTGGCATTGTCGTGCAGCAGGCAGACTCCCTTTGTCAGCATGCCTCTCCCCTTGTTCTGAATCGCCCTCCGCAATTTTTTTAGGGTCTCACAGTATCTTGCAGAGTTGATGGTCTCCCCTTGAGGCATAAATTCAATTAAAATTATGCCTTGACAGTCCCAAAACACGGATGCCATGATTTTCTTGGCTGAAATTGTGGTTTTGAACTTTTTGGCGGAGGGTGAAGAGGTGTGACGCCACTGTTGAGACTGCCTTTTGGTTTCAGACGTGTAGTGTGCAACCCAAGTTTCATCTCCAGTAACGATGGAGCGGAGAAATTCATCTCCATGGAGTTTGCAGCGCCTCAAAAACTCTTGCCCGGCATTATTTATTTCGCCCTTGGCGGGAAATTTGATTGACATTTTTCACGAAACGTGCTGTCGCGTCGACACTTCTCAACGTACTGACCTCGAACCGGTCTCGTTGCGGAGGGGAAGGGTCAGGCTACACGGAAGTGTAGCCAACATGTCGAAAATAAAATCCATCCAGCCGTGAGAGCCTCAGTACACTTACTTTCTGGATCCGCATAGTACGTGGATAAGGAATGTATAACATGTTATATGTTCTCTCTTCCTGACACAAATGGTACACGGCGTGATGGTGTGTACGTAATATTTGACGCACAAACAGCTAAGAATGTATACCTAAAGAAAAATATTTTTTCTAAACAATTTTTTTTCGCAATATTTCGAGACAAAGCCTCGAAACGCATTCAACTCGGTTAGAAAATTCTCCGCGCCCTTAGGAATCCAAATGAAACATTAAACCACGAAACAACGCTATCATATTTATTCTGATTTCTATCCGAGCTTACAAGAACAAAACAATACTTCGACATGTAATTGGGAGATTGGCCAGTAAAACAAACCAGAATTCATTTTTTTTAACTAGCAAGACTTGAAAGAACTGCAGACACCGTCAAGTTATTAGTATTTTCGCATTTAAAATTTTGTAGAAGTGCGTAACGAGTGAGGTAAAAATCTGTGTTTGTTTACTAACAAATGCGTTTATTTGTGCAAGTTTAAAAACAAAATATATGCATATATTGAATTTAAATATAACTTCGTAATTACTCTTTTTATAATTACTTCTGATTTTTGTATCTCCATGTAAGTTTAAAACAAAGTTTTGTATTTTTTATCAATAATTGTAAGTACATACTTGTATAACTTGTAATATGTGCATTGTATATAAAAGACACTGTTGTGCCGTAAATTAAATAAAATAAATAAATAAAAATTGGAAACGCTGCTCCGTTGCAATCCCATTTTTCATGACGATGTTCTCTGACTCGCTAATAACACGCCGACCGAGATTTAAGTCGAGAACATCAAATAAATATGCCACGATTCGATTCTAAACTTCTCCTGTGATAATTTGAAAATCAATAGAAAGGAAAATAAACATAGAGGAAGAACAGGGTAAATAAAAAATTTACGTGATCCCATTAATAAATTGTTGAAAAAAATTACAACCGCATATCTGAGAGATACATTATTAATATTCTGAAATTCAGCTTGTCCCAGATAATAAAACTGGCATATTGCGAACGCGTCATCGACCGGGATTTCTGGTATTAAATTTATTATTTGGGCGCGTTTAGATTCAGTGTTTACTTTTGATGCCAGAAGCGGGCGCAGCACGTCAATTTGTTAGTTGAAATTGCGTGTGCATTGCGGTTGATTTATTATCGACAATTTTTGTTTGTATGTTACTCTTATTTTAAATCCTTAATTTTGTGTTTTAGTGTCATATACTCGTAAACGTGTGCTCTAGTAGTTTTGAGTGTGTTTTTTTCTTCATTTTTTTATATTATTTCGTGTGTTTTGAGTAGTGGTGTGAATTATTTAACATTTCCATATCCCATGTTAATGTTGCGATACATGCTAGCACCATTTGCCGAAAAGTGAACAGAGGAGAAAAAACTTCTTTGCTGTCGTATTTTAAATAAAAGGGTGTGTGTAGGGTAATTTTGAATAAGCAGTTTTAATCCATCCGTTCAAAATTCACTTTACCTATAGAATATAATTAGATTAATTCTTTATCCCAGTACTTACAGATTGGCTGAAAACTTTCCTTAATAACCGTATTATGCGGAAGCTGAAGATGGTAGAGAGCTATACAAAGATATAACAAGATTAAACATCAATAAATGTATGAGGAAGCAGCCCAGAGTAAATTATGTATCAGAAAAGATAATTCAAATTGGTACTGGGCAAGCTATATCATGTGATGCCGAGATAACAGACAGACATTCAAATCGGTACTGGGCAAGCTATATCATGTGATGTCGAGATAACAGACCGACATTCAAATCGGTACTGGGCAAGCTATATCATGTGATGTCGAGATAACAGACCGACATTCAAATCGGTACTGGGCAAGCTATATCATGTGATGTCGAGATAACAGACCGACATAAAAAATCTTTCAATTGTGATAAAAATACTTGTAAGATATGTATGTATTGGCAAACCCCAGACACAATTATGTAATGATTCAAGTATCATTACACAAAAAGTAGCTGATAGAGATATGAAATAGAAAGTCCGAAAATTTATCATTGTAGTAAATTAACGTGAAATATATACGTATATTGACACAGCAAATTAATAAACAACCATCAAGTATTGATAACAGTACTGAATCCTGGTTAGACAGGATGCTCTTGGAGTTGGAGAATAAAAAAATGACACCGATTAATGCCATATAAACGAAAATCAAAACTTGGTCGTGATGAGCATTGCTCTTGTTATACACCGAAGTAAATTTGATAGGAGGTAGAACACGCGTGGCTATGATAAGGTCTTATAAGTGGAATAACAAAGTAATATTTAGTTTATCAAATTAAATGTTTCTCCAATTCATCTACTTGATTAGTTGCCTCTTATTAGAACATTGGACTAAAACTCGGAGAATCCGGTTTCAGTGTCCGATGTTGATTCCAGTCTGTTTTTTAAACCTCATTCAGACCGTTTGGCATATTTAGTCAAATTTCGTAATAACGAATAACGAAATTATCAGTATATGAATTATGTTCGCAGACCCAAACAAAATTACTTAACAGCAATGTTAAAAGAATCTGTCTCATTTTGACGAAATAAATATTCCAATAAAGCGAATTAAAAAAAAATATATGTGCTCAAACACGAACTTTATGATTATTTAGCGACTAGCACCCCCGTGTAACATCTCACCTTTACTTCGGTTTAGGTCGTCTAATTTCGGTCTCCATAAGAATGTCGCAATTGTTTTTACAGTCACCAGAGCAAATCTTAATCAGAGTAAGTTGTTCTCAATGAGTCACCAGTGTTTTATTAATCGTCGTGGGGGTAATGTTTAGTATTGACGCATACTCGTACTTTCGTGATTTTATACACTTTTAAATTTCTTCACCCTTAAAATGGATTAAAGTAGCAGAAAGAAACGACGATCTTGAAAGAAAAAAAAATGAAAATTTCGGGAAAAGTAAGCACAGACAGAAGAAAAATATTGTCGAGACGCAGCAAAAAATAACGGGTATTTTATAACTATATTTTTTTTCAGTTACTTTATGTACTCGTACATATTATTTATGTATGAAGTTGTATACTTAAATACTTTGTTATTATATATTTCGATTAATTAACCCTTATCTTGGCAAAGTTCAATTCATCCAAATATTAACGTTTTTCTTTGGTGATTCCTTGTTATATGGTAAGTTATAAAGGAAAATAGAGGGAAAAAAATAAAACCCACGTTACATTGCCAAAATATCAATTTTTATAAAACATAAAAAGGGCTATAAAATGATTCTATAATCTAAAACATGAACAACATTTACGTAGCTGAATTATCAACAAATAAAATAGTTTGAATAAAATTTTCTCTACATGAAGTGATTAATAAGATACTTAGATTATTTACCCCAATTTTCAAAACGCACTCACGCTGTCCAGACATGTTGACCCGATGTCGTTTGAAAGGTTGTAGCGTTGTCAATATTTATCACCAGATGACACCACTGCACACAATAGTGAATGTATAGTATTTGAATGAGTTGCCATATTTGAAATTACGTTCCAGTTTCTGTTTTTTTTTAAATCCCTAAATTAGTGTAACACCTGTGTTACAACGCCATGATAAGGGTTAATAAAATATAGCACATTCGAAAAAAAAAATTTTTTTCAGTTTCGTTACGAATTTTCAGTATAACGAAAATATTTAATAGGTTTCTTAGAAGTTCGTTCGTTGATCGGTAAAAATTGCTAATATAGCGATGAAAATTGAATAGAATACTACTTTCTAGCGAGTTTGTTACCATTCAAGAAGTACAAGTAATGAGTTATCATCATCAACGCCGGTTGCATTCCTGGAGCCGCTTCACTTTTCAATACTCGTTGAACTCGATCGGATTCAAGGTAAGGTGGATGCAGTGGGCTATGCCGCGAGCGAGACGGGATGATGTAGGAAGGCGCAGTGCGACAGGGAGAGGGGAAAAAGTGCACCGGGGTGCAATTATTACTGCACACGGTGCTTACACAAATGAACGCGCATGTGCATAAAAGATCCAATCAACAAAAAACATTTACTTTAAATATCGAATAAGTATATCGTATCCATAAAATACATGGTGGTCCGAGAAAAACGGAGTAGTTTGAAAACATTAATGCAAAACGATGTTATGGGAAAAAACATTTCTTTTTTTGCTAAGAATACACGAGAATGACACAAACGTCCTTGGCCGATTCAATCATGCAAGTAAAAAAAGTTTTCTGGACTAACCAACTTTTGAGTCTTCTTGGTCGTTGCCAACTAACTAAGGATAGCGATATTTATGTACTGTAGCAACTCTGTTCATGACTCTCCTCCAGTTGTCCCTAGACTCCGCTGAGTGGAGAGCTGACAGCACCGAGGATCCTGTCCCAGTCTTAATTTCATCAAACCAACGTGATGCTAATCTTCTTCCTCTACCGAAGCTGCCAATCGCAAGTTTCTCAAGACTGGCTTCCATTCTCCAAATTACGTAGCCAAAGAATTGAATAATAAGACAAAGGTCTAATTTATCCTTTCTTTGGAACTCTTCCAGAATATAATCATTTGTACACCCAGCAGTCTTGGAATTCTCAGCATTCGTCGCCATCGCTTTATCTCAAAAGTATCAACGTTCCGTCGATCTACTGCTTTTTAAACAGATTTTGTGACATACGTGGAAAATAAAACTCTTTATAAGACAAATTTTGGTTGAAATAGTGATGCCTCGATCTTTTCAAGTCGGGAAATTGCACTTTTGGTCATTGTGATCATCTCCTAATTTATCTTGGCATCCCTAACTTCGGATTGTTTCTATGCATTATTATGACTATTCCTGGATCTGTTGATTTCGTGGACCAGACGATTGTTATCTTGTAGACAACGATGGAGTTCGGCCATTTCTTATGGATTATTCGCTATAAGTGTAGTGTCGTCAGCATACGTAAAATAAGATAGTCGCTCTCCTCCAATTGAAACCCCACCGTTCCAACTATCTAGTGATCTACGCATTACAAACTCTATAAATGATAAACAGTTCAGGGCACAAAATGCAGCCTTGTCTCACACTTTTTTGTCCTGAAATTTAGTTGAGTTTATGAAATTAACCCGCACTGTTGCAGTGCTGTGCGCTACTAAGTAAACCCACCGTATTTCGAATAATGTTAAAAAGTGCACCCGGGTTGGATCTTTTATGCATGTATACATGTCCAAATGGCGGCAATTAAAAAGGCTACTCGGGGCCGGTTTTGGAACCTCGACATACCGGCGCATCCACCGGATTCCCGGTCGCATCTGGACCGTGGACGTTGGACCTGCTTTTGGGACACTCAAGAATCTGATCGTTTGTTATTCGTGCAAATTTTAAGACTTTTTGTACATAAAATCAATTGATGTCCAATTGACAGCATGTACTAAATACATAAGTGCATTTAATAGATCCCTGCAAAGAAGGCTTTGTTCAACAACCCGACATGATGCGTAGGAGAGTGGGGATACCAAAGTTCAAATGGTTGAATAGTCTGAAAGAGAACTGTCGCATTCTGAGTATAATCAATTGGAGAAGGAATGCTGCTGAGAGATGTGTGCCAGAAAATCCTGCATGCAGCCAAGACTCATGGGTTGTAGAGCTGATGATGATGATGATAATAGATACATACATACCATAAGTTCATCTATTTTTCGCACTTTCTATTCTAATCGCAGGGAGAACTTGCCTAAAAAATCTTATTATTTAACGTCTAATATATATTAAAAATATCAAAAACAATACATACGAAAATTAGTGACAATGAATATTGTGCTCGTGATTTTTAATTAACGAGTATTCTCCATGGCGCCTTTTTCGAGACAAATGTAAATAAATTATTATAAGTCGCAAATTTTTAATATGACAGATAAAATTCTAGCTTAATCGAGGGAGCTTTTGATATGTCGCTGAGAGGTCTGTACAAAAATCGTTCGATTTGTACAATCTATCTAAGCACTATTTTTGATTTTAAAATTCTTTACTTTAACCAATTTATTATTTCAAATGAAATTTCCATTTTAACTTTTGAACAGAGGAACACAAAGATTCCTTCTTTCAATTTCTTGTGATACCAGCTTAACAAATATACAATATAAATATCCGGAAAAAAAAACTGAAAATTTTCATTAAATTTGTATCATTTATCTTCTAAAAATCTAGAACCATTCGATTCAAAAAATAAATCAAACTTTTTTGAAAATAAAAATGTTAAATCAAAAAGGAAATTAAAATACAGTCTTGTTGAAAGTATACATACAGGTTGCGTGAATGTGATTAGTCGATAATTTAGCTAAGGGACGATTACGTTCTTTTGCGATGGTGTGGTTAGCAATCTCGCAAAATAGAACGACCACATTATAACCATAAAGTCAAATAGATACCGTGAAACATCGGGACGGTTGCTCATTTTTCGAAGTAAATGTGTATCATTAAGCCGTTTTCTTACTCGGATAGGCAGAAAAGACAAAGCGCTAAATTATCCTATCTCGATACACCTATTTCGCATCTTCCATATTCAGACACTTTCTATTCTCATACGTTTCCTTCTTTCAAAATATTCCCTTGATCCAACCATATTTTTCTTTCCTTCAATCAAATTAGCACAGTACATTTGTTTTTCTTTATTCATTCGTACCACATGCCCAAACCATCTAATTGTTCTTCATCTTACTCAACATATCACACTTAAGTTCATATTGTCACCCCACGTATTCTTCTGAATGCATATGCACGCATTTCTACAGTTTTTATTGGATTCTTTTCAGTTTTTTTTCCATGTTCACTCCCATACATCAAAGCAGTCTAAGTAAAATTGAGAAATATGCACACATCGTGAACCTTGACACTGTAGTTTGAACTAACAACTATATAGGATCTACAGCACCAATCATTGTGGTTGACTTGACATGGGATATTTACTTGATTATCGTCGATTTCGATTACAGTCGATTACGACCGTTACCATTTTTTACAAACTGCAATTAAGATTCCGAGTGAATACAGAAATACAAGATGATACAATTAAGATATAAATATCAAAACACCAACATGATTAATATAATTTGCAGTTAAACAGAAGAACATACGTACTACTTGCACACAACAGACCTGGACTCAGATATCTGTATAAAACGAATGAAAATTTAGCTTGAAAAAGATTAACCTCTATACATGGATAAACGAGTGTGTGAGACGACTTAAAATACGGAGCCGAATTTATATTTAATACTTTAAAAATATTTTTAATATGCACTTTCAAGGTACTTCAATAAATAAAACAGATTAAATAAATTTCTTTAAAAAATAAAATTCTCTAAGCTTCAGCGAAAGCTTTTTAGATAGTTAAATGAAGACAATTACGAGTCGTGAAATTAAAAACCGAGATATTTTAGAAACTACGAAAATTGTCAATAAATTGAATGACTTCACGATACCTGATAAATTATAAAAGAATTCAAAAGATGGCCGTGAAAAGTGCAAGAAAATAAAGCCAATCTTTATAAGGTCATCATAGTCAATTTTAGAAATAAGATTTTCATTTAAGTCTTGAACTAAGAAACAGGAATATATTTGTATAATGTAATTGGGGAAATTGGTTTTAAACGAGGGGACATAAATATAACTTTAAAACTCGATATCAAATAATTCGGTTTTAAATTTAACTCTATGGCACTCCGAGACACATTATAAGTGGATTTTTAGGATGCCAGAAAATGGTTCACTTGGTGGAATTCAAAGAATTTACAGCTAGAATAAATCCGTTATCCATGATACTAATCCTTATACTATGCGTATCCAGAAAGACTACTGAGGCTCTCACGACCAGATGGATTTTATTTTCGACATGTTGGCTACACTTCCGTGTAGCCTGACCCTTCCCCTCCGCAACGAGACCGGTTCGAGGTCAGTACGTTGAGAAGTGTCAACGCGACAACACGTTTCGTGAAAATTGTCAAACCAATCTCCCGCCAAGTGCGAAATACGTGGCGTCATCCGTTATCTCGTTTGGAAGGGAAAACCTCCGGTTGAGGTTTATAATGAGGTGAAAACTGCATATGGTGATAAAGCTATGAATCGTACGAGTGTGTACAAGTGGTGTCGCGAGTTTAAAAACGGTCACGTCACACCTCTTCACCCTCCGCCAAAAAGTTCAAAACCACAATTTGAGCCAAGAAAATCATGGCATCCATGTTTTGGGACTGTCAAGGCATAATTTGAATTGAATATATGCCTCAAAGGGAGACCATCAACTCTGCAAGATACTGTGAGACCCTAAAAAAAATGCGGAGGGCGATTCAGAACAAGAGGAGAGGCATGCTGACAAAGGGAGTCTGCCTATGCCAGACCACACACGGCCAACGCCACGAAGGAACTGCTCGCCTCGTTTAAGTGGGATGTCCTGAACTATCCCGCGCATTCCCCTGACCTAGCCCCTTCAGATTACTATCTCTTTACCTCTCTGAAGCTGCACATGGGTGGAAAAAGGTTTTCAACCGACGAGGAGGTAAAGGAGGAGGTGGAGAAGTGGACGGAGGGGTTGGCGGGAAACTACTTCGAGGAAGGCATCAAAAAGTTGATACCCCGCTTCACCACCTGCATTGAGAGGAATGGCGACTATGTCGAAAAATAGCTTACATATGTACTACGATAACCACGTAATTTTTTTGTTTAAATAAAAAAAATTGTAACCTACAAAAAATCAGTATACTTACTTTCTGGATATGCCTCGTATAACGGGTCAACTTAATACACTGATTCAGATCGAGCTCAGGCGCATTTTTCAAATCGCTGTGTGAGGATTTTTTGGCTCAAATGTATGACAACGATCAAATCGTTACTAATTATGATACTTTCAAAATATGTTTTTAGTCGAGTGTAATATAATATATTGCATAAATGTAATCATTTTAGATAAAAAATCTATTTTCAAGCACCTACTTACAAAATTTGGCAAGCATTTTTTTTATGGTTTAAAAATTGACCATCTAATATTTAAAACATACTAATTACAAAAACAAATAAATTCTAAGCAGACAAATAAAAATGTAAAAAGATAATTTAAAATATAAAAGGCGAAAATGTTGATAAAGTAATAAAAAAAAACATATTCATTGGGTGTACTGTAATACAACACACAAAAAAGTAGACAAGCGACTTCTATTAAAGGATAAATTTAATAAAAATGAAAAGATGGCTGGAAAAATTTAACGAGGCCATTTAATCACTGTCAAAAACTTGAGCATTTCACGTCGGGAACAAAAATTATTTTACCAAAAACTTTTTTCCGAAACAGTGTGCGAGTATTTTGGTAAGACAAAAACCATTTGACCATTTCCTCTCTCCAGGACAATGGAAGCGGATCAATTAGCATTTATGGCAGAGGTATTTAAACTATTCGAAGTCAAGGTACCTTTATTTATGTGAAATGTTAGTGCAACACAATTATTTATCAAGTTCGTTGATCGATCTACTTTGTCGAGCTCAATTTATATTTCAATTAAAATACACAGATGTGTAAGCACATATGCCGAATGTACATCATGTATTAAAGTGAACAGCAGCGCCTTGATTGAGTGGTTTAATATTTCAAAAGGGGTAAAGCAAGGATGCATTATATTTCTCTGGCTGTTTAATATTTACATATATTCATGTTTAAAGAAACTATAGAGGGTTTGGCGGTGAGTGAAGATGAATTGCAGAGTTTGACAAGTAAATTGTATGCGAGATTCCAAAATATCTGAGAATGTCGAAATCGAAAATCATTTTGAAAGAAAAGTGAGAAAGGAAGGGCAAATGCGATAAATAAGTGAAAAATAAAATGTAGGAGCAAGTTGAAGAATTCTGCTATTTGGCTAGAAAGTTTATGCATGTAGAAGAGGTGAAGAATGTATGTTGAGGGAACGTCTAGCGCTCTATCCTCTCTGCTTACCCAGACAGGGATATGGCGTGATGGTACTTATAAGCACATGTCCCATTTGGGGAACCAGAGACCCCACATCTTCCTATCTTACAGAGGTTTTCCTCGTCCACGTGTATACATCTCGTAATACATGCTCTTATGTACGACCTGAGTGCCCTAGTTGGTATAACGCCTGGAACCAGAGACCCCACACCTTCCTATCTTACAGAGATTTTCCTCGTCCACGTGTATACATCTCGTAATACATGCTCTTTTGTATAACCTGAGTGCCCTAGTTGGTATAACGCGCATCATTTATCCCGGGTTTAATTCCTGTTGGTGCCATTTTTTTAAAGAGGTACCAGTTTGCTTTTGCGTACGTCTTGCTACATGACAATAGGTCCACAGGGTTATAACCCTGTGGACCTATTATATGGTATACATCGTATTATATGGTATACATAGAAATTGAAAAATATGTTTCGCATACGAAAACACTGATTGTAAGTAAAGCGTTTTACCAATCAGGTAACGGGTGTCTCTTGGAGAAATAAAAACATTCCATATACGTTTTCTACACAAAAAATCACGATTACGCTTAACACTAGTAACAAGTTCGTGGAACAATTACGAATATAACTAGTTTGCGAAACATCAGTTTAGAAACACAGTTTCAAGGAATATGAAAAAAGTGAGTTAAGGTGTTAGGTTTTTACCATCGCCGTTAATTAACATATTCAGACCCCGGTGGCGAAGGGGGCATGGGCCTAGCATAACAATGATGGCGGCCAAATTAACGAATAATTTGAATTAATTATTTGATTTGAACGGGGGCGGGCCCCCTGTCCGCTCCACTGGGCCGGAAAAGGAATTATTATTTTTCTCGCGCCTTTGTTGTTTTCTCAACGAGGGAATAAATACTAAATGCCGACCGAGTCACTTGAAAGACTTACGATGTTAATAGTACACCCATTTGACACTACATTATAACTTAAGTATCGTCTTCTTTATAGTCTTTACATCTGAGGGTGGGGTGGTGATCTTGACAGAAATACAATAGTTTTAGACAAATTTTATTCATCTACTGTTCCTCAAAGCCGAGTACCCACTATCAGAAACTCTTTTCTCTCTCTTTTCTAAAATAAACGATTTTTATGATTATGTGCGGTATATTGTGTAATGAACGTTTTGGTATGTCTGGAGTGATGAAGTGTGAAGGGTTTGATTCGTGTAATGTATACACATGTAATTGAGTGTCACTGTTGTCAGGTTGATGAAAATGTGCAACGGGGTTTTATATAATCAAAAGTCGGAAATAAGTATCAATTTATTTGTTCATGCTATATCATATGTCCTCAGTGAGAAACAGGCAAAAGCCTAGTTACTGGGGGCACGACAAATGAAAGGTAAAAACCCAGATCCATTAAAATTGTGTCCAAATTAAATTACCTGTTGTTTTTTCGCAAATTGTATAATAAATATTTCTTGTCAGGTGTAAAATAAATAATATAGTTAATAATATATTTGGAATATTTTTGACTATCACAATTAATTATCAAATCAACAAACTTAAGTATTACTTATCTAGTTATAATATACAGTAAAATCTTTAAAATTAATTCACGAAAATGGTTAGCAAGTATGATAATTAGAAAATGTAAAACACAATTATAACTTTACACTATAGGATCGACAAATTCGCAATAACTTTATGTAATCGTTTCACCTCGAGAATAGCGATTCGCCAACACAATACAATATTGTGTAACTAGTCGTAAAACAAAAAAATACTGCAACATAACCAACCGCCCAAGAGTGAGAGATGAGCAACTACGAGTGTCAAATAAATCACCGGTTCGGTTACATAACCCGTGGAACAGAACAAAATTATATCGTTACTTTACTGACCGACGAATAGTATAAATAAATAAATCGAAATAAGTATGGTAAAATAAAAATAAATACTAAAAAAATCGAATTGAAATAAGACAAAGAATATTTAAAGTACTCGTACTACAGTAAACGGAATATCTTATTTTGGATTTTCGACGTGCGGTACAGGTACAGCAAAATTTTAGCTTATTTCGGGTTCGGCTTTCCATGGCATCCAAAAAAATAAAGGCCCAAGTCTATATATAATCTTTCGGCGGTAGTATAACCAACATGCACGACGACGGGGAGCGAATTATGCCGCCTCAGTAAAACTTAGCCCGAAGACTGGATTACCGCGACCTAACACAATATTCTCTCCCGGTCACGTTCTTAAACATTCCCTAGTCATTGATGTAGATATTTTGTAGAGGACCATATACATGAATCAGTACTTTTTGTTTAAGTCTACAGAAATTATGTTGAAAATTTAACAAAAAATGCAAAAAGGAAAAATACTGTCCATCGTTATCAGATTACGAACACAGTAAAATAGACAATTATTTAATGAATCCACACAACGAACAAATAATTTAAAGGGATAACTTGGATGTATTTTTAAATTCCTTTAAGATTCAATTAAAAACGACGAAATCGTTGAGACTTGATTGAGCGTAACAAGATCTTCAGCAGTCATTATATGACTACCCAGAGCTTCGCAAACAATTTTATTTTAACCAAAAAACACATTTGAGAGAACATAAGTTGAAACTCGCCAAAACTCAACTGCAAATAATTCCAAAGAAACGTTGTTTTGCTAACCGAATTATGGAATCTAAGAAGACACTGCTCAATAGTGTAGTGAGTGCTGTGACATTGAACCAGTTTATAAAACCGTCTAGACGAGTTCTTACATACAAGCCCACAAGTGTTGTTTTACATATACTCTTATACACCATCACACAATCCTTGCGAGGTAAGCAGATAAGACAGAGCACCAAACTTTCCTAGCTCTACACACATCCTTCGCCTCTTTTACATCCATACACCTAATACAACTCTTCCGATTTCTGCGACTTTCTAATTTCCTTCTTTCAAAATACCATTCAATTAATCCAAACATGCTTTCCTTGGTATTCCTCTACTACGCTTCCTACTCATATTTGCACTATATGTTTTGTTAGTCTTCCTTCATTCAATTGTTCTACATACCCAAAGATGTAGAACAATTGAATTGTTGTATGAATGTAGAACCATTCAATTGTTCTACATACTCTCAGAGTTATATTTTTCATCTTACATAACATATCAGCCTTAAGTTTTCATCAATCCTTAATCACTTTATTTCGTATTCTGTCATACATGTATATTTCTCAGTGTATACATTTCTGCAATATTTATTCGGCTTCTTTCATTATTTTTCCACGTCCACGTTTAACTCCCATACATCAAAGTTGGTACTAAAACATTGTTTTAGTAGTGTTTTATTTCCTTTGCTTTTTACTTTTAGAGTTTTTTTGTTTCTTTCTATTTTTAATGTATGACTATTTAACTCGATACATATTATACACATATTAACAGCATTAATGCTATCTTATAATAGTAACAAAATAAGATGTACCTACACATTTTAGCTGGAAAAGCAAAATTTTTACTGAATAAAGCTTAAAATCCTTATTACAATTTGTTATTCTTCCTAGTGATTCCGTTCCAAGGCCAACCTGGCAAAGTAGGGCGACGTCGCTTCTTCCACCCGCCTCGGAGCAAGTCCCCGGATTAAGGAAGAGGTTGCGGTGGCGGGCGAAGGCAACAGTGCGTGGGCGGAACGAAAATATGTAATTCTACAAACGAACGAAAAGCTCACGACACCGAAACATCCTGTTTTTTTAAACGTCTGTACTATTTGTGATTGAAAGGAATGAACGCAAGAATGTATTTCTTTTATACGGTCTCGAGATTAGTTCTCCAAAATTTAAAAAAAAATCAGCACTTACAAATTTTATTTGCGTGCCGATCGTTTTGTTTTAGGTATTTATTGACAAAATAAACGACACAAGTCATTTACAAAACAGTATAAATTATAAAATAACGAGCCAAAATCTTTGACAAAAATCAGAATACACATATAATATCTGTCAAATTATGACACATGAAAATATTAATGATCATCACAGAAAGTGAAAAAAACATCAAATACAATTAATTAAATTCAATCAACAATACAAAACTTACGTAAAAAAAAATATCTCTCAAGGGCAAAGATAATGCGAAAGTACGGGGTAATTTAGAAAAATGTTTTAGATAAAACGGAATAACCAGTCTCTCAGTCAAGATTGTGAAAATATAATAATAAAAATAAAAACCATATAACGAAACGAAAATATTGATGCAAAGAAATCCTACAAGACATGGGAAATTGCCTAGTTTGTTGGGTCCTGAATAAATAACCCCCTTAATTTAATGGCTCTCATGTATTACTATATTTTGTATAGTAAAAAAAGATTGGCTAAACGAAAAAGAAAACGTATTTTGAGTGCTACATTTAGATCCGAATTCATAGTTCGACCTTAAGACTAAACATTATAGTGAATATTTATCTATTTTTTTACCAAAGTATTAAGAATTAATATAAAGTCAATTTTCGTAGAAATATGTCGTAGCTTCCTTAAATCATGGAGTCACGTGGTTTGATTACCTTACTTTAAATTTTGGAGCGTACGATGTACGACTCTGAATACATATCACTAAATTTGAAGGTTAGAAATATTTCATTAATATTTAGGCCGGACTATAAATTCGAACCTTAGTGTTGACAGATGTTTCCACATCTCATTGTTAATCTCACCTCAATAACTTTTGTTAGATAACTAAAAATACAGTCCGTAAGGTGAAAATTTCCGCCAGACTCCGCCGCTGGGCGGGGAAGCCCTGGAGATAATGGGCCGTGACTGAGGACCTTCAGGGTCAATACCGGCCTCCCGCCCCCATCTCCAGTCCGCACTGGGCCAAGGTCGGCAGCTCAAACAGACGGATTTCGCCATGTACACACCGAGTATTCTCAAATACGGTGGTGAATGATACACGAAACTTATTATGTTTGGTATGAAAGACCTCGGCGTCTAGTCCTCTAGAGCATTTATCACTATCACGCCACGTCCCTATTGGGGTAAGCAAACAGAAAATATATCCAATTTTTTTATAGATGTACTTTTTACTCGTTTACGTCAAAAAGGGTCGCGAATTGTATAAATTGTTAAGTATGCAAGGATTAAAAGTTTACACAATTTTTATCTGAGTACATTTATATGACCTAATTTAAAATGAATTGCGTTACATTATTTTGTTGTATACAATACAACTTGGCTGTTTTATTGCAACCAATCAGAAATATTTTACATAGGTCGTAAATAAAAAAAAACAAACAGGAAACCTTTTTAAAATAATCGAACACCCAATCAATACGCCTTACCAACTAGGCCACGGGGAGTATCGTGTTGTAAATGTCAATATACTCGAATAATGAATAACGAAAAGACTTATCGCTCTGTTTTTAGGTGAAATGGAAAAATTTCGATGATTGCAATTTTATAAACTTTCTTCTGTAGAATTAAAGAAATAAAACTCCAAAAAAGATAAATAAATTCCTCCACCCATCGGGTAAAAACGTAATAACTAAGTCCTATATACGAGTATCCTTCACTTTCTAGTCCAATCTAAGTAATGGAAACTCTGATAAGCAATGATAAAAACACTGATTCTCACTTATTTTGTCTCTTCTATTCCTACTTTTTTCCCCTCGCCTTGACTTCAGTCACAGGAACAATCATTTGAACAATTTTTCATATCTCATTTGCTCATCAACACTTACTTAAGTATATTCTATTGTAGAATTTTGTCATCTTGCCGGTTGTACTATTGTACATCCTTGTTTCCACTTTAGCATTAAATATATTATAGATTTATTTTTAATTTAATCAGCCGTCTCACAAGGTTCACAACCTGTTCTGAGACGGCTGACTTAGACCAACGAAATTCACATACTCGTATGAACAGACATACTCGTATATGGTTCAACAGATCCGAGCTGCAGCCACTCGCGTGATTTGACATCTCTTGGCAAAAAAATGTCTTCTAGTTTATTTTTCTGCTTTGTTTAAAATTTGGACTCATATTTTATTTTCTCTCTTAACGCTGCAGTGAGTCTGGAGTTGTGTTGTGAATGTGTGTGTATTTGTATTATGGTTAACATGTACAAGGTTGTGGGCTGAAAACATCTGAAGTCCTAGGGACCCTTTATATATCAGGGTGTATCTCGACTGGGGGGCTGTTCAATAGCCATGCTCTGACATTTTGATAGCTTCCCTCTTAAATGTGTTTTCTTTTTCATTGCCTTTAAATATACAGGTACATGGCCGCGAAGTAACGTACTGGAATTCCATGCGGAAGGTCGTCGTTTCGAACCTCGCGCAGTGTTCCTCCCCCCATCGAAGGTCAATTTTCCGTTTAGTATTCAGGGCTATATAATGATACCTATGACTTGAGTTATATATATATATTATTTCCAAAAACAAAAAGGGGGGGAGTACATGCCAGTGTGCTCCGATCGTCTCACATCAGGTGTGCCATCGGATCCAATCGTCGTCGTTGCCGGGCCTCGCAGTCGAGGATCCCCTCGCCACTCCAACGTCAGTCTTGAACCGTTCTCCCACGTCGATCGTGTGATCTTCTGTAAGAGAACAGCCCGATTCTAGATGCGCACTCCCTCCCGCAAATGTCACAGACATGTGGAATCGGATCCAATAAATACAGCGGTATGGCCGGTGAGTTTGCTGGTGTGCAACTGCTTACTCACTCAAAAGAGGAGAAAAATTTAAAAAAGAGAAGAATCTCTACGGAACAGCTTCGCTTTCCAACTGAATTGGCGTTGGAATAGCGAGGGGATCAGTAACGACATTACAACAAATTATTTCAGGATATGCTCGTACATGTACATTATATGCTGCTATCAATAAATCTTTATTTATATACACAATTATACATGTACAATTCATTCTCGAGATGAATTCAATTTCAATTCAAATGCATGGCGAGCTTATTGCAAGGAATTTCACAGTAATTTAAATAGTATCCATACAAGTCGCCTTATTCCGCAAATGGGGACCCCCCTAAGTAAGCTCGGTTAATGCAGACCACAGTGAATGATTGTTCTATTCATACGTTTGTTTACTCAAGAATGCAGGATAAGGCCACACCAGAAGCGTTGCACTGAATCGCCTTACACTGTCATTATAGATCTTGCATCCAAAGTAGGAAGAACAAGGTATTGCACTCAGTTTACATAATGAGAACTGGAAACGCCGAGAAATCGGCAATACGATTTTTTAACTATCCTTATACATTTCACATGTTTCAATTCGAAATCAGATACGGTTTGAAATATAATATTTCAAGTTCTTTAAAATTATTTTGATTTGTTGAAAGGAATTTCTAAATAAAAATAATCCCATAAAATTGTTTCGAATACAGTGAAAGCTTGTTCGTGCACAATTTTGTGCAGAAGGTCGCCCGTTTTAAAAGCGCATTGAACTACTTCCGTAAGATAATCACAATCATTAAAGTATTTGGATACCTAAAACTGGTCATGCTTTGTTCAAATGGAATGATACACTATTATTAAAACTAATACAAAAAACAGCATTAGGTCAAATTCATTCAAAAACCACAATGATTTCGGCTGACATGATTTAATTAAAGAACTATTAATTTATAACATGTCGCTGTTGAAGTCGGTCTCTGATGTCTGAAAGCAAATATCACTTAATTTACAGCAGTCCATCCTTATCCGCGGTTTACAGTTGCCCGCGGTCAACATCGTTTCGAAAACATCAAATGAACACTGTCGAATCATCAGACGTTCAATAGTAAGTAACGTAACATTTGTCACAATGCCAACAGCATCCACTTCATCTATCATTTCATCACTATCATCATCACAAAAAGAAGGGTGAGTACAGTACAATAAGATAAACAATCTCTGTGGCCTAGTTGATAAAATGACTGACTGCCTCCCAGTCCGGGGCTTGCGGGCTCCATTCCCGTTGGTACCCAGTTTTATTAAAGAGTTTTAATCAGAGTCTTTCATTAATAATAAGAGTCTTAAATTAAGCCCTATTTAACACATTTCTGGTTAGTTCGAGATTAGAACATGGCATAAATAACACAATAAATGGCGTATGCACCGAAAGATAGATAGACAATATGCACAAAACTATCATATTATAACAGTAAAATGTTATATTTTGTTACTATACACTGGGGAACTACAATATTATATTATAACAGTAAAATGTTATATTTTGTTACTATCCACTGGGGAACTAGAAACGTTTCTCCCGCGGATAAAGGAGGATCACTGCACTTGAACTAACGAAGTACTTTCCACATCAATTAGATATAAAACATAAAGGTAGACATTTCTTATATATGTTTATGTATAAAATAATTAAACCAGATGAAACAAAAGATGGCCCGGTTTCGATCGCAAACATTAAAGCTTTTATAGACAAACTCAGGGCATCTTTCAGGATGATACGAGTACGCGGAAACACTGTCACGAAGAGTAAAATTAACAGTCATAACTCATGAGTAAGCTATCGTTGCACAGGGTCAAGTTCAAGACACCCGATGAGATGACAATATTGGAACGGGTTTTGCAGACGATAAAATGATAACAATAATATCTAATGAACATACATAAGATCTAGCAAAAAAATTGCGTGAGATTCTGACCCGACCGACATCGCTTGATATATAAATATTATTTTATCATATTTAGTTAATACATGACTACGTATCGTCGTTCAATCTTCTTTAACCACCTGTCTCTACTCTCTCCGGTCTTGGATCATTTTAAATGCAACAAATAATCTGTTTCGTACTATAGAATTATTTACGGACTATTATCAATATTTCGTTTTCTTAGCTTATATACTAAAACTACTTGCATTAAACAAAGAGAAAGAGTATTGAAAAATATTGAAAATTTTAAACGACTGGCATTTTAGAAACTCAGGATGAAAAAAACAGTATCCATTACTATTTATTACATTATTGTGTGTAATTTTTTTTAAATATAATTTAAATGTATGAAATAATACACAAATTTGTTAGACGTGATTTAATGCTTTTTCCGTGATTATTCAATAAAATGAGCAAAACAGATCGTACATACTCGTACATAAAGAAAAGTCTATGGCAACATTTTTTTGTAGATATTTCTAAAAAAGCATGTTAAGTAAATGGAAAGACCAAATATCCTTTGTCACCGACTACATATTAAGAGTTATATTTAAAATTAATAGCAAGTCAATAAATATGAATTAACTACATAGGGCAAATACTGCTTGACCACAATTTGGTTCGTTTTTCGTTTCAGTCAGTGGAACAAGTTGAAAATGATTCAGCGATGTTTTGATAATTTTGGCATCAGAACAAAATCCGCTGACCTAATTTAATACCCGTAAGTTCACTTTCACTCAACAACTTGTGAAGCCGCGTCTTTGTTTTAAAATTATGTATTTTATGATTGATGAGAAATACTCAGCGAAATTTTCTATTGCGTATTTTATATTCAATAGCCGAGTCGATGTATTATTAAGCGAAATTTCGTCTACAATATGACTCGAAGTGATGAGCAATCCTCGAAAATTGTAGGCATTAATAATTCACAATTTGTTATAAGTTGTTATCGAAAAAAATAGGGAGGGGGGAGCGAAAGGGTCATTTTGAACACTGTTTTACTTTCCGTATAGGTAACCCAATATTATAACAGGTTAGGGCAAACAAAAAAAAACCCCCACGAAGATAAATGATAAAATCGAATACTAACGATAATTTAATAAAAATACGGAATGAAGTGATTGGGGATGAGTGTGCACTCAGGGCACGATGTATTAAGTTGTGTTAAGTAAGATGAAGAGCACTGTGAGATGGTCATGTGAAACGAATGAATGAAGATTAATAAGACAAATACAGTGCAGATGCGAGTGTAAGGCGTGGTAGACGAAGACCAAAGAAAGTATGGTTGGATTAACTGTATATTTTGAAAGAAATGTAAATCGTAGGAGCTGTATGAGGTGTACAGATGTAGAGGAGGCGAAATATGTGTCGCGATAGGGAAGTCTAGCGCTTCTTTCTACCTGCCCTGATATGGAGATGCCGTGATAAAATAATGTATGTAATAATAAAATATATTTTTTCAACAAGAAAATCAAGAATTTAAAAAATCGCCTTTGATAAGCTTATTCACCAATGACATTTTCTCTCTCGGGAAATGTGAGCGTGCGAATGGGATTTTCGAGGGTTGCTAATGAGTAATTGAATAGAGAAACTTAGAAATCAACCACTCGATAGATATTACTTCGTTCAATTATAATATACGATAATATGTGGGATTCTGGTGGATGTTTAACTCCGACATTTTGACAAGTACAAATCGATAATTAGCATATATGAATATGCACTAACAAAGGACACAACTAGACACCTTTGGAAAGGACACAACTTGACACTGCCATATACTTCTTCGTGTAAAGGGGTTTACGGCCATTTTTGGAGTAAAACTTTGTATACTACCTTGACCAAAAAAATTTAGGACCGGCCACCGTGTGGCGCTGTCAATCACCCGATTGGAATTCTTTTGTTAGGTTACCACATCTATCATTGACACTTCCCTTAAAATTTCTGCGTCATAGCTTGACATTTGTAAAAGTTACGCTGTACTGAGTACATCTACCTTTGTGCGTGTTTTCGATTTTTTACAAATTTTAAAAATGGCATCAACGAGTTTGCATTAAATTTTGTGTGAAAAACGGATTTAACGGTCCGCAGACCTTGCAAATGTTTGAAAAGTGTTTTTTTGGTGGCACGGACGCTTCAGAAGTGGTCGTGAGTCGGTCGAGGTTGACGAACGCAGTGGCAGTCTAAAACCGATGAAAACATCGATAAAATCAAAGAAATGTTGGCCGAAAACCGCAAATTGACCATCAGAGAGCTGGCAGAGGACGTGAACATCGCTTATGGATCCGCTCAAGACATTTTGGTTAGTGATTTGGGCCTCAGACATGTCGCTGCAAAACTGGTGCCGAAAGACCTCAATTTCATGCAAAAAAAGGACCGCGTTGAAATCGCGAAAGACATGAGTTTTTGACCAAAAACAACACGACTACTATCCAGCAGCCTTTGAATTCACCTGATCTGGCTCCCTGCAACTTATTCCTGTTCAACCGACTTAAAAAACCGCTTCGCGGAACGCGTTACAGCACCCGAGAGAATGTCATGAAAAAATCGAAGACGGCTCTGATGGACATACCGAAAATTGAGTACCAGCGGTGTTTCGAGGATTGGGTCAAGCGCTGGCGTAAGTGCGTTGCAGTCGATGGGGAGTACTTTGAAGGGGGGCATATCGATTTTGATTAATAAACTTGTATTTTCGATTTTATGAATAAATTCCTAAAACTTTTTGATCAAGGTAGTATGATGCATTTAAAAGTCTCGAGTTAGAAATTCAGATCAAAATTATTTCACTAACATATAGTATATAGTTCAAATTCGTCAATTTTTAACATTGCATTGTTTAATACCTATAATGGGTGTGCATTTTTTTGATAAACTATATTGTCCTTTGTATCAAGTAGGTTGATATATCATGGTTATTGTCATATGGGATTTATACTACCAACTAGAAACATGTAAAAAGTACTGAAAAATCAGATAGGAATCAATTTATTGTTTCATCGGGAATGGATCCTGGCCTCGGATTGGAAATCAAGCGTTTTTCTAATAAGGCCAGAGAGAAACATGATATAAATTCGAGATTTTCAAGATTATTTCAAAGACATCAAAAAGCATACCGCGTTCAAATATGAGGTATAATGCTATGCAAAATATTAACTAGTAAAAACGATTTAATGAAGTCTTCACGTTTCCATACGAGCCCGTCTTTATAATGCGATTATCTCCACAAACAATGAGGTTTGAATATTTTTTTAATATATCTGGAACACTCTGACAGTGCTTTGTCTCCTTTGAATGGATAGAATCTGGACAACAACGTTTAATACATTAGAAACATTCATGATGTGAACAAAATGTAAAATTTAAAAAGTTCTGATTCGTAATAACAGATTTATCATTATTTTTACTTTTCTAAATAAAATGAGGCGCGCGCTGTAATAATTCAACTATGAAAATAAATATTTATTTTTATCCATGCTTGATGTAGTGTTAAATAAATAATAGTGTGAGTGAACACTTTATATGGTTTTGACATTCAGATGTCAGGTGATGTGTCGGGGCGGTATTGTTTTGTTTTATAGAAGTGTTAATAGAAGTAGTAAATTGTTAACCCCGGAAATAATTTAAAGTCAAGCACAATTTTATAACAATTCAGAAACATTATAAAAAAACTCTGAAACCGTGCATGGTACGAGTTAATTGTCTAGTTTATAAATAAACAACTTGATCAAACGAAAAACAATAGTTTAAAGTTGATGACAAAAAAAACAAGCACTCAAACGGCCAGCTTGATTATCCAATTTGCCAATAGAAAACAAGCAAATATGATAACGAAAATTACAAGTTGTTAGTGATATAGGTACACTAAAATACACTACTAGTTAAAATATTTGTTCAACGGTACAAAAAATATCTACAGTGAATTTATTTACTTGCTGTAAGAAGTTGTATTTGTCATGTAATAACTTTACATTATGTCATTCATAGACGTCAATAATAATTATTGTATAAGACTTTTGTTGTATCCAGTACTTAACACCATGCGAGAATTTCTTCTAGCCAACCAGAAATGTTAAAAACCTTTTGAAGTGTTGACGGCCTTCGTAGTCTGGTTGGCAATAAGTTTGTCTACCAGCCCGGAGGTTATGGGTTCGATACCCCTAGATACCCAGCTGTTTAAGAATTTTGTCAGGTTTTCACTTAAGGTCTCTTTAACGCCTTTCTGATTAGTTGGATGAGATTTTCGCATGACCATCGAGACGTCAGATTGTACTGCATAAATCGTAAGCGTTATACAATACAATAATAAAAAGTTTGTATGCACATAAAAAACCTTACTGGGACACTTGATCATCATAAATGATACAATAAATTGTCAATAATTCCTGATTTTCCTTTCATCTCTTCTATCTCTTCCTTGATCTTTTAATTGATGATGTTTCATTTTTATTTTTATTATTGTATTAAACTATTGTTATAAACTAAAGTGTGTGCAATGTATGGGTTAACTCAGAAACCCTGGAACACGTTGATGAGTTGCTACCGTATGTGCAGTATGTTTATGTGAAATGGTCGAGTTGAGAGAGAAATTGAAATAATAGTAGCAACAAGGAAAAGGTGAACGGAGTACTTAATGTTACACACAACAACCGTGCAATATCAGCAGTGGCAAAAATGACAATACTAATAGTGTGTTGGTGCCCATCTTGATGTATGGAAGTGAAACTTGGACTTGGCAGAAGAATAAGAGTAAGATTAATGCTGTTGAGATGCGCGCACTAAGGAAAATTTGTAGTGTCAATGTTTGAAAGAAGGCCGAATGAATAAACCAATAATGAATGTGTGGATAAAATGGATGTTTGGACATGTGGGGAGAATGAATGATGAAAAAATTAGAAAACGAGTAGGTATACAAGTTATAAGTGTAAAGTGTTCGTGGAAGAGGTAGACCGAAAAAAACGTAACTAGACCAAATGGACCAGATTTTGAAAGATTAAGCGAAAATTATGAATAATAGAAAATTGTGCATGGCGAGATGTGTGAATTGTGGAAGAGGCGAAAGTTGTGTGCTTGGATAGAAAAAAAGAGATCTGTTCTCTCTGCATACCCTGCAAGAGACACGGCGTGACATGTACGTATTGTTTAAAAAAAGTATTCGGGTGTAAATCAAACGTTCTATCACAAGACAACGCAGGCCTACGGACCATGGAAGTTGGGAGTGTTTCTAACCATAGGAAGCCATCGTCTTCTAGGTGTTCTTGGTTCTTTTACATAAATTCTGTCCTCACCTCAGTGTCGTGGTGCGTGTGATATGTCCTGACCAACTGGCTGACGTATTCCCATACCCTGTCTGGAGGCTGGGCGGGCACAGATGCAGCTCCGACGTGCTCGGGGATGACGCCTCCCGCAGGGAACAGGGGCACCAGGGAGGAGCCAACGGGGGCGGAACCCCCTGTCGAACCGAACTGACGCATCATCACACCAAACTTACTATTTTCTTTAATGCACTCTTGGTGTTAAGGTGGCAAACTGAACAATCACTTTGATACATAATATGTTTTTCACTTTATATTATATATACTGTACACTGGATTTAATCAATATGTGAAGATTTTTAAAAATAAATAAATAAAAGAAATAACATATTTACGGTTCAAATAAAAAAGTCACTATCATATACTTTCAATAAATCGAGAAGAGCCGAGGAAAAAGGCGTAACCATTAACGTGAAAATTGACAGAAGGTAAAAAAATATTAGTATATCCTGTTTATTGATTGAAATCAATATTTAACAATGAGGTAATTTAACTGATATAAGTGTTAATTCTTCAAAGTTATTTGCACCTTGATGGTTACACTTTTTCCAGAACGTGTTTTGTACCGTTATGATTTAAACATGTTCAAGTTTATTGAAATTTTAAAAAAATTGTCGATTCAGAGATAAATCAGTTTTTTAAAGGATTTTTTTCTAGCGTAATTAAAATTATAACGTGTGAGACATATTCTAAGACTGAAAGGCGACGAATAAATCGAAACGTTTATTTTGTCCCTACTTAAATTATAAAGTTTTCTACAGAATAATAATACATATCATCATACAAAGAATAATAATACATATCATCATAGAAAGAATAATAATACACATCATCATAGAAAGAATAATAATACATATCATAGACAAAATAATAATACACATCATCATAGGAAGAATAATAATACATATCATCATAGAAAGAATAATAATACATATCATCATAGAAAGAATAATAATACATATCATCATAGGAAGAATAATAAAATATATCATCATAGAAAGAATAATAATACATATCATCATAGAAAGAATAATAATACATATCGTCATAGGAAGAATAATAATACATATCATCATAGAAAGAATAATAATCAGACGACCAAACAAAGTAGAATACAAAAAACAGGTTACAGGTTGAAGATTGCAAAGGCACCGGTTTTTTAAATTGTCTCGGGGTTTCCTTAATCAGCCCACTGGGTTTGCGACCCCCAAAAAATAAAAAATAAATAAGGGTAAAACTAAATATCTTGTTAATACATGTGCGCATGATCAAACAAATACGACTTTTCTCAGAAAATGTGCAATTTCCTTTTTGTACACTTAAGATATTTTCATATTTGCGACCTCCCTGATATTTCACCACAACCCCACTGGGGAGTCGTGACGCGCAGGTTGAGAAACGATGATCTATATAACTGACAAAACATCAGAACAGCATTACCGTTGCCAAAATTTTGGTTGATTGTCGATTGTTTAATTTTTTGTAAATTGAAAGTATAGTATGTATAACTAAAATTAAAGTGTTTATGAAATATTACGTCATATAAAATGGAGTGAAAACATATTTAATAATACACATATATCCAGTTCAAGGTAAACCCTAGTGTTCCGTAAGCAATAACATAATAATATAACATATATGTATGTATTGCATTCTCATATCATGAGATAAGACAAATTTGAACGGGACAAAGTGTTATCTGAGCGTAACACGCTGCAGAATGGTTCCACATTCATGCAGAAGATACGAGTAAACACGAGCCGTAACCGTATCGTCATATTGTATTTGAATTAGACTACCAGCGAATACCATCATTATCAACCCTTGAGAGGCGATCAAACTCGTTATTTTATTACCGTGAATTAGTTAGTAACTTCACATAAACGACATTTTGTATAGGTATGTACGAGGGTCGATAAAAAATTTACGAGAATATTTCAATTTCGCGGGTTGTTTGTTGTATATTGAGCCCATATTATTTTTCCACATTGGCGACACTGTCTGTGATGTACATTTCAATATTCAGCCATGGATGGGCATTTCGTGTTTGACAGTCAAGTATTTACAACGCATTTTGTCAATTTACGGTTCTACGCGTTTGCGTGAGGCAATCCGAAGAAAACGATCAGAATTGTGAACAAACAACTCCCGAATTTTACACCACGATAATGCACCGGATCACACTTCACTACTACGAGTAATTCGTGATTTTTTTGCCAAAACCAACACCATCGTGATGCTGCAGCCACCGTGCTCACCAGATATACCTCGTTGCGACTTTTTCTTGTTCGCAAATTAGCAGAGGACATTGAAAGAGCAACGGTTTACGACCATAGTGGAGATAAAGTTAAAATCGCTGGGTGAGCTAAAGGCTATTCCAAAAAGTACATTCACAAATGTTTTGCAGATTGGAAAAAAACATTTGTAAGTGTTTTTTTGTCCTACGGCGACTACTTGGAAGGGGTGAATATTAATGATTAAATAAATAAACATTTACCAGAGAACGAGTGAGAAAGATAGCTGTTCCAAAATTATTTTAATTTTAAAAAAACGTGTTTCATCTGGTTTTCATTTAAGATATCTTTAACACATTTCTGGTTGGTTGAAAGAGATTGTCAGATGCTAATAAACACAACCAGGTTGTAATTTACACAAAAAAATGTAATATAACTCATGAATTGAAAAAAAAAAGGAAATCATATGGAGCCAACTGACATAATCGCACTTCAACCACTCAGTAAGTAGTTTAAAAAACCTCTAGCTTCTATTTGCCCAAATACATTGAATAAACACACGAAAACAATTTTCTGTAATAAATAAACCATTTCACCGAAACAAGACTGCCCTGCCTTACGCTTACGATTCAACTTTGTTTTCAATCTTTTTCTCGTGTGTCTATTTACCATTTATTTGGTAATGTATTTCTGTAGATGGAAACACTGAGTATTTTATTACAAGTATTCAAAGCTTCTATAATCTTTCATATTGTCCATATTTAAAAAAAGGTCAAGTAAAGGGTTAAATGCGACCAAATGTGCACAAATTCAAAAAAATAACTAGAAAAGCCCTGAATCTGTGAATCGAATACTTAAAAATACATTAAATTCGAATCACCTAATTTCTATAAATTGCTCAAATAATAATTGAACGTTTTGAAATATAACTTTCGTG
The DNA here is from genome assembly GCA_949825065.1 of Odontocerum albicorne. Lineage (NCBI taxonomy): Eukaryota > Metazoa > Arthropoda > Insecta > Trichoptera > Odontoceridae > Odontocerum > Odontocerum albicorne. The sequence continues at coordinate 11,868,029 of OX463853.1, read as the reverse complement.
AATAAAATTCAGGGATTGATTGATCCTTATTGGATTTTTACTTGAAGGTCTATTCATTTTAATAATAAATCGATTCATTTTTAAAATACGTTGAAAATCTGTCTAATTTCATTGTATTATAGCATCTCTCAAAAATGCCACCCTAAGAACCCTAATGGAGGCTTTAACGTTTGTTTATTATTATTATCACACTTTCGTTGTATAGAGTATAAATCTAGGTTTATTGTTATGTAACAATATTTTCCAACCAACCCGAAATATGTAAAATAAGCCTCAAGTTAAAACAGATGTTTTACCAACTAAGCCACGGAGGGTTTCTTACGTTACACATATATAAATCAAGGTAGGATACCAATTTCATCGCGCGAGTATGTATACATTATCGATTAATGTTCAGCCGCGTTATACGGGTTAGGTATGACGTTTATTATCAACAACTGGAATCACGGATCTAAATTTATGTTGGCAGGCCGATTGCATTACACCCGTTGCTTCGGCGAGATTACACTTCGCGAGGCACATTTCAAATTTTTCACACTGCCAAGAGCCAATTACATCGTAAATTTGAAAGAAAAAATCGATTTGTTAAATGTATTTTTAATTATTAAAAACAAAACCAACATGATTATAAATCGAAGTATGTCAGGCTGCAGTTGCTGGAACAATATTACACGAATGTCATACTCATATACTAAAAATTCCTTGAAGAATTCTGAAAGCCAGACCTGAAGGATGACCAGTAGGTCGGCAAAGAGGTGACGTAGGTAGGTTGAGTTTTTGTGTTAAGAGAGGCTGGGATTAAACTGATTGGATAGATATAAGATGAGATCTGAGCTGACGAAGCTGCAACTCGAGGCGGTTAAATGAAATACACTGATGGTGATGAAAGTTGAAGAAAATCAATTAAGTGTAGGCATTTATTCAACCAAAAGAGACGATTACATTCGACAAAAATTGTGATCAAATATGTTACTGTAATTTACTCATCATCATGAACATTTACTTTACAGCCCCAGGTCGGTTTTAATATCTTCCAAAAATGTATTAATTTATTTTTATTATTTTGTATACATGATTAAACATGGTACACGTGGCGGGCTTATTACTATACAGCAATTTATTCCAGCTAACCAACTTATTGATCTTGGATACATTAAAATGTTTTAATCCTTGATAGATTTTACAAAAAAATATTTGTTTTAATTTGAGTAAAAAAACAATAAATGACTAATCTTTATCAATAACTGTAACACTAGAGGAAAGAATATTCTCAGTAATAAATCATTTTTCCTAAACGTAAATAAGGATGGTAAATATCTGATAAATAAAGTCCGTTCCACAGTCGAGCCGAGTGAAACGCAAAATGAAAATGTTTAAATGTGGTGTGATGAATTTGTACGCAAAGGAGTCTTTCATCGTCTGAACGAAACAAAACGTCCGAGTTCTGAAATATACTTGAATTTGTCGCGATTTACTCAAATATAATAAAAATTTTGCTTGACAAAAGGGTATAATAAATATCATTAAGTAAAATTGATTTTTATGTCAAATAAATTGTACTATCAAAATTATAGTTTCGGTATATACAAAATTATACATAAATTATGCATTTATTTAAAGGTATCTCCATAATTTGATCCTGTCACACAATGCAAGATGTACGAAAGTATGGGATGAAGTGGATATGTTGGCTCGCTCAACTCCAGTGCAGCACTATGGCGTGATGAATGTCATGATATTAACGTGTCTTAAAAATGTTAATATCAACAAAAGCTAGAAATATCAGAATAATACAGCAAATTTAGCGTGGGAAAACATTTGTTATCATCCGGTTTCCGGTAACACGGATTGCTAATCTTATTTTATGCAATTTATTGAGGAATTTCATTAATTTCCGTTCAACTTTATAATAATATAACAATGTATAAACTATTTTTATAAACTCTCTGTCAACGAAACTTTTCCAGTCTCAAATCTACAGATAAAATATAACATGAAACAATGAAAATAAGAAAAAAGTCAACAATTCCAGTCGTCAGTTTTCTGAGTGAAACATAATTTAAATTGTGATGTGAGGGAATGTATTTTTGTACATAATAAAGTATATCGTATTATGTAGATAAAAAAAACTGCTCAATATGTAACATCTTTAGTATTCATACATATTAAAACAAGTTATGTGTGTTTTATGCAGAATTAACATTCGATATCTTAATAAAACGAGACATTATAAAACTGCAAAAATAACCCAATATCTATTTACATAATTAGGTATCTGAAAGAAGCAGGCTGAATATATTAAGTGGCTCCACATAATTTTTCATTCGATCGTAAACTTACTGCAAATCGTCAAATAACGAGTGTAAAAAATCCTAGTCTGTCTCGTTATACTTGGAGTCGATCGTCAAATTCGATTAAATAAACGATAAAAATAAGAATAAATTGCTAATGGATTTAAACACGAGACTTGAGCGGCGATCGCCAATTAAAATACCAAATGCACAAAACATCGATATGCAACTGCCGGTAATATCTGTATCCTGCTTATATCGATCCGCCGGTATGGATTCGATTCGATGACGCAACTATTTATTAGGCGGCTGTCAAAAAAAAACTTGAAACGTGGAGTCGATATCAAGTAGGTAAATTAAAATTTGTTTCTGAGAACTGAGAAACAAGTCGTAATCTTTAAAATCTAATTCCAAGAAATAGTTTTTTTTATTCCATGAAATATTAAATTTTTTTATAAGAGCAAAAATATATATAAAGAATTATAAGTTTAATATGTTACTTTACTTATCCAGTCACCAAATAACTTATTGTTGACATTTTTTTCTATACCTCACCAATGAAAAACGTAGTTCTTGAGCGTAATGACGCAGTTGCTCATACTATGACCAAGCCGACAATTATCAAGCCATGATCAACAACAGTTTACAGTTCCACATCAACAAGAAATAGCTCACACATACTACTCTAGCCCAATCTCTATTAATATATTACATTTATCATTCAACTAACATAAAATAAACTTTATCTGTTAAGGAGGCGCTTTGTAATAACATTTAGTTTGATTTTTTATTTTATTTATCATAATATTGCTTATATTTTCGAGAAGATTAATGAACATTTTATTCCAAGGTATGTGTTACTATTTAGCATTTCTTTAGTAATGAATTTATGGACACAAAACTTATTTCGATTAAAAAATAATTATTTCTAAGTTTTCACAAATTACTATTTTATTTTTCTTCGGATCAAATCAGAAAATTATGAAATAAATACAATCGCAACACATGTGAAAATATGTAATCAAAAAGTTGTCTTACAACGGTTAGTAAAAAAACAACTAAAAATAATTTGAAATACCACTTAACGTATCACATAGAATGCAATCTTGACAATTTCGTTTATTGTCGGAAAACAAACTTGACAATTTCGTTTATTGTCGAAAATTGAGGAGTATTCAATTCTAAGTGCGTTATTTTGAAACTCCATGCAACTGAATTTATGACATTAATCAAATTGCTACAATTTATGTTACGCACTTGACAAGATTTGCTGTCTGTCAACCGGACCGTAATATGAACCATAATCCATTGCAGTTTAATGTATCCCTATATACTACTGAACTTCAAAAGTTTCCGGACTGAAGTAATAATTGTGTATGGAAAGATACCACGAGAATCTTCTCCATAGACAGCATCTAACGTCGTTTAATTTTATACGGGCTATTATCTTCTTTTGAAAGAAAGTTGATAACCGCGAATATACATTTTTTTACATTTCAGAATATAACGAAACAACATGTCTTCTATCTAGAGTAGAGGTATGAAATTTTAACTTTAGTATCCGGCGTGGTATCTGCCCATACGACTTCTAACTTTGTTAAGGAAACTTTTTAGTGGTGATTTCTTCCAAATAAATGACAAATCGAATCAGCGTATTTAAAAGCCACGCTTCAAAATCACGTTGGTGCATCTCAAGTTTTTTTTCCTCGTCACTAGGAATCGATAGAAGCACTTCATGAATGGGGAGATCGGCATTCTTTAGCCGGACTATGAAGAGAGGAATATTGAAAAACGCCACCAGAAATTCCGATATTCACAACCGGTTATCCAAGTGGATATAAAACATTTGGAAGTCTTGTTTAAAAAGGCGATGAGATATTTCAGAATTATTCAAATAAAACTAATGGCGGCAGATTATTTTGCGAACTTGACGGTCACAAATCAAACGGCCAGTGCAGAGGGTGTGCCCGCGAATAAATTTACCGAAACAATTTACAATGCGTGATCATATACAGGGTGACAGGTACTTAATGAAACGCAACCACCCGAGGAAGATTATCAGACTATCCAGCGAATGATTGACGCCTGTGCGTGCCCTAGTCCTAGTTAACAAAGAATAAGTTGTTGCACTTCAATAAGCAAACAGACTTTGACAGAGCAAACTTGAAAAATATCCAATTTCTTAGAAAATTGTAATGCTTAATATTATATTTTGTTAAATGTTTATACATGACATGCAAGACAGTCTATATAGCCGTCTCACTAGACTCATTGCCTGTTATGAGACAGGTGACTTTTACCCGTGAAATTCACTCGTCCGAGCTGCAGCCACTAGTAAGATTTAACAAGTCTCAGCATAAAGCAAACTTTCGTTTGGCAGGTTCATAAAGCGTTTTGATTGTCGTCGCTAAATCGTGATCAATAAACCAACAATAGGCAAATATACTCATATGAAAATAGACTGAAAGTACAACACATACGATAGAGAAATCGATGCCGGAACACCAACATTCTTAGCAAGCATGCTAACCATTAGGCAGCTGGTGCTGACCAGTACTTAATGCCAAATAAAGAGTGAACCTATAAAAAAGATTGATATCTTTTAGAGGTAGAGAAAGGTCAATCAAGTGAATAATATTTTGAAAATCGGAAATGTAAGAGAAATGTATGAGTTGTATGAGAAAGTGTATGGATGTGGAAAAAGCGAAATACGAGTCGAGATATGAATGTTTGGCGCTGTCCTTTCTGCCTACCCCGACGGGAAACGGCGTAACGGTATGTAGCCTCAATTTATGCACCGAGATATTAAAAATATCAATTTCGGAATTTTTTTATTCAAAAAGGCCATTCCGTGGACGAGTTTTGACACTCTTAACCACGTAGTTCGTGAATATGACATAGAAAACAATTTTAAGTAACGATGTCGATAATAGTTGTCTAGTACTTGAAATAAAAGTCAACAGTAATTTCAATTGTTGATAATCAACAAGGGGTTGCTCGACAAATTTGTTATTTAGCCCAGTTAAAATAAAATATTCAATCCTTCCATATATAGAGTATAACAATGTTCAATAAAATGAAGAGCGAGCTGAGATGGTTTGGGCATATGGAACGAACAAATGAAAAAAAAAAACTAACTTAACTAAATACTCGTATATAGTGCAATGTGAGTGGAAAGCGTGTATCACTCTAAAAATGTGTATTTTATAATATCTATTATTTGAAAAAATGCATGCGATTTTTGAATCGTGTCTAGCAGCTATAAAAAATTGGAATGGTTTAAAATTAATATCATTAGCCCTGAGAGCGCTACGAGAAAAAATATAATTGTCTATCTAGTGCTGAGATATATTTACGATTCGGACGTTCGTGATAACTATTTATTTTATACAACAAAAAAACAAAATAAAACTATTTTTACAACATAAATATATTTTAGAATATGTACCCTTGTATTCTAAATGAATGATATTCATTTGGAATACAAGGGTAGAACAAATTTCTTCCACTGCTATAGCAGTGCGCCGATCTCTCAGGGTTAAAAAGAAACAAAATGATTTTTTTTACTGAGTATTGGTTTCGGCGACAGTAATGCACTTTTATAATACTTTGACAACTGACAATATGTTTTAAACATTTTATTTTGAATAACAAAATTACAGGTGATCGAGCTGGATGATGAGATGATGGTTGGATCAAGTGAATGATATTATGAAAAAGGAAACATAGAAAGTCAGAGATTTTGTAATTGTATGAAAAGGTGTATGGATGTAGAAGAGGCTAAGGATGTGTGTCGAGATATGAGTCTGGCGCTCTGTTTTCTCTGCCTACCCCAACAGGGAAATAGCGTGATGGTATGTATAATATAATTTAGTATATTTCCATATAAACTGTTTTCTCGGTACGAGTATCTGTGTATAGTACCCGGCGGTAAGTAATACACATCGGGCTTAAGAAAGAGACTGTCGGCCATGATTGCCTAACTTCGGCTTTGTAAAGCGTCGTCTCTGTCATTTATACACGTGTTCCGTCGCGATTTGTCAGTCGTTGTCAAGCGTTCTAGGGTGTGGTACGAATGACAGAGACGACGCTCTACAAAGCCGAAGTTAGTCGATTATGACCGACAGTCTCTTTATTAAGCCCGATGTGTATTACTTACCGCCGGGTACTATACTTACATTTAAGTATTAAGTAGCAATCACTCTGAACGCAACATTGTTGCGATTATAAATTTATTCGACCGCTTTATTTGCAGCACAACTGATAAACTCAACTACCGATGGGGTATCTCAATTCAATTAATTAAGAGCTGATAATTGATTGGCAACAACTGGTCATTGTCAATTCGGCATCAGCGCCAATGAGACATAATGGGAATGTGAATAGAACAAATGAATGTCAGATACAAAGCATCTAAAGGTCACCGATGGAGACAGAATCCATAATGATATGCAGGAAAAATAATAAACACATTCATGAAAAACAAAACAGAAACACCTGTTGTATCTTGCACGTAACATCCTTCACGAAAATTCATCACAAATACATATGTTATGTGTTTAAACGGATAGATTGTCTTATAAATCCCGAGTTTTAACATACATTATTATAAGTTTCCTGGAAATTAATTTCGTCTTTCTAGAATATATGCCGTTTGGATAAAATTTTCGTACCTAACTTCATTCCAAACGTGCTAAATATATATATGAAAGGCAATAGTTTCGTGCATTTTTTCGGCCACGTTTACCCGAATTGCTTGAGCTGTTTTTTGACATTATTTTGAATACGGAAGATGCTTAATTCCTCAAATGAAAAATATGACACAAACAAAAAATATATACAATACATGTAGTATATGGCGACGATGCAGTAAGCGATCGTGTGTCAAATGTAGTTAAAAATTCCGTAATTGTGGTATGACACTCGAAGGTGGCTTCCGTTCTGGAAGGTCGATTTTATTTTGTGAATACCAAAACAAGGCATTGATCGAGAATCACCAGCGTGCTACGACTAGATAGATTGTCGAAATACTGAAACTATCGAAAACCACCGTCCACAAGCATTTGTTGTCATTTTGAAATTACACAATTTTTTTGTGGACGGTGGATTTCGATATTTTCAGTAAACTAGAAATTACTTTCCCGACAATCTAATATTTTATTTAAAGAATAGTATGTACGTACGAGTAGTCAATCATTCGGCGCGAGTTAGTAATGATGTCAAGCAAGCGGACGTCCTCAAAGTTACAATTCCTGGCGAAATTACTTTCAGACTACATATTTAAATGTACGTTTTTCTGCAGCTGTTGACCAACTTTACTTTAAATTTGTAGAGTGCTATTTAGGGACAAACAAATCTATAGAAAGGGTTGCAGCAGATAGAATCTTCCGATCATCTTGGGTTTGCTATGTCAATATAAATCAATAAATGAACGAGCACCGTCGATCCATATGATGGCTGACAATTATCTTCGATTACGAGGAATAGCAAATCCATCTGCATAGTACGATATGTCTTTATGTGTCGGTAATATTGATTTCTTACTATTTATAAACCGCATCGAAATTACTTGCACACTTGACGTTTGATCGTTATTTATTTAATCGTTTTATATCAACCAGCGTAAATTCTTAACACGATGTTATAGAAAAGTGTAAAGGGAACAGTATATGGGTAAGTAATGAAATATTAGAGTAAGTCAAGCAATTTTGCTACATTTCTAGATCACTTTAAGTTAAGGATTTTTGCTATTTATGTAGTATTTCTTAGATGGTGGAAGAGTTACGTGGGGATATTACCCGGGGTGTAGAGATAGGAAACAAAGTAAATGAGCACTAAAATGTTTATAATTCAACTAAATAATATAAAAATCTGCTAAGATGATACTCCACAACAGTATTTTAGTAACAACGTTGGTGTATAGGAGTAAAATGTGGAAGTGAAACAAATATAGACATAAGAGCAACAAAAATAACATATGAGGCGCTAATGTTTGACAAATAACTAAATTAAGCGATTAGGGATGAATGTGAACTTAAAGCTGATGTGTTGAGTAAGATGATGAACACTGAGGTAGTTAGGGCATGTAGAACGAATGAATGAAGAGACTAAATAATACAGGCCACTGTGATTGGAAGGCGTGGTCGAGGAAGACCAAGAAAGTGAGGTTGGATTAAGTAAATTATATTTTAAAAGAGAGAAATGTAAAAAGTTAGAGAAATCGTAAGACTTTTTGATGTGCATGGATGTTGAGAATATGTTGTGCGATAAGTCTGGCGCTCTGTCTAGTAAACCTACGAAAGGGTGTGATGGTATATATGTGAATCAACTGAACAATGCTATACAAGTATCCTTCTTGAATTGGAATCTAGTCATTGATACGTTAAGGAGCAAAAAATGCCTTGTTTTCTCAGCAAATCATTCAAGCAGCGAAATTGAAAAAATCTAATTTTCTTTTGGAATTCTTGTTTCTCCACATTTTCCTGCGTCATTTTTCCAAGTTTTTTCTCTAACCTTGAAGTTAATACGTAAACAAAATTAATTTTTGTCTCGAGGCCGCATTGAAATGTGTTCAAAAAAATGGAGTACATGATGCGTATAATGTTAACAAAAAAGAAAAACGGTTTGTTAATAAAATTCAGAAATTGATAAAAATAAAACAGGGTGGTACATCCATCAGTCGGGCTGCTTCAGTTGTAAACATTCATATTTTTTTAGTTTGCTTTTTACATTTTTTTCCCAGATAATGAATGATAACGAACCCTTAAATTTTTTAGTGGAGAATTTAACAGAAAAACGAAAAAAAGTTGCCAAACTTTATTTCGCAAAGCAATATAGTCAATTAATCGAACACAACCCGCTTATCGATGTCACTTGACTAATGAAGATTGTCCAGCAAGATCGACGATTAGAAGATTAATTGCATGTTTTCGACAGCACGAATTAGTCGGTAGTTGACTAGCCTAGAGTCGGAAAATCGCGCACCATCCGCTCTAATTAGAATATTCAAAGAGTATTGGCGAGTGTTGGTGATGATCAAGCAACTTCAATCAGACGAAGTTCAGCTCTGTTCAGGTCGAATGTCTTAAACGACACTGCAACGCATTTTTAAAAGCGATTTGCACTTCTTTCCGTATAAAATTAAGTTGATGCAAGAATTTAGGGCACTAGATCCACAAATATGTCTTGAATTGGAGCATTGGGCCACATCTTTTGGCGTATTTTGTATAATGCCAGACATCGGAAAAAACATTGCGAAAATTGTATGCAGTATCCGAAAAAAGTAGGAGATAAGATATGGCCAATGATAAGAATTTATTATTTGTATCGTATTCTTTGTCGGAGCGAAGTCTCCGCATGCAAAGGCAGGCATGCATGAATGTGTTGGTCTGTAGCTGAGAGATAACGATTATTCGAACTGTACCGAATTACATGAACAAACTGCTCTAACCGAACCATCTTTGAAAACACAACTAAACTTATTTTTACACATTCCATTGAAATAAAAGCAACGAAACTGTATGAGAAGCTGTTAATCGATATACGAGTATATACAATCATCAAACTTGTCCCTTGGAGTAGGAAAAAAACAGATCTTCAAACATTTACATCAAATCAACCAACTTTAGCGTCCTCCACATTCATGCATTTTGTAATGCACTATTTTCTATCATTCATAATTCTCACTTAACCTTGTTAAATCTGGTCCACTTGCTCCAGACTCGTTTTCCTCGGTCTACCTTTTCCAAGAAGACCTTGTGGGAAGTAAAAATAAAATATTTTATTTCATTTTCACTTCCCACATATTGACTGTCCAATCTGTGGTATTGTTGAGTAAGAGTTGTACAAATGATTTGTTGTAAGTACGTCATTATGAAATAAAATATTTCACCTGGTGGGCCTACAAGGAACTTGTAACAATAACAATTAAAATTGTATTCAAGATTTGAAAGAAAATACTTAATGAAGTGAATATTTTGAAAGAAGGAAATGTATGAAGTCAGAGAAATCCTAAGAGTTGTATGAGAGACTAGCGCACATTCTTCTGTCTACTCCAACAGATCGACGGCGTCATGTATGTAACAGTAAGAAATGTATGAAGTCAGAGAAATCCTAAGAGTTGTATGAGAGACTGGCGCACATTCTTCTGTCTACTCCAACAGACAGACGGCGTCATGTATGTAACAGTATGACATATTATGGCATTTTTTGTTAGAAAGCAAAAGTTCGTGTTTTCAACCTTAAATCGTGACTAGATATGGACTTGAAATGCCCTTGTAACAGTGCTTTTCCACGCAATACGTCATTTGATTATAATACTTTTGTAATAAAAATAATGCCGTAACCCAAGGAATCAGTGTACTTACGCGTAAACCGAGTTGGGGAAAGTGATAACATAAAATATTTTATCGTCGAAATTCAAGAACGACCTCATTATATGGCACACAAATAGCTATTTTTGGTTGGGAATTTTATCAAATTGACCGTCATATTTGGTACACGATTCTCAAATTTTATGATAAACTTAAAAAGAGGAAATTTGAAATATGATTTGAAATTGTTGAAAACTAAGATCGAATAATCCCCTTTACCGACACGAGGAATTATTATCATACTTAGAGATCTAAATAATTTAGACTACTGGTAACAGATCGACGGCGTCATGTATGTAACAGTAAGAAATGTATGAAGTCAGAGAAATCCTAAGAGTTGTATGAGAGACTGGCGCACATTCTTCTGTCTACTCCAACAGACAGACGGCGTCATGTATGTAACAGTATGACATATTATGGCATTTTTTGTTAGAAAGCAAAAGTTCGTGTTTTCAACCTTAAATCGTGACTAGATATGGACTTGAAATGCCCTTGTAACAGTGCTTTTCCACGCAATACGTCATTTGATTATAATACTTTTGTAATAAAAATAATGCCGTAACCCAAGGAATCAGTGTACTTACGCGTAAACCGAGTTGGGGAAAGTGATAACATAAAATATTTTATCGTCGAAATTCAAGAACGACCTCATTATATGGCACACAAATAGCTATTTTTGGTTGGGAATTTTATCAAATTGACCGTCATATTTGGTACACGATTCTCAAATTTTATGATAAACTTAAAAAGAGGAAATTTGAAATATGATTTGAAATTGTTGAAAACTAAGATCGAATAATCCCCTTTACCGACACGAGGAATTATTATCATACTTATGAGATCTAAATAATTTAGACTACTGGTATGGAGGCCTAGCTGTGCCTTAAGATGTTTAGGAATAGGGAGAACCAAGGGCATAATAGTATGTAGCAATAATAATAAAATGCCAATTTATATAGCGCCGTTTCGAGAGTAAACTCTCAAGAGCACTTTTACTTGGGATTAAAACCCAACATGTATTATAAATAAATTTAAATAAATTGAGTACGATAGGAAGGTGGTGGCTGCGGACATTAGATAAGGTTATTCCCCGCATCTGCACGTGTTTAGAAAAACATATTTGGTAAGAACAACATGGCAAAATTGGGAATATTACGTGATGTATCGAATATTTGTATATACGGTGAATATCAGTCTATGGGAATTTGTTGCAGTACCCGAGTAGCCCGGTGTCTTGATTTTTGGAACGCCCAATGCTGTTAGGGTGGCCATTTTCAAAGCACTTGATCAGGCGCCGCAGTATATGATTAATTACGCGTCAGGATTATGCTCATTGAGAGATGTCCTACGCTGAAAACTTCTTTCTCAGAGCGCTGGCCGTTTAATTTAGGAAGAGGGGCAACAGACAGGGCTACCCCGATCGGTATTTTGGAAGATTGGCCTACTGCATAGAATATAATCGTACATTCAAGATGATTCTTAATAGAGTATCATTCAATACGAATCTTAATAGAGTAGAGGCATTAAAGATGATTCTTAAGTTATATTTAAAAGATGTTACACTGTAACGGAGTGATCTTTGACCAGGAAATGGCGCCAGAAAAATAAATGTAATATACTCCTCGAATCTCAAAGATAATATCGACGACGCAAATAATTTAGTGTGAAAGAAAATGAAATATTTTATTCAAATATTATTCCTTATTTCATTTCAAGGCTTATTCCACCTAAATTTGTTAAGTGGTTCATATAAGCTGACTTTTAACCGTGTACTTGTACTGATACCCTATTATGATTACTCTCGAGTTCGAATTCCGTTGAGGCACGTGATTTTTTTTAAAGGATACCAGTCTTGTTTTAATTTTCTCTCTGGTCGGTAGGAAGAGATTGCCACATGGCAATAATCCCGTCAGGTTATACCGTACACAACGAAACTGTAATATAATAATAACACAATATGTTTCTTATGATTATAAGTTCATTTTATTGTATTATACTTTGTACACAGTACAACTTGGCGGTTTAATTACATCTAGCAATATATTCCAACTAACTAGAAAAATGTTAAATAAGTCTTACATTAAAACCAGACTAACTTTTTTTATCTGGATACCAGCGAGGATCGAACCCGCAACCCCTAGGTTGAAAGACAGGTATCCTATAAACTAGGTCACGAAACTCGTCTACTTTAGACAAAAATTAAGCATGCTATTTGAAGAATCCGCCAATGAAACAGAAATTGGCGATTGAGTACGTTATTCGAAGAATAATTTAGAGTCAGACGATGTATGCTAAAAAGCAATTTGTTTGCTCGGAAGCAATTATGCCAAAATAATTATCAACATGTCAATAAAAAGAAAAGTTAAAAAACGGTAGGAGTCTTGTTAATTTCCTCTCCAGACTTGTTATCGAATTGGATTTCTTTCATCTAGTCGATGCACGGCGAGATGAGATTTCGACTGCAATTTAAGGTATATTTACACGACGATGGTGTTGTCCAGTAATTATTATCGCAATTTACTCGCTAAAACGCGCAGTCAGATATGTCCAATTATGTGAAAAACTGCAATTACTCGACAAAGTATTTATTGAAAATCTTCAGAGATTATAAATAATAATGATACAAGATCATTCATCACTTATCCTTCAATGAGATTTTAAATCTCATTTCTTACTCGTATTGTACGATAGATTGCGGGTGATATGAATCTAATGAGGCGTGCTTGGATGAAACGTGTTAAGATTTAATATCATCTTTAAAGACTCGCCCGTCAATAAAGTAGAAGTAAACTGAACTAATTTTTTTTTCAATATATTAAATTAGTTTCCTCAATAGTGCGTACGTATCGATGGAGGGTTAAGTATATTGACGCAATTACAAACATACACACCATCATGAAATTTTCCAGTCAGGAAAGGCAGAGAGGACAAAGCGCCATACGTTCCTAACTCGACAAGCATTCTTAGCATATTCCACATCCATAAACCTTCACATACCAACCTCCACAATATCCCTGACTTTCTACGTTTCCATCCAGAATATCATTCACTTGATCCAACCACACTTTCCTTGATCTTCCTCTCACACACCTTACATTCATATCTGCACAGTATAACTATTTTGTTAGTCTTTCTTCATTCATTCGATCCACATGCCCAAACCATCTCAACGTACTCTTCTTCATCTTACTTAACACATCAACTTTAATTTTACATTCATCCCTTATCACTTCAATCCATAAACTGTCATACATTGTCACCCCATGTATTCTTCTCAATCAACGCAACTCTGCAGCATTTATTCGGGTCCTATCAGTATTTTTCCACGTTTCACACCCATACATCAAAGTTGACACCAAAACACTTATGTGGACTATCACCTTATTAGATTTTGATACTGTCCGGTTCGAGTATATGTGTTTTAGAACCCCATTGACTTTGTTTCCTAACGCTACATGCCGTTCGATATCCCTCTTCACTCTTCCATCATTTGAGAAAATACTAAGCAAATAGCAGAATTCCTCGACTTGTTCCAATTTTACATTTTTCACTCGTCACATTTGCTTTTCCTTTTACACTTTTAAACATATCAATTAAACATAGCAATTGATATATGATATTTAATATTGATGTCAATATATTCCTGGCGAAATTGTACTCGTATGTTATTTTTTCTGTTATCGTTTCATTATTAATAGAAAAGCCCTACGGGTGCATACGTAAAAAAATCCGGCAAGTTATTTCGTTAGGTTAATATTTTCATTCCAAACGCGCTGAATGTACATATTTATTATAGTTATTAGTTTGGCAGTTTTTTCAGCTGCTGTTAACAATAATTCTGACACTGTAACTGAAATAAAAAAAAAACGTTAGTAAAACTTATATAGCTCGTTCGGTTATAATTTCATTATTGATATTTAGCTTAAAATACAAAATAATACTCGTATGTTAAGCACGTCTAGATATTCTTATATTGAAAATAAGGAATAACAAAAAAAGTCGAACATCTATTAGTTCTTATTCGATCGATATAATATACAACGCATTGCCACGTTTATTTTCTCATATCAACGACACAGCGACTAGTCATCTGTCTTCCAAATCAGGAGTCGCGAGTTCGATTCCCGTTGGTAGTCATTTTAATAACCAATTCAAATTTTGATAGCTGGAGCTTACTGTGATTGTGCTTTTAGTGCATATATGCAGTCTTATCAATGAACGTAATCAATATATCGTTGCTTTTACTCAAAGGATGGGATTTTCCAAATTTGAGTGAATAGCCATTTCAATATTACAGCGCCGATTCTTTGCTGGGGTAGAAGCAGAGAAGACACATACCATATACGAGTATGTCACCTTTCTACATCCATACACCTCATACAGCGCCTACGAGTTCTCTTACTTCTTACATCTCCTTCTTTCTAAATATAATTAACTTGATCCAACCGTACTTTCCTTGGTCTTCCTCTGCCACGCTTTGCACTCACATTTGCACTTTATAAAAACAAAAAATGGGTTCCCGTCTATTTTTTTTTCAAAACAGGTCATGGAAGGACTTTCTGCTTAATTCAAAGTGGCTGTATTCAGCGGAAGTGTAATACAATACAACATAACACATCATGGCGTAAAATGTAATACAACATAACATATTATGGCACCCTAAACGCTGCAAAAACAAGAAAAGAAAAGAAAAAAAAAAAAGTAAAAAGCATACATCTGTCTCTGATCTTCGATTCAATCCAGCGCGGCAGCAACAATAGCTCAGGGAGACAGAAAGAAATGTGCATTACACAAGAAGCAGGAGCAGGAGGGCTGTCAGAGGTCAGCATGCGTTCCGCGAGATGGACGCGGGCGGACGAGCAGTCCAGCAGGCCAGGCAAGGGGCCGGAGCTGAGGACCGAGGTTCGCCTTCCGCGGAACTGGTTTCGCTTTTAGTGTCGCCTCCGGGGATGGGCGAAGGGGCGGGCCGCGCTGCGACTGAGGGGATCTGCCCAGGTTCGTGTCCTTGGAGACACGGAGCTGCGGTGCAATTATTATTATTGCACTTCAATACAATTTCAGCGCGACACGTTTAATGTGATGGAAGAATTTTCAGACCTAACTATTGCTCTCGTAACAAACCGAGGTCAGTCCCGCCTGAGAGCCTAGGGGAGAAGGTGGATAGGATACACGTGTTGCAGTGATACTGTACAATCAACTAGTGGAATAACAAAGCAATATCTAAGTATTTTATTATGGAGTTCCACAATATTTTAATTTGATGTAACAGTCACACGGAATTCATCGTTTATAAAAGACGAATTCCGTTGTCTATTTGATAAGACGACTGTCTTCCGACTGGAGGTTGTAGTTTCGATTCCCACTGATGTCCATATATTTTTAAAAATTAGTTTGTCTGTTTTTCACATTAGGCTTAGAAGATATTGCCACAAGTAAATATATTAACCTGCCAGGTTGTACTGTATATGATACAGCAAAAGTGTAATACAATACAATATAGAATAATGATAAATAATCATCATCATTATTTAACTAACATGTTGGGTGTACAAATTAGTTCGTTCTATTTTTTTGTGATCAAAAATGCATTTATTTCTAAACAAAACGAACGAACAGATCAATTAAAGTATTGTCCATCGCTGGCTACTACTTTTTCCCATCTCTCAGGCAATTTTCGAATTCCATCTCGAAAAAATTACTCGTCTTTTGAGGCGATCCAAGTTTGGAGTCGATTTTCGGTTTCTACGAAAGAAATGAACCGGTGACCTGCCAAATCGTGCTGCATCCTTCGGAACAACCAGTAATCAGAAGGAGCAATGTCCGGGGAATACGGCGGGTGCGGTAAAACATCCCATTTGAGCGTTTCCAAATAATTTTTACGACTTTTGCGACATGAGGCCGAGCGTTGTCATGAAGAATAACTTTATCATGTCTTTGCTCGTATTCCGGACGTTTTTCTCGCAATGCACGGCTCAAACGAATTAATTGTAGCCGATACCGATCGCCCGTAATGGAATCACCAAGTTTCAGCACCTCATAGTAAACAACACCCCTTTGGTCCCACCAGATACAGAGCATGCAAGCGAATACGTAATTTACGTCAATGTTCTGAGAGAAGATTTCAAATTTTCCATCACGATGAATTAGACGAGAACAGAGTTGAAATTCGTAACTGTGGTTCGATATGAAGATAACAATGAATCACGATGTGAGTTCCCTCAACTTTTGATGGAGTGGTTAAGCAATCCAGATCTTCCAAGCTAACAAAACTTGAAAACAAACATTCGTTCTTCAACTTTTTCAGCAGCTTTTATTTTTCTACCTTTCAGCTTAGTAAGTCAATTTATTTCTCGTGGGTTTTCACAGATCACAGCAAGTTAATCAATACAATAAAATTTAAATAACAGGTTTTAATTATAAAAAAATAATTTTGAAAATAGGTTAAAATGTTGATTTTCGAACACTAGGTCGCATAAACCCATTGCAATTTTTATTATTTTCCTTTTTATTTCAACAAACATTCTGGAATTTTCTACATGCAGTAATATTATCGATCGCATTTTTTAAAAACTTTAATCAATTTTTATTTGTGTTTTGATTATCATTTTATTTATTGTTGTAGCATTAACACTATAAAACTACACTTTGAATTATGAAATGATAATAAAAAAAGCCGTTCTAATGATTTCAGTAGAACATTAAATACTGTTCGTTATTATAGTTTTCTTTATTTTACTTCATATAACTTATTTTTTTCATATGGTTCACCTTTCAACATATATTTGTAACTCGGACATATCGAAGAACGTGACCGGGAGACAATATTGTCTGCAGACCCAGTAATCGAGTTTTCATGTTTAGTACCCAGGAACTCGCGGGGCATTATTGCTCGTGTTGGAAACACAACTGCACGTCAAGAGGCAACAACATTCGCGTAGGCACTCGGCGGGTGCGAGTATTGTTACCAGAAACCCTTTTATTAGGCAGAGACCCTTCTTTTTTTGATACCATCGGAAATCGTTTCTTAAAACTCCGGGTGGAAGTCAAACATCTAACAAACTAGGTCATGGAAGTCATCACCGATATTTAAAATATTTGTTTTGCTATTTAAACGCTGATTATTTTTTTGATCTAATCATTAATCATGTAGATATACATATTTAAAAGATGGACTAACTTTATACGGATTTGTCCACTTATATATTTGAAGAGTATATATCAAAGCTTCTCTCTTAAATGTATTTTCTGCCATTTATGTATTTTTGGAGTGTATTTAAATATATTATGTACATACTATGTTACTATCAACAAGCCTATATTTATTTATATCCAGGCACAGAATGGGATAAATTTGAGGTAGTTATGATGTAAGACCCATAAATTTTTTTGAAAAGAAAATACTGCATAAAACATCTTAATATTACGACTTGATTGATGATCTCATCGGTATTGCTAAAATGTTACTTATTTGTCAGAAGACGAGGCCATGTGGTCTAAACGTCGCAATAACATATCAATTCGTGAATGATTCATATGAGATATGTCTGCGAAATATTAATAAAACAACGAAATAAATTAATACAGAGCGTGTGATGAGTAGTTGTTTCAGCAATGTTTTAATATTTAGGACAAATACATGACATTTGTGTTTGAGGAATGAAACAACTTCGTCACGGGTATTACCTAGTGAAGTTATTACTTTATCTACAAAATAGTTTATATTTGCATTATGTACTTGTACAACTTTTTGCCTTTCCATTAAAACGATCTAAATTGTAAATGTTGTATTGTGGATATTAAAATACAAAAGAACAATCCGAAAAACGAGATTATTATACTGGTGTTCAAGCTTCTTTGCATTAAAAAGGTGCACTGTTACAGCTACTTTCCAATCTTGTAGCATGCTACTCAAGCAGCTGTGTAAAAAGTAACACTGTCGCAGCTACTTTCCAACCTTGTAGCATGCTACTCAAGCAGCTACGTAAAAAGTAACACTGTCACATCTACTTTCTAATCCATAGTAGCATGCTTCTGAAGCAGCTATGTCAAAAGCAGTCAAAGCGCTACTTTACAGCTACTCTGAAGATGGAGCGCGTTTCATAACTACAATGGATTGTTAGCATTTATCTAAAATTTATAAAACAGAAAACATACATACATATAACGCCATTTTCCTGTCGGGGTAGGCAGGAGAAATTGCCAGACTTTCTTATCGTGACATACATCTATTCGCCATTTCTTAATCCATACCCCTTCTACGATTTATCTTACTTTTTTCTTGTTCTTTCAACCCATCATTCACTTGATCCAACCACATGTTCCTCTACCACACATTCCACTATATATACGAGTATGTTTTATTAGTCTTTATTGATTCGTTCTAAATGCCCAAACCATCTTGGAGTTCTCTTCTTGATCTTACTTAACACATCAGCTTTAAGTTCGCATTCATCCCTTATTACTATTCATATTATTCCATATTCTGTCACACATTGTCATCCCATATATTCTTCTTTGTGCACGCATTTCTACAGAATTTATTCGAGGGTTTTCAGTCTTTCTACGTCCCCGTTTAACTTCCATACATAAAAAATTAGTACTAGAATACTATTGTTGACTATCACCTTAGCAGATTTTCATACTCTCAGGTTTTAGTATACATGTTTTAGTGCCCCATTTACTTTGTTTCCTACACGACGTTCGATATCTGTCGAAGCTCTTACATGGTCTGAGAAACATATCAAAATTGCTTAACTTGCTCTTAACATATGTGTCATTGTTCAACAATACATCGCATTTATATTTTCCTATCACACTTTTCTATCACCAAAACTTTGGATTTCGCAGAATTAATTTATAGATCTTTCTCTTCGCATCTCTCGTACAATTTACTTATCAAACTCAGGAATTCATCCTCATTCGAAATATATATACTTGAAAAAATAACCACATGAAACGCACTACATATATTTCTTCTGATGAAGCAAGAATAAACATGAATTTTTTTACAGAGAATAAAATTCTATACGTAAGTACTGAAAAAACACATGTTTACAGATTATCTGAAACATGTCAAATTGCTTTAGTTTTTTAGGGTGTCTGGTTATAAAATGGAGATGGGTTTTTAAACTTGTTTTTGTTAGACAAGTGGTAGACAAAAAGTCGCAGATTTTCTCATACAAATCATTGCCTCAGTATAAACAAAAAAATGTAAAGAAACCTCACATGACTTTAAAGCGGTAAAATTATAAACAAATTTTATAAATTTATTCAAAATTAATCCCGAGAAAACCAAATAAAACATTTTTTTATACAGATATTGAATATTTTTTTAGACTTATTTTTTCATTTGATTTGAGATTTTATTTATAAATACATACACAACATCACATCGTGTCGAACTCATAAGCGTCACTAAATACACTCATGTGGAATAAGGTCTGAAAGTAAAATTAAAACTGGGTTGTGAAAAATTGACAAGTCCACTGGCGTTGGCAAAAACTAATGATTACATAGATACATACCGTTACACCGTTTTCATGATGTAATTGATACACAGAGCGACAGACGTTCCTATCTCGATACACATGTTTCTCCTCGTCCACATCCATACACCTTCTCATACAGCTCCTACGAGTTCTCTTAATTCTTAAATTTTCTTCTTTGATGCAACCATACTTTTTTTGGTCTTCCTTTACCACGTCTTCAACTGGCATTTGCTATGTATATTTGTTTTGTTAGTATTTCTTAATTCATTCGTTCCACGTGCCCAAACCATCTAAATGTACTCCTCTTTATCTTAATTAACATATCAGTTAATACCGTATTCTGTCATATATTGTCGCCCCTTGTTATATGTAGTTTTAAGTGCACGCATTTATTTATACGTCTCTTATTAGTATTTTTCCACGTCCACGTTTCATTTAAATATATCAAAGTTGGTTATTATAAAAATTAAATATGGTCTACAGAAAAATAAAAATATTTTTTCTTGAGTATGGTACATAACCCAGAAACTGATTAATGTTTCAATTATATTTTTCATCATTATCAACTTTCACTTATTCATGCAGTCTCCACTCCACACCCTAGACGTTGAGACTGGAGGGCTAACCATAGGGTCGGGGGCAACAGAGCGTGATGGCAACATGTGCATTGTGTATTAATTATCCTTTATTCGGTCACGAGGCGATGATTACATCGACTTTCGATTTCACTGTGATGTTTATATTACTATATTCACTCCATAAAATAGAATATTACCTTTCGGCATTTCCAGTTCGTCGCTCACATCAGTACACGTCATCTTGACAATCCACGCAGTCAGACTTTGGAACCAATCAACGGTTGCCGCAAAACTCTCATTCTCGTTCGCTTACTTCAAATAGCGACTTAAAAAATATATATCTATATTCAAGGACGAAGTACGTTTCGTCGCCATCTATTTTTTATCCCTTCCTCATTTTCTTCTTCCTTACCAGTATTTGTTGACATTTGCCAATATTTTGTTTTACTTGTTTCTCAATGCGTTAAGCATGTTTAAGTGTGTTTTGAGGCATTCGCGGTTCTACATATCAGTACTACGCGGTTCTACGACTGAAAGACCTTATACAGATGATGTTTTAAGTATCTTTTTCCTATTCGAAATAACGTTACTATCTCTCTGGTAACTCTTGGATAGTTGGTTGGAAGAGATTGCCGTATAGCAACAAATTCGCCATTTGCATACTTTGTTTTTAACATAAAAATACGATATTGGACGAACAATTGAAAGTATTTATTTGAAAAAAGATTAATATAAAATGTTGAGTGCTTGACAGCCTCAATTCTCCATATTTAGCGGATAATTCAATATTCTTTAATTGCAGTGACGTTCTCTTTGATATTGTTAGGAAAGACTCTTTTCATACAAATAAATTATCGTTAACATATGGTACATATGACAATATTTAGAAATAGCTACTAACTTTGTGCTCTCCTTTATTAATATAAATAACGTAATATAAACAAAACATTAAGGACAATACTTTGCCTCTGGAGTTGAGTAACCCTGCATCAACATGTAGGAAGGTTTTAATTCTGCAAAGCAACTTGCATCTCGTTCTACTAATGAGGCCATGTGTTTTCTATATCTCAATATCTATCCATAAAATTCCCACAAAATTCTCAAAAAATCCAATATTTGTTCTATGTATGCGTTATTCCACTAAAAACAAATATGAGTTCTTTACCTCTATAAAATAAGTTTTCGACAATTACGTAAGTCTGCTTGGTGAAGTTTGGTAATATTTGTGGTATACATACGTAACATATATTGAACTTAAATATACATATAATTATTGAATAATTTTAAAACAATGACTGTAATTTATTATTACTACTGCTTTTTGTATCTTCATGTTAGTTTAAGATAAAGTTGTGTTATTTGTCAATAATTTTAAGTACTTTATAACCTGTCACATGTTCATTTGTATATAAAGACACTTGTGTCGTTAATTAAATAAATAAATAAATATCTGATGTTTTTCATAAACTGTGTACTTAAATGTTTGGTTTCCGAAACCTCATGTAACTCATTTTGTGAGAGAAGATCAGATACGAGGTGTCGACTTTTGGTCATCTATAGCGGACTTCATTTAACACAGCTTCTTTTGCGGTCCATTCGGCACAATTGAGGAAACACGTTCCAAGAATCATTTGATGTACACTATCCTATTATTTAAGATATATAAGATCACTTAGAATAAATACCCTTTCAACCTAGTTTCAGTTCGAGCCTTATTCTTATCAAATTAATATTCTTCTCCTTTAGTCCTACCATTAGTGTTTTGGGATTATTAATTGTATTCCTCTTAAGTTAAGCCCCGCATTTATGTAAAAAAATCTTATTCAATACAATATACATATATGATAAAACTGGTTGGTTGGAAGAAATTTCTGATGAGTAAAAAAAACACCAGATGTATTATGTGAAAGTGTACAAATAAATATATATATATAAAATAATAAACCAATAAATACATTATAAATTATCTTCTCCTATTTATGTTTACCCAGTCAATGAATTAACATGACCTCCGTGGCCTAGTTGGTAAAACGCTTGTCTCCCGGCCGAATGCAGGTACGATTCCCGTTGAATCCTAGATTTTTTTTAAAACGGATTTCGCTCTGATTTTCACTTAAGGCCTAAGAAATAACATATTTCTGGTTAGTTGGAAGATATTGCCACATGTCAATAAGCCCGCTAATTTGTACTGTATACAACGAAAGTGTAATACAATACATGTTTTCAAAATATGTAGCTATCTATACAGGTGTTAATTTTTAAACGATTTTCGTTTTTTTAATGGTTATTAATTCAAATTTGGGTGTACCCTGTCAGGAAATCATAGTAATTACGTTCATTAAAATAAATATAGAATATAAATTAGAAGCATAATCGCAGTTCGCTCTCGCTTTTACAATTTGGAATAATATAACGTTTAAGAAATAAGAATACTAAAATATTAAACGATAAATTACTTTGTTATTCCATTAATTAAATTAATTGTTTCTGCCTCCTATCCCGTGACTCTCTTCAGGCGGAAGAATTCCGGTTTGTTACGAGAGCAGTGCTTAAATATTTCCTCTTGAAGAGAGCATCGGGATAGAAGGTAGAAACACGTGTTGCGGGGATTCATGTAATTCGAGGTATAACAAGGAGTTCTATAAAGTTAACGCCGAAACCTTTGATAAATTAAGAACACTAATTTTCTATCTGCAAACGGAGTGTTTCACCGCGTGGTTTACCTCATAATGCCATCGTTGCAGTTTTCGTCTTCAGGGCTTGCTGGTAGTAAACTTCGCCACTGAAAATAAAACGAGCCCTAAAATGAAAACTACAACGTTTTCGAAACATCGGCATTGTAAACCAAACAAGAGGAAGACATGTTTGTAATAAGCGGTCTGATATTGGTTGAAATTATATAAATAATCAGTTATACGAGGTAGCGTAAACATATTATTAACCTCTTCAAACCTGGCGTCCATTGTAATGGACACAGAGCTCAGACACTTTGTAAACAACTTTGTGGTATATTTCTATTCCCAATGATAATAAATGAAGTGCAGGATCCTGTACAACCGACTTTGAACGTTTTGAATGTTGCATTTAGTGTAGATAATACACTCACAAGCAAGAATATTTTTTTAAAACCTTAGAATTATGGTAATTCAGATCTGAAGAGGTTAAAAAATGAAATGAACACATTTTAAAGATATACCATTATTATCAATTTAAGATATACCATCATTTTAAGATATACCATCATTTCTTTTTTGTATATCCTCAGAAATTATTAAATGGCGCTTGTATACTGCTTTTTACAAAATGAAAAAAATAAATTCTTATACTTCAGATAATCTTATACTTTTTATTAAAAAATGGCCCTATACACGGGTATGAGTAATATTTTCACTATGACAATACCACATCGCTAGCTGCAGCACGGATTTCGTTACAAGTGTTGTTTACAAATGTCTGTCTATACTGGCTGTAGATACGGTAGCCGGCCAATTAGACCTCTTGTTGTCGGGACCCCTAATTGGTTTTGAACACGCCAAAATCAGCGCTGCGCTTAAGGCCTTAGGGGCGAATCCAGTCCCCGGTGCGCGAAATGCCGGACAGCAGTTTAATAAAAAACAATAGAAAAAATAACTTAATAAAATATATGTATGATTGTGTAACAAAAACACAATTGCAGTATATTTTCTGAATATAACGAATATATTTTGATTAATTTAATTTAACTATTTCGCACTTACATATATTTAATGCATTAAATCATGACAGTGGTCCTAATTCATAGCCATAAAATACTAAATCCTAACTTTTTACTAATTAAATTTCATACAAATTTGTCGTCGCTTTCTTAAATACGAGTCACGTGGATTCATTATCTCATTTTAAATTTTTGAGCGTATGAGGTCCGACTCTGAATACGAATCACGGAATTTTTATGTTAGAAATTAGTATTTAGTTATGAAAAATAGTGTTTTTTATTTATTTATTAAAAAAAGGTATCAATTTTGCAATCGTTGATTAAAAACGATATTAAAAAAAAACATATTTTAAATTAATTGTTTATATCGTATTACGTTTCTCATGTACAGAGTTCAACCTGGTGGGCTTTAAAGTATAAATATAAAAACAGACTCAGGAATCAAACTTGAAATTCCCGTGTCGGAAGTCAAGCGTCTTATCAATTAAACCAATTGGTAAGACGTCGCAGCACCTTTAAGGGAGATAATAGACATATGTCGATAAGTAAACAGAAATATCAACCCGTGACAGATACATAATTAAAACCAGTACTCGGGAAGTTTACACGCAAGAATGAATAGTAACTATAAAGTCACAAAAGGATCAAATGAAAGATATTTTCCAAAGAAAGAAAGGTAAGGAGTTAGATAAACTAAAGGAGATGAGTATTTATGTAGTAGAGGCAAAGGAAGTACTTGTAACTTGAATCGAAAGTCTGTCCTCTTTTCCTACCATGTAAAGGCAATGACGCGAGGCATGTTTATATGATTTATTTTCAACATGCTATCGACGGTTTCTAACAAAAAATTTATTTTCTAATAGATTTTATTTTGTCTATTTAGATAGTTTGAATTTGTTTTAATATTTCCGATAAAACACAAACAATTACAAAATTAAACAAATTTCAATAAACTCGAATAACTTAATAAAATTTCTCAAGATATTTTATTCACTCAACAGAAGACAACACTAAAAAGAATATGATACCTATTTATAGTTTCTGAAAACTAATTTTGTATATAAGTTTTAAAAAATGTGGTTTTGGAAAAGTCATATTTTCAGAAAATAAAAGACAGAAACACCTAACATCAAAAAGAAACAAACGAGAAAGTATTTTTTTCGACAGAATATTTAAAAAAATGTCTATTATGACAAAAAAAAATTATCAACAATAAAAACTTGTCATGTGCTTTGGATATAGAATATAATCTTAAGAGCGATTTGTTTACATTTTTACAAAAAAGTAGCAAATAAAACACAAAAATATTTATTCAATTTGAAAGAATAACGTCTGAAAGTAAAACAAAAACCGGGATGTAAATAATCAAGAACAACCCTATTTTCCACTAAGCACGCTACCACAATTTATTTAAAAAAATATAACTATGTGACCAATTAATTATTCCATGTCTCAAATATTTATTTTTAAATTACAAAAAACAACGCAATATTCCGGTAAATCTCCAAAACGAAAAGTATAAGAAATAATCAAATTATCCAAAACTTAGTAGAGAAAATTTGAATTGTGAATATTTACTTAAATCCGCTACAAACCATTCGTACATTGAGAATTTTACACACATAAAAATATATTGGCAAATAATTTGCAACAAAATCACGAAAACCTCAAAAAGATAATTTTTAATCGCCATATTGTTATCAAATATAAATTTTACCTTGCAGATAATACCATATTTACATACACTACTATTTTAGAGATAACACACAGTAAAACACCAGTAAAATTTAATATTGCACTGTAAACCAACACATTATATTTTATAATTGTATAAATAAAAAGTTATCTTATCAAAACAATCGTTTAATCACGTGACACTGATCATACTGAACTATAAATAAAATTATGTTTTATCAAACACCGATAAAAACAAACACTGCACAAAAAATTTAACCCATTCCAATATAAATTTGTACACAAATCACAAAAAAAATCGATAAATCCGTTCAAAAAAAAAACAAACACGCAAAATCGAACGTCGCGTTTTGAATTTCAAAAAAAGCGCGCAAAAATTAAATTTTCGAAATATGTTCGAAATTCAAGCGCGAATTTTCACGCTACCCCGCGCCGAGATCACAATACGCCGGCACAATAAATCATAGTGGGAAATCCACGTGTTCCTCACCGCACATTCCGTCCGAGCGGGGCCCCCGAGCGACGGCGGAGTCGGCCGAGCGAAGCCGAAGCAGCGCTGTGCTGGGAGACGACGATTTTAATATGAAACCAGTTTTATATGAAATCTTTAATTTCTTTACAGCGAGGAGACAACACAGAGAGAAGAGGGGAAGGGGGCATTGTTTCATACGCGACAGAGAAGGACGGGTGTACGAAGAATGAGGGGGACGGGGGTAAAACTTTAGTGTCACCATAATATTTTGAAAACAAAAAAACAGGTAGTGATTGAAAAAAATCGGCTTCCGGTGGCCAGGTCATAAATTAAATTTGCAACAAATATGTCTTGTACTAAGGATCGAATTTTCGATAAATTCAGTGCAAAAATGCACAAATTTCATTGTGGTAATTTGAAAGCAAGGTCTTCTTTTTTCGTCCAGTGACAAGGAGCAAAAGTTAATCTTCCAGCAAACAAAATTGAATTTTAGATCGTTTTTGATAAGGGCAAAAATGATAATCGCAAATATCACCCCAAAATATTTCATACGAAAAAATTGAGAGCGATAACAGTTGGGAACCTACCGGGAACTAAACAAGCAATCTCAGAATGCTTAATTAGCAATTCAATAATCATACTGATACCCCCCCCCCTCTCCCAGTAATGAAAAATGTCTCAACGGTACTACTACCGTGACTGGAGGAGCGTATTCAAGGGGCTGAATGGCTCTAGGACGACTCGAGATGGAAGGCAATGCTGGTCCGGGTAGGACGGATTCAGATGGGCGCGATGCTGGTCCAGGCGGCTCTAGGTAGCAGCAATACTGGTCCGGGTAGGGCGGCGAACGGCTCCAGCAGGCAGTAACGCTGGTCCGGGCAGGACGAAAGCAGCCAGGGAAGTCAACCCATGAAGAAAACGGAAGAGCATTAGTAGAGACTTCTTTGCTGGCTGGTGAATGATCCTCAGCTGAAACTGGGAGTTGTTTAATACCAGCTTGACGCTGGTGCAGGCATAGCTCTCAGGCGAAGAGTGAATCTCTCAGGTGGCGAATCCACCCATCACGGCAGCCGGGTGAAGAGTGGATTAATTTATGATCCGGGTCCACCTTTTATAGCGACCACGAAGTAATTATGGACAGCGTAAGTGGTCCGCTTAACGTGTCCATAATTTACCCAACTCGATGGTACCATCCCGTTTCCGTGACAGTCGCGACTGGAATCGTCGAATCTTATCACAACGGGTGACGCCTATGGACGCATCAATACCATTGAAAAAAAGCTCAATAATTCAAAAGAAAATAGATTGCCGTGTTCGGTTGGCATCCCATTTGTTGACGTCGCTTTAAAAGCAAAGGCTACAAACACCTTCGTACGTCAATCATCTTTCAAAATCAGAAAAATATTTTGAAATAATGGACAATATCCATAAAATCATTGAACATAAAAAAAATCGGTAACATTGAAAGAATAAAAAATATATAGTCACCCCAACAAGGTGTTAAATGCCAGGTGAGTTTGCGAAGGGGACGCGATTATGCAGAAAGAATGAGACAAAACACAACCTCTTTTGGTAAACCCTTTCCCGACGGTCCGGACAACAATGCGTACATCAAAGTGAAGTTGCGCAATTGAAAAGGGGCGAATAGTTGGCGAAAGAAACAAGACAATAAGGATCAAATGGTGCGCTCCTTTTCAAGCCATCCACGGGACGCTTTCTCTCGGTGCCCGATTCGTGTGGGTGTAATGTCTGTAATGTTTGTCCTGTGCAGTGATTCTAAAACTTTTTTCTGTGGTTATGTTTCATTAAACGATATTTTTAATTTTCTTTTTATGTAGACAAGGCGAAAGATATGTGTCGATATTCGAAAGTCTGGCGCTCTGTCCTATCTGCCTACGTATGTACAATCATTAGGTTTGTTTTTTAATGAAAACAAAACAAATCGACTGATTCTGAATTGGTTTAATTCTTACTAGAAATAAGCTTGAGTGTTGAGTTAAATCTTGCGTAGTGTAAAATGACAAAGACAAAGGTAGATAAACAATGTCCGCGAGCCAAATGTTGAGAAAGCTCACTGCAATGCAATGTTTGTTCGGTTTGAGAGTGGTGCGAGTGCAGATTGCAGACACGAGAGATAGATGCACAGGACAGGTAGCCGGCGGGTGGGAGTTTTCAGTCGAACCCGTGCCCTCCCGCTCAGTCGAAGTGACGCGGCCACGGCGAACAGAAACTGCCCCAAGCTAGGGTATTGTATTACCCAGAGGGATGGGAAATTATACGGACTTGGAAAATAAAATGAACTTAAAGATGTTACTCGTATTTCTAAGAAAACAATGAAATTAATTTGGTCGATACTCGTATACAGCGTAAACTAATCTACTTGTTTGGTGGCGAAATTATTTACATACTATACTTGAGAAAATGTAGGGCGGTCCCTGTGACATTTGAAATGTCATGTCTCAAAGGGATGGGGTAAAATCGTTTTTTTTTTTACAAATCGAATCTTTTTTTTATAAATCGAAAAATTGTTTTTCTCTAAACTGACGTTTTAATTCCTGATTTTCATTATACTGGTTTTCTAATGTATTGTATGATTTGTATCTATCTTTAAATAGGCCAAGATCCACTATGAATTAATACTTATTATGAACATTTAATTTTATGTATAAAAAAATACAAAATCCAAGTATCGTATACCTCATCCCTAGCCAATGCAGACTAACGTAGTGACTTTTGACAAACGTCACCAAATATTATTTGATTTTAACAAACTGCCATATTTTTGATAATTTGTAACAAGATGTATTAATTTGTCATTATTGTTAGTTTTGTGTAATGTATTTACCTAAATATTGTAACTTTCTATTTATTAGAATCGAGGCTTATATTAAAGTTGATAAAATAATTAAGATTACTGAACGTCGTTACAAGGTTGTATTGGGGCAAATTTGTGAACTGTCAAGGGACCATGCTACATTTTTTCAAGTATAGTAGTTTGATTTACTTGGCTCAATATTTAACATTTCAGAATACAAATAAGTATCACGTCTTCATCGACTCTAGTTGACACATTACTGAAGGTAGAGATATCAAAGTTTAACTGTAACATCACCTGACAAGCAGTGAGCATGACCGGCGTGGTCTATGTACCATACACGCTCTTACTTTTTAAGGCCGGAAACTTTTGGTCCATACTAGGTATATAATTCCGCTGTAAAATAACAAGGTCGCTATGGATAAATATGCTCAGGCAGATTGCTGCCGCACCACAGATTATAGGCAACATCGTCAATAGCTAAACTGCTGCAACATAGATTATACACAACATCGTCAATAGCTGAACTGCTGCAACATAGATTATAGGCAACATCGTCAATAGCTGAACTGCTGCAACACAAATTACAGACAACATCGTCAACAGTTGTCGTACGTGTCTTTTTTTCTGTTGTACTTGAACAGAAGAAGCCTTAAAAGTTGATAGAAATTAAGTGATTCTCTTAATCATTCGCGTCATTTGTCATCTGAATTGAGCAATTATTTTGATCATTCGTGTCGATGATCTTATTTATGGTATGAGTTGTAAAATTGGTTTGCATTCTGGTGTTACGTGAGCTTCAAACGGTTCTTTTTAAGAACATTCGTAATCTGAATAGAGCGATTATCTTGATCATTCGTGTCGATGATCTTCTTTATGATTTGTAAAAGGTATTATGTGAGTTTCAAACGTTTTTTTTTTCTTCAAAAGATGTCATTTGAATTGAGCGATTATCTTGATTATTCGTGTATTATTTATGAATAGATTGCTTTGCATTCTAGCATTGTGTGGGCATTATTTTTTTAGAACAATTGCCATCTGAATAAATTGGTATACTAGCTAGATCTTGAAAATCTAAGATTTCTCAGAAAGTAACATTTTTCACAAAATAATGCTACAAATTATCGGTTATCGATAAAAAAGCAGGATTTTGATGATACTTCCTTACTATCATGCTGCGTCCCAGTGGGGGTAGGCAGAGAAGACAAAGAACCAGACATTTCCATTGCGAAACACACCTTTTACCTCCAAATCCGTACACCTTCTCTTTCAGTTCCTACGTTTATCTGCCTTACATTTCCTTCTTTATTAATATCATTCATTTAGTTCAACCATACGTTCCTTGCCCTTCTTCAACACGCCTTCCACTCATATTTGGACTGTATATTAGTTTTGTCAGTCTTACTTAATAAACCACTCTTAAGTTTACATTCATTCTTATTTACTTCATTACGTATTCGGTCATACATATTTTCACCCATATGTACTCGTATTCTTCTCAAAGCACACATTTCTACAGCATTAATTCGGCTCATTTTAGTATTTTCACATAATCTATCTTGAAATTATCGTAAAAATGTGAAACTACTCAAGAGGAAGAAGAATGCTCCTTATAGATACATAAGTTCTTACAGAAGACAGAAATTGAATGTCACGAAAGTCGGGAAAGTTTTGGAAGTCCAGGATAACGAGAGCGGGCAATAATTGCAGGCATGTCTGCAAGTACACCGCGAATAGTGAATAAATCGAGCGGAGAAATTGGCGAGCGCGCGAGATGACGTTAATCAACTGAAACAATAATATTTTTGTGAAACAGGAGTTCGAGAACTTCCACATCGCAGTGGGCTATTTACGGAGCAGGCCGACCCTGTTGGACCCCTCCGCACTGCGACGTAATGCATCGACCATCAGGATGTGACCGCATTTTTTTATAAAGAATACTTATTTTTCAGTCGTCATATTGTAAGATGGGGGAGATATCGCAGAATATACTGGCAAGGTTATGTTGTGGAAAGGATGGAAAACACAAAAGTCACCCACCCTCGTAGGCACCAGCCTCTCTGGAATACTTCCAAAAAGATAGTTTAGGGTCACATCTCAAGAGTAGTCCAAAAAAAACCAGACCACAAGTGTTTTTTTACGAGGAAGAAGAATATTGTCATGTGACACCGTTTTGAATAGATAATTGTTTGGAAGTAAGGTTTGACAATCTTCAAGAGCCTCCAAAGAATGAGTGAATATATCTCAGAATTTGTGTACATATATGATGCTTCCGCTGAGCTTCGAGATCGAGAAATGAGATCAAACATCTCAGCTGTAAACATTAATCGATCCGAATAGGGGCACCAAATCAGAGTTTTCTGGAAGAGTGACTTGCCTGTTAGGCTGCGCTTGGATTCTACAAGAAGTAAATATATATTTATTCGAAAGAAAAAAAAACCAGTCAACAAGGCGCCATGAGATTAAGTCATGTCAATAAACGGCGTTGAAGAATAATTCACCGTCATCATTATCAATACATTATAACTATCTTTGAACATGCTTATTAGCTTCAGAGTTCTGAACGATTCTGGGCGAGTCATGGCTAACTTGGGACAAGCTTATATATTTCAGAATTCCGAACAATTTTAGCAGGGTCAAATAATAATGTTATACTTCCAGAGTTCCGAACAACTCTGGGAGAGTACAATAATGTTCCAATTCTTCAGAACCTTCATAAGTCGTTATACTCGTAGTTAACTTTGGACAAGCTTATTTATTTCGGAATTCTGAACAATTCTGGCAGTCAAAGCTTCACAATTATGTTTCAATTCCCCATTATCATAATCAGTAATTATAGTTTAGACATATTTCCAGAGTTCCGAACAACTCTAAGAGAGTCATAGCTTCACGATAATGTTCCAATTTTTCAGTACCTTTATCAGTCATAATAGCTAAATTTAAACATATTTATTTCATAATTCCGAACAATTCTGACAGAGTCTACGACTCACAATACTGTTCCATTTCTTCAGCACCTTTATCAGTCATTATAGCTAACATTGGATATGCTTATTTACTTCAGAGTTCCGAACAACTCGAAGTCATATCCTCACAAAAATATTCCATTTCATATACTATTGGATACACATAGTAACTAGTACTTTGTCATGTTATATTTATATAAGGTTTTTTGCTTGTATTAATAATCCTCTATAGCAGTGCTTCCCAAATTGGGGGCCGCGGGATTTCTCGTGGGGGTCGCGAAAATATTCAGTACAAAGTACAAATATTCATGTGAGTATTAAATTATTTCACGTGAGTATAGTTTTTATTTTAAAAAAAAGTTTTTAAGCAAGTTCCTATAATTTTGTGTTGAATATAAATATGTGTATTTTAATTGTAATAATTAAATTAATAATTATTGCCAAATAAATCTTCAACTATAAAAAAAATGTTTTTTTGGGGGGGGGCGGGAATGAATTACTTCAGATTTAGGGGGCCGTTACATGAAAGTAATTGGGAAGCACTGCTCTACACCACATTCTCTATGTCGCATCAACTACCAGTGTTACCTGTTTAATTATTTATGACGTCACAATACTTCAATTAATCTAAATAAAAAACATCTAATCCCAAATATAAAACGTTCCGAAAATCTTGTGAATGGTGAGTATTGTAGTAAGTCGCTTTGTTTTTGTTCAATTCAAACAATTAATTAATTACTAGAGAACTTCTCATCATATCCGGATTGGTAATGCCGACATTTTGAAGATTGTGGGAGGTGGACAATATGTCTGTCACCGTCAACCGAGCTTTCGGGTTTAGAATCACTAACGTGGGCACGTAACTCGCTGTTGGGACCCGGGAGCATAATTCGGTCTAAATATTAATTTCTAACCTAAAAATTCGAGATTCGTATTCAGAGTAGGACTTCACACACCTTCAAACTTTAAAGCGAGGCAATGAAACCATGTGATTCCCTTATTTAAGGAAACTGCAAAAAATTTGACTTTAAAATAATAATTTCTTTAATAAAAATAGTCGAACTAGATTTGGGCATAGGACTTTTTTTTGCGCACCATCGGAAATTAAACGCGAAATCTCCAGATGATAGAAAAGTTTTTCTAGGCTACGGGGTCGTCATAACCCAATTTTTCATAATACTTCTAACTGCTTCTTTCGTGTTTAAGTGATAGAATGCTGGTTTTCGTAAAATCGATTAATTATACTTATTATAATTTACACCGATAAGCATATTTGAGGATTATTTTAAAGCCCCAAAATATACCAAGAAAATCAGATGGAAGACTTTTGCATGCGGACTGATGTCATATATATATAGGTTGTTCCAAAAATGTATACACCCTATTACTAGAGTAAAATATAAAATAGAATAAATAAATTAATTAATAAAATAAAATATAAAATATATAAAATAGTACACGTGTCGTTTAATTGAACTTGCCGCGTTAATTTATCTTACCGCGCATTAGTGAGGAGTTTAGGTTTAAGGACTTATTTCCATCACAATGGTGCACATCCCCACTACCAATAGTGATGCGAGGGTCTATATTGTTAAAAAAAATTGCCGAACAGGTGGATCGGGCGTAGAGGTAGCATTGAATACCTCCTGCGCTCTCCAGACCTCACGCCAATGGACTTTTTTTATGGGAACTCATCAAAGATGAAGTTTATGGCACAAAGCCGGCAACAGTTAATGAATTGAGCTGTCATTGAAAGAGAATGCGCCCAAATACCAAAACAAATTATTCGTGATGTTTACGCTTCCACATTTGAGCACTTAGGATAACAAAAAAATCTATATATGTCTTTTTTAAATTTTATATACCTTAATAAATGCTGAATTTATTATCATTCAATGTGTTTATACAGTTTTTGGGACACCCATATTGGGAGCAGGTGCAAAGGGCATTTCAGGATGAATTGAAATGCAATGGCCGGTACGATGCATTGACCCCGACTCCTTGAAGAGAACAAAAGTGAAAAACTAAATTAAAAATTCAAGAATTTCTTTCATATTTAAAAAAGTAAATATTTTTTTAAATATGAAAGTCTCGGAGTAACATTTGTAACGAAAAAGCTATATATTTTACGTACAAAAATTGTCATTTCTCCATGAGGGCAGGTACAGTATAGGTCGCCAAACTTGGAAATATCTGCATATTTTCTAGCCGTTTACTACTAAAAGGGACTTTTTTATACTAGCCTTCATCTTTTTATACCTGACGATCCGTGGCCCAGTTGGTAAAACGCTTGACTTTCACCCTGGAGTTTCGGGTTCGATTCCCAACGATACCAAAAATATAAATTAAAAAATAGCCCCAGTCTATATATAACATTATTCGCGTGCGAGTGTTGTCTTTTCACGTGCGGTAATGTTACCAACACTTGCAAAGGCAAATCGTCAGTTACGTGCCTACTCCTGTGGTACTCGATTACTGGGAACAAAGACATGGTGTTTCCCGGCAACAATCTTCAACATGTCCGAATAACCAATTGGGATACGTTGAAGGGTACCTAACGAAAGAGAGAAAAATAATACTAGCCCCATAGGAAATATCTACGGATTTCGTTAAAAGAACAAAGAACTTTAGATATGTTTCCAAATATCTCCGGTAAAACTAGAGGTTGATATGCAAAAAGAGGACTCAACCCACATATTTGTGACGCATTTTAATACTATGTATGTATTATTGATATTTTGGACATGCAGAAATTATTTGTCTTTTCTATATTTCAAATAAGTCAAAAATTGTGTTTCGTTAGTTGGGTCCTGTTTGCACAATGATATCCAATTGACGTCAGTGGTCTGGCGAATAGATGACTTTCATTTTACTTTCAGACCTGAATTAGTGGTACTCCTTTTATAAATTTGGAAACAGAGCGTTCTTGAAGAAATATTTTACTATGGAGCAGCGCGATAAGACTGTCAAAAATTATAAACGACTACAAAAACATTTAAAAAAAACGAAGAATTTTAATGAATCTTCAGAATTAAATTAATAAAAATTATTATTGGACGGCCGAGAAAGTACGATTGGACCAAGTAAATGAAATATTTGAAAGAAGAAAAGGTAAGAAGTATGACAAACAGAAAGAGCTGTATGAGAAAATGTATGGAAGATGTGGCGAAAGATGTCATGATAGGAAAGTTTGGCACTCTGTTCTCTCTGCCTAACCTAACGACGGAGTGGCGTTATGATATTATATGCACGCGTAAATGCCTGCATTATGTAAAAAAAATATAAGATAAATGCTTCAAATAAAAAGTGTTGTTGAGGTGATCTTAATGGTAGAGAATCAGCACTACATTAAATTATTGTCATAAAAAAAAACAATATTTGTGTACAATGAATTCAATAGCAGTTATGAGACAATAATAAATTGTTATGTAGAATAAATTAAGTGATAAATAAATGCACACACTCGTATTATATGGTCTAACACTATTAAGTGCATATTTTTCAGGCTACTCCTGTTATTATTACACATTAGTGTGTAAGTGCTTTAAAAACCATTGTGGCTTAGTAGTAGTACTATTGTCTTTAAATCAAAGGTTCTGAGTTCAAATGTCCAGGAGACCTTAAAGAAAATAATCTCAAACTGGAATCTTACATACTTAAGACATTATATCTCTTATTTGACCTGAGTACAATATTTTTGTATATAATGAGATTTAAAGACTATTGACAGTGCATCAGATTACTAATTGACCACTTTTTTAAAAACTATTCATATTATCCATTAAGAATCACAATATCCATTAAGACTCACAATAATCACAATATTATAATAAGAATCACAATTCATACATGGAATAGATATAATGGATGATATTAATTATTCAAAAAAGCTTTTGAAAGATGACTAAATGCCAAAAGGGTGAAAATTCTTCTTGAATCGAGGATGAAAATACTCAATTTCATATCAGAAATCAACAGGTGGCCTACATTAATAATTGTATTATTATTAATGTAGGCCACCTTTATTACTTTTGTGTTTAAAATATATATATAACCTATGGTGAGAGTCAAGTGTTCATTTCAAAGAGCCACAAAGATTTTTAAATCTATGTTTATGAAAAAGCTAGATTAAAACTATTTTTTCAGCTTCCATTAAGAATTAATCCTTAATCCCAGGTGAAACACAAGCATATTACCACTCGACCACAAAGGTCATAATGATAATGACCAAATAGAAATTTCAGACTCTGAGTTCGAAAGTACTAATATGGCAATAAGCCTAATAATACATTGTTTTGCATGACGAGCTAGGCAAACCCTTACAATCGAAAATTATGTCACCGATCCTATGTATGGATGATACCTGCTTATCAATTGTTTTATTGTATGCAAGCTGTTGTACTGCATAAAGTTTTGACAGATCAAACCCAAAGTTCTGATTGCCAAAAAATCAATACAATCAGCAGATACAATTTGATGCAGCCTTTGAATTTATTTAGTGTTATTTTTTTATTGTGTTATAGCACCCATAGAATTGATGTAAAATAACTAATTAAAAACAATAATAGATAAATTCAGATGAAATAAGGTCAAAGAGAAAAACAAATCTAAAAAGGGGTCTGCCAAGAATGGAACTTGCGATACCTCTGTTAGATCACTACACCAACTACATTAACTATCAGAGTAAGAAATTCATTAAAATATGTGTAAATAAATAACAATCTACTTAACGACAGTTGATCTACATAAAGTTTATTTTTTCCATTAATATAAATGATGCAGGAAGCACTAGAATGTAATGTTTGGCACAAATCCAGTGCAAGTAAGGTGGGGGAGTACGGAGTGCTTTGTATAAGTAAATAAGCGTCACATTCACAGTGATAAAATAGTTTTGTGGGTGTTCTGTTATTCCATGCGATATCATCAGTGTCAGACTCGAGGAAGCAAAGGAAAGTGAGCGATTCATTGCAGTGGCATCCATACACCACGGTGATATTCAATGAAACAAAACATATGTAAGTCGAACAAAACAAGAACTTTGTGGCTAATCAGTGTTGTGAGTAGTATCGAAAATAATATTATTGCACTGGGAGAAAGTTTGAGCTGTATTTCATTTAATCAAGATGTTCATTATTTAAAAATATTTAGGGACAATTAATTTAAGATATTATAATAGGTGCGAATTATTTATGAAAAGAAACCAGCAACTGTAGAAAAATACAGATTGAAAATAACCATGTAATGTTTAATTCAAATTTTATCGAAAGCTTAATCTTCTTTGAAATTGTGAAACCTTTGCTTTAGATTGATAAAAGTTTTGATCGTCAGTAAAATTTGAATGTAACAAACCTTAAAATTTTAATATATCAGATGTGCCTCAGTTTCAATTCAACAATATTTATCTATACACGAGTATGAAGAAAAAAATGCTGCATAAAATCTAAAAAATCAACAGTTTCGACACAAAGAGTGAATTAAATATTTAGTGAACAATAATAAGCAAATTTAGATGAGAAATATATGTAGGTAATAGATACTTATTTGTTTAAGTGACATTTGTGATATCACGCACAAAGCTAATTTCACAATCACATCAGAATGGTAAGCAGAGGCCCAAGCTTATGACTGGCAATGACAAAAGTAAATATGCGATTGATTGATAATTTTATGAGAAGTATGTATTCAAAACATATCATGTTTTAACAGAGCTATCGATGAGAAAAATAAATAAATTATAAATTTCAAAATTAACGAACACCTGACACGAAGAAGTCGGAATTCAATATTTTTCAGGTAATGTCTGTAAATGATTATTAAACTCTTCAAAAGAAAGATTTCCTTTAAGAAAATTTCTGCTAAAAATCAACTAAAATCATTCATATATAGTATTACGATGATAAATCAATCTTCTCACTGCTAATACGAGGCAATGTCAGACAAAATCTTCCTTTGAGTTGTATTAATATATCAGATCTGTTAAGGGCCTTCCACCTAAGGCTTCCATTAATTGATGAAACCATCAAATTTTGCAAATTTTGGTTAGAGAAGAGTTTAGATGATAATATGCTCTATCTCGGCAACGGTAAGTGACCGATTCCAGTTTGAATCTCTTAGCTACCCCTGTTGTAAATTCGCTTTACTGTGGAGGCAGATTTAGAAAGGATACAAGATTTCATGCAGTGAGGGATGCGCATGGTATAGTGTGACATTAATAATTGACTAATGAATTGAAGTTTAATTTTGGTTGGTAACCTTGATAGTTCATTAAAAAAAAACTCAACTAACGAGGCCTTTCTTTCTAGCTACATACGTTTATGAAATCATCAGTTTTACAAATAACAAAACAAAATTTGCTAATGCAAGAATTAAAAATAAATATGAAATGATCAACTTCGAGAGTTGAGTCTTCCGTATCATTAACAGGAATCTTTTTAAAATACATCCATGGCATATAAAAAAAAACTTACCTTTTTCCTCGTCCGCCCTCGAGTTCTCTTGGTAGGCTTTGTCTCGATCTTATTCTTCTCAGCACTGTTTTCTGCACTGGTAGGCTTGGTAGCTTTCCTTTGCGCAGATTTGTTTCGTGTAGTGGCTCCGACCTTATTTTTAAGACCTTTCTTAGCACCGTGGTCATTACCGACACTGTTTGCATTTTCTTGCGATTCTTGTCTTAGGCTAAGACTTTTGATAGGGACATCACTATCACTACTGTCAGCTTTAGAATAAACAGTCGCTGTCAATTTAGGTCCATTCCTATTGGAAGCCTTTTTAGGTGTTTTCTCTTTAGGAGTAGATTTCTTTGCCTCACATTCACTGTCACTGGAAGAGTTGCTTTTAGAACAATTGCTACAAGAATTCTCACTACTTGAACTTGATGCTGAAAGTGTAGATTTTTTCTTCACTTTTATTTTCGCTTTAGGTTGAGTCTTCTGTTGAGTTTTAGTAGTTTTTTCAGTTTCACGTTTTTCATTGGCCTTTTCAAAGTTGCCTTTTTTTGCTGCAGCTGTCGGCACAGGAGTCTTCTTCTTAGGACTCTGCTTAAGGGCAGCTTTGGAAATTCTGGGAATGGCCGCAATCTTGAGCCTGAGTCCGGTCTCAGAGGAGGTGACGCTGAACTGCTGCTGCAATTTGGGTTTGACAGCGGCCTTCTCCGTCCCCTTAGACTTGTGGCTAGAAGCATGGCTGCTCCGGCTGGAGTCCGAATCGCTGTTGCTTGAAGAGTATGAACAGCTTTCAGAATTCTAGATAAACAATAAAAGAATACATTAATCGTTTAAGGAGTTAAAAAGGAAAACATTACAAGTGTTACGGGAGAGAGCAAAATGTGCAACTTTTGTCACAATGTAATATTTAAAAAAAATTAAAAGCATATTTGTTAATAAACCCCTACAGATTTTCCCCATATTTACGAGTTAATTTTTTACAAACAATTAGCTTCATTACTAAGTAGTTCATTGTATGCTTGAAGATTACTTGACCAGTGATCGTTTAAGAAATTTAAGGGAACCGTGAATCGTTTTACTGTGAAATTGTCAAGAAACTCGCGAACTGAGCATTAACTGTATAGAATATAATTTTTATAAGAAATGTACTCAGAATTGGGCAACTATCATATTCTGTGTTCAGAGTTAAACTTTCAAATTGTTAAGATTGGTGATTAAGAAAATCTATTTTAAATTACTTAGGTCACAGGCATTATTTCAATTAGATTCATAAACTATAGATTGATTTAGTTAATATATTGGGTGTACAAATTAGTTCGGTCCGTTTTTTTGTTAAAAAATGCATTTATTTCTAAACAAAATGAATGAACAGATCAATTAAAGTATTGTCCATCGCTGGCTACTACTTTTTCCCATCTCTCAGGCAATTTTCGAATTCCATCTCGAAAAAATGACTCGTCTTTTTAGGTGATCCAAGTTTGGAGCCAATTTTCGGTTTCTACGAAAAAAGTGAACCGGTGACCTGCCAAATCGTGCTGCATCCTTTGGAACAACCAGTAATCAGAAGGAACAATGTCCGGGGAATACGGCGGGTGCGGTAAAACATCCCATTTGAGCGTTTCCAAATATTTTTTTACGACTTTTGCAACATGAGGCCGAGCGTTGTCATAAAGAAGAATAACTTTATCATGTCTTTGCTCGTATTCCGGCCGTTTTTCTCGCAATGCACGGCTCAAACGAATTAATTGTAGCCGATACCGATCGCCCATAATGGAATCGCTAGGTTTCAGCACCTCATAGTAAACAACACCCCTTTGGTCCCACCAGATACAGAGCATGATCTTCGAACCATGTATGTTCGGTTTTGGTGTTGATGTTGAGGTCGATGGCAACGATTGACCGGGCTTAGCGTAGTATTTTTTCTTCTTGGGGTTGTCGTAGAATATCCCCTTCTCATCTCCAGTTACAATCCGATGCAAAAACCTTTTCTTTGTTGCCTTTGAATCAGCTGCTCGCAAGTGAAAAATCGCCTTTCAACGTCTCTTGGTTTCAGTTCATAAGGCACCCAATTTCCTTGTTTTTGAATCATTCCCATGGCTCTCAATCGTACGGAAACGGCTTGTTGAGTCACTCCCAATGATTCTGCAAGCTCCTCTTGCGTTTGACTCTGATCTTCTTCGAGTAATGCCTCTAATTCTTTGTCCTCGAATTCGATATAACAATTTTAACTGTTGATAGATCAAAGTGAAGTTAGTGTAAATAGATGTTTGCTACACATTTATTTATTTATTTATTTATTTTTTCAAAACAGGCTTAGCCCAATTACTTTGAAAATACAAAACATCAAGAGAGAAGAAAAATTACAAAGAGGAAAAAAAAAAAAAGTTAAAAAATTATATAAAATAAAAAATAATGCATATGCATACAAACGAGTATATACACACAAACATATTACACACATTTATTCACAGTCATTTAGGTATGTTGATGAGTGCCTTCTAACGCGCTCAATCTAAGAAGAAAATTTACTTTTGCTTTTGGTAATGTGATATGAAATATGTCAATATCCGAAGCAGTCCCGTTCAGAAGAGTTAAGGCCCTTCCAACAGGCATAGCGGCTGGAAGACCCGTTCTTGCGTATGTTATTGAGAACAGTTCTTGCCGGCGCAGTCTAGTGTAATTGTTAGGAACATTTAACGCTAATCTTTGTAGTAATGCTGGACAGCTCACAACACCTCGAACGAGTTTGACAACGTATACCAGGAGACGCACATCTCTTCTTACGCTCAAGGAGTTCAGGGTGGCACAGAGGAAACGCATGTTTTTTGAATGGCTAGTATTTTGAAAAGAAAGGAAACGCATGTTTTTCATTTAAGCATAGCATTGTATATTTTCAAGATAATTTTTTGATTAATACAGGTTAATGAAGTAATAATATTGCACCTTTCAATTAATTGTGAAAAATAATGTCAGGCAAGTGTTGCCCTTCTTCGCGGTTACATATCTGCAGCCTCTCTTGAAAGTTATGCATCACTCTCACAAACATTTCTTCTGGTATTCCTTCGATTTCTTGACGAATAGAAACTTTCAATGCAGCTCTTTTATAAACACACTATATACTCGGTCAGGATATAGATAGGTAAAGGTAAGTTATATTTTCTTAGGAAATCGTCAATCCTATGGTTATATATATAACTTGAAATATAAAAAGAAAAACAACTTACATCCGAGTCAGAATCAGAGTCCGAGTCGCCACTTGAACTTTGTGTTGGTTCTGGCTCTACACCCATTTCTAAAACAAACAGTATTTAATTGTTAAATTATTTGATTGAAATAAAATACACATAAAATATAAATGTTCATGCAACATGAACTTGTTTAACAATTTGTTTTTTTATAATTAATTGGAAGTTCTAAAAGTATTTACTGCTATATGTATATTATACATGTATCAATCCAACAATGAATTGGTCTGTTGGAATAGAATGACAATGAATCCACTAGATAGATTACAATGAAGAAAATATATAAATATTAAAGTTGACCATGCATATTTCTTTCTGTCCCCTTAGACAAATGGTATTATAAAGGTAAAAAAATAACTATTTAATTGTTATGATTTTTTTAGTATTTTGAAATAAAAAGTTCAATGGAGGCTGAGCAGGTGGGCGGCCATTAGGGTGACCAGCTCTCCGGGTTTCATCCGGACTCTCAGGGTTTCAACATTGTGTCTCCGGACTCTGGGTTTTCTTATAATTTCCCCGAGTTACCCTAATTTTGTAATATGTAAAATTAACTTAACCATGAGTCGGTTATATCAATGATAAGTAAATATGTTTCATATAATTGCTGCAAATAATTGTATTTCAAATAGTTTCTGGTTTTTTCTCTATTTTATAAAAATATGTAAGTTACCATAACCATTTTGACTGATTATTATACATTGTTCCTAAATTATTTTATAAAAATAAAAGTACATTTGTTTAAACACTGACAGAACGGAATGAAAAAAGAAAATTTATTTGCTTGCGTTTTTGTTTTCTATAAACATCTTGTATTTCCCATTGTAAACATTTGTTTTACACCTGAATAACCTCAGGATTTACATAAACTGAAATCCGGTCACCTTCGCTGAAGTTCTCATTAAGTTAACTCTGTCAAAAGGGGACAAAATGAGATCAGAAAGACCACCTTGTCTTGATAATCTTAACATTTCAACCCTGATTTTAAATTGCATACTAAGAGAATATTCTTTCAGATTCAACAGTAGTAAAAGCACAAAATAAGCTCCAATGCATTGATCAGGTGTATAAAAAATACCATGAAAGTTATCCAACATAAACGGCAAGAGTGCAGGTCTTGAAGAAAAACCTATGTTCAATACAGAACACAACAAAGTCGGTATGAAGTTTTGTAGAATTATTTAAAAAATGTTAAAATTCTTAACAGACAAAATCTTATGTTTTTAAATACAATCAACAAAATTAACAAAGATCTTGGCTTTACAAAAATAAACATATCTTTAATTCTGCTATAAAATGCTTACGTTCAAAAAAAGGGTTTGGTTATTTATATACATGTTTCTATTCAATATATAATACATAAAATATATTTCATTCAAATTCAAGACTTATTGCATTGGAGCAATCGAAGCAATTGCATTGATGAAAGACTCAGTGGCCTAATTGGCAAGACGCATGTCTTCAAATCTGGAGGTTACGGTTTGATTCCCATTAGAACTCAGATTTTTTTAAAAAGAATTCAGTTCACTTAAGGCCGCCTGAACACATTTCTGGTTGATTAGAAGAAACAAAGGAGAATTAAAAATAGAATTTAAAAACATGCCTCACTAGCCTTGGATTTTAGAACTTTTTTTGCCCTTCAAAGAGCCCATCTTTAGATTTTAGAACTTTTTTGCCCATCATAAAAATTAATTCATTTCTATAGCCTTATTTTAATTTACACATAAATTTTGAATGCGAGTCAAATCAGATGTCTTTTGAAATCTCTAGTTCGGGATGCTTTTAAGTAGGTCTTTACTTTTTCTTCCATTGCATGTACTAAAAAACATTATTTTTCAATTTGATTCTAAGGAATACGACAAACTGAAAACGTTAAATTTGTTGTTTTTTTTTCAACATGAAATATAAGGGATATATATCTATCTATGTTACCGACTGACAGATTTTAGTTATATAACAGCATAATTTTTTGTTCATAATAAATATCAAATTA
Organism: Odontocerum albicorne; assembly: GCA_949825065.1. Classification (NCBI taxonomy): domain Eukaryota; kingdom Metazoa; phylum Arthropoda; class Insecta; order Trichoptera; family Odontoceridae; genus Odontocerum; species Odontocerum albicorne. The sequence continues at coordinate 11,823,980 of OX463853.1, read as the reverse complement.
TTATATCTGATTATAATTTTGTATTCTTTCCTGTATACTAGTAGATTGCGACGTTGCCCTTCAATAAAAGTAGCTCATGAGTACAAAAAGGTTGGGCAGCCCTGCTCTAATTCATATATTTTATTTTGCATTATGAAATTATACCTCAATGTTTATATCATTATAATAGCTCATTAAGGACTTACGAAATGGGCATAGAAAAGAGTTTATGTGAACTATGTCCCATCAATAAGAGGCAGATAAAGTTAATCACTTTTATTTGTATAAATTTAAGCTTTCTAATGAAAATTATATTAAATCTTCAACATTATTTATTCAAAATTACACAATATTAGAATTAAACACACTAATACTATTCGAGCTTCATTATTTACTTACTTTTATGATTGAAACAAAAAATATGTGGCAGGCAAAAATTAAGTCTTGGAATACATTTTTTACTGAAATAATTAATTGTCTTTAATGTTAAAAACAAAACTATGATCTGTGCTATTCAATCCTGGATATGATACTGAAGATATTTTCATCACTGGATGCAACACTGATTAATAATCATAATTAGATATGCCTTAAACAATCAAATACCCAATGTGCCAATCCGTATAAGGATGATTCTTCTTGCTTTGTACAATAGTTTAATTATCTCGAAAAGGCTCGAGTGATTTATCAACACTCAATGAAAATAGATGTAACCTATGTAAACAAATAAACAGTGTCGATTTATATGTTTATAAATGTTTTTCGATGACGTTTCTGGTGTGTCAAGACCTGTTTTTTTACTTCATTACAGAGTAAGGAATTCGTATTATAACCTTCCATGACAATTAAAAATTCTTTTCAATTTCAAGACGGACCAAGAAGTACTTTGTGTATATAATTTGGTAACGATTTTTGTATTTAACGGGGTGGCTAATTTAAGTATAATGAAACAAAGTAATTGAGGCATTGGCGCCAAATAATGCATACGTTTACAACCGTTTCCAATGCAGAAACAAACGGGTGAAGTTTCTGTGAATATTTCGAAGGCTTAACATTTATGTCACAAAAACATGGTATAAGTATGAATCTAGATATATCGTACCTGATTAATTAAGGTCCAAATGCATGCAACAATTGAACTTTTTCTCATTTTAATGTTAAAAGCATCTAACTGGACTCCATGTTTACAAAAGCTTTTAATACAACTACGTTCCAGCCAGAGTGTTCGTTGCGTCTCTTTTATTAGTGTTTCGTTTGCGCAATACCAAGCAGAGACAAGTATATTTTACAATTGCGCTACGATCAAAATTTAACATAACATAAAATGGCGTCGGGCAGATGTGCTCTATATAGTGTGACCATTGTGCAAAGAAAGTTATAGTGGCTGTAAGAAAAAATATAATTAATGAAAAATTAAAATTTATTATTTCCGTTAGAAGCCCACATTTCCCTTCAAAATAGATGTGAAAGGTGAAGTACACAAAGCCTATATGTAATATTATTACTATTGTTATATTATGTTATCTGTACAGTATCCACAACTATAAACTGTATCTTATCTGACGTTTAAAATTATATATTTTCAATTTATGAAAAAATACCGATTCCGAGATATCAACTTATGGGCATCAATATTAAAGTTTTAAAAACTTTATGGGCTACCCACTTTTCTCATTTTGGCAATGAATCGAAAGTATTAATACTAATTTTCCCTTAAAGGTGATCATCTATAGCAGGTACCTCGAGCTGCTTCTTAATTGACCAGTCGCGATCATAAATTGATCGTTGCATTCCCATGTTCTGTTTCTGGCGGTGTGTCAAAATAAATAAGTGATTACTTTGTCGACAGCATGTTTCTATCTTTGATTGATCGTAGTTTTTTTTAATTAAAGAGAACATTTACAGGAAATTTGTCAAAATATTCATACAAAACAGATCAATTATAAATATTACCAACGATTAATATCTCAATTACCTGTGTTTATTTCATGCAGAGTTTTTTTTCTTCATATAAGCAGTCCAGTAACGATATTATAATTAACTTTAATATATCTAAACAAATTAAATACCCATTCCTCAATCAATTCCGACACCATATCCCTAAACTTTGATAGCGTTGAACAAAATATGTTCACATCCGAGTCAGCTACCACACTGCACTCACGGTGCATTCTCAGCACTGGGTACTCACGTATACAAACCGATGTTACCTCTAAATGTACCTTCGGTGAACAAAGCAGGTGTTCTAACAAAAATTCTAATAAGGAAAGGAAAAACTTAAATCAGTACGTTCCAGACTCGCAGGAGAGTCCACAAGACCATTCAAGACTTTATAAAGAAATATAATATCAAAGGTACGTCTATGAGTCTCAAGCGATTGAAGATCGAAAAAACACAATCTATCACTTTACGACCCAAGGACATTTAGAAACCCCTCCCTATGGCACAGATGTCTCAAAAACCACAGCTGGACCACCGTAACTAAATCAACGTATAGCCTATAGCTTGGGTTCCATATTACAGAGGCACATTCCAAATTGCTTCTTACCAATAACTTATACAATATTATCAATGTTGATAAATTCTTGAATGGTCTCTTAATTCTCAATAGGAATTTCAGCAATCTAAAAGACTTCAATATCTCGTTCACTTGATAAACAAATTTAATGCAAGACAATATTGGGAACATATGAAACTACAGCGTACGAAAAAAAAGTCAACCTCAGTAGAGTTTAACTTAAGATAATTTTTTCAAGAAGATGAAACACAAGAACTTTGATGGTTGTCGTTGGCATTAACTTAGAAAAAGTATTGGGAGATGAGAAGCAACAAGATCCATCACCTAACTGGTCTACACAGTTGTTTCCTTTTACCCTCAACATTTTTGGTTCGCCCTTATAACAGTTTTTTGGTTCGCTCTTATAACATTTTTTAAATGTGCCCAATCTATTTTCTTCTTATAGTTGATTTGATCGAAGGGTGCAGGGAAAAACCAAAATAGTCATCAAAAGTTCACTTTTCAGGAGAAACAATGGAATGTTGAAATTCAGTATATATTATATTTTCATTGAAACTGCTCAAAATATATATTACCGACACTTCAGTTATTTAATTATAAAATACATTTGATAGCTAATATACTCTAAAATAATAAGTTTTTCTTTTTTAAAGAATAAAAAAGTCATTTAAATTTTTTAGTATAAACTTGGGTGTGTGTATTAATTAAAAATTTTTGTTTTATATTTTAACAAATTGGTGATGTGAATTTAAAAATTTTCCCCATATTTTCGACTTATGTGATAATGATTTTCTTTTTATAAATTAAAGTAAGAAAATAATTGTTATATAAATTTTTTTATTTCTGAAAAAAAAAGTTGAATTGTTAAATAATATTTATTATCTTCTTCCTTTTAGGTTGGATTCCCAATGGTAAAAAAATATGCAAACATGAAATCTAACAATCTTTTTTGATACGATTTGATTGTGTTCATTGCAAAGGTGCATCGTGGCATGACAGCGGTCAAGGGAATCCAGCCTAAGTAAAATATTTCTTGATTGGCAATAAAAAAGATCAAACTGTCAAAGTGACAGCTAACATTTTGAACTGGCAGTATTTTGGTATTCTTGAGTGACGTGTTAACTTTATAAGATTTTTTTAATATCATGAGGTAAAAGTGATAAAAAAAACATTGAAAATGGATGTAACGCCTCTTTTTAAAGCTTGTGTGAAAACAGTCCGCACACGAAATAAAGCGTTTGGAGTTCAAAATGACGCAGATAAAAACAGAATCTTAAAAACTAAACCCAAAAATGTGTTCATGACTAAAGCTAAAGATATTACCTCTCAAATTACCAGACTTCGAGATTTTTTACTGGATAATAGAAACGCTTATCTTAACTTTTCCAATTTCCTGAAAACTGGTAAACAAATGACAGATGCTGAAAGAGATCAAATAGATAATGGAGCCCAGAGAATTATTAATTCTTGTTCTCATATAATTCAGGAATTCAAGAAAGATACACGGAAAATTAAAAGTTCCCCGCAAAGTATGGAATTCATGGAAGCAGTGTTAAAGCTTATTGAAGGTTATTTAAAATCGGTTTGTGTGATTCAAGTGGAACAAAAAGCTATTAGAGTTAAAAGAGCTCTAGATATTAGAAAATTGTCAAAGTTAGAAGTGGAAGATAAGAAAGAAAAAATAGATTTTAAGGCAAATTTAGATGATTTGGATGATAGTTTGAAATTAAATAAAAGTAGTATTTTTATTGATGATGAAAAGGAAGAACTTAACAGTAGTAATATGCATTCATCAGTAGTAGCTGCTGAAATGGATTCTTCTATAACAACAGAGGATGACTGTTTATCTGCAGAAGAAATGCAAATATTTGAGTCTGAGAATGCGCAATTGTACAATGAACTCAATAGTTTGTCTGAAGAGGTTAAACAAATTGAAAGTAAAGTGTTACATATAGCTGAGCTGCAAGAAGTATTTACTGAAAAGGTTTGTTTCATGCCAATCAATTTAACAGATATTGTGTAAAATGAGGAACCATCAGGTCTGAGTACATTTTTTGATGTAGATCAAATTCGATTATGATACGCAATTAGTGAGATAACATTTATGATACGCAATTAGTGAGATTTGTTGTCCTTAACTGGTTCCTAGTATGAGCCATAGCCATATATTGCAGTATGGATCTATTATTGTATATTTGGCCTTATTACACTCGAGTTGCCGATAGATACTGAGGCCCAAATTCATAGTCGAGCCTAAATAGTTAAATCTAACTTTAAAACTTGGTGCTTTATTTTTAGAATCGGACCTCATACGGTCCCAAGTTTAAAGTGAGGTAATTTAACTGCGTGACTCTCTTATTGATGGTGAAGCTATGACAAACTTTTACGAAACTTTAAATACTAATTTCTTTAGTAAAAAAAAAGATAAGATTTAGTATTCAAGTCGGGCTATGAATTTGGGTCTAAGCACTTAATAGCTCAGAAAATGCTAAAGAGGGAGATGAAAATATTTTATGTGGGGGCTGTGGATTCTAATTTAGGACCAACTAAGTCTGCTAAACAATTAGCATCAACTTTAAAGCCTCGCAACTATAACTCATTTTATAAATTTATCTCCTAGGTGAAAGACATATAAAAAAACTTAAGATCAAAGTTTTTAAATATTTTTAATGTAACTTTGGTCAATAAAAAGCACTATGTAAATACAATTGTTGGTTCAAAGTCTCAAAAATAACTAAAATAAATAGATTAGCCCATATCTATTAACTTATGCAAGAGAGTTTCACCAATGTTCAAAATAACTATTTTTATGTATGCAAAAGCTGATCCATCAAATAAGTCATATATTTATAAGCTCTTGAATATCTAGTTATTTGTACATTTTTTTTCCAGGTGTTGCAGCAGGATCAAGATATAGATAGGATATCTGGAACTGTTTTAGGAGCTACAGAAAATGTTAAGGATGCCAATGAACAGATCAAACAAGCTATTCAAAGAAATGCCGGGTTAAGAGTTTGGGTACTTTTCTTTTTACTTGTCATGTCATTTTCTCTTCTGTTTCTTGATTGGTATAATGAATAGTTTAATATTAGCAATATTTTGTGATTGTTTCGAAATGATTTATAACTTAATTTTTTCAAGATTAAATTTTTTACCAATCAATTGGATTTGAAATTTCAAAGTAAATTTCCACATTTCAAATGTTACAATGTAACATTATTTCTCTAATGGTGAATTTTCTTTTATTTTTTGAATGAATATCTGAAGAGATTTTTGACGATTTAATAACAAATTACTTTCTTGTTCCACTATTGTACATTAGTTCCTGTTCCACATGTTTTCTATCTCCTAACACATCGATCAATAATTCCCTGGACTAACTACTAAAACAACATTTGTTTGCCAAAATTCTTCTTTATTCATCAACATAGTCTCCTTCAAGAGCGATACATTTTTAGGGACTTGTGTTTCGCATAGAAGGATGAGGTTGTTTGAATAAAAGTCGTCGAGATCGAAATAAGCAAAGAGAGAGAGTTTATTGAAAGCGTCTGTATTTATAATGTATAGAACGGCGCAGAACATGTCGCTGTCTCGCTTCGCCGGACACAATGTTATTGTTGCGCGTTCTATATACATTTCATACTACGGTCTGCAGGAGAGGCAAGAGATATGTCGGTGTCTCGCTCTCGCTGTTCGCTACTAGTGAGTTCAATGACCGCGCGGGCGACCTTCGCCCAGTGCTGTCTCGCATTCCTTACAGTGCGAGTTCAATGACTGAGCGGCCAAGGATCGCCTCAGTGGGTTCAGTGACCGCACGCATGGTCGCTACATTGCTCCCTCCTTAGCCTAGCGTATGGTCTCCTGTAGTGGAGGCTGCGAATAGTGTCGCGCAGCTGCTCGACGTATGTGCTATCCATGGTCCTTTCATGCGTCGTTGCTTCTGCGAAGAAGTCGCCAGAGAGTCGCAGGTTCTTTCCGTATGTCAGTTCGGCGGCGCTGACATCCGTGTCGGATCTGACTGCATCGCGGAGTCCGAGGAGAATGATAGGCAGCTCGTCTATCCACTTTTTGTTGTTCACTAGACGGGCTGCGAGTGCAGTCTTCATGGTCCTGTGCCATCGTTTTATGATGCCGTTGCTTTGTGGGTGGTACGGTGTTGTTCTTCTTTTCTCGATTCCGAGCAGTTTCATGAGGGCGGAAAACAGATGACTCAAATTGCCTTCCTTGGTCGCTGGTGAGAGTTGTAGGGCATCCGAAGCGGGATATCCAACCTTCTAATACGGCGTGAGCAACAGATTCCGCCGTGATATCCACGAGTGGAATGGCTTCGGGCCATCACATTGCTCGGTCAATCATTGTGAGCAAGTATTTCTCGCCGTTCTGAGATGTAGGTAAAGGTCCGACTATGTCAATATGCATGCTCTCGAATCGATACGAAGATACGACGCTGTTTGTGTGGCAATGGATATTCGATCTTTGGCATTGTATGCATTGCTTTGCCCAGTTTCCGATATCCGCATTCATTGATGGCCAGAAATAGCGTTCTTTCATCATTTTTCTGGTGCTCTGTATGCCGGGATGACTCAGATCGTGCAAAGCGTGGTACGCCTGTAATCGGAATTCGGCCGGTAGGTAAGGCCGCACATGCTGTAGATACTTCACAGTATATTTCTTTCTTGGAAGTAGGTAGGGCGATTTTTTTAAATTTTAAATTCGGCCGGTTTGATAACGTTGGAATGTCTGTGTCTTTTTTGTGCGCTTAGGCTAGTTGCTCGTAATCCAATATGGCGGTTCCGATGAGCGTTTCGATTCGAGATAAGTTATCTCCTACGACATTCTCTTTTCCCTCAATGTGTCGGATGTCAGTCGTAAATTCGCTTATATACGAGTATGTTATATAGCGAGTTCTTCGTGCTGTTTCGCTCTCCGATGGTTTTTTCGAGAATGCGTAAATGAGTGGTTTGTGGTCGGTGTAAACAATCATCATCTTCCCTCGTGGAAATTTAGGAAATGCTTTACTGCCATGTATATGGCCGTTAGCTCTCTGTCGTACGTCTGTAGTTTTTCTGAGCTGCGTTGAATTTTTTTGAAAAATACCCGAGTGGCTGCCAGATATTGTTTACCCTTTGCTGCAAAACTGCCCCCATCCCTGTGTCCGATGCGTCGGTTAAAAGGGATAATGAGGCGTCGTTCTGAGGGTGGTTCAGTAGAACTACGTCGCGTATGGATTGTTTGCATTTTTCGAATGCAATTGTCAATTCTTCGGTCCAATTTATTTTCGTTTTATCTCTTTTTTTTGAGTTGTGCAAATATGCATGTAGCGGCGCTTGAATGGATGCGGCCTGTGGAATGCAGTCCAGGCGGAGCTGCCTGATTCCGTCGATTAAGGTGCGGATGGCATCTGACGCGGAGGGTTGCGAGGGTACCGGTGCTTTGGGGATGGCGGAGGGTGCCGGTGCGATGCTCATGGTCGCTAATTCCTGCGTCTGCTCCAGAATCTTGTCAGCCAGCAGTGCGAGTTCGTCGAGAGAGGCAGCCTTGGAGATCGTATGGCTGATCGCCATGACTGACCTCACATGAGCTGGCATCAAGTTCATCCACATCAGGCGCAGCGTCGCATCCGGGATCATCTCGCGGGCGTGGTTCCGCATGCGCCGCAGCAGCTGTGATGGACGCTGGTCCCTGAGCTCCATCTCCGACAGCAGTCTTTGCAGCTGTCTCCCATCGCTCTCTTCGTAGACGGAGATGAGTCTGTTTTTTATATCTTCGTATTGGCTCGCGCTCGGGCTGTACAGGAGATCCGCGATTTGCTCGATGTCTTGCTTGTCGAGCTTGGCGAGGACCATCTGAGCCAGCTGGGTTTGGCTGCGGTGGAGGTCCTGGGTGGCGGCTTCAAAGGTGATGAACCATAGGCGTGGTTTGTCGCGCCAGAATGCCGTGATTCGCATCGCTAGTGCGATACCAGCGAGGTGCTGTGGCGGTGATGGACTTCCGGATGCGGATTCTTTATCTTTGTTTGCCATCATTTATTTGGCAGTTATCAAGTCGGTTAAAAATCACGTCGGTTAAAATCACGTCGGGGTCACCACTTTAGGGACTTGTATTTCGCATAGAAGGATGAGGTTGTTTGAATGAAAGCCGTCGAGTATAGAACGGTGCAGAACATGTCGCTGTCTCGCTTCGCCGGATACAATGTTATTGTTGCGCGTTCTATATACATTTCATACTACGGTCTGCAGGAGAGGCAAGAGATATGTCGGTGTCTCGCTCTTGCTGTTCGCTACTAGTGAGTTCAATGACCGCGCGAGCGACCTTCGCCCAGTGCTGTCTCGCATTCCTTACAGTGCGAGTTCAATGATCGAGCGGCCAAGGATCGCCTCAGTGGGTTCAGTGACCGCACGCACGGTCGCTACACATTCATTCCAACGCTTTCCCAACTTTTCTATGCCAGCCGTGTAGAACAATTTATCTTTGGTTTCAAAATAGGCGTTAGTTTTGGCAATCACTTCTTCATTGGAGCCAAATCTCTTTCCCTGGAGCATCTTTTTGAGGTCTGCGAGCAGCCAATAGTCGCTGGGGGCCAAATCTGAAGAATACGGTGGGTGCGGAAGCAATTCGAAGTTCAACTCATGTAATTTGGCCATCATTACCATCGACTTGTGACACGGTGCATTGTCCTGATGAAAGAGAACTTTTTTCTTCTTCATATGGGGCCGTTTTTATTGCAATTTCTGCCTTCAAATGCTCCAATAACGCTATGTAATATTCGCTATTGATGGTTTTTCCCTTTTCTAGGTGATCGATGTTTATTATACCATGTGCATCCCAGAATACGAAGACCATAACCTTCTCGGCCGACTTGAGTTTTTGGTAGCTTCGGATGACTTTCACCGGCTGCTCTCCACTCAGTTGACTGCCGATTTGATTCCGGAGTATAGTGGGGGATCCAAGTTTCATCCATTGTTACATACCGATGCAAAAACTCCTGTTTATTTCACGTAAACAGTGCCAAACAGCGCTCTGAATCATCGATGCGTTGTTGTTTCTGTTCCATTGTGAGCAAACGCGGCACCCATTTCAAAAAAAGCTTTTTCATGACCAAATGTTCATGCAAAATAGTGTAAACACTACCAAATGATATCTTCAGGATGTCAGCTATCTCACGCAACTTTACTTTGCAATTTTCCATCACGATTTTGAGGGTTTTTTTAATGTTTTCTGGTGTAACAGCCTCATTTGGACGACCAGAGCGTTCAGCATCATTTGTGTCTGTTCGACCGCGTTTGAAATCAGCATACCACCGACAAATGGTTGTTTTCGATGGAGCAGAGCCCGGATAACACTTTTCAAGCCATCGCTGAGTTTGAACGGTATTTTTTCCCATTAAAAAGCAATGTTTTATCAACACACGAAATTCGTTTTTTTCCATTGTTTTGAAAATAGCAAAAGTAGCGTCACTAAAACCACTGTAACTCAATGACACAATGTCATGGAAGTTTGACACATAACTTCTAAAGGTTGGTACTAACTGAGAATGGTATGGATTTGTTATTCGAGGCGCCATCTGTTTGTTAGTCCCGGGAATTGTTGAGTGATACGTTATATCAAGGCTCTCTTCAGGCGGAATGAGCCTGAATTCCACCTGAAGAGAGTTTCGAAATACGAGGTAGAAAGACTTGAGGAATTAATGTGATAAGTGAAATAATTTATTTCAGTGGATGAAAAAATATTTATTATACTGTGAAAAAATAATGTAAATCTGTCAAAATTAAGTTTAAAAATAAAGCAAATAATTCCATTTGGAGGTTTGAAGTTTGATTTCTGATGGTAACAAAAAGTGTTTTTTACAGTGGAACCTCTCATAACGAGCACCTCTCATAACGAGTAATTCACATAACGAGCTTAACAGATTGTGAACAAAATGCTCCCTTAACGAGCGACATTTCGCGTAACGAGTGACGCAGAAAGGGGAAGTCCCATCTTCACGTCACTCACTTGTGAGCCGGGACTTTCGCGCCAGTGCGTCAGTCTCTGGTTAGCACTCGTTCCGCTAGCACGTTAGTGTCACATGTGATCACACATTTTTCCAAACTTGTGTTCAGACATTATTTGTATTTTTTTTTGTACAAACTTTAATAACCCTTGCAAAAATGTCCCTGAACAAAAAACCACAAGAAGACAGCCATAAAAGAATAAAAGTAACTGTAGAAATGAAACGTAAAATCATTGAAAAGCGAGAACGAGGTGTGAGCGTGGCTGATCTAGCGCGCACATACAATCGGTCTACATCAACGATTTGCACTATCCTCAAGAAGAAGGATAAAATTACGAAGATAGATGCTTCAAAGGGAGTGTCAAGAATGTCTACGAAACAATTACCTATTCTTGATGATGTTGAAAGGTTGCTTCTCATATGGATAAACGAAAAGCAATTGCAAGGCGATACTATTAACGAAAACATCATTTGTGAGAAGGCGAAAGTTATTTTCGCCGACCTCGTTTAGAAGACGCCAGGATCATCAACTGCCGAAAAAGAAGTACAATTTAAGGGAAGTCATGGATGGTTCGAGAAATTTAAGAGAATAACCGGCATCCACAGCGTTGTGAGGCACGGTGAAGCAGCAAACTCTGACATAAAGGCTGCAGAGAACTTCATCGGCGACTATAAGAAGCTCGTAGATTCTGAGGGTTACCTGCCGCAACAAGTTTTTAATTGTGACGAGACGGGTCTCTTCTGGAAAAAGATGCCAAAGCGAACCTATATAACAGCAGAGGAGAATGCAATGCCCGGCCACAAGCCAATGAAAGACCGCCTCACGCTGCTATTTTGTGCCAATGCAAGCGGCGATTTGAAAATTAAACTGCTGCTTGTTTACCATTCAGAAACTCCACGAGCCTTCAAGAAGTGTAATGTCCAGAAGAACAGACTAAATGTGATGTGGAGATCCAACAAGAAGGCTTGGGTGACACGTGTCATTATCACTGATTGGATTATTGAAGTGTTTGGTCCTTCTGTGAAAAAATATTTGCTTGAGATGAATCTGCCACTCCATGTCTTGCTCGTTATGGACAACGCACCCGTCCATCCTCCAGGACTACAAGATATTCTTAAAGAATTTAATTTCATCAAAATCCAGTTTCTGCCTCCCAACACCACTCAGTTACTCCAGCCTATGGACCAGCAGGTTATTTCTAACTTTAAGAAACTCTACACTAAAACACTCTTCGAGCGTTGTTTTGAGGTGACTGAAGGGACAAGTCTCACTCTCAGAGAGTTTTGGAAATATCACTTTCACATCGTTATCGACAAGGCGTGGGAAGGGGTTACCAAGAGGACCCTCATTTCTGCTGGGAAGAAGCTTTGGCCAGAGAGCGTTGTCGAATGTGATTTTGAGAGGGTTGAAACAGTACCTGTGGAGTCTACAGTCAACGAGATTGTGTCTTTGGCCAATACCATGGGTCTGGAGGTGGATAACAACGATATTGATGAGCTTGTGGAAGAGCACAGTCAAGAGCTGACCACCGAAGAGCTTATGGAGCTGCATTGTGTTTTACAGCAAGAAGTTGTGGAGGAGGAGGAGGTAGCAGAGCAACAATCTTCTGGCGCAATAAGAGAAATAAATGCTGAAAGCGAGGAATACTGTTGCATCGTACATTGAGAAGTATCACCCTAATAAGGAGGTGGCTATGCGTTCTACAAATTTATTCAATGATAATGCTGTGTCACATTTTCACCAAATTTTGAAGCGTCGTCAAAAACAAATGTCTCTAGATAGCTTTCTAGTAAAAAAGAATTAATTATTTGTCATAAATAATAAACTAGTTATTTCGATTTTTTTATTGTTTTTTGCAAATCGAAATCGCATTCCGGGTTGTTACGCTCCGTAACAATTTATAAGTATGTAATTTTATTTGAATAAACATTAAAAATAAAAAAATTGAGTTTTTTTTTCGGCATGGAACGCATTATCGTATTTTACATTGATTTATATGGGAAAAATTGTTTCACTTAACGAGCAAGATTCTGGAACGAATTATTCTCGTTATGAGAGGTTCCACTGTACTTCCAATCTTTTCAATATTATGAAATACAGGTGGTACAAACATTAACTTTTCAAATAATTCCTTTAAGTACAAAACATCAAATATTTTTATATTAATGCTTTATTATACCTTACAATTATTTGTGAATAATAATTTTGGTCAAATGCCCACCTGTTGCTGCCGCACAAATGCAAGGTGTTTCAAGAGATTTCTCATGACATTCATATAAATTTCTAGCAATATTTCAAATACTGCTGCTTGAATATTTTTTAGCCGTTCAATTGACATTGGCTTCATGGCTACCCTTTAAAATAACTTCACAGAAAATTCAGCAGCAGTCAAATCTGGAGATCTTGGTGGCCAGGCAATATCATCGCTTCATGAGATTTATTGGTCTGAAAACATTCTCTTCAATATTTTGATTGTGGCTCGTGCTGTGACATGTATCATTATCTTGCTGAAAACACATGTTTTCTTAACTCAGTTCATCCAATTGATGATAGAAAATTTTCGATCATGGCACGGTAGTGGTTGCCGTTTATAGTTACAGCATTATCCGCAGTGTCTTTGAACACATAAGTTACAATTATACCTCCTGACCTAATTCTACATTACACTGTCACTGTGAGATTGTAATGGCTGCTGATGAATCACTATAGGATTTTCAGCGCCTCAATAATAGCTATTGAATCGCTGAGGTCAAAATGGGCTTTATTGCTCATAGATGTTTGACTTTCATAGTACATTATAACACATTGTTTAATCGTGAAGTGCTGCATAGCAAATTTGCCACGTCTTCACAACTTGACAGTCAAAATTGAATCAAAACAAAATAGCGGCCGATAAAAGTTGTAAAGTTAATTTTTGGCCACCTAGTACAAAATCAGATTTCTAGTTCTCATATATTTCACATATTTGGCATTGACATGTTTAAAATAAGCATAACTCCTGGTGGACCTTCGAGAGATGTTTAGTCATCCAGAATATAGTCTAGCTTCTCGAATCTCGCAGAGCCCTGTGTCCTCTGTTCACTTTTCCACTTGGTATTTGTGGGGATTAAGACACTCATGTCGAAGGTCATATCTGTTTTCCAATGAGTATGTAGACGGTACTTCTGAATATTTAGAAATAAAGGATAGCCAAAAAAAATTTAAACATATTTTAATGAAGGGTAAATTAAAGAAAACAATTGAACAAAATTATGTATTACAAACATTTATTCAGGCATAACAATGGTTTTTGCATTTTTTTTAATATTTGACAGTGAAGATAAAAAAGCTGCTGGAAAATGTGAATACTGGTCCCTTGTGGTTTTCAAACTGGCCTAATAAAAAATATACACATTCACTATCTAAAATATTATATATTTTAAAATAAATTGAAATAGCTTCAATTTAAGATTTATATCACAAAAAATATAAAAAAGAGGATTCAATTATAAGTTTATTTATAATATATTTTTTATAGCATGCATGGTATGAAAATATCAACAGTAATAAAATGTCTAGATCAGATGTCTCGGATATCTGTTATTTTTTAGTGAGAACTCCGCAAATATTAGGGAGTTCCCACTAAAAAATACCCTCCACAGATTTCTTAATAAGTTACTCAGCTCGCTAGGTTTCATACCTACTGAGTAATTGGTGCATCAGTGGTCAGTGCAACCGGAGTAGTTGTTTGACTTAAAGTTATTGAGACAATACATCCTTATGATTGCACCAGCAGAAGAGCCGATTGACAACTATTATCGACAACTACATGAAACCCCGAAAATCACAGCAATATACAGTATTCAATCACTATGAAAGGCTACGCACATATCTCCATAATAATAAATTAGGCAATTTACATAAAACTAATTAAAGTTGTTTTAAGATTTTTAATAATTGACAGCAGTCAAAACAAATCTATTTATATATTATGCGCCCTCGGTGATTTTCAAAATTCGTATTACGCCCTTCATGGCAATAAGGTTGCCGACCTCTGACCTAGATTGTTTAATTAATTAAAAGATTTTGAACACAATCATGTAAGATTAATTTATCATATTCAAATAATCACTGTTTTTTTGAACTTTTGCAGAAAATTATTATTTTTGCTTAAAATGATTTTCATTAAATTTAAAATTAGTGTTGGCACTGTTTTGAGGTTTGTTGAGTTAAATGCTGTATAAAAAATATTTTTTTACTAACTGCCTTTGAAACAAAATATAGAAAAGTACAAATTAAACAAAGATAGATTGAAAAATAAATGCTTGGACTTTTCGTTATATTTTTCAAACTTATTTATTAAATAAACAAAGCACTGATAGTAAAAAGTACTTAAGAACTATGTATTTGACATATAAATTTATATATTGTAACAAAAACAAGCAAATCAATTTAATACTAAATAGAAAAACAATATCCAATATTGGAAACAGAAACATTGTTATATAATCTATTTATTACTGAATTTCATGCCAGAAAATGCGAGTTGTAAAAATAATCTGAATTTGATATTTGGCATGGAATTATTTTCCTTATTTGTTTCCAATGTTAAACATTAGATGTTCTATGAAGTATTGTAAAATACAGATTAGGTTTTTTATTTTACAACTTCTGTAATAGTTCAGGTTTTTATTTTACAACTTCTGTAATATTTGTATAAGTTTTTGAAAAAAACATGACCTTCTCAATGTCTACATTATAGATAGGTATATTATTTACGTAAATTAAACATTGGATTGATGCATGAATTATTAAAGAAAATAAGAAAAAAAATCTGAATTGACCAATATTTGTTTTCAAACTATTCTATTATATAAATATGCTTCCTTTTCACTTTATATTCAGTTCTAGTATTGAGCAATAAAGAGCTCTTGAACTTTTTTTAAATGATGGTGGCTAAAGTGCATTGATGTTATGAATTTCATTAAGGCAATAACACGTCTATGTCAACGAAAAAGATTTGGAACATATACAGTAGTGATGCAGTTTAAGTTCAATTAATTCAATGGTGGTTTTCCATGTTTTGATCTGGGTTTTTCCTTGGATAATTGGACAATTTTTAAGGTTGATGAAAATACATTGACAAAGTTAAATGTGACACTTCAATTGGTAAATAGAAAATAAGTCATATTTCAGCATGACCACACGTGGAGATAGTGATCTAATACAAATTGAAAGAACTGAACTGGGATCAAGTAATCCATATACTCCAGAACTTGCACCCTCCCACTTTCATGTATTCATGTCATTACAAAAAATTTTAAACAAAAAATTGAATACAGGTCAAAGCAGCTCTTAATTTTTTTACATTGTAGTCTGCCAATTTTTATGAAAGAAATATATATAAACTTGTGGAAATGTAAAATAGATTTAAAGCTTTTAAAAAAATGTGATCAATTCTGTATTTTTTTTGTGTGCCAAGTAACATAACTTCGGAATGAGTTTTCCTTTTTTCTTTATGTTTTCCATTTTTACTCGTAATACTGACTTGTTGAAGACTAGAATTTTCAATATTGTGGGATAACTGCCAAAAGTCTAAGTATGGAAAACAAGTTATAAATATTGCAATTAATGTCTTATATTTGTTAAGAAAATTAGTAAAATATTTTTTCATCATAATTCATTTCTTTTAGAGTTCATTCATAATAAAAAAGAGGAATCAGGTGATTTAAAAACAACATGCCATTTTGGGACATGGTATGATTGGAGATGTTTGTTTAAGACTTTTAAAAAGTTGGCGGTTCAAATAGTTTTGGTATTGTTCGATAGGTTTCAAAATTATTTATATCAAGTTGTGAAAAAATATAATATATTGAGGGAAGTTCAAAGTATCAAGTTTCATTGATTCTTTTAGACACCTATAATGATTGCAAATGAGTTAAAAATTTTATATGTAAAAACAATTATAAAAATTAAAAACAAATAAAATATTTTTCATTAAGAAATTGCATTTTTTATTAATTTAAGATAGACTTGAAAGAATTATAAAAATAAATTGACAAGTACAATAACACTTTTGGTAGACTTGCCCCTTTTACTTTGAACCAGAATATTAATAAAAAAAATACATAGTACAATATGTCACATAAAGGGTCCTGCTACCGAGGGCACTTTTGGGATGGCTTAGCATCACTATGGATGGTGGGAGTTTGTCAAAACAAGATTTTTATTCCATCAAGATCAGCTTATTCAGATATGAGGAAGATGCAACTTTTCTTCTTTGGAAATTGAATATGAAACCCCCTAGAACTACCACACATCACGTAGGATCTCATTTTTGTGGCATCTTTGAAAATACTTAACTTCTGTCCTCCTCTTTGTCATATGAATAATCGTATGTCTATGTTACCAATGAGAGGTTAAACATTTGGTAATTTATCAATTTTTAAAATGGTTAAAATGCTGACAACTTCAAAACAGATTTTTATCTGCCTGTTATTTTGAACAAATAATATTGTTCAGAATTCATAACTATTTTAGTCAAATTGTAAAAAGGTTAAGTCAAATTTTAAGAAAATAAATGTAAAACATCACCAAATAAATGTACATAAAAAATGTATATTTAATAAATATTGTTTATTTTCCAAGTATAAAAAGATCAATATTATTGTTTGAAAAACTACAGAAAATACTTTATGAAACGTGAAAAAAGTTCCATTATTAATGAAAAGATTTTGTCACTATTACATTATCTTCATATACAGGCGAGTGGTACTTGTTACGAAATATTGAAAAAAACAGCCAGTTCATTGAACTATCTTTTTGTCGGTCACTCTCAACAAGTAGTGGGCCGCAGTTTTTACAAATCAAGCACCAACAGTGAAGTCACTTGATCTGAAAGTGAAATTTGTCTGGAACTTGCGGGAATCATACTCTTAATTTTCTGTAAAATACTGTTTGTTAAAAACTTCTTTCTTCACAGATAATACAGGAATTTCTTTTTTAATGCATTACAAATGCATATCCGATTGCACACATTTATGTATCTCATTCGCAACTTTAGATGTTTTTTTACTTTTCTCAGCAGTCATTCATTTGAGTAATTACTTTTTTCATACATTTTCAGATACTATACCAAGAGTTTTCTGGTGAATGTATGAAGTGAGTAATCACCTCAAATACTCGAGAGTTTCATAGGAATAGTGTTTTTATTTACTGCATTGAGTTAAATCTACTGAATTTCGATGCAAAATTAATTTTATTAGCATAAAAAAGGTTATTATTTTTTTAAACAAGAATAAAAAGTGGTTTCTGCCAGTTGAATCATTAGTACTAATGATTCAACTGACAGAAACACAATCAACAGTTCACTTAAATGCCCTTTTCCTTTTTTTCTCTAGATCTACTTAGTATTAAATATTGATAAGTCTTGATCATTAAAAAGCATATAAGATATTGAAAAGGGTCATTTGAAATATTCAAATTTGGTAAGATACTGAAAAATTGTATATCTATATTATCAATTGGTCAAATTGGGTGGGGAATTATGATAGGGCCTTTGCTATGGCTGGTACCATGGTTTGGAATACCCTTCCTCTAAATATCATTATTTTTTATAGTTTATTTCAAATTAATGAACATTACACTCTACTGAAAGTATGTGTTAAATCACATATCAAAAGATCAACAGAGAGTTATTTTGTAGTTTGTTTTCCCTTGGTAAGTTTTACTTGCAAAATATCTTCTTGTATATATGCTGTGTCCGGTGCCTATGAGATTGGCATTCACTCTTGAGAAAATGTCTTTGGCAGCACGGATTAGTTCAACTGTCTGGATACCTGTCCATTTGTGAATATTATGTAACCAATGCAGACACTTTCTAGCGATTCCGTATTGACCCTCAATTTTGCCCATCAATATCAACATCAGAAGCGCTATTTTTTCTCTCTCAATATATAGCCCACATAGACAAATTTTCAACAATATTTATGATATTTAGAAGCTCTCATTCTACACACGCTCAGTTTTTGAAATATGATGAAATCAAGAAATTCTGAGCATTATCCTCCAGCTTATTTAGCATTCCGGTCTTCATGGTCCATGTTTCAACATCAAGTAGAAAATACCATATATGTATAGCATTTAATCGTGTGTTTACGAAGTTTAAGATTCAAGTTATCATAGCAGAAAACTGATCTCATCTTGAGAAATTCTGCAAGAGCCAATTCAATTTGGCATTTAACTTCTCAAATATTTTTTTATAAATTTGGTAATATGGGGAGGTACCCAATCTAATGACTCAAACCGCTTCCTTCCTATCTTTAGATTTGATGAATTACTGGTTATGAATTTCATTAATTGTATGTTTGTTAATATAGGATCGGAAATGAGAATGATGCAGTCTCGGTCCTTTTTCGAGTTAGTTTGTTGACCCATCAGGTTCCGAATATCCAAACCTTGAGATGGAATCTCTCGAACTTTTTGAACTACATTTTAATTGATAATTGTATTTATTATCTATTCTTGTATTTTTTCCCTGTTTTGGAAGAGGTTTGTGTGTTTACAGTTGCCTGTTTCCGTCCTTTATATTTTGTTTTCAGTTTGTTGTTCAGTGATGTCTTTTGTGTCTGTATTTTTTCAACTTTATTTAAAAGTTATATATTGGCATCTTGAGACGAGTGTTGTGGGGATGATTTTGACTTTTGATGTTGCTTGTATTTATAAGACCTGTGTGCGACCTATCCTCACATATGGCATCGAAGCGAGGGCGGACACTGTCAGGACAAAAAGTATGCTAAGGACAACGGAAATGAGAACTCTGCGCGCTATTGCTGGGAAGACTTTGCGTGATCGTGTAAGGAACACCACAATCCGAGAGGTCTGTGAGGTCCAAGATGTGGTCAGATAGGGACGACAGCGTCGACGATACTGGTACCAACATGTACAGAGAATGAATTCCATACATAGCTCAGCATGGGGTGCCAGATGGACGGCGTCCGCCAGGGAGACCCCCGAAACGATGGAGAGATAGCTGGAGCTCAGCATCACAGGACAATCCTGCAGTAACAGACTCTTGAGAGTCTACAGAAAGTTTAAGAAGAAGATGTTGCTTGTGGTATGGACATTGATTTTCATTTGTATTCCCCTTTATATTGATGTCAAGAGTGACAACCGGTTTGGTGCAGTGTTGGGCCACCCCGTATTTTGTTGGTGACTCATAGTTTGATTTTTTGTATATATTCTGTCTTATCTTATGTATGAAGCACTCATTACAGTTTTTTTGTTATTATGGTACATTGTACCGTATATTAATAAATAAAATATGGGTTAGATTCCTGATAAAAATTCAATTAACATTTCATTTATATAAAGCACCTTTGAGGAGGTTCGCTTTCTTATTTTTCATTTTCCGATTATTACCCAATTCAATATATTGTATCAAGTACCAATTACCAACATTTTTTTATATTAAATACATTTCAACACAGACAAATAGGACAAATATTAAATGAGAAAAAAAAACTTAATAAACGTCAGTTCAGTTGTATATTACATTTTAAAAAGACAAATCAACACTTAAAATAATTAATATATATTACACATAATTGTTTGATTGTCGTTTCTGAATATTCAATCTTTAAGCACATTCAATCAGAATCATTATATGCAAAATGATATCTTTGATGACCCTCACTGTTTAAAATTTTCCCTTCAATCAAACATTGGACGACCCAAGTGGTTGAGATTAGTGGAACACACTCAAACACTGCTTTGTTCTTAACTTTATCTGGACAATTGGGTTCGGTAACAATAGCTATGGAATTTCCAAGTTCCATATCGTCGTCGTTGATGATTTTTGTATTGGCACCGGCTAAACTGCACACACGGTCCCAAAACTTTGTGAAACTATTGTTGTCACTACAAATTAGTATGAGTTTATCTTGATATGGTTTAGCATTGTTTCGTTCATCAAATGTCACCTGGAAAAATATATATCAAGTCAATCTTATTTAATGAAACAATCACTTTTTTAAAACAAGGGAGACTTATTTTCAATTATGTATATATGATACAATTAAATGAATGACCAAATACAAAAAACTTTTCACTAACGTAAATATTTGTGATTTGACAATGAAGGACGACTTCTGTAGCCTAGTTGGTAAGATACCCGTCTTCCAGTTCTGGGGTTGCAGCTTCTATTTCCATTGGTACCTAATTTTTTTTTAAATGAGTTCTAGTCTGGATTCACTTACGGTCTCTGAAATAACTTTCTGGTTGGTTGGAAGAGATTGCCACAAGGCAACACAACTGCTAGGTTGTCATACAATGAAAGTGTAATACAATACAAAATATGTCTTATATGGGGAAGTAATGGGTAAGAGAAGGGTCGGTGAGCAGAGAAAGTGATATAAGGACAGTTTGCGAGAGTCACTTATTTGGTGAAGACTGGGAGCAGGTGGCTCAAGATTGCGGAAAGTGGAGAACTTTCTTTTCTTGAGCTGATGATAGCTAGATATGTGAAAAACATTCAGCATGCTGCAAACATGTGTCAGCGTTACCAGGCGGATCAGCAGGATCCATATGTCTGTGACGTCTGCGGGAGGAAGTGTATGTCTAGAATAGGGATGTCCTCTCACAGAAGATCGCATAATCGACGTAGAAGAGCGGTTCGAGATTGACTTTGCAATGGCAAGGGGATCCTTGACCATGATGCTCAGCGGCGACGAATACAATACAATATGTAAAAACATCTTTTTGGTTTAAATTTCCAAAATGATAAGATTAATATATAAAACATTTGACCTTTTAAAAAGGGGAATCCTGACACATCTGAATCACCCTCATAACTATAAATTGAATAAGAAAACAAGCGTCAGTTTTGAGTTGAAATAAAATGTTGAGTCATATATCAAGTGATATTTTATAAAAAAAGCAAATTATGATGCTCTAGTTTACAATGACAAAAAAAAGGTTTATTAAGAATTCATGAAACTTACGAAGCGATCTCTTTCGATTGAAAATCCTGTGGGAGCAATATATTCCCCAAAATCCATTTGCTTCTCTTTTTGACAGCTGTGGATAACCCATAAATGATGGAACGCTCGGATATTGGCTGCAAGGCACATTATGTATTTGGCTGTCAGACACGGTCTGGGTACGATTAGTCTACAAACACTGTATTTGTTTTTGGGAATGTCCTCAAATCGATTGTGGACTATTCCACCGGCCCGTATTAACTGTTCCTCGAGTCTCTCTTTAAGGAATGGTGTTTTTTCAAGAAGATTTTCATCTGATGATGATTCTGTATATTGCTCACTATCACTCCAATTTTTAGGAGATGCTCTTTGATTATCCTGAAAGAAATAATAAATACAACATTTTTATTCAAAGCTTACATAATTCTACTGTACACAAGATAAACAGTCTTTATCAGCTGTCTTACAAGGCCCATTTGTTGTTCTGTGATAGACAACTTACACTCGCGAAATGCACACAAAAACAATGCAACCAGTCTGAGCTGCAGCTGATCATGAGATTTGACAATAAAATTTTATTATGGTGATATTTTTTTGTCAAGTTATAAAATAATTCGAAACATTCTAAAAAGAAACAAAATATTTACCCATGCACACTTCACACACGGTTTCAGTTTTTTTTATATAAGTTTCTGATCTGTTATAAAACGATGCTTGTACATACTCATATATAAAATATTGTTAACTACTTACTACTCCTATAAACACATTTTATATCAATTTCATAAATATAAGACCCGATTCAACACAACAATACCGTCCTGTCACATCAACTGGCAGCTGAATGTCAAAACTATAAAATATCCCAAATAGTTTTTCGGGTTTCACCGTACACGTTCTTATTAAACAGACTAACTCAATCTTATTCAAACCTATACTTGATTCCTAATGCCAATTAAAATTTCAATCAATCTATTAAGATATTTAAAGAAAAAAACAATTAAAAGATAATGATTTAATGTGCACCTAAACCCTACCATCGTGACGTGAGGTCATCTTGATGAAAATTTGCCAAACAGACGGATTGGACTTAGAGATAGCATTTAATGGACTTTTTTTATGGAGACTCATCAAAGATTAAGATATAAAACTGGCAACAGTTTATGAATTGAGAACAGTCATTGAAAGATAATGCACCCAAATACCATGTAGAGATATTCGGGGTTGAGGACAAATCTGGATAGTGTTTTATGGCATCCCTGTGTTCTTGATAGAATGTATAGGGTAATGATGATGATGAAATTGTTAACACCAAGGGAGATTATTTAATTTAAGGTGATAACATTTACTACCTTTACATTAAGATCAAAAGATTTAGTTAATAGACACAACATATTATGTTCATAAGAAAATATAATAGTTGAATATAAAAGGTAAATTTAAATAACTGATAACCAAATTATGATTTTTAGGATTTGAGACCATCAAGTGTACGCCATTCTTGCAAACTTTCAGGGTTGATTTTGTAACGACTGTTGAAGAAAGAAAAATTACAAAAAACTTAATAGAAATATAAAACGGTTTATAAATTTCTACATACCCTCGCCAAAGGCATTTCTGTGCACGTAAGTAGAAAATGAAGTCCACTGAAGAAAGTGCTTCCTTCATTTGGTATGGGTCCTAGAGCTGCTATGGTATCGGTGTCGTCTTCGAATTTTGTTAATTTCGAAGCTTTGCCAGGTTTTTGCTTGGAAGTTCCTTTTATTTGAAGATCACGAGCTATGTAACGAACTGAAAAATATACACTTTATAAATGTGTTTGGTTATCATATATAAACATTTTCATTCTAAAGCTGATATAGTAGTTCCCCATGTACGGGATAAGACCCCCACTGGATACCTAAAACCGCAGATAGTACAAAACCCTAGTTATTGAATGTGGTCTCTCTCTTTCTTAATCGTCTACGAACCTCATTGGTTGAAGAGCTCTGAAAGGATGACATTCATGGCAGTCAATACTTTTGAGAGATCCTACATGATAGTGAAAATGTCTTTGGAATGTTTTATTTAATAAATTTGCCTCTTTATCTAATATTAACATTTTTTTTTCGAGACCACTTGTACTGAAGATGGATGATTCATCATTATCATCGCCATTGCTGGGCCTCAGTCGAGAGCCCCCCTCGCTATTCCGACATCAATTCAGTTGGAAAGCGAAGCTGTGCTGTGGAGTATTTGTTTTCTTTTCAAGTAAGTCGTTTCTATTTAACTTGGTTATGGATAAAATTATAGAAGTTGCCGACCTTAACTTGGGATACAAGATGGGTGACTGTATGCTAAACATCATATGCAATGCTGACGATGCCACCATTATAGCCGAATCAGAGGAAGACCTGCAACAAATGCTATGCTGACGATGCCACCATTATAGCCGAATCAGAGGAAGACCTGCAACAAATGCTACATCGATTCCACACTGCTTCCAAAAATTACAACATGTCTATCTCCATCATGGATGCAGTGTGGCGATCAACGACACACTAATTGAACAAGTTACAAAATTTAAATACTTGGAAGCTAGCATAATGTGCAATAATGACCTCTATGGTGAAGTAACACATCGATCAATAATTCTCGGGACTAACCAACAGATGGCGCCTCTAATAACAAATCCATACCATTCTCAGTTAGTACCAACCTTTAGAAGTTATGTGTCAAACTTTCATGACATTCCGACATTGTGTCATTGAGTTACAGTGGTTTTAGTGATGCTACTTTTGCTATTTTCAAAACAATGGAAAAAACCGAATTTCGTGTGTTGATAAATATTGCTTTTAAAGATGAAAAAATACCGTTCAAACTCAGCGATGGCTTGAAAAGTGTTATCCGGGCTCTGCTCCGTCGAAAACAACCATTTGTCGATAGTATGCTCATTTCAAACGCGGGTCAAACAGACACAAATGATGTTGAACGCTCTGGTCGTTTAAATGAGGCTGTTACACCAGAAAACATAAAAAACCCCTTAAAATCGAGATGAAAATTCGCAAAGTAAAGTTGCGTTAGATAACTGACATCCTGAAGATATCATTTGGTAGTGTTTACACTATTTTGCATGAACATTTGGTCATGAAAAAGCTTTTTCTAAATGGATGCCGCGTTTGCTTACAATGGAACAGAAACAACAACGCATCAATGATTCAGAGCACTGTTTGGCACTGTTTACGCGAAATAAACAGGAGTTTTTGCATTGGTATGTGACAATGGATGAAACTTGGATCCACCACTATACTCCGGAATCAAATCGGCAGTCAGCTGAGTGGAGAGCAGCAGGTGAAAGTCGTCCGAAGCGACCAAAAACTCAACAGTCAGCGGGGAAGGTTATGACCTCCGTATTTTGGGATGCACATGGTATAATAAACATCGATCACCTTCAAAAGGGAAAGATCATCAATAGCGAATATTACATAGCGTTATTGGAGCGTTTGAAGGCAGAAATTGCAAAAAAACGGCCCCATATGAAGAAGAAAAAAGTTCTCTTTCATCAGGACAATGCACCGTATCACAAGTCGATGGGTAACAATGGCCAAATTGCATGAGTTGAACTTCGAATTACTTCCCCACCCACCATATTCTCCATATTTGGCCCCCAGCGACTACTTGCTGTTCGCAAACCTCAAAAAGATGCTCCAGGGAAAGAGATTTGGCTCCAATGACGAAGTGATTGCCGAAACTAACGCCTATTTAGAAACCAAAAATAAATCGTTCTACACGGCTGGCATAGAAAAGTTAGGAAAGCGTTGGAATGAATGTATCACTCTTGAAGGAGACTATGTTGATGAATAAAGAAGAATTTTGGCAAACAAATGTTGTTTTAGTAGTTAGTCCCGGGACTTATTGATCAATGTGTTACTTGAACAATCACAAAAGGCCGCAGCTATTTCCGGATGTTCAAAGAACACTATTTGGAAAAACAAGTATATGAACATCCAAAGCAAGGTGAGGATATACAAGACCTGTGTCCGCCCCATAATGGCATACAGCATAGAGTCTAGAGCCGACACTGTCAGAACCAAAAATCTCCTTCGAACCAGCGAAATGAAGGTCCTCAGGAGTATCGCTGGCAAAACCCTTCGTAATAGAGTACGAAACACAGAAATCCGAAGGATGTGTGAAGTTGAAGATATTGTCAGATGGGGACGACAGAGAAGGTTCTGGAACGAGCATGTATCCAGAATGGCGGAACCAAGAGCCGTAAGAATGGCCAAGGACAGTATTCCCCAAGCAAGTAGACCTCCCAAAAGATGGAAAGTCAGCTGGCAGTCGATGTCACAAGAGGAAAACGATGATGCAGGACCATAACAGGCCTAAAAGAAGAGGAAGAAGTAGAAGTGAGTCGTTGCACACCAGAATTTTTTTTCTCTTTTTTGAAAGAATAGATATGACGGAAGTCATAAGTATCCTTATACCTTCGAATACTAGGCGAAAAATAATGGTAGTGCCATTACAGGGGATTAGCACCTGTTAGAATCGGCGACCTTCCGCACTGAAGTCCTCCATGGTAGTGCGTTACCGCGTGACCATGGAGACAGATGATTAATAATCATAGTGATCACAATTTTCAGGGTTGAGGAAACAGAAAGATTGTATGTATGTGAAGGGTTCTAGGTGCTAAATATGATTTACCTTTGATTCCTTGTGTTTTGCGAGGAGTTTTTTGCAGTTCAGGCTGCACTCCTTCCACATCCTCGGGGACTCCACTAGAGGCTCTGCTATCACCTCCTTCGCTACTCTCACTTTCCTGTCTTCGCTGCGGAGTGACACCAATTCTGCGTGGACCACGAACTCCTAAAAATTTTTTTTGACTATTATAAATAATTTGCAAAATTAACAAATGATTTTTTCAAAATCTACAAATGCATGATGCAAAAGGAATTTCTTGGTGGCAAAGTAAATTTTACAGGAGGCTCCAAAATCAAGGTATTGGCGAATTATTTAAAATTTTATTAAATATTCTGGATTATTTTTAATATCAGTTTGATTAGCTTTGAACATGATGGTTGGGAATCCATTGAATGATATTCTGAAAGAAGGAAATGTAGAAAGTCAGAGAAATCGTAGAAGTTGTAAGGATGTGTGTTGTGATAGGAAAGTCTGGCGCTCTGTCCTCTCTGTCTACCTCGACAGGGAAATGCTATGATGATATGTATGTATGTATGTAAATGCGTTTGTCTTAAAATCAGTTTTTTTATTGTTGAGGTACTAACTTTGTAGAATTCTATTTGAATTATTCAACTGAATTGATAATAAATATATGTACTAGAAATTTATCCCATATTAATAATAATTAAATAAGTAATTGTTTCTATAAAAACAAATAGTAGGCGATATACTACTGATAACACAGGCCTACGAACCTTTGAATATAACTCCAACATGGGTCGAGTGGACCGCCATGATCAATGTTTAGCATGGTTTCCCATAATGAGGAAGAATATGAAGGGCTACAAAAAAATATCCTTTTATATAACAGACATGGCTCTGTATAAAAGTTTTGTTTTACTAAAAAAATATAAACTCGTAACAAAAGAAAAGCTACAGTGATTATTGATTGGATGTAGTGAAGCCATCCATCTGCTAGTAAAAGACCATTGAGACTTCAAACTGCTAGTGGGAATGTTTTGGATACCAAATTCCGTCAAACAAAATGAAACAAATCGTTCTTAAAGAAGGTGTAAGATTTGCAGCATTAAGAAAATAGTTAATGAGACCCATTAAAAATGTCTAAAATGCAAGGCAGCTTTGCATATGGGGGACTGCTTTATTGAATACTACACTAACTGTTATTACAACATTGATTAATACTCGTTAAAATGGTTTTATGGTGGGAAAATAAATATCTTTTTACTTTTTATTTAATTGAAAAAATTAGTAAAATAGAGAAAATAGATTGTTAGAAATTGGTATTTTTTTGTCTATTCTGATGGCAGGTGGTTAAAAATAAAATATAACTAAAATTCAAATATTTAACAACAAATTACTTTGTTATTCCACGAATTACATTAACTTCAGTTATATGTGTTTCTACCTCTTATTCCAAGGCCAGGCAGAATACTGGAACAACAAAGTTATTTATTGTTAACTACTCTAATACGGAGTTCCACAAACTTAAAGATGAAACTTTTGATAAATTGGAGTTTAAATTGTTCGTCAGTAGACATAAATTTCTCTTAAGAGTACAGAAAAAACAGGTCTTTATCAGCCCAAAAAAAGGATGTAGATTGGACAATTGCTGATCGTTTTGGAGCTTAACACATCGATCAATAAGTCCCGGGACTAACTACTAAAACAACATTTGTTTGCCAAAATTCTTCTTTATTCATCAACATAGTCTCCTTCAAGAACATAGTCTCCTTCAAGATACATTCATTCCAACGCTTTCCTAACTTTTCTATACCAGCCGTGTAGAACGATTTATCTTTGGTTTCCAAATAGGTGTTAGTTTCGGCAATCACTTCTGTTGAGTTTTTGGTCGCTTCGGACCACTTTCACCAGATGCTCTCCACTCGGCTGACTGCCGATTTGATTCCGGAGTATAGTGGTGGATCCAAGTTTCATCCATTGTCACATACCAACGCAAAAACTCCTGTTTATTTTGCGTAAACAGTGCCAAACAGCGCTCTGAATCATCGATGCGTTGTTGTTTCTGTTCCATTGTGAGCAAACGCGGCACCATTTCGAAAAAAGATTTTTCATGACCAAATGTTCATGTAAAATAGTGTAAACACTACCAAATGATATCTTCAGGATGTCAGCTATCTCACGCAACTTTACTTTGCGATTTTCTATCATGATTTTGAGTTTTTTTTAATGTTTTCTGGAGTAACAGCCTCATTTGGACGACCAGAGCGTTCAGCATCATTTGTGTCTGTACGACCGCGTTTGAAATCAGCATACCATTGACAAATGGTTGTTTTCGACGGAGCAGAGCCCGGATGACTCTTTTCAAGCCATCGCTGAGTTTGAACTGTATTTTTTCCCATTAAAAAGCAATGTTTTATCAACACACGAAATTCGGTTTTTTCAATTGTTTTGAAAATAGCAAAAGTAGCATCACTAAAACCACTGTAACTCAATGACACAATGTCGTGAAAGTTTGACACGTAACTTCTAAAGGTTGGTAATTACTGAGAATGGTATGGATTTGTTATTAGAGGCGCCATCTGTTGGTTAGTCCCGGGGCTTATTGATCGATGTGTTAAATCTACTTTTATCATTAAATTTCAGATTTGATCTATCGAGACCACGAACTTGCTCAAGTGCAACAACACAATAGTAGCCAATAAAAGCACATGTGTCATCTCATGTCAGAGAGTACATAGTTTGAAGAAAACAATAATCATAATTCAAAATTACCTGAAGAAGTTCCCGCCTTAGGACTGGAAGGTGTGGTTGAGCCTTTGGTAGATTTGTCTCTTAATCGAGCACTTCTAGGACCCTGGATGATGTTATCCAAGTCAAGCTCTCTATTGATCCTTCTTCTGGGGGTTCCCGGAGCCGAGTGCGGGGATTTAGGCAGACTAGATTCTCGGAAAGATTTTGCTTGATCTTCCGTTAAATATATATCTGACGCTAGCACTGATATCATACTATTTCTGAAAAAGATTAAAAAAACTTGAATTAGCTCTGTATCTTAAATCATATTTACAAAATTCTTCAGTAGAGCGCTTTGAATGTCAAGTAACAAGAACTAGCATATACCTGCGGTTTTACCTGATGTTATTTAAAATGAAATGAATTTTATTTTGCCATGTCTGCTCTCTGTTTAAAATGCAGTCTATTATACAAGGTTACCTTGTTCACAAATATTTCATTAGAAAATCACTGAATAGGAAAATAATTTCAGCCATCAGTTATACTGCTCTCATAAGCAAAACCGCAGCTAATGGCAAAAGTTAAGTTTTGAGAAAACTGCACTTTTATGTTTTTCATTGCTGCTTAAAAATGTCGTGATTCGACATTTTTTTTTAAGGGTTTGGTAACCATATTTTAAAGGGTTTCAGTCTAGTTTTTTCTAGGTTCTACGTAGGAATAGATACTCCAGAATTTATCTGGTTGGTTGGAAGAGATTCTCGCATGGCAATAAACCTGCCAGGTTACACTGTATACAATAAAAGAGTAAGGTGTATGGTCACTCAGTAGCACGCTGGATTTCTGTGCAGAAGGTAGGCGGTTTCGAACCGCTCGTTGTGTTTAAATCAAAAGCGTTGTGTTTAAATCACATTACTAGGACTTTGGTCATATTTGATCTTATTTTTAAATATAGAATAATGGACAATATTTTGATGGACCTAGGGGCTTTGATCGACTGTAGGGGTTTTGGAGAAAAACGTGCAGGATTGTCGAGAATGGTATGGCATCACTATGAAGACTAAATATCTTTAAGGATCTATGGCCATTCAAGGTAAAAAGGTATTAAAATATATAACTCACCTGTCAGTAGTGCATTTGTAACAAACAGTTCCATTTTCGTTTCTCTCAACACTGAGAACCAAACTGGGTTCATAAGTGTGATCATCCACTTTGGAATAGACTGACTGCCCGGCTAGGGGCAATTCACTCATATTTCCAAAGATTATAAAATCTTCCAGAATTGTTTTCGATTGACCATCATCAAATTTGATTTCATACTTATTATTATCTAAAGCATTTACCACTTTTCCAGAATAATATCTTTTATCGCTCCATTTAGCCAATACAATCGTTCCTCTCGGATATATGTGATCCGAAATTGTAGATAAACTCTCTTTAGAACTTAAATTTACAGCACTTGAGGGCGTTTTTAATTTTCTCCCTCTGGGGGTTGACTTAGGGGAAGAATTGTTTTCTTCCGGGAGTTGAAGTTTATCAATTCTAAATGGTGTAAGCAATGGTTCCGTTTTTTCTGTTGAAATCATTTCTGGCGAGTAGATTCCGTCAGCTGGTTCTGATGGCTCTTCATTGGTTATTGAAAGATCATTTCTTTTTACTTTGTTAGACAAAACACGTTTGGTTTTTGTTTGAACTTTCTTTTTTGAGCTTTTAGGTGTGGTACGATTACAGTCATTTGAGTAGCCTTTGATTTCTATATCATTATTTGAATTTTCTACCCTGTCATTATCAGGCTGTCTACCAGTTGGAATTTTATTATCTACATGTGGAGGAGATTGTGTCATATCCTCATCATTGTAATTCTCTGCGAGACTAGAAATTGTTTCGATTAAACTTTGTTTTAAAGCTTGCCACCCCTTTACAGTAGTTGGAGCATGAAAAGATATACTCTTTTTCGGTCTTGCAGGAATAACAAAGGCACCGTCACTAGTTCGAGACGAGGATGTAGAAGAGGTGCTGGTTGTGGACATAAATGAAGAACGAGGATGTGCTGGTAACTGAAGAAGACCTCCACTTGTAATACTGGAAGGAGAGGTACTTTTTGAAGAATCAGCTGCATAAGGATCGATTGTTAATCTTCTCGAAAGACGTTGGTATTCTTTAAATGTATGATTGCCCATTTCATTATCAGCTTTCACAACAAGCAGTGAAAGGAATTCATTGTTTTCATCACTATACATTTGCACATTGAATGTTGGGATACTGGGATTGCTTGTGTTGGAATAATGTCCATTATTTACAGGGGATATGGAATTAGTTCTGTTATTACTGGAATCAGATTTGGAATTCATAGAATGCTTAGGAGTTTCTTGCTGTTGTAGTCGATTGAACTCTGTGAATGGAGGAGTATTATCTCCCTCACTATCGCTGACATGAAAAGTTTTTTTCAACAATATATTCGGAGCAAAAGGAGCATTTTCAGGTGTTGAAGATGAGTAGCCATTAGAAAGATAAGCTTTAGATTTTATATTAGATTTTTCGAGACCTTCAGAAGTGTATGGTGAGTCAATATCAACGGAGACTGTGCTATTGTGAGATGTTTGACCATGAATAGAAGAAAGTTTTTGAATTTCCCCACTTGAATTTTCTTCACACAAATTATTGCTATCGCTTAACATAACAATGTCATTGCTTTGATTTTTATCTTGTTCTTCGACACTTTCAAGTATTTTAGGCACTATTGGTTGGTCAGATTTTACTTTCATTTCCCCATCATTCACGCTGTGATTGTTACCATTTGGGGACGGTGATAAAAATAATTGGATATTTTGTGAGTCTGCGAAAAACTCTTGAGATTCTCTAGATCTAATTTTTAATATCTCAGCAGGGTTTTCTTCTTCAATAGTGCCAATATGGAGTGATAATGCGGGTTCAACATTTTCAGACTTTTTAATTTTCTTCGTTATCATTTTTTTAAACTCAATAGGTGATAAGACTTCAGTTAGCAAACGCTTTTGTTTAATATCTACATCCGCACTTAATGATCTTTTCAACCGTCGAGCCGGCTTTAGAATAGTACTTTCACAGCATATATTACAACTATTACTTCTTTTCGAAACAGTTCTTGGAGATGATCTAAGTGGGATGGAAGGACTGTGTGATCTGGATGTTGGCGTTGCAACAGTATTTTTAAAGATAGTTGGAGTGGTCTCCATTGAAGTAGAAGAACCATCTTGTTGATAATCGATTGAACAACTTTTCTTGGAAGGTGATGAAGAATGTTCCGGAGATTTTTGTTGCTCAGGTTGAGGGCGGTCGCATTTGTTATTTTCTTGAACAAATATATATAATTCAAATTATTTCTTTTGGTAAGTATTGATTTTCAAGTTTATACATGAATGATATGTAGAAACAAATATTTTTTTAAATGCATTTGAAAAACACAAGCATATTTACACTAATTCAATTCCAAAATATGTCAAGTAAATAAATATAGGTTTATTGATAGTAACATAATATGTACATACATAAATACATTCTGAAATCGCACATATATCTCAAGATAAACTGCAGAAAATACATTTAAGATAGAAGTTATCAAAAGGTTTGGGCCTATATCCTTGTAAATGTACATGTCTTGACACATTTAATTGGGTGATATAAATATAAAAAGCTACAACAAACAATCTGCTTTTGATAATGCAGTTGGCTGTTTTTAAGATCAACATAAAAATATTTTTTTCTATTTCTCTGCATAATTCTTGCAGAACATAATGCTAATAACCTATTAAAAAAAATTACCGCTTGAATCAGAAACGGTGATAATAGAGCTTTTATCAATTGTGGAATCCGTTTCAGTTTCTAATATCACTAAATCCACTGGCTTGGAAACGACAGTCACCTGAAAATAAAAAAAAATATACAATTAGGTGAATTGAAAATTTGATATATGTATTTAAATTTTCTTACAAACCAAACAGAATCTTTTAAATCACTATTTAGGCCAGGACTGGCCAGCATGCAGCCCGCGGTCATATATGACGAATTAGGTTTCATTTTATTTATTACCATACAAATATATTTGTTGTTGGTTCAATACATGTTTTCTCTTTATATCTAGTTGTATCATTTTTTTCAGATTTACACTGATTGAACACTCTGTATACCACTACATCCAAATCAATCACAAAAAAATTAATCAATACGACGTTGTAGTCAGATATCGAAAAAAAATTTGCAATTATTCCTATTTATGGGCAGCCCTTGAAATATTTTAGGTCATCAATGCGGCCCATGGGGAAATTTGGGTCAGGCCTGATTTAGGTAAACGAAAGTCACATTGAGGAGTACATTTTGTAAATGTTTGAATTTATTGATGCCTTTATTGGGTGATCATATCCTACCATCAATACTATTTAGCTCACAAAATGACATCCAGGTTGCTTATCTATGTCACAGCTGAAATCATCTAGGTCTCGTTGATCTTCACCTGTACAATGTATAAGCATTGTATCCGTGACCACAACTACAATTCAGACGCACCACATTTTCTTGGCAGGTCAATGCAGGAGAAACATGATAGGATTTCACAAGGTAGATATTTCTAAATGACTGCTCCCACAATTTAATCGGATAACTGATTTTTTTTAAGAATATACAAGCCGAGGGTTAGGAATAAGTAGTTGTTTGGCTCAAAGCCATTGTTTTTTCTCAAACCATGTGTTATGAAATCTCTTATCTGAAGTCAATAATGGATTTGTTTCATAATCGTACTGTAGGGTGTACTGTGTATGTAGAGTAAGATTTTTTTGTGAACAGTGATCTGCTTGAGGTTACAATATTCAACATTCCAAATTCTGAGTCAAAAGGATATGATCTTCATTTTTGGATAGTATCTACACGTAAACAACCACAAGCCCTTTAAGAGAAATTATTTCTAAAATAAAATGAACCTGAAAAATTGATAATTACCTCGCTCGATTTCTGTAAACTGTCACTTGAAACCAATTCTTCAACTTGTTTATTTATATCAGAATAATCAAAAGTTTCTTGGGAAAATATAGACTGACTACATTCTTCTTTAGATGGGCTGAAGGTTACATCCTCTTTAGGACTCATTACTTCACAAAATGTATCCTGGCTGTCAGATGCTAAAAAGTGAAAATATAAAGTCATACTTGGTTACAAAACGAAGAGTTGGTTGGTTATTTGAGAGAATCATCATCACATATCTTAATCAAATCCATGGTAATTACTGCAAATGCCAATCTTATCTCTTCCAATATTATTTTAGGATAGGGCTCTACTAATATTATTTAATAAATATTATAACTATATACCAAGGTCAGTTCACAACCAGCCACTAAGTGTCCTCCCACGTAGACCAAGACTGAGAATCTCGGTACGAAAATACCAGTGGATGGTGTAAGATAGACGTCCGATTAGTCGAGTCTTTAGAAGGGATAAAACCATGCAGCTCTTAAGAAATTACTAGCTGGTATCTTTAACATGTGTCCAGTGCTGTATTTGTAAAGAAGGCACCCCTAGACAGTTTGCAACCTAGTAGGTATATTTAAGTTTTAACTTGAGCTAATTTAATTGATAACTATTATTATAAACTCAATACATGGCAAACCAAACATAACACACATTATTTAAAGGGAAAAACGTCACTGCTAAGTACACAACAAATATTTAAAGTATTTATAGTTAACATGTTCACTGCGTCGAACACGGCTCCCGTGTCCATACAAAATAGCCTTGAATGTTGAGTGCACTCATAAACGTCTCCCGATAAGGATTCGTTGCCGGTTTCATGTGTTTTGAAGACACGAAGGAATACACTTGTATATGATGTTTCAATAGAAAGTAGAATTTGATTTTTAACAAAGTTATGGGTTTTCAAAAATTCGCAAATTTTCAGCATCTCTTTATACGCAGTGAACGTGTTACATTGTAGTTTGTTTAGTCCAACACTGTTTATTCCCCCTTATATAACGGTATAATCCTTAGATTATTCCACTTTATATAACCCTAAGGTTATACCGTTATATAAAGTAGAATAAACAGTATTTGACTAAACAAATTTATTATAAATATTTAAAGACTCGCACAGGACAAATCTTTTATTAGTCACAATAATTATAAATCATAAGATGAGAAGTGAGATGTACGTCCGTGAGTAACGCAATGGACTTCCGTACTACTCCCCTCGAATGACACAGGTATTTTTTCTGCCTAGAATTAGGTGGTATAAGGATACCTATGACTTCGGTCATTATCAACGGTGTCACTTTCCAAATAATTGACAATAGAGAGGATCCTCGGTGAAATTATAAGTGAAAATTAACTTCCTCCCTAGTTTTGTATGCAAAATTACAGTAATAACATTTAGTAAAAAAGAGTATACTAATTTCGAATTCTTCATTTGTGTGTAATTTGTATTCCATATTGTCATTTTATTTCTGCGGCGCACACTGAATGAAAATCAAATACAGTTTACACAAACAAACCTTAAAAAATATTACAATCTATTTATGGGTAGCCCTAAATCATGGTTTGCAGGTGACCATCATGTGATCATACGCTGATTTTATGTACATATGTCACAACCTGTGCTGATCCATCTATACTTGAGAAAATGTAGCATGGTCCCTGTTTTTTGCCCCAATACAACTTTGTAACGATGTTCAGTAATTTTAATTATTTTATCAACTTTAATATAAGCCTCGATTCTAATAAATGGCAAGTTATTTAGGTAAATACATTACATAAAACTAACAATGATAAATTAATACATCTTGTTATAAATTATCAAAAATGTGGCAGTTTGTTAAAATCAAATAATATTTGGTGACGTTTGTCAAACGTCACTACGTTAGTCTGCATTGGCTAGGGATGGGGTATACGATAATTGGATTTTCGATTTTTTATACCTAAAATTAAATGTTCGTAATTAGTATTAATTCATAGTGGACCTTGACCTATTTAAAGATAGATACAATACATTAGAAAG
This sequence comes from Odontocerum albicorne, assembly GCA_949825065.1. Taxonomy (NCBI): domain Eukaryota; kingdom Metazoa; phylum Arthropoda; class Insecta; order Trichoptera; family Odontoceridae; genus Odontocerum; species Odontocerum albicorne. The sequence goes on along the minus strand of OX463853.1, from coordinate 11,788,148 downwards.
TCAGTATAATGAAAATTAGGAATTAAAACGTCAGTTTAGAGAAAAACAATTTTTCGACTCGTAAAAAAACGATTCGATTTGTAAAAATAAATGATTTTACCCCATCCCTTTGAGACATGATATTTCAAATGCCACAGGGACCATCCTACATTTTCTCAAGTAAAGCAGTGATGACAGAATTATATTTTTGATTTTCAAAATATTTTTAAAACCTAATTATGAATCTTTGCGAGCTGTCTTTGGCTTGGCGCCCCTATGCAATTGGATAGGTCTGCCTGTAAGCAAACGCAGCTCTGCATGTGACCCAACCATCTCCAGTATCTCACACATATCAATACCAATATTATAATAATTGATAAACAAACAAAGGTCTGTATAAATTAAAATATGCTGATTGAATAGACATAATGTTAAAAGCCCAAATTGTAATATTGTATTGTATGGGGTGAGGTTAAAGGTGAAATTAGAAATCTGGTCAATGTGTCTGCAAATAGAAATGTATACTCTTCAATCAAACATTAATAACAATATTGGATTCACACACAACTAATCAAACAATATTTTTCGAAATAAATATTACCGTGAGTTTCAGGTAATGTGACAACCTCTGAAATTTCATTTGTGTTTAATTTATCTGTGTCAGAATCACTTTTGGTATCCATTTTGATGAATTTCAAGTCGATGTGGCGAAAAATATTAAGTATTATGTAAAAAAATATTAGTTTACGAGAAAACAACGCGTTTTCGCGGCTTTTTACAGGTTTGAGAATTTTGGATTAGTATACACTTTTATCTTCGGAGAAAAGCTCGTTGACAGTGAAATATGTTGAAGATATCCTTTAAAAGCGAAGAAAACGGCACCAGACAGTATTCTCTACCGAAATCGGACGATTTGATCATGCCTCTAAAGCCGGGAAACCGCACCGACATCGTATTACTTGTATACGGCCATGATTGTCAATCTTGTTGATGACATTTAGCGCACTCTATGGCATAGTCTATGGTTTTAGTATAGCCATACGTTGTAATATTGCTAGTTGTCAAAAAGCATTATTTTTGGAAACCACCTACTTATTTTTCATTTTTAATTGAGAACTTGTATATCAAATTTGTTTATTTAAAATATATTTTTGTAATAAATTGAGAAACTTAAAAGTTAAAGATAATTTAAATAATAATACATCGGCATCGATTATAATCCTTTTCAAAATTGTTTCACCAGATCTCACTCGACATTAGCTTTATCGTAAGTTTATTTAGGCCAACTTCAAAACAATCGCTGAAAAAGCTTTCAGTAATACCAATAGATTGTAAAAAAGTAATAACCACGTTGTAAAAAAATGTAAGCCCAGTTTGTAAACATCCTAGGGTACAACTGCAGTCAAATGAGAACTAAGCCCCTCCTTAAACTATATCAATAAACATAAATAAGTTCGTTACGCAAAAAGACAATATTATCAGAGCTTAAGACTTGAGTTTCACTAAACTGAGGACATAACAATAGCTTGCTTGCACGAACCTAAAAAATTGGATTAGCACAAGCAGCCAATCTAATATTCTGACTTGACACAATATTAAAATAAATAAATAATTTATATTTTTAAGTTCCATATTAAAAACTATAGAGGTCCTGGTTGACTTGTTTAAGATATGTGTTAAGAATGTTAGATAAATTTATATAATGCCCCATAATATGTATTTATAAAAAAATGTCTGATCATGACAGATTAACTTAAATCAGGTTTTATTTAACCTAATGCCAGATCTGAGTTCGATTTTATTAAACTGAAATAATATCGACGATTTTTTTTACATCTGTGTATCTTATGTTACATGTCTTAATCAATGGGTAGATTTATAAAAAAATATGTCATTGAGAAGCAGATCATCGTCTTTAAAATGTGGATCATCATCAAAAGTCAAATAGACTGTGTTGCACTTGATATTCTAGGAAACAAAATAATATACTTTAAATACGTGTGCTGTATGATTATTTTAAAATTGTCAATATCAATTTAACAACAAATAATGCAAAAATCTCAATAATTTACAGAATAATTATATTTTAATTACATAAAATAAATTGACTTCTTATACAACCACTTTCTAGATTACTTGAAAGAAATTTCTTATTTTCACCATACTCAGCACCTTTACACTATATCTTTATTAAAGATATCAGACCTTTACTTCATTTTAACCGAATTCACATATTTTGCGTCTGCTACGTTCACATACTTCGTCATGCACAATTTCCCAGTATAAAGGGTTTTAGTCAAAATACAGTCTCATAGGTTATGTAAAAATTAAAAATGTGACATTACACTAAAAAGACACTGAGTCAAAATATTATACTTTTTTTATAATGCTATTATTGTTCATCAAATTTCAGGTGTATATTGTATGTACATTTAAATAATTATGTTTATTACCTAACAATGTTCTTTATTATATGATTTTTTATACCTTATAAAATATAACATATAAAGGTTTGAAAATTAAGCTAACCGAGAAGGACTCGAATCTGATATGCAAAATTGTTTATGAAGCACGATCATCGTTTGACTAAATATCCTGACGGCTCTGAGCTACATAGCGTCAAATAATTTATAAGAATTAAAACTAGAATCGAACCCTGGTACGCATCATTAGACCTTGAGTAAGATTATAAATAAAAAAAACTGTGACTATTTTCCGATTATTTTCAATTCATCTTTGTATCCCCTCTCAAAATCTCTTTTTATTCGACAAAAGGAATCGGAATTTTTAGAAGTTATTCGGAGGTTATTCGTAGAAATTATTTCGGAGGGCTAGATATAACCAAATGTACTGGATTCAATAGTCTTCATTCAATACTTATATCACGTTGTGCTAAACAGTTATCATTACTCCTTAGGTATTCTTCTTGAGATATGGGCGAAAGAGCACGTCACTTCGGTCTACAAAAATGTAAATAAAAGTAAAGTAGAAAATTATGGGCCAGTATCGAAGTTATCAATCCTCTGCCAAGTGGTGGAAAAAATTGCGTTCGATCAATTGGTGTACATTAAAACACATTATATCTAATCAATATGATTTTATGTCGGGAAGGTTGGTTGAAATGAATTTATTTCCTGAACTTGCGTTCCATGACATGGATGTGAAACTCCAGGTTGATGTTATTAATAATGATTATTCAAAGGTTTGTGATGAGATTAATCATGTCTTGATACTCTGCAAACGATGACTATTTGGGACTCGTGTAATTTTTTTCAGGCAGATACGTTTTTTATATTGCGAATCGTTCTCAGGCGGTTGCTTTAAAGGGCGACATATTTAACATACATTTTAACCAGTCTGTTCTGGCGTCCCTCAGGGGTCACACATTAGGCCGTTAATATTTATAATCTACATTATCCATATAAATAAATTCATAAAATGTTCTAAGTTTTTGCTATACACTGACAACTTGAATAAACAATATTAATTTAACCATCTTCTATTGAATCTTGATAGAATATTTTTATTGTGATGATTAAACTTAAATAGATGCCATATACTATCCTTCACTACAAAACTAACCACAATCAATAACCCTCATAACTTGAAAGAAGTTGCACTTCACTGCTCTAGCAAAGTAAAGGTTTCATGTATTCGTGCAAGTTGTAAACTTTAATCCCGGTAACATATTGTTGATAGGGCCAACAAGTGATTAGGTTTTATAATGCGGATATGTAGACCATTCTCAATGTTTTAGTTGTGAAATTTTTTGTATAGTACCTATGTGCGGAGCATCTTGGAGATTGGATCGGTAATTTGAAACCCCTTTCTTAAAATCAAATTACAGAGTAGAATGATAACTTATCATTGGAATGTTGTGGATCTGCGCCTCTTAATTCTCGTAGATCCAAAATTGATATTTGTTTTTTGTTCAAAATTATTAATGGACTTGTAGATTCCTCGGTTTACTTGAAGGAATGTGTTTCCGTTGCCTCATTCGTCCAACTGGATCGAAAGAGCTGTTCAATGTGCGCAGGGTGAATACAAATTATTCAATAAATTATTTTATCAATAAAAGTTGTTATGCGTTCGATAAAGGATTCTTTGAGTTGAACATATTTGGGATTTCAATTTCAACAATACATTTCAAAGAGGATTAAACTAGTATTTTGCTATAATAGATGGCGAGTGACACAGCATAGTTACTCGGAAGAAGTTTTGTTTGCTCTGCATTCTACAATTTTCTCTTTTTTATTTATATTATTTTAAATTGCTTAAAGGCTTAGTGGGATTTTTTTAATGGGCAATCCCCTAAACTAGGCTGATATGTACCACCAAAATAAACCCATTTTTCAAATATATGAGTCAACATAATAAAACCAATTAAAAAAATGACGATTCTAGATAATTCAAAGTTTCAACTGATCAAGCTTCGAAAATTTAACAATAGATATATGAATGGAAAAGTTCCTCGAAGGAATAAGAAACATAACATTCATTATACGTCGTAGAAATGTGGCTTTTAGTAAATCAAATTTGTCTCGCAAAAGACAAACGAAAATTACATGGTCTATAGTTTCATCATCCAAACCAAACTCGCAGCCAGGATTATCCACAATACCCATTCTGTAAAGGAGGCTAGCCATCACGTGGTGGCCTGTCCGCAAACAACACATGACAGACACTTCCATCTTATTCATTCTTATTATATTAAACCATAGCTTCAAAGGGATAGATTGTTGGATTGATTTATATCTAGAACCCTTATTTTCACCAGTGATATTAGAATCCAGCACCCATCGGTGTTAAGTATTATGCTTAATTTTATTCAAAAGATCAGTTACTGGCTGTGAAAAATCAGCTAGGGAACAATCGATAGAACATGCTTTCTTTGTCAAGAGACCAACAGATTCATTACTAGTGATACCAATATGTGAAGGAATCCAAGTTAGAGAAATATCTATATTTTTTGACATCAAATGGAATAACTTGGATTTTTTTGAGCAAATAATTTCTTTGTATGAGTTATTCAAACAATTACCTTAAATTGAATGAAGAGCACTTAGGCCAAGGCCACACCAAAGTGCTTCGTTAGGTGCTTAGCTAGGTTTTACGTGACTTAAATACAGGGTGGTCCAAAAAGAAATGCACTTTTAATTCCTTAATAATTTCTTAACGGAAAGGGGGAGAGGCGCGGGGCGGTGTCAGTGCAACGCTTGGTTTATGTAATTTTAGTCACCATGAGTCATTACATGTGAGAACAGCGCGCGTTATGTTCGCGCGTTTTTCGAGAACAATCGATCTTATGTAATTGTTCGACGACTTTTTCGAGTTACGGCGCATCAGTGAGTGTCCTAGCACTAATTTGATCAAGCAGTAGCTCGAGATATTCGAAAGAACAGGATCGACGCAAAAAATTCCGCCACGTGGTCGCCCAAGAGTCTCACGCACCAACGAAATCATTGAGTGAGTTCGAGAATCTTTACGCACAAATCCAAAAATGTCGACGCGCAAACGTTTATCGGCTTTAGGTGTGTCTAAATCGACGTTACAGCGAATTTTATGGCTTGAAATGAAATAGCATCCCTATAAAGCTCAACTAGTCCAAGAAGTGAAACCAACAGACTTTGAATCGAGGTTGAATTTCGCTAATGAAATGTTCGACACCTTCACTAACTTCAATAACATCCTTTTCTCGGATGAAACCCATTTTCACCTGAACGGATTTGTCAATAAACCAAATTGTCGATATTGGCGGCAGAGAATCCCAGGTTGAAACATCAGAGGGCCCTCCACTCACCGAATGTTACTGTATGGGCGGCAATTGCCAAATGGGGTATCATCGGGCCGTTTTCCTTTAAAAAAAATCGTAGCCGGACAGTTATCGATAATTCAGAACGATATACGGCTATGTTGAGGACCTACTTGGCTCCAAAACTGCAAGAATCGCAAGGCTACAATAGGAACACGTAGTTCCAGCAGGATGGAGCCACGTGTCACACTTCAAACGAGAGCATTGGTGTAGTGAAAGACATGTTTCCACAAAAGTTGATTTCAAGGAGGGGGTAACATTACCTGCCCCCCAAAAAGTCCAGATCTGACGCCAGCCGATTTTTTTAAGGAGTTACCTTAAAAATAAGGTTTACTTCAATAATCCAACATCTTTGCAGCAGTTGAAGCTGAATATTTGAGAAGAAATGGAGTCCATTTCCACGGGAACCCTTACGAAAGTTTTCCAAAACTTTCATGCCAGATTGGAAGAGTGCCGTAGCCGCAAGGACCTCATTTGGACAACGTAATTTTTAAGAAGTGAAATTGCATTTCATTAGCTTTAAGTTATAATTAATAAATATGTTCCAGATGTAAAGCTTTTTTTTTATTTCGAACTTTTAAAAGTGCACTCCTTTTGGGACCTCCCTGTATTAGGTGACTTAATGCTTGGCCACACCAAAGTGCTTCGCACAAATTCATTTGACATTTGGGAGCGGTTGAGTCAACGAACGATGCCACTCTCAAAACTAACCAATTTTATTACAACTTACCATCTTTATTTACTTCTTGTGCAACTTCATTTTAAAGTGATTTTATTACAGGTACATTTTTGTATAATTTGCTCGATGGGTTCCACAAAAGCTTCCTTTTATACACAGCTGTCATTAAAACTTCCGCCATCTTGTAAATTAACCAACACGTCTGTTCGCTAGGAGATTCACTCGATGACTAATCGTCATGAAACGTGGCGCGAAGCGTGCAGTGAGGCCACTGCGATAGTATGCGGTACGTTGGTTCGCTAGGATATGTCGCCTAACTCGCAACATAGCTCTAAGCATCAAGTGAGGCTCCTACCTGTGTGGCCGAGGCCTTAGCAATTTAGTTTCTGAATGTTGATTGGTAACGATGAAATATATTTATGTGAAGCTTTTACAAAGAGAAGGAAGGCGCTCATTAGAATTCCGTGATCTAGTTTGACAAAAAATATTATGAATCATGATTTTTCTTTGAAGGGGGTGTTCCGATACTCCTTTTTACGAAAAAATATATAACTGAGAAATTGTCTTTATTATATTAATTGATTTTATTATACGTTTTTCTGTAAAAACTTCACTGGTCTAGATTGAGTTAAATGTAATATAATATATACGAGGGTCATCCAGAAACTAAGGTAACAAGGGCTCCTGAGACCGGAGGAATTTTTTCGTTTCAAAGTTGGTGCACCTGGCGTGTAGGGAGGATCCTAACGGTCAGTTTGTTTGGTCCCGCGCGTTTTTCTGCCATTTTGTTGAGTCAAAGTAAATTCTTCCGATTGAGAGGTCGTCGTGCGCTTCCGCCAACTCTAGTCCGTGCGAGATCCGCGCGGTCATCAGTTTTTTGACTGCAGAACAATACAGCCGCGAATATCCAGCTCGTGGAAGTTTTTGATAGTGATGTGATGAGCCGATAACATGTCACGAAGTGGGTTAGGTTGTTCAGAGAAGGCCGTACTGATACTCACGACGAGGCAAGGCAGTGGTTTCTGACGAATTTGTGCAAAAACTTGAAGAACAAGTGCGAAATGACCGCCGTGTGATGCTTGACGACCTTCACGAAGAATTTGCTGACATTTCTCGAAGTCTCCTTGGTAATATTGTGTCGGAAAATCTTGATTACAAGAAGTTGTGTGCGAGATGGGTGCCCAGAATGCTCACGCCGGAGCACCGTCAAAATCGCGTGACCGCCGCGCGTGAATTTTTGGATCGTTTTGCACAGGAGAGAGAAGCTTTTCTGGACTCTGTCGTGACGAGGGATAAGACGTGGGTGTGTCACTACACCCCAACAATTTTTCAACGATCAGGAGGTTGAGGAAGCTGTGAAGAAGTGGCTGAATGAGCTGGCGGCGGAGGTCTATGACACTGGCATACAAAAGCTGGTGCCCCGACTACAGAAATGTCTCTGTAGCGACCGTGCGTGCGGTCACTGAGCCCACTGAGGCGATCTTTGGCCGCTCGGTCATTGAACTCGCTCTGTAAGGAATGCGAGACAGCACTGGGCGAAGGTCGCCGCGCGGTCATTGAACTCACTAGTAGCGAACAGCGAGAGCGAGACACCGACATATCTCTTGCCTCTCCTACAGACCGTAGTATGAAATGTATATGGAACGCGCAACAATAACCATGTGTCCGGCGAAGCGAGACAGTGACATGTTCTGCGCCGTTCTATACATTATAAATACAGGCGCTTTCAATAAACTTTCTCTCTTTGCTTATCTCGATCTCGACGACTTTTATTCAAACAACCTCATCCTTCTATGCGAAACACAAGTCCCTAAATCTCGATCTCGACGGCGACTCCGTTGAATAATAGTTTAATATATTTGTGAAGTATCCTGTGAATTTCAATTAAAGAAAAACATTTTTCGATCCTACATAAATGTTGTATTACATTCTGGATGACCCTCGTATATTGCACTCAAGAGAATTTTTGTTTTCTAATAAACTATAAATAAAAATAATGTTTTTAAACAAAACTTGAAAAAAAATCAGCGAAGCAAACTTTAAAAGCTGTGACCTGTATTTCATTGTTATGGAAAAGGGAAACTTTTCTTCCTTCCCTCAAGGCAGAGGACATCTTGAACTGTCTAAATAAGGTTTTACAGCAATAAAATATATCACTGCGCATCCCTGTTTCTTTTGGTTATACAAAAAATTTCATTTTATATTCATGTGAAATATTACTATGAGAAATAGACTCCAAGTTAACGGTTTTTTTTTTTTCGAGTTTTCTTTTTGTTAAATATTTGTTACAACAAAAGGAACACATATTTTTTAAATAAACTAGTCGTACCCGGCGTTTAATACACATTTGTTTAATTTTTTAAAGAAAACTGATGTTTGAAAAACTGTACTAAAACAGATATACTCGAACCGGACTATATTGAAATCTGTTAAGGTATAAGTCGACAACAGTATTTCAGTACCATCTTTGATGTATGGGAGTAAAACGTGGATATGGATGAATACTGAAAAAAACTAAAAAATGCCGTAAAAATGCGTGTTCTGAAAATAATACATGAGGTGATAATTCATGATAATAATGAATGCAGTGATTAGGGATGAATGCAAATTAAAGGTTAATGTGTTGAGTAAGATGAAGAAGAGTATTCTGAAATGGTTTGAGTACGTGAAACGAATGAATGAAGAAAGCTTAGAACTTAGAAGAAGAAGAATAAAAGTAAGATCAATGCTTTGGAGATGTGTGAGCTAAGAAAAAATAAACGTGGGGGTCCACATATGGAAGAAGGTGGAATGAAGACGTGAAGAATTAATGCATGTATAAAATGAATGTTTTATTGAATAAGGTGAAAAAAAGGAGCGTTACGATAGTATGAGCATACGGACAGAATTAATGACGAAAAAAATATTAAGCGAATATACAGATCAGAAGATCAAGGCGTGTTTGGAAGAGCTATTCTAAAAAAAAACGTGACTGGATCAAGTAGACCAGATTTTGAAAGAATGTAATGTAGGAAATAAGAATAATAGAAGTTTGTGCATGATTAGACGTTATAATGTGGAAGAGGTAAAAGCTGTGTGCTTGTATAGGAAAGTATGACGATCTGTTCTGTCTGCCTGCCATACAAGGGGCAGGGAATGATGATATATTTATCTATTTATTTATTATTACACATGACAAGAAATATACATAATTTGCGAAAAAACAGCAGGTAATTTAATTTAGACATACATTATTTTAATGGATCTGGGTTTGTCGCCTTTCATTTGTCGTATCCCCAGTAAACTAGGCTTTTGCCTGTATCTCACTGAGGATATTTAGCATGAAAAAATAGATCGATACTTCTTTCCGATTTTTGATTACACAAAAACAAAGCCCCGTTGTACGTTCTCATCAACCTGACAAACAGTGACACTCAATTACAACTGGAAACATCATGCGGAATCAAACTCTTCATACATCATCACTCCAGAAATACCAAACTTGTTCATCCCATAATATACCGCACACAATCATAAGAATAAAAACAAAAGTAAAACCAAAAATGAACCCAAAATGAAACAAAAATAAAACCAAAAATGTTCATCCCATAATATACCGCACACAATCATAAGAATAAAAATTAACACAAAAATATACAGAAACACAAATACAAAACAACAAAAATAAAAAAAAACAAGAAGAAACCCACACTCAAGAGCCCACACAAATATTTTCCAAACGTCACTCATCCTGAAAGCCCAAGTACTCAAAATCCTGTCGCAATAACAACCACGCTCCGATCGACTGTCTAAATGGTTTTCCTACCTTTACTTTTATTGAAGTCAGCACGCTATTGTACGTAATGGGAGCCAAATAAGCATATTGCCTTTGAGCAAAAGAGGTTTTAACTCTAGGGATGGTGAACATTTCATTAGTTGCCATGCGTGTCATGTGTGTCTGCTGAGTCTGCATCTTCCCTTCCTCTCGGAATTTGTGGGAATTTAGAGTCAATAAATTTGAGTCCATCCATTCTTTAATAAATGTCATATATGTATTACACTTCTCAAATGTCACAAAACCCAGGCAAGTTCGCGACGCCATCTGTGTTTTATTCAAGAATTAAAAAAACCGCCCAATTTGAAAGACCCTTTAGTTCCACAGCACATCCCCAATCTTTAGATTCCTAGAGATTTGTTTAGATTTTTTGTTCTTAATATCTATTCTATTGATTTAAATAAATTAATACGCATTCATACTCATTTTGTTGACGCCACAAGTCGTGGAGGCGCATAGTCAATTTAATATAGTATTCCAGGCACTCACTGCAACCCGCCACGGCGCATTGTTGAGAAATAATCATTTCGCTTTGTCTCTTTGCTGCGCGTCCACTCTAGAACTGTCTGACATGTTCTTGAATTGTAAATATATTATGTAAATCTATAAAAATCAAATTTGGAAACAAATACTTGTTAGGTGTTCTAAATACATTTTTTATGATAAGCAATATTACCAAATTAAGATGATATGTGCCAACGAATTAAAGTCTTTGTGTAAATAAAAACTTTAAAAGCAAATCGTCTTGCCTGGACATATTCCTCGTTATCAAAAAATGTGTACTACAATTCATTTGTTAAACGTACGTACGTATATACCAATTCAACAGCAAATTATTTAAAATTATTTATATATTTATGTTACATATGTACGTGAATAGGCAAAAAAATACCCAACCCACATTCTACATGGAGGTAATTGAGGAAACACCTAGCCGCTTTGTTTAGACTAGTCGAGAACAATATTTTACATGGAAATAATTGAAGAAACACCCAGCCACTTTGTTTAGACTAGTCGAGAACAATATTTAAAAAAAGGAATTTAACTATGAAACTGGTTTGAAATTCTAACATACTCTTACAATGTTGAAATTTGCTTAGTCGACATTTTAAATATATCAAAACATGTGTTTTGTGGGTTGGGTCATTTATGCATATTCACTTTCATATCATCATACTGTTTTGAAACACTTGCAATGTTGTCTATGAATGTCGAACCATAAATTTTGTCAATGGTTTTGTATTTTCTCCGTGTTCAAAATTTAAAATTTTTGACAAACGTGAATAAGCAAATAGAACTATGAGCAAATCTTTATATTCAGAGAGACACGGTTATAAGAACACTATTTCTTACGTAAACCAAGGCTTGTATATTTTTTCAGTATTATTTATGGCGGGACAAAGGTGCTAGACAGAGGTCTGCAGTCCCTATCAAAACTTTCATTTTCGCTACAAACCCTGAAGCGTGTTCCTCGTCTCTCAAAACTCAGTCCAAGGCTATTTGTTTTCATGTAAAATTATATGTATATTTTTTCTCTATGTGTATTACTATGTTTTATGTCAATAAATCTAAAATGTTAGTAAGGGTTCAAAATATATTTATTTCCTGACAAATTACAATACATACATACTCGTACATACACATCTGACCGATTTATCACTATGAAACTATTTCTTCCAAAAATCGTGTCCGATGTATGGGTTATCTCAGAGAAACTGGAGCAGGTTAATTAGTACTGTTATGTGGGCAGTATGTTTACGTATAATAGGCGAGCTGAAAGAGACGTTGGAAAATGGTAGCGACAAGGAACAAGGTAAACTGAGCACTTAATGTAATATACAACAACTGCGTTATATCAAAAGTAGCAAAAATCACAGTAGATAAAAGTTTGCTGGTGCCCACCTTGGTGTATAGAAGTGAAACTTAGGCTTGTTAGAAGACATTTAAAAATATCGAAGTGGACGAAAATGTTATGTATTGATTTCACAAAAATGCAAAAGGTAAAAGAAAATAACGAATTGTTATTTAAATTATCAAATATGAGACAAGAAATATTCCTGTGATTAGTATTTCTTTTCAATAAAGATTAATTTTGACGCATGAGAGTGAAGCTTGGACTTATCAGAATGATAAAAGTAAGATTAATGCTGTGAAAATAAGTGCACTTAAAAAAAAGTGCAATGTCATTGTATGAAAGAAGGCAGAATTAAGGCATCGGAAATGAATCCATGGATGAAATGGATATTTTAAGTAAGATGAATAAATTATCCTTTAGATGATTTGGACAAATAAAATAAAGCCTTATTGTGCGAGTACGAACTCATACTTCTGTTTAGAGTGAGGAAAAAAATGTAAAGTTTTTCTGGCCAAACATTTTGAAAGTCACTGTCTTTCATAAGCAATAAAAACTATTCCACGAATTGAAATATTTTTATAGTTAAATAAATGTACGGCCGTTATACGACCAAAATTTATGTTGTTAATTCAGTGGTTGTCGGATTTTTTTATTTGAAATTCAAATGTTCACTTTTATTTATTTCAATACTTTAATGTAAATACATCTGGCGGATTTATTGTTAATATTTAGCAATTTATTCCAATCAACCAGTTTAAAAAAATATATTATCGGTATCTATGACCGTGTCTTAAACTTAGTAAATGAAAATAATATTTGAATAAAAGTAACTAAAATGAAAACAAAAGATAAACCATATTTCGATGTTTTTTTGACCTTCCAACTGGATACCTTTTGATCATTTTTCGATCTCCCAACTTGACACCTTCAATTAAGCGGGTCAGAACCAGACATGACTATCCAACATTTATATTGTTTTGAGATAATTGAATTCAAAGTTGCAGATTTATTCAAAAATGGTTTGTTTTCTGTTGTTTCCAAAATTTAACGGTAGATGTCTGCACTTATGGTGAACTATAAACTCATATTCATATTTGGTTCTGATATAAATGGGTATAAAGATGTAGCGTATGTGCCTAACTCAAATTTTATATTTTTGTGGGTAAGTCATGTCTGGTTCTGACCCACTCAATTCTTCTCTAGGCTTTATTTATTTAACACTTTTATTGCAAATACAATCTGGCGGGCTTATTGCCAGACCGAAATCTCTTCCAACCAACCAGACAAAAGTAAATGAAGCAAGTTACGTGGTCGCATAAATCATTCAAATGACTATCCATCCCCACGAAATCCATAAACATATACGTGAGCACACGCCCACGAACCCCACAAGGACGGAGTCCCCCGAACATTCTTTTTCATATAAAGTGAGATATCATCAATCAAAAGGAAAGGAAGGGATGGTGGAGAGGAAAGGAAAAGAAAAATCAGGAATGAAATACGTTATTTTACTGACTAGAAATTAAGAGGTGTTTCAGTCGCTTCTTAAAGCATGCCAAGGACGGAGCGAGTCTTATATTGGTTTGTAACTGGTTCCAGAGTCTCACTGCATGAACAGTAAAGGACAACGTAAAGAAAGAGGAGCGGTGAACTGGAAAGGCCAATAAACAATCTCTGTTTGAGCGTAGCGCTAATCCATGATTGGAAAGACGCTGAAAATTCTCGGGGCGATAAGAGGGGGTGGCGGGACAGTTAAGGATATTATACAATAGATACAGTATGTAAATTTGGCGTCTATTTATAACATTCAACCAGTTCAATGCCTTCTGGTATGAAGTTATATGATCGTACTTACGTAGGTTGAAAATGAATCTTAGGCACACATTTCGAAGACGCTGTAATTTGTCCAGCTATTCCTCTGTAACATCCAAGTAACATACGTCCGCATAGTCCAGAATCGGAAAGAGCAGAGATTGTACGAGTAAAATTTTGGTTTTGGTTGGAAGGAATCTTTGCAACACTTTAAGGGAATGAAGGCTGAAGAAGATCCTTCGGCTTACCTTATTTATTTGATCTCGCCACGAGAGAGTATTTCTTGCTTTCTAGCTGGACAACGAATATTTTCTCGATCTTCTAAGTGAACAACTTCAAATCTTTTCCCAACCTTCCAGCTGTACACCTTCGAATCTTTTCTCCATCGTCCAACTGCACACCTTCCTATATCGTTCAGCCAATAAAATTTGCTTGGGATAGTCTCACGTGGAATTTGAAAATAAAAGTAATTGAGAAAACAAAAAAAATATGGAAATAGATATCGTGGGCTCAATACTATTGATAATTAGGTAACTCAAAATTCTCTATTCTCAGAAAATGGCGTTCTTAGTTTCGAGGTCCTTTTGTCTGGTAACTCCTCTTTAATTATGAGGTACCGCGCTAATATTTTTTATGAAACTAATAAAGGAGGTTTCAATAGATCGTAAGATGTAAGTTTCCACGTTTTTTTTGGTTCCACGTTTACGACTTACCTAATTATGACAATGCTAAATAACTCAGTTGGAAATAATATTTAAACATACCTATTTTATAGCATTGGAAAGCCCCTTAGATGAGCAATCCATTGATATACCATAAATAAATCGAAACCGCCAAATTTCGAGTTACCTAGTTTTAGTATTGAGCCCACGATATAATACCAGTTAAATATCGAACCCTAGGAAAACCATTGTTACCAGTGTACGATCGAGTAAACTGCATGCCAGTTAATCTGACTTTTTTCGATTTCAAAGAGGAGATTATCTTTCAAAGTCGATATTTTGCTCGGAGTGTCGGTCCGATTTTCGGACACCTTACTCCTTCATCGGGCGTGTAGAACGGACTTGGGAAATGTTTTTTTTTTGGATTGTTTGGTGGGGGTGTTAGAAAAATTTTATAGAGAGGAGGGATAGAATTTGGTACATACATTAAAGTTATAGATACATATAGGTTACATATTAATATACTTATATTTTATATGTCACGAGCGTTGATAAATATGAATACAGAGAAAGAAAGGATAGTGATGTATACATAGACATAGATATTTGAATAATTATAAATATATTACGAAGATGGGGGTGGGGGAGAACGATGTGACTTTAGAATAGATAGTTGTACATAGATAATTATGGGAGTAAAATAAGTATCTTATAATACATGTGCACTGGACACAATTCGGCGCCTACCGTTCCGAATAGGGGGTCGGGGGGTGGTTCGAAGCATTTGTTTCGGCCTGGGGTGAATGAGATTTGCGTTCGCATCGTAGTCCGTGAGTGAGCTGATTAGGAGGTTCGGGTGACTCGAGAGAGAGCTGTAGAACCTCTCGGCCAGAGAGATCGCGTATTCTCGGATGGTGGGGAGATCTAAGTCTTCGTGAAGCCGTTTGTTGCTAACAAAGTAGAGCGCATCCATAATGGTGCGCATTGCCTTGTTTTGCAACACCTGGAGTTTTCGCATATGGGTTTCGGCCGCATGACCCCAGACCGGGATGGCGTACGTCATCTGAGGATGTATGATGGTCTTGTACAAGTTTAACTTGATACGAGGGGACATCTTACTGTGTCTGCCCAAGAGTGGTGTGAGGGCTTTCAGAGTGCCGTACGCCCTCCCGGTGATGTTGGTGGTGTGCTTTTTCCAGGACAGCTTCGCGTTGAGAGTGACGCCGAGGTATTTCACCTCGTCGCACCACGGAACGCTCTGGCCGAAAAGTTTGAGTGGTCGGATGAAGTCCAGACGTCTTCTAGCAAAACGGACTGCTGCACTCTTGGAAGGGTTTATTTATGGTGTAGAAATTGGATAAACCCTTGGAAGGGTTTATCCAATTTCTACACCAGCGTTCCAGTCTTGGAATGAAATTTTGAATGCGAGAGTGGGAATCGCAAGAGTGTTTTGAGGTCGAGAGAAAAGCCGTATCGTCCCCGTATTGTGCGGTGATAGATCGGCTGGTCTGGAGGAGATTATCTATACGTTTAAATAACTATGACAAAATACATATATACGCCTATATAACTATGATCTGAGTCATCTACTGATTTAAAATGTTAGCTCTCACGTATTTTAGTAAAAAATATGAATCTTGACTATTTTGTGAAACATTAGTTTAATGTACGAAGGATAAAAAAAGAACGAGAATTTCCATTTTTATCAAAAAGTATTTTTTAACATAAATATGAATATTGTTCCCTTCAAAATAGTCCCAATAGGATAAAATACACTTTCGCCAATGTTTTTTCCAATCCGTAAAACATTTGTGGAACGCACTTTTTGGGATAGCCTTTAGCTCACCTGGAAATTTAACCTTTATCTCCTCTATGTTTGCAAAACGTTGTCTTTTCAATGTTCTCTTCATCTTCAGGAACAGGAAAAAGTCGTAGGAGGGCATATCTAGTGAATACGGTGGCTGCGGCATCACGACGGTGTTGGTTTTTGCCAAAAATTCACGAATTGGTAATGAATGTAGGCCGGTGTATTATCATGGTGCTAAATTCAGGATTTATTTGCCCACAATTTTGATCGTTTTCTTCTGATTACCTCACGCAAATGGCGTAAAACCTCAAGATAATACTCCTTATTGATCGTACGGCCTGGTGAAAAGGACATATAGTGGATTATGCCGTTATAATAGAAAAAAACAGTAAGGAGAACCCTTGACATTTGATCGGACTTGCGTGCTTTTTTCGGTCTTGGCTTTTCAGGAAGCTTCCATTGGGACAATTGGGCTATATTCTCGGTGTCATAGTCATGGCAGTAGGTGAGTAAAAAAAAACTTTATGAATATAATATATGAATTTTTATTTTTTGTTATGGTATTGATTAACACTATAGAACTCCATATTTTAAATTTATTTTATAATTTTACATTGTTTTGGGTTAAATTTTATGATTATACACTTTTTTTAAAAACTTATTATTGAAAAATGGACCTATATATTGTGTAGAGTAATAATCTATAACCCATAGATACGATATTCCCTTAATTTAAAAATCTTAATTTCTAGTCAGTAAACTAACGTGTTTCATTCCCGATTTTTCTTTTCCTTCCCTCTCCATAATCTATTCCTTTTATTTTGATTGATGATATCTAACTTTATATTAAAAAATAATGTTCGGGTGATTGTCCGTCTTTGTGAGGTTCGTGGGCATATGCTCACGTATGTGTTTATGGATTTCGTGGGGATCGATAGTCATTTGAATGATTTATGTAACCATGTAACTTGCTTCATTTACTTTGTCTGGTTGGTTGGAAGAGATTGCCGCCTGGCAATACACCCGCCAGATTGTATTTGCAATAAAAGTGTTAAAAAAATAATAAATATATAACCGAATGACACGCATTTTTACTATTCAGGGATATAAGAATATCTATGACTTTGGTCATGTTTATTTTTTCAAAAAAAGGGGAAAAACATGCCGTTGCACTTCGATCATCTCACTTCAGTGTTCTATCGGACCCAGTACAGCGATGTGGACGGTGAATTTGCTGGTGTGCAACGGATCACTCATTTAAAGAAAATAAAGAAACAAAACTCCACGGCACAGCTTAGCTTTCCAACTGAAATAACGTTGGAATGGCGAGGGAATCCTCGACTACGAACTCCAGCAATGACAATATTTGATTATCATGTTTTTATAGTGCAGAAACGTTATAATGTTTTAAAGGATAACATTTCTTTAAAGTAGATCTTTGCCAAGTTTTCATTTGTAAAGTAGATCTTTCTAAAAAATAGTAGGCATCACTGTTGTGGTGCATATTTATTATTATCAATGAATTTAATCAACTTACGAGTATCATTGCTCACTGACTAGAAACATTTAAATTTGATAGCCTTAAAAAAAAAGTTAGTGTTACAGTCTCCGTTTATCCATTTTTATGATTCAGGTCAAATTCGATAAATATAGAATTTCCAAAACCAATTTTCGAGGATGTAAAGTTCAATTTCCAAAGTGGTTATCGGCAGCTTTTAGCGCATGTCCATACGGGCTTTTAGTCGGCGATAAAATATACGGAAAGTTCCCCATTAACCTAACGGAATTAGTACGGATTTTTAAATGCATTTCCAAACGTTTTTATAGACATTTTCCCTGGAAAATAAAACATTTCAAATTCCATCGTGATATATAATAAATTGTTGGTGTCACACGCAATTTTAACGCAATTGCAACAAACAAAACAGTTTCGACAACACTAATAGCACTGTGACATAAACCATACAACAGAAAAAAAAGAAGTTTTTTCAGCTGTGATTTGTAGACTTCGTCTGTTTTTCTAAATAAATATAAAACGCAAAATGTGTGTATTTATTTTTTCACTAAATCTTTTTCATCTTTTTTCTACTATTTGAGAAATCTGCCTGAATTTTGGATAAATATCTATAATTTTAGAGAAATCTGCCTGAATTTTGGATAATGGCATACAGGTGGCATATACTCGTAAATGTTGAATATATGCGGATTGCCGTATGCTGATGACGTGTTAATATAAGCGAAGAATTACGATAAATTACACAATATTTAAGAAATATTACTTTGTTAATCCTCTTCATACATAAATCCCCGCTACACGTGTTTTCATCTCATATTCCGAGGCTCTCTTCGGCGGAATGATTACGGTTTGTTACGAGAGCAGTGCTTAGGTCAAATTGGTGTCATTGTACATGTGATTATAGGGATAGTAGGTAGAAACACGTGTAGTGGGATTTATGCAATCTGTGGAATAACTAAGTAATTTATTATCTAAATATTATAATATGGAGTTTCACAAAGTTAAGGCCGAAACCTTGAGCAATTGAAAAGTTTGATAAGTAAATTGTATGAGATACGTGAAGAGAAATCCAATGTCGTGGTGATAGAAAAGTGCTATTTAAATAGTGTTTTATCAGATGATGGAAGAGCTACGAGGGATATCGAACGGCATAGGGTAAAATGCGGAGAGACTGCACTTTTTTGACGATTGGCAATAAAATCTTGATTTTCGAAAGAAATAGAATATTTTGTATATATTACGAGTGTGTATTGTATGTTTATACACTTAACACGTTCACTGCGTATAAAATACTTAATGTCATACAGAGATGCTGAAAATTCGCGAATTTTTTAAAACCCATAACTTTGTTAAAAATCAAATTCTACTTTCTATTGAAACATCATATACAAGTGTATTCCTTCGTGTCTTCAAAACACATGAAACCGACGACGAATCCTTATCGGGAGACGTTTATGAGTGCACTAAACATTCAAGGCTTCCGTGTCCATACAAAATATTTGTATAGACACGGGAGCCGTGTTCGACGCAGTGAACGTGACAAAAAAATATCAAAACTTTTACATGCATAACCAAAAAAATTTAAACAATAAAACGTGAATAGGTAAAGCAGTGTCTCTTTTATATATTTATGGGTAAGATGCCGCACTGCAAAAGAGAGAAGTCGTTTGTATTAGGTATTGTTAGATAGATTTTAAACTTATTTTAAGATTGAAGTTGTTTCATCAGAGTTCGAATGGGAACTCCATACCTCACTACAGATACAGTAGAATTAGTACAAATGTTACAAGATAGAAGAATAAAAAAAAATGCATCAAAGTGTAGGCTTCCCAAAACCATAGTGGATCGAATTTTGCACGATCATCTTGGCATGAATGAGATTAGCGCATGAATAAGTACCTAAAACGCTTGAGTGCTGTCCAAATATAACGACGCGTCGCGACGTGTTGAATGTTGCAATGAATTTTTAATGCTTTGCGATGAGAAAGAAAAATAAATGTTTGGGTCAATTGTCGTGGGGAATGAAACTATGGGTATAGTCGGGTATGGTCGTCTGTCGAAAAAGGACAGTCAAAACGTCAGACTAGGTTACACAGGTTGTCGCATTAGGTTATACTAGTCTGCATATCTCGTCACTGGATCACAGAAGAATACATATCTTGTCACACTAGGGTGCACTAGCATACATAGGTTGTCACAATCGTCGTCGATTCCTGGGTCTCGTAGTTGAGGACCCCCTCGCCATTCCAACGTCCAGTTTGTAAGCGAAGCTTTGCCGTGGAATTTTGTTGTTTCTCTTTATTTTTTTCTTCTTTAAGCGAATGAGCCGTTGTACACCAGCAAACTCATCGACCACACTGCTTTACTCGTACTGGATCCGATGGCATATCGAGGTCAAACGATCGGAGCATATTATCAGTTTTTTTCTTTGAAAGAATGTATAAGAAGCGACTGAAAAAACTCTTAATTTCTAGTCAGTAAAATAACGTGTTTCATTCCTGATTTTTCATTCCTCTCCACCATCCCTTTCTTTACTTTTGATTGATGATATCTCACTTTATATGAAAAAGAATGTTTGGGTGATTGTCTATTTTGTGGGGTTCAAGGGCATAGGCTCACGTATGTGTTTATGGATTTCGTGGGGATGGATAGTCATTTGAATGATTTATGCGACCACGTAACTTACTTCATTTACTTTTGTCTGGTTGGTTGGAAGAGATTGCCACCTGGCAATAAGCCCGCCAGATTGTATTTGCAATAAAAGTGTTAAATAAATAAATATATCATATATGACCGATGTTATATGTTAGGTATACTTGTGCCCCCGAATACTAGGCGGAAATGATGCTTGCGTCATCCGAGGGAAGTAGTACAGCGCGGGGTTTGAACCGGTGACTTTCCGCATGGAAGCCCAGTGCGTTACCACGCGACCATGCACCTCACTAAGTTGTCACACTAGGTTGTGTACTTTATTATTGGTGTCCTAAAATAATTCATCGTTATTTCTGTAAATAAACTTGACGCCTTCTTTTATTAGCCGATGTCAAAGCGAAGGAAGACATTAATCATTTCAGCCGATACAATGGCAAATCTCTCCTGGCGATTGTCGCAGAAGGCCCAAAAGCCTTTTCTTTGTGTGTTGATGTCTTGTCACTGCTGGATTTTCCCTCGAGGATTTCCCCATATCGTACGAGAGAACAGAGGTCTGAAACTGAAAACATGCGTTCAGTTTTCGGTCAATGGTATTATTTTAACATCCACATTTCAACATTTATCAATAGTATAATGTTCCATCTGACAATATTTAAACAAAAAGTAATGAGTATTTCATTCATTATGTGATAAAAGAAAAAGTAATCCAAACAAAAAAAAACTATTTAAAATAAATTAAAATAAACAATCACAATAAAAAAAAATAAACAATACGTAACTATGCAAATTATACACGTCATAATTCACACGAAAATTCTACAATATACTCGTATAATACACAGTTATTACCGTATTAAAGGGCCGTCTAAAGGCAGGCAGCCCGCACTGAACCAAACCCAGCGTCATCACTGAGGATAGTGATTTCCATGAATTGCACCAACTCCGTTTAAGACTCTCCTCCAGTTGTTCCTAGACTGCTGGCACCTTTGAAGATTCTACTGCAGTCTTGTATTGACTAATCCAACGTTCATCTTCTTCCATCAATGCCACCAAATTACAAGTATTCTCCAAGATATTATCATCCTCTCTCTGATTCACATGATTCAAAAATCAAGAATACATCTCAGGCAAGACTTCATATGTTTTGAGGCTTTCGTGGTTCATTGTGTCAGATGTGTATGGACGTATTTCACTTCAAATCAGCATGGGATAGACCCACGTATCCTCGGGACGGTTCCATGCGCTAGCATTACGGTAGTCTTCGCTATATACCGAGTGGTATTCGTTGCACATCCATTTATGGTGAAGCTGATTACAAACAAGCCCTGAAGATAAAAAATGTAACGTTTTCGAAACGTCGGCATCATAAGCCAAACCATGCAATGCAACACTCCGAAATACCTTTTATACATTTATGTTATGTCCAAAATCGCTAGTATTTTTGAATCTTTTTTGTCTGCTTCCTTCCTGCAGTATCTCATGACAATGAAATCTGCCCACGACTTGGTATCAATATAAAATAATCTGCAATTTTAATACCCTAATCCGTATTTTTAATTAATGTAATGGTTTATTGCCAAAATATACCGGAAAAGGTATAGCCATAAAAACGGTCCCTACGAGAAGTTGCAAAGATTTTCGGTTATACGAAACAAATTGACTAAATGCGCAAATAACTTAAACTACAGAGGTTTCTACTTTTTTTGAAATGCCAATAAGTATTTAAGCTAAATTATTAAGAATTTTCTTGTCTTTGTGTTTTACATAGATTGAAGAAAAAAATATATATGTAAATGTAAGTTCTCAGATTTAAATTATAGATAAAGGCTTATTAGATCAAAACTAAATAAATAAACAAACAAATTACCTGTAGGTAGTAAATACTTAATACTAAACGTCAAAAAACTGTTCAACAACATTTTTTTTTACTGAAACAAAATCCTTTATAGGTTTTGGAGTTAGAATACGATATTGATTTTTATTGATTGGCTCATGTTTTCATCTAATCCAAGGCAACATAACTGAAATCATCTGCAAATGTCATATATGTTTAAACGGATTGGATTTTTATGCTATTATAACATAAATATTATTAAAAATAAAATGACATATTGGAAATTAAAATTTATTTAGTTCACATATATAATTTATAAATTACAATAGATAAGTTCTTAAGATATAAATTTGTTAATATTTATATAGTCTTTGGCAAATGTTTGAGTTATAGATCACTTTATTAAATAAAAAAGGTAGGTATATTCAATATTATTGCTTTACACGAAGGGAGGTCAATAAATTCGCGGAATGAAAGAGTTAAGGGAGGGAGCGGTAGTGCGTATGCGCACGTTCCGATAACATGATTCAAATAAGCTTATTGAAATATTTGAAAAATGCATTAGAGTTAATGGTAAATATATTTACAAGGAAAAATAAAAAAAAGTTGTTTCCCCTTTCCCCTTCATTTTGCGAATTTATTGACTTTCCCTCGTACGTGAGTGGCATAGCCGCGCTATGAGTGTTCAATACACGCATAAAGAATGTCACCACTTGTTTTTTTTTTAAACAAAGTAATGTATTGTACAAATATTTGTCAAGGCTATACCTATATACGAATTTATTACTTAACTAATCTTAATTATATGTTATAATTTATGAACTCACTTAATCTTATTTTCCTATATGTCATTTTATTTTTATTTTTTACAATTTTAATATATGATTTCTTAGAAATAATTAACACCTACATACTACTTATAACTATAATAGATAATAATTATTACACTAATTATTTAGCAAAAAGAAGTCCACTCGTTCAGGCTACTTGTATTCCATCACATTCACTATTACCACTTGTACTCGGTAGTAAAAATGTTGTATATGAATCGTTAGTGAACTACAGTAAAGTTCTGCTGCCATTACCACTACATAAATCTGAGTCTCATGAAAGTATTTGTAAAACCAACGAACAAGAATCGACCTGCATTTATTGCAGGAATGTCCGATTTATCTTGTGAACCAGAGTCAATCCAGAATTTCGACCTTCGTTTTGGTCTTCAGCGTCTCAAAATCTATACATTAAATAACATATATGTTATGTGTAATACTTTCGTTTTTGTAAAAAAACAAAATGTTCAGATTTGTAGAGCAGTATAATTTTAAGGTTTGGTTAAATATCATATATTATTTAAGTTCTGGTTTGATACGATAAAAATATTTTAAAACCCATTTCCTTCACTGGCAGAACCACATATTTGTTAGGAACGTGAATTATTCTGAGTTCGAGACCACTGAAATGGGAGATCTTGTTGCTGTATGAAAGGAATATATTTATTCTGAGAAAAATTGGAATAAAATCAAAAGAAAAGTCTATCATTACCTGAGTGGAAGATGAGAAGGTGATTTATCATCATCGGACTCTGCCTCCGATGGAATAGAGAGACATAACAAATTCTCTTTTTACCTGATTTATTTCTATAACATGGTTCTAAAATTCTGTAAAGTTGCTATAGGAGAGACAACGTTCATTTTCTTATATCAGAGTGCCCATGTTCCTCGATGTCATTCTAATATATGTACAAGCTTACTATCACGTAGATTCCCTGTCGGGGTCGACATAGAGCTCAGAGCGCCAGACTTTTCTATCTCAATAAACATCTTTCGCTTCCTCCACCTCCATTTATGTACCTTCTCATACAAATCCAATGATTTCTCATTTTCTTATTTCAAAATATCGTTCACTTGTTCCAACCATACTTTCCTTGATTCTCCTCTAGCACGCCTTTCACTCAAATTTGCATTTTATAATTGTTGGTTGATCTTTCTTTCTTCGTTCAACTGTGCATGTCAGTGCGGTAACGCACTGGTCTTTCGTGCGGAAGGTCGTTGGTTCGAACCCCGCGCTGTGTTACTCCCCTTGAATGACACAGACATTTTTTCCTTTTAGTATTAAGAATCCCTATGACTTCGGTCATATCTGTTCTTTCAAGAAGAGAAAAAAAAACACATGCCGGTATGCTCCGATCGTCTCACTTCGGTGCGCCACTGGATCCAGTACAGCGTTGTGGCCGGTGAGTTTGCTGGTGTGCAACGGCACACTAACTTAAAAAAAACTTCACGGCATAGCTTCGCTTTCTAACTGAATTGACGTTGGAACGATGAGTTTCGTGCATACTGCAGTGGTTTTAAATCAGAGCCGGGACGAGGTATTTTGGTTCCTGGGCCCCTCATTTGAAAACGCGACCCCACAATAAGATAGCATTTTTTCGAAGATACTTTTGGAAACGGACTAAATTGTCTCCTAATTTTAAAATAAGTATTTTCCCCATTTTTATCAAAATCATCCTCTCTGTATTAAAAAAGTTGAAAATTGGGAACGTAAGGTTCCTTTACCCCATGATATAAATCAACGAAGGAAAATTAAAATATCACACTTTTATAAATGAATTATTCGACATTTTACGGTGGCCAAATCTTTAATAAGTTTATCAGAATGATTTTGTTCACAATCAAATGTTCATAATATTAATAATAACAGGACACTTTATAAAGCACTGTTTAGAGAGCAAACACCCTTCAAGGGAGATGTAAATCGGGACTCGAACTCACTATTATTGACAGATCTGACAATCTGTGTTCAAGACTAAGTCTATTTTTATAAATTAATTTTAAATTTCTTTTTTAGGACAGTTGATTTTAGTGCCCTTCAGATAACGCACTTGGGGCCAGTGCCCCGGCTGCCCCATCCTTGTCTCGGCTCTGTTCTAAACCCAAATTCTCGATTACTAGGTTCGAAGAAAATATTGCCTTCTCTCTATATTCTTTAATATGTCCGAATTACTAATTCGGATATTTTCAAGGGTACCATACCAAAGAAGCAAACCATCACAATACAAGTTTAATACTAGAATTTCAGATACTTTTCGACTCATTCACCATCTTAGACGATTGATTGCGGACGTAAAGTCACGAATGATAGTCCTCGCCCGCCTCGCATGCGCCCAACTTTCAGAATTCCCTAATTAGTAATTTGGGCTAACCGCACTGAGGTTGAATTAATGGCTCATTTAGGTAAATCTAATGAACACATCCTCTTAGCTTATCTAACGTGTGCCTTTATACGTAAAACTTTCAGGTGAGTTATGCCAAGGAATGAAATTAGAAAATAGAGCCGGCGTTCAATTAACTTTGTTCCCCTCGAACGGTCTTAGATATCGGAAATCTTTCAGCTTTCTTACAAGACCATTATTTTGTCTTTGGTACATATAAAGGTGTCAGGGGTGATGTTTAACTGGACTTTTGTATTGTGGAAACTATCAAACGCAAAATATTTACCTTGAAACTGAATGTGTTACTAACACATATCGGAAAATCTATAAAGGTTTCTTTATAATATATTGGCATGTATCAGTAATAAATTACCACTGATAAACATGCTCGTGATGCAGATAACAGCTGATGGTAATTGTAATATGAATATTGTAATTTTTGTGTCGGTTTGTACATTACTAGGTTTCGATCAATACCATTAACATAATTATAGGCCAACACTGGCCTCTGGTGACGTTGCATCGAAGAGATTGACAGACGACATGGTAAAGCGGGTGACACTGTACCAGTTTGACTCCCAGGGTGTGTGGATCGGTAGATGAATGGTTTGGTCTATGGAAAATGGACTGTGCTGAATAATATCTATTTAATGTTCAACTATTGCTAAACTGTTTGTTTATTTACTAATTAATAATATCTCAAAAATAAAATATATATGGAAGAGGAAAATAGGATTTAAACTAAATAGAAAGCAAAAATTGATTTGATGCACAGATAAAGTTTTGTTAAAATGGTATATTCATATTGGAAAAATCCAATCAATTTAATGAACCCAGATATCGTTTGCGTAGTCACCAGACCCCAGCTCCTAGATTGAAAGTCTCTGGAATAACCACATACTGTTGCTAAGACGAATGAGTGGAGATAAAAATGGAGCCCAAGGGGATGGATTTTGCCTGAAGAAGAATTGCCATTTGGCTCTGAAATGCTCTGGAGAACATGGAAATCTTTTAACAGGATCCGTACAGAAATTGGGAGAACCAAGCAAAACATGTCAAAATGAGGAATGTTACGTGATGGATCGATTATCTATATCTGCAGAGAGGAGCAGTCATGCAACAATTGCTGTAGTGTCCGAGAATTCCGGTGTCTTACATCCAAGAGGACTTGATTCGTAGAACGACCAGTGTTATGCAGATGCCAGAATTCTAAGTGGAAAAAGTGTAGTGTTTTTGACACGAAAAGAATAATGTGGTAAAAACGAATGATGAAAACTTAGATAAATCGAGATGTAAATATGAAAATCAAAAAATTTAGGAGAGAGAGAAAACAAAAGTCAAAATAAAAACAAAATATTTAAGAGTAACTAGGGTGTATCGTTCGTCATTAGGTTAATCAATGTATAGAAAAATATTTATTTAGTCGCTGCCCTGGGGGCTTACGAGAGTAAATCCGACCTACCCTTCCGTTATAAGCACAAGCTCCCGAAGCATTATCTGTTGCCTGACTAGTTCACCTACAGTATTAATTAGCTGGGACGACCAAGATCTGAGTGAATGTGATGGAATACAAGTAGCCTGAACGAGTGGACTTGTTTTTGCTAAATAATTAGTGTAAGAATTGTTATCCATAGTAGTTATAAGTAGTATGTAGGTGTTAATTATTTCTAAGATCTCATATATTAAGATTGAATAAATAAAATAAAATGATATGTAGGAAAATAAGATTAAGTAAGTGCATAAATTATAACATATAATTAAGATTAGTTAAGTAATAAATTTATGTATAGGTATAGCCTTGACAAATGTTTGTACAATAATTTACTTTGTTTAATAAAAAAAAAAAACTTATTTAATATGTTGTTTATAGTTAAGGCATTAACGTTGTGGAGGTTTAAAGACATTGTAATTTATTTTTATCAAACACTGTTTATTCCACTTTTTTGTAACGGTATAACCCTACCGGTTTCAAGGCTTTCACTTCATTTTCAGGGGAGCTCAAACAAGACCCGTTACAAAAAAGTGGAATAAACAGTGTTTGACAAAAATAAATTACAAACTTAATTAATACTTTTTAAAATGAAGCGATCGACATCCCAAGTGTGTCGAACTTAACGAATTCATATAAAACGCGGATCAACCTCTATCGATAAGTTTATTGATTACACAATTTGTATTTACTCTGCGTACATTAAATAGCTTGTTCGATTTGGTTGAACGAATGGGGCAACGGAAACATATTCTTTCAAGTAAAACCGTGAAGATCTTGGGTCTACGAGAAGGAAGAGGGGCAATCCCATGCCATTCCAATAATGAGTTATAATCACGGGATTCATTCATATTTCTACGACAATTGCCATTGTTATTTTGTTAATATTATTATTGTATTGGAGAACGTTTAAAATAAATAATTTCATCTCTTTTTTGGCATCTTAGGGTTTTCTAAACAAGGCCTACTGGACTTATCATCCTATGCCATTATTTTATCTTAATAATCTTGATATCTGTCCAAACATTAGAGGGACCTTAGCCAGCGTCAATTGATCGGTAGATTTTTATTTATTATTTATCGAATTCATGGTTTAAACAGCCGTAGTTCCATATCTTTATTTCATTATCAACATCACGCCATGCCCCTATTTGGGTAGGCAAAGATAACAGATATCCACTTCATTATACGAGTATATATGTATATGTACGAGGGTGGTCCGATAAGTACTTAGCCTACAAAAGAATAACATTTTTTTGGAAAAGTGGCGATTTATTTCTCAACATAATCTCCTTTGAGTTCGATACACTTGACCCAGCGATGCTCCAACTTCTTTCCCGTATAAATACGTTTTCTGGAGATCTGCAAACTAGGCCTCCGTGGCGGCGATAACCTCCTCATTCGACTCAAATTTCTGCCCGGCGAGTGACTCGCGATAGTGATGCCATCGGGCGGTGAGGCTAAGCACTTATCGGACCGCCCTCGTATATACGGCATACGTAATTTGCTTCTGCTACATTCATGCATCTCTCCTTTTACAAAGACTTTTCACTGTTCTCATATATATATATATATATATATATATATATATATATATATATATATATATATATATATATATATATATATATATATATATATATATATATATATATATATATATATATATTTGTACATATATATACCATCACCCTGTCGAGGTAGGCAGAGAGGCCTGAATTTCCTATCTTGACATATATCTTTCGCCTCTTCACCACATCTATATACCTTCTCATACAATACCTACGACTTCTCTAATTTCTTACATATTGTTCTTCCACAATATCATTTACTTGATCCAGCTATTATTTCATTGGTCATCACGCCTTCACTCACATTTGCATTATTTTTCGTTGAGTTTTCTTATTCGTTCGTTCTACATACCCAAACCATTTCAGGGTGCTCTTCTTCATCTTACTCAACACATTCATCCCTAATCACTTCGTGACGTATTCTGTCATATAAAACTTCGTGTTTTAATTAAAATAATTACTTAAAATTTTGGTTTTATCAAAAAGAATAAAATATTCGAACAAACTAATAATTATTGGGTCGTCGGTATTTAAATAGTTCCAGAGTCGCTGGGTTACGACAAATGGCTGTTCAATGTATAATTTCGTTTAATTTGTGAGTTGCACGGTCGTGGGCCGTTCCATCTAGTTGGCTTCGTGGTGGAACTGAAAATGGCTCTCGCCAGGAGGGCTGTAAGTGAACTGTAGAAGTTCGTTAGGAGAACGGCGGCTGTAAGGCAGGGATGAGCTAGGCGTACAAAGCTTCGGGCCATGCTACTAATTAGCACATACCCAATTCAAATTTGTACCAAGACTTGCGCGTGGCCCGTGAAGATCTGCAGGAAAACTTTGAGACTATTGATATTGAAGTTTCATTTTCATTACTATCAATGGTTTTTGTAATTACATTAATTTGAACAATCCCTGTCGCTTAAATGCTACATATGCCTTTTATCACGAACGCCATGTAGCGATAGGAAACAAAGTCAATGGGGCACTAACCAATATATACTCTAACTAGAAAGTATCAAAATCTGCTATGATGATAGTCCCCGACAGTAGTTTAGTTCTAACTTTGATATACGGGAGTGAAACGTGGATATGGAAATAATGAAAGGAGCCGAATAAATGCTGAATAATGCGTGCACAGAAAATAGTACATAGGGTGACAATGTATGACGACAGAATACGGAATTAAGTGATTAGGGTTGAATGTGAATTCAAGGCTGATATGTTGAGTAAGACGAAGAAGAACACACTGATGTGATTTGAGCATAAATAACGAATGAATGAAGAAAGACTAACAAAACAAATATACGGTGTAAATGTGAATGGAAGGTGTTGTTGAGGAAGACCAAGGAAAGTACGATTGTATTAAATGATTGATATTTTGAATTGAAGGAATGTAAAAATTAGAGATATCGTAAGAGCTGTAAGAGATGTATGGATGTTGAAAAGGCGAAGGGTGCGTTTTGAGATAGGAAAGTCTAGCGCTCAATCCATTCTGCTTAGTTTGACAGGGAAAAGGTGTGATGGTATGCATGTATTATCATATTCTAGTACTTTTGTATGGAGGTGAGTGTTAATGAAGTACCTTAAAAGTTGGTCAGATCTTGATCAAATTGACAGAGGATAGGCTTTAGCGGTATGGATATATTAAAGGAAATATGTCGAATATATGGGAAACCAGACATTCAGAATGGAAGCTTCTGGAAATAGAGGGAGA
The DNA here is from genome assembly GCA_949825065.1 of Odontocerum albicorne. Taxonomy (NCBI): domain Eukaryota; kingdom Metazoa; phylum Arthropoda; class Insecta; order Trichoptera; family Odontoceridae; genus Odontocerum; species Odontocerum albicorne. The sequence goes on along the minus strand of OX463853.1, from coordinate 11,757,750 downwards.
GGTCATCCAAAAAAGTGATGGAATGATGACATCAACCAAGATATTTATGATCTAAACCTGAGTCCGGAGGTGGTCTCGGACAGTCCACGATGAGGAGAGGCGACTTCGAATAAATAAGGAAATGCGAGGATTATAATGATTATGTTTCCTCACTAAAACAATACTTAATAAAAATAAACAATAAAAATTAAAGTTAACTTAAATATCTGTCCAATTTTGGCTACCCAAAAACTTTCTGACACGTTTCTGCTCTTTTATTGGCCATCCAGAGTTTCATTCAGCTTCTATGAGTTGTCGTCAAGTCGGCAGACGATCCACGGGCTGGGCATTAATTACTACTCTCACATAAACCACTTTCTTGGTAGGCAGGTTCTTCTTCACATGTCTTCACCAGTAACTCCTTCCATATATGCCAATTTAAGAAGTTTCCCGATTGTAGAGGTTATATAATTTTATGGAGATTGGATTAAATGTTTATTCTTTTACTTCATTCGTCCTAATTATATTTTTGGGGTTAATATTTGTTGAGTGAAATGCCAAGGAAACCGTGTCTTTATTTAAGTCTTTTAGATATTGAGGTTTTGTTAAATAACGGGTGACAGCTATCAGTTTTGTTCTTTCAGTGTTGCGGTGGTTCACCGAATGTCCGGTAGAGCGATACATACCAAAGTTACTGGTATACCATATACTATTGTTGCATATACTCCAGTCTTGGGGATTATAATTATCATGTGATTTGTTCCAATCTAAAAGAAAAAATTCACATGGCTTTTTTTGTGAAATATTTAATGGTCACCCTTTTATGGTCACCACTGATAATCGAACCCCAAACCTTTCGTTTGAAGACAAGTGGTTTTTTTTAATAGACCATGAAGTGATCAGGCATTTTAATAAACATTTTAATGGTTGAAGGTATTATGTGGATAGAAAAAAGGAAAGATGTGTTCACTTTGACTTCCCCAAAAAGGATATGGCATGATAAGATTTTCAATTCTGTGCCTTGTCTTTAATTAAGATATAATTTTACTAGCTCGTTAATGACAGTGTGGGGAACCACGGTCGTCGCTGAATATTGTCGCATACATACGGTCAATGACCGATGAAACGACCTTCGGATTCCTCGATAAATTATATTAAACAGTCCAAAGGTCACATGCCAACCATTGACGCCGGCCGAGCATCGCGCCGCATTCCATACTAGAGAGAGAACGCACCACGCTGTCTCGCCAGTTTCGTAAATAAAATATCACCCACATACGATATTAATCGATTTCTGCATTCACAGAAGCGAGACGGAAGCATATCGCGAGCGCACTCCCGTGCACATTTCAAAAACATATAAATACCTACGCTACTATAAAAATAAACACTCTCTCTTTCCGCATTGCGATCTAACGTGTTTTATTTATTTACCAACTACTATCATCATCTCATCCCACTAGGACACAGCAGCTAAAGTGGTTGTAGCGATGCTCGTGGTTGTAGTGATGCTCGTGGTTGTAGCGATGTTCGTGGTTGTAGCAGCAGCTAAAACAGTATTATTTTACATACACATGTTTTTTTAGGTCATTAGGTGATACCTTCAAATCCTTTCAAGAGTTTCAGTTATAGAAGGTCATAATGATAGGTATAATATATGAGGTATATTTTAACGATACTCTGGAAAACTATATGATAAATGAAGTACTGGACCTGCATCTTCAGGCCTCAAGATCCCACATGAATTATTTGGATGTTGTTTGTCTAATTTTTTACCAACTGTATTACTGTATTCAACAAAGTGAAGTCTGCGATGATGACAGAGCGATCTTTGTTAGATGACAGCGAATTAAGAAGAAAATAATACCACTTTTAAATAAAATATGAATATCATTAGTATTTACGGTATTTTAGAAAAGTTTTCTTTTCATGGGAAAAAAATATAATCCGATTGTTTTAACCGGTGTCAATGAAAACAAAGCTGTATGTTACATTAATGATTCATTAATTTATTTACATATAATCCAATTAAGTTAACCGGCGTCAATGAAAACAAAGCTGTATGTAACATTAATGATTTATTAATTTATTTACATATAATCCGATTGTTTTAACCGGTGTCAATGAAAACAAAGCTGTATGTTACATTAATGATTCATTAATTTATTTACATAGTAATTCTTCAACATACCCGAATAAGTTATTCGGATAAATTGAAAAGTGTGACTTTAAGGCAACATTGTCTTCGACCCCTATTCATCTATATTTTGGACTTAGGAGTAGGTACGGAAATCGCGTTTCATAATCGTACGTGTTTGGAATACTACCCAACACGTGAAGAGACAACAACAGTCGCATATCCCTAGCACGTATAAGTGTTGGTACTAGGTGAACTATTTTACTAGGTTAGTACCCTTTTTGGGTACCGTCGGGAATTGAATCCGAAACTCCCTGAACATAAATGGTCATAATTCAAACAATGAGATACTGAGACAAGTCAATCATGGAAATTCAATCACAAACAATAAACATCGAAGTTTCAAGATAGTGATGGATCGTTTGTAAATATATTGAAAAAATAAAAGGTCTGAAATTAGTCTCATTGCTTTCCTAGTCCCGTCATGCTACCGGCAAAGTTTGTTCATGTCAACATTTGACAACCGATATGAGCCCTACTATAATTCATTCTTCCATGCAGTTTGTTGTCAGAAGAGGAATGCATTTATTTTATGCACTAAATTATATAAAATTAAAAATATATCTAAGATCAATCCTACGTGATGAGAATCCTTATTTTCATATTTATGTAATATAAATATGATCAATTGGTACGAACAATTTTGGATTACGATGTCTATGTACATCGTAATGGAGTAACCATATTACCGGATTGTAATCCAAAATTAAGAGGTGCATGGCCACGCGGTAACACACTGGACTTCCGTGCGGAAGGGCGTCGTTTTGAACCACGCGATCTGCTAGTCTCCTCGAATGACACAGCCTTTTTTTCCGCCATGCGTTCGGGGCTACAATGATACCTATGTCTTCAGTCATATCTATTTGTTCAAAAAGAGGAAAAAAACATGCCGGTGCGCTGCGATCGTCTCACGTCGGTGTTCCATCGGATCCAGTACAGCGGTGTGGCCGGTGAGTTTGCTGGTGTGCAATGGATCACTCACTTAAAAAAAAAACAACTCCACGGCACAGCTTAGCTTTTCAATTGAATTGACGTTGGAATGGTCAGTGGATCCTCGACTATGAGGCCTAGCAATGAAGAACGAACGATCTATGTACAAAATTATAACGCACACGACGGAAGTTTTTGGCATAAAGATCACATAATAATAAAAGGACAATTTATATAGTGCCGTTTAGAGAGCAGACTTTTCACTAACTTGGAATTTGAACAAGGTATAATTGACAAATTAAAAATATTACAAAATAAATATATAAAAGTTGAGTGTGAGAAATGAAAGGTGGTAGTATCGGCCATTAGATTAGCACTTCCACGCATTTGAATATGTTAAGAATAACATATAGTAGTTGGTAAGAAAACCACAAAACACTTACCATGTGAAGACAAATTATAAAGAAATCTTTGTAGATCTTCGGATTTATGCTAGTAACATATTCGACTTTGTGTGTAGTGTATGTGAACAGTGCTCATATAAAATAATACACTTTGATTAGACCTCCCAAAAGGATTGCCTTCAAGTACTTCCTAAAGCTGCACACGCTAGCCATATGTCTAACACAGGACTAGCAACGGCAAAACCTCTACCATATTATCCCGTCCTATGGTATTGATTCGGAAATATTTATTTATTTGGTGAAGATGAAGTTGACCTCAAAGTTCTATTCCTTTCAGAAGGAACATCCCTCAGATAGGTACAAAAGATAAAATGGAGACATATCATTAAGGTATTTGAATACAAAGAGACAAAGTTCGAGTTTGCGACACTAGAGTCAATGGAGACTTTTTATAAAAAATCGTAATCTCAGCCTAACGTAAGATTACGTAAAGATTCCCAAACTTTTTTCCCAAGCTTTTTTCAGCCGCATACCCCTTTACCAAAAACTTTTAAAACCGTCGACGCCCTAGTCATTTACTCAAATTAATAAGTTTGTACAGTACTCGATATTAAATATTTCACTTGATATCAAACTTTTAATTTTAATCACTTGTAATTAAGGATCGAAAAAGATAAAAGGACTACGGATTATGGTATTATCTTGTACAACATTTAATATTGAAATCTGCGCTGACGAAAATTAAAGCAAAAAAATACGAGCAGAGTTTTTCTTTTATTTTTGACATTTATGAAATAAATCTGTAAATTCAAAATAAGTATAAATATTCTTAATTAGGTACCTATTCGAATCATATATATTTTGAAGTAACAAACAAATACTCGTAGCAGTAGTAAGAGAGTCTATTTTTGCTGTCGTCGACCACCAATTTTTTTTATTGAAACTATCGAACGAGAAAAATCAAATCGACCACTTCCGAACTCTTGACGTAAAGTATCAGGCTGTGGGCCGATATGAATGGAGTCGTTTTATGGCAGGAACGTTTATAGTGATAATTAATATTTGTAAGAATATTATTTTCCTGATAAATTAACTATAATTTTTGTTTGTTTATATTACATAAAAGATTTTTGAAAGAAGGCATTAATTAGGTAGGTATTTTATAGAGATTTTAACTCAAGAGTAAAGTTTTGTAAACAGGATACAGAGCAAAGGAGTTAATCAGTATCACTCCCCTTGGCCGAGAAAGGCATAGGGGTGGAATCTGGTGGTTGATTTCATTAGACTGAAAGAACCGCACATCACTAAAGGGAAACCTGCTTCACCAAACAATCTAGACAACCCAGTTGTGTATATACTCTCAGCTCAACCCATATGTATCCTAATTTTCTATGTAAGTGTGTTGACTTTAATTCAAATCACTGTTGCTGAATAGATTAACACCTAGATATTTGAATTACATAATTCGTACATCAGATTTGTTATCAATAATAAGTTGATATCTGACTGGGTTCCGGATAATGTTGAGTTTAGTTTTTTTACAGATATAACCATATTATTTTTAATTATGAAAAATAGAAAATACGTAACATCCTTAGGATGTCGTCTTCAGATTTTAAAACGATTATTCCATCGTCAACATACATAACTGATGATACCTATTAAGTTGTCACCCATTTTGTAGCTCAGTCAAAAAACTATTTGAGTATTTTTTACACATTACATAAACTCCTGAAAATCTATGAACTATAAAGGAAACATTCGGATGTAAACGGGTCAATTTTCACTTGCACCCGAATGTGGAGGACGAGCGGATGAAGAAATATAAATTATTCGAAATGAAAACCAACTCTTTGACCCACTTTGTGCTGTTTTCTTTGTATTGTCTGTATGTATAGAAATGTTTTTGGGTCTGTTAAGTACCCATATTTGGTTTTTATTATAACTGTATTAGTAATTTTACGTGAATATGAGCGTCATTTACTATTTTGTATATTAATTCGTCTAAACTCCTATATTATTTTGTATCGCTTTTATATATTATATTTTTGAGCTTGGTTTTAAGTACTGGTATTCGCTTTTTGGATGAATGAAGGATACGAAGCAGAGCTCCGAAGATAAATTGAAATGGCCAAATCAGCTATGATGAACCTGACCAAAATATGGACTAACCCAGCGGTCGGCAACCTAAGTGCCAATTTTTTTAAGTATTGGACACTCCGCGTGCCAATGACGGATCCACGAATTTTTCATGGAGGGAATATTTTAAAGACTAATGTATGTTTAAGATATTGAATATTTATTTAATTACTATTATATTAGTTCATTATAATTCAAATTACTTACATGGCCCCATGCGCAATATAAATTGGAGGCCCTGTTCAAAATTAAAGCGAGATTTTGTGTAGCAAATTTTTTTTGATTTTCCCCCTTAAACAAATTTCGCAATGTAACCCACTTCATACCTGATCCTATTCAAAATATGCATCTTCTTTTCGAAATGTAACCCACTTCATACCTGATCCTATTCAAAGTACGCATCTTGTTTCGAGATAGAGGAAACTAAGCAAATCCACTACCGGGTCATCCATAATATGCATGTTTTTTTACGTCGCACTTTAATCAACGAGACCGTCATTTGTCGCCGATGAGCCTGTTGTCAATTTTCTTCTGAGTTTTCCAGATTGTGTGAAGGAATCTTAGTTATTCTATTGTTAAATAAAATATTTTTGGAGTAGGTATTAAGTAGCAGGCCAATGACTTGGCTTCTAATCTAAAATCGTATTGGATTACATTTTTTTTAGCAAGGGTAGTTTTATAAAATTCAAGAGTATTGTTTAACTTATTTCTCAAGAAAGAAAATAGAAATTACGTTTTATTATTAATAAAAAACTGCTTTGAAATATTTATTTAAAAAAGTGGATAATGCTTTATTTTTAAAATTGTAATTTAAGATATGTACTAAAACCGCAGAATAAATTGATGAAATATTCCATTTCGAAAATATCAAGGTATCGAAATTGAAAAAATGTTATAGGAATAAGAGAGTTATTTTAAGTGAAGGATTAGTGGCGTGAGAAAGAAAACAATGTCGAACATTTGAATGAAATATGAAGCTCAATTTCGGTCTGGTTTAATGTAAATCAACACTTTGTCACATGTTGACATAAGCACGATTTAAGGCAATATAAATTCTTCAAGGAAAACTTGATCCAGCGCAAATACCTTCGGGTTGCTTTTACAACTGACTTAAGACACTTTATTACGTATCTCAAAGTCTAACCAAACGGATTCGTGTGTCTTTAGTTGGAATTCTCGGTATACACAATTTCTTTGTAAGTAATATAATTGCGTTTCTTAAAAAACCTTTTATCCATTTCAATTAATAATGGTACCTTAGGATTTTAGAAACAAAATCCATTCAATTTCCGCGTCAATTTTGTTATTCTGAAGGTTTAACATTATTTATGCATACATTAATGGTAATACCCTACTGCGGTAGGCGGAGATGATGTCAGATTTTTTAATATAACATATCATTTGTACTTTTGATATATTTATTGCACTTTGGTTGCATTTAATGTTTGCGAGTTTAATGCCATCTGGATTTTTTTCCAACAATCCAGAAATGTTTAAAAAAAATCTGTAATTAAAAAAACAGACTAGAAACCTTTTTAAAAGATCTGGGCACCAATGAGAATTGAACCCGCGATCTCCGGGTCAGAACATAGTCGTTCCCGTCCAATCTACGGAGGTCACCATACATAATCAAAAAATGCGTAGGGGTTTTGACTTAACCGATTCCATTGAATTAATTATTTTATGTCATTATGAAACTTCATAGTTACAGTTTAATATTTATGTTTTGATTATTAATGTCAAAGCAATGGTTTAGTATTGTTAATATTGCTGTAATTGTCATATAGATTAGTTAAATACATATAAATGGATCCAAACGAAATAAGTTATCGTCACACAGTTTAGTTAAATACATATAAATGGATCCTAACGAAATAAGTTATTGTCATACAGTTTAGTTAAATACATATAAAGGGATCCAAATGAAAGAAGAGCAAACCTCGCTGAATATATGCATAACTATCGGATGCAACAGCGTGGAGACAAACTGCGAAATAAGTATCGCGCTGTACATGCTCAGCAAATAAGAAAATTTCAACAAGTGCAACAACAGCAAGAGATTGATGAGGAAGTCAATGAACGTCACATTGCGAATGCTCAACGGAACCGTGATTATCAAGTATAACAATAGTAAGTGACTGAAGAGGAAGCCAACGAGCGTCGTACTGAAGAAGCACAGCGAATACTTGTCTTTCGTCAACGTTCTTAAAGAAAACTTGAAGTTTGCCACCATGACAACGTTGACAAGAACAGAATCGAAGTTCGAAATTGTGACTCCATGACTCTTAAATGCCAATTCTGCCAATCTCTCAAATTTGCAGCTGAGAGATCTCCTGATAAAGCATTCAAATATTGCTGCCATAAAGGAACTGTTTAAAGATGATAATGAACCATGACGTTAGCCCCCTCAACTTTTGATGGAGTTATTAAGCAATTCATCTGGGCTACCAAAACTTTAAAACGAACATTCGTTCTTAAACTTTTTCATCAGTTTTTATTTTTCAATCTTTCTGCTTAGCAAATCAATTTATTTCTTGCGATTTTTCAGGGGTTACAGTTAGTTTATTTTATTTTATTACGGTATTTTATCGACCATTAAAAAAGGTTACAAGTGTAATACTCAAATTAGATTTTTGAGATAGTATTGTAATTAAGAAATCTGCCCAAATATAACAGGCAATATTACTATCGCAGACTGTGCTCTTAATCAGATTATAAAGAGCGACTCTCCTCAAAGGTGCTCTAAAAAAGATCTTTTCTTATTTCTTTTTTTCAATCAAACCCACTTTTATTGAAGGATTAAAAATTTAATATAAAATAAAATAAGTCGAGTTTAGGATTAGAAAGTATCAGTAGAGTATATTGAGTACTTTCTCGCATCTATTTATTTAACATTTCATTGTAAATATAATCTGGCGGGTTTATTGCCAGGTGACAATCTCTTCCAGCCAACCAGAAAAACATAAATAAAACAATTTACATGGTCGCAATAAATATTTAAAAGATTTTTTTCGTGTTCATGAAATTTATGGATATAAACATATTAAAGTAAAAATGAGATATCATCAATCAAAAGAAAATGGTGGAGAGGAAAGAAAAATCAGGAATCAAACACGTTATATTACTGACTAGAAATTAAGAGTGGTTTCAGACGTTTCTTAAAACATTCTCGTATATTTATTTATACATAACCTTTCTTAGGGACGGCGAACTACAATTCAACCTTTTTAGATCCCTCTATATGTGATAGTAACGCATTCAGTTTTAGGTGGAATGCAATCACTTTATATGAAAAATAATGTTTGGGTGATTGTCCGTCTTTGTGGGGCTCGTGGGCATGTGCTCACGTATGTGTTTATGGATTTCGTGGAGATGGATAGTCATTTGAATGATTTATACGACCACGTAACTTGCTTCATTTACTTTTGTCTGGTTGGCTGGAAGAGATTGCCGCCTAACAATAAGCCCGCCAGATTGTATTGCAATAAAAGTGTTAAATAAATAAATAAATGTTTATACTTAACAATATTTCTTTATAAGACCTCTTCAATGAAGTGTCTAAATAAAAATAATTAATATGTTTACATAGATAGAGTAACAGCCTTAAAATTTATTATACATATTGAATAATTAAAGGATAAATTTTCAACTATTCTGAGTTTTAATATGAAACGTTAAAGCAGCAAACATTGGTGAGGCGTTTCATTAAAATTTCAGGCTGCGTGCAGTGATATCAGAAATTATTAACTTAATTAATATTTGCAAGCACGTAATTATGATGCGGACTGTGATAGTAACGGAATGTATTTTGATTTAAGTTGCTCGTACTTGTAGAGATTCAATAAGATGGTTGATTTTTAAAATTTTTTTATCACCAGCGGAAAGCAGTGATAGTTAAAAAGAGTTTCTAAGTTTCTAAAACTAGGTCCTTCCAATGTATCATCTCACGTTAATGTTACATAGTTAAAATCGCGATGTACCTCCCGAATATTCGAGACAAAAAACACAGGAATTAAGCTCACAAAATCCGGGTTAGAAGACATGCATTTTATTAATCAGACCATGAAAGCCGTCATTAGAAAGATAATGAAACATTGCTTATCGAAATCATGCATTTAATAGCAAAACAATATATATCGTCTGCTTTGGTTAATAACAATTGTGAGTGAATATATATGCCATATGTATATACAGATATGTTATGGAATGAGCTCGGACCTTTTGATAACATCTCTCTTAAATATATTTTCTATCCATTGCCTGAAAATATGTGTTATATTATATTTTTATCAATAAACCAATTATTAATTCATCGTTATCTTATATTATATATCAGACATTTCACAAGGCGCATCGCCTGTTATGAGACTGTTGACTTAAATCTACGTTATTTTATATAGGTATCAGGCATTTCACAAGGCGCATTGCCTGTTATGAGACTGTTGACTTAGATCTACGTTATCTTATATATCAGGCATTTCACAAGGCGCATTGCCTGTTATGAGACTGTTGACTTAGATCTACGTTATCTTATATATCAGGCATTTCACAAGCCGCATTGCCTGTTATGATACTGTTGACTTAGATCTACGGAATTCACATATACTCGTACCATAAACGTGCAAAAATAATTCAACTGACCCGAGCTGAAGCCACTCGCGTGATTTGACAACTCTCAGCGAAAATGTTATTTATAGTTAAGGCATTAAACCTGTGAAGGTTTAAAGACATTGTTATTTGTTTAGTATAACGCTGTTTATTCTACTTTATATAATGGTATAATCTTACAGGTTTCAAGATTTTCACTTCATCATATATATGAAGAAGTATACGCCAGTGTCAAGTGATGTCCACTTCATAGGATTTCATTAGTTCTGTTTACATGGATGATGATGGAACTCTGCAACATAAAATTAAATGGCAAAACTAGGGTTCGTTCAAATGGACTTCTAGAATTTTAGTCTCAAAGCATTCCTTGGTCTCTCTAAATTAATTCTAACAGGGTTTGCGTTCATATGTTTATGAATATATAATATTTATACTTTGTATTTTATATCATTAATACTTTGTGTTGTCGCAAGGGTAGGTTTCAATCACGGAAAAGGCGGTACAAGACAGAGTTTTCTGAGAAGTCGGCTTCAGGCTCCATGGTTCTTTTTCTTTCGTATTTCAACATGGTAATTCGAATATATTGAAGAGTGTGGCTGAGGACAACATTGTCTGCAGCTCCATTTATCGAGCCTTCAATTAAAAACTACTGTATTAGGCACATAGCTCGCAGTTTGCATCGCACGTTTTGGCAATACCCCGCACGTGAAGAGATGAAAACTCTAGCACACGTATGAGCGTGCGAATATTGTAACCAGGCGAATCCTATTAACAAACTAGGATTTTTTTCGGGCACTATCAGAAACCGAACTCGAAACTCCCGAGTAGAAGTCAAGCGTCTAACCAAGTATGCCACGGATGTTGTCTGTAACACCAATGGAATACTATTTTATAAGTCCATCGTATACAAAACAACCTGAGATGCTTATTACTGTGTAGATTTTTTTTAAAATTATGAATACTAAGAAAGATTCTTTAAAGGCCTTTACGGTATTAAAATACAATCGAATCCAAACACTCTGATGAAAGACAAAATTTTACCACAAAACTACGGAGGTTGTTACTTTGTATTTGATATATTCGTATGAATAAATCTATATACCTTTGCGCTGGTAATAATTTGGCAACTTGTTAGCATTCGCTTTCATCGTGTCTGTCGAAAATTTAGCTAATTTCGTATCCAGACGACTTCTCACGTTTCACGAAATTAATGACTGAAAACAGGCAGAACCTCTCTCTAGAGGAGGTGTCATATTCGATTCTCTTACAATTTATTTGACAATTATAATACTATAATATGTCTGATTACAATATCGCAATTATGATATTTAATAAATGAACAAGACAAAGTGTGAGAGGAAGACCATGTAAGTAAGGTTGGATCAAGTGAATGATATTTTGAAAGAAGGAAACGTAAAAGTCAGAGAAATTGTAGAAGCTGTATGTATAGATATTGAGGAGGCAAAGAATGTGTGTCTATATACGAAAATATGACACTCTGTTCTCTCTGCCTACCCCGAAAAGGAAAAGCTTGATGTAGGTATGCAATAAAAAAATATAAATTCATTCTGCATTCCCTTAAATTATCGTTTCTCAAACTTTTTAGCCTTGTGAGCCCAACAGTTAAAAAAATGAAGTAAGACTTCGCAAATCTCCTTAAAAAACTTAATAACTTGTTCATGCATGTGGACGTGGCCGCATAAATGTTGTGATTTCGCAAAGACAATAAGTCTTGTCAAGTAAGGATATCAACTGTATTACATCATCAACAGGAGTATATTATCTTAGTTTTTCTCATGAAATGTGTTAGTTTCCTTTTGTACACGTAAGTTATTTTTATTTTTGCGACCCCCTCAAATATTTAAACCTCATAAGAGCGCGATCCACATGTTGAGAAACGAAGTCTTAAATTTTCAAATAATAATTTGTTTACAAAAACCAAAATATTGCTCGTCCAGTCTCTGGTTTTGCCGATTCTTGACGATGAAGACGTAAATTGTACTTATTTTGTATAATACTATTCAAGATATCAGATTTGATGATCCGGACATATTGAATAGCGTGGCTGGGAGTCAATACTGTGTTTGGCCCAGTAATCAAGTTTCTGTGCTTAAATCACTGTAGTATACTTAGAATTCGTTGGTCGTAATCGTACGTGTTAGTTTGAACTCGAAACCACCGGATAGAAGTCAAGTGTTTTCAGCTGAATAAACTATAGCGAACACAAAATGTTGGTTTGCGATACGTATCCTCCTAAGAAATTACGTTCATAACACGCTTTCTCATAAGATACTTTACAGGTTGAACATAAGAAATCGATATAAAGTTCATGTATTGTATCGTCTTTAAATGTCCCCCTCATATCTTGTTGAACATGTTCAGTGCCTGTCCGACCACGGACTCGCTTAAGCGAATATTTTCTTTAAGCTTTTCCAGTATAACGCTTTTTATTTTATGATGTCTTTTATTGTTTATGACGTTAGACTCTGGAACCAGCTGTCAACTAACATAAGACTCGCTCTATCGATGGCGTGTTTCAAACGATTCAACATTATTATTTTTCTCCTCAGTGTCGCAGCATCTTTCCTAGTTCCTTCGTTATCCTCTTTCCCGATATATCTTCCTAGTTTCTAGCTGCAGATGAAATTGTTATATTTAAAACGTCAAATTACTCCTCAATTATTTATCTTACAATTCTGTCTTTTATCATTTTATTTTCTTTGTACAAATCTGTAATATAAATTTCTCATCCAACTCGAGGAATCGAAATGTATTTTTTTTTCTTGGTTGGAGAAATTGCTATGTTATTTGGTAATTAACCCGTTTATTTATGCAATGTACAGTGAAGAGTAGAAATTAATAAATATCTACATACATACATATCATCACGCAAATTTTCTGCCGATGTATGCAGAGAGGACAGAGGGTCATACTTTTCTATCCCGACACACATTCTTCACCTCTTCCACATTCATACATCTTGTTATACAATTCCTACGATCTCTCTAATTTTATGCTTCCTTCTCTCAAAATATCATTCACTTGATCCGACCGTACTTTCCTTGCCCTTCCTCTACCACGTTCTCAACTGAAATTTGCGCTGAATACTTGTGTCTTTAGTCTTTTTTCATTCCTTCATTAAACATTCCCTCATTATACATGACGACCTCCGTGGCCTGGTGGTAAGACACTTGTCTGCCGATCCGGAGGTTGCGGGTTTGATCCCCGCTGGAACCCAGATTTTTTAAATAGGATTCCAGTCTGGTTAACACTTAGGGCCTATAAAAACATATTTCTAGTTGGTTGGAAGAGATTGCGACATGGCAATAAACTCGCCAGGTTAAAAATATATATATATACATTCCAAAAACATCTCAAAGTACTCTTCTTTATTTTACTCAACATATCAGCCTTAAGTTCACATTCATCCTTAATCACTTCATTCCATATTCTGTCATACATTGTCACTCCATATATTCTTATATTGCACGCATTTCCACAGCATTTATTCGGCTCCTATAAGCATTCTTCCAAGTAAATATTTCACTCTCATACGTCAAAGCTGGTACAAAAATACTGTAGTGGATTAACATTTTCACAGATTTCGATATTGTCTGGTTCGAATATATATGTTTTAACGGGTTAGTAGCTTTTTTCCTATCACTAAATGTTTTTTGATATCACTCGTAACTCTTCCATCATCAGGGAAAATTCTACCCAAACAGCAGAAATCCTCACTCTGATATCTGAAGAATATATTATAACACTAAATTATATTATAACGTCCATGCAGTGAGACTCTGGAATCAGTTACAAACCAATATAAGACTCGCTCCGTCCTTGGTATGCTTGAAGAAGCAACTGAAAAACTCTTAATTACTAGTCAGTAAAATAACGTGTTTCATTCCTGATTTTTCTTTTCCTTTCATCTCCACCATCCCTTCCTTTCCTTTTGATTGATGATATCTCACTTTATATGAAAAATAATGTTCGGGTGATTATCCGTCTTTGTGGGGCTCTTGAGTATATGCTCACGTATGTGTTTATGGATTTTGTGGGGATGGATAGTCATTTAAATGATTTATGTGACCACGTAACTTGCTTCATTTACTTTTGTCTGGTTGGTTGGAAGAGATTGCCGCCTGGCATTAAACCCATAAGATTGTATTTGCAATAAAATTGTTAAATAAATAAATAAAATAAATATCTAAAGAAAACATTATTTTATAAGCCTGCTGTTTTAAATAGACTGTTACCTTATTCCATTAATAGACTGTTACCTTATTCCATTAAAAGATTACAAATGAAACAATTTAATAACAGAAATATACCTTTTACCGTGTATTATGACGTAAAATAATACATTGTACAATTAAGTGTTTAAATAAATAAATATGCATTTTTTACCGATACACGATTCTCCAAGAACACTTGCTGAAGTATCAGATAGCTAATGAGCGTCAGTCAAACATTAAATTTGGTATTTGGATATTCTCCACTTCTGACGCCATTAGTATGGTATAATAACCATTTAATCCCTAAAGATAAGACATTGACACGAACTTCTCATAACAATATTATAAGCAAACATTGAATAATCTCTCAAATTGCTCATTCTCTCGATAAACAGATGCACTGTCTAACTGTGCATCAACACAACCTATATAAATAGACCTTAAACCAGAACATATTTACTGAAGAATTTCACTTTAAATAAATCATTCATCTGATCTGAAAAAGCATTTCCCATCGGCTGCAACAACCAGCACGCGTTGTCAACGAAGTTTTATATATTTAATACGCGATTATACCATTTTGTAGATGATCATGGAGCTAAACGCGCCAGTGCTCGAATCATACCATTTTGTAGATGATCGTGGAGCTAAACGCGTCAGTGCTCGAATCATACCATTTTGTAGATGATCGTGGAGCTAAACGCGTCAGTGGTCGTAACTGTATTACTCTTTCATTTTATATAGTATAACTTGGTGGGTAGAAGATTGTGAAATCTTTATCATGGTTATAGGAATGTGTAACGAAAAGTAAATGCAATATATGGGTAAGAAATGAAAATAAGTGTAAGTTATTAGATATGGTATTTCGATAGTATTTAATTAGTAAATAAGATTTAAAATATATATCGAACGGCATATAACGATATGAAACAAAGTTAACGTGTCATTAAAACATTTACCGTCAAACAGAACAGTACCAAAATCTGCAAAGATGATTGATGAGTCCACAACAATATTTTTGTACCAGCTTTGATGTATGATAGTGAAACGTGGGTGTGGAAAATGATTGAAAGGAGTCGAATAAATCATGTAAAAATGTGTGCCCTGAGAAAAATACATGGGGGATACTGTATGACAGAATACGAAATTATGTGATCAGGGATGAATGAAAACTAAAAGTTGGTATATTAAATAAGATTAAGAAGAGCAGTCTGAGATGGTTTGGACATGCTAAACGAATGAATAAAGAAAACTGACGAAACAAATATACAGTGCGAATATGAATGGTAGGCGTAGTAGAAGAAGAAAAAGGAAAGTGTGTTTTGATCAATTGTATAAAATTTTAAAAGAACGTAATGTAGAATTTCAGAGAAGTCGTAAGAGTCGTAATGAGATGGTGTATGGGTGTAAAAAGATGAAAGATGTATATCGTAACTTTAAGATACCTCAAGCAAATATCAGATGACATATTTTTTTTAATTGGTGTCAACGGGAATCCAACCCGCAACTCCCAGTCGGAAGATAGCCTTTATACCAAAAATATTACGTATGTTGTTTTTATGAGTATAAGCAATAATAAAAAATATCGAGAATTTGTACTTTATGACAAAACAATGTCTTAAAACATTATCCTTTCAATGTCTTCTTCATCTTCGGGAACAGGAAAAAGTCGAAGGGGGGGGGGGCATATCTGGTGAATACGGTGGTTGCGCCATCACGACGGTGTTGGTTTTGGCCAAAACTTTGCAAATTAGTAGTGAAGTATGTACCAATGCATTATCGTAGTGCAAAATCTATAAGTTGTTTGCCTAAAATTATGATCGTTGTTTTCAGATTGCCTCACGTAAACGGCGTAAAACTTCAAGATAATACTCTTTATTGACCTACGACCTGGCGGTAAGAATTCATAGTGGATTATGCCATTGTAATCAAAGAAAACTCTAAGCAGAACCTTGATATTTGATCGAACTTTTCAGTTTTGACTCTTCAAGAAACTTCCATTGGGATGATTAGGTTTTTGTTTCGATGTCATAGCCAAACACCCACGTTTCATCACCTGTTATGACGACGCGTTGGAGTAATTGTAGAACAAATTTGGCTGCCACTCGCTTTACGGTTTGATAAAAATTTGCTTCACATGAACCGTATAAGATACCAACTTCTCAGCAGTCTCCCTTGATTCGGGCTACAGCCTACGTCATCAGCCTACCAACATGTACATTTTTAGAAAATTGTAACGAATTTTCGAAAAATAATAAATTTAAGCATAATACATTGAGTTAAGTTTGACGTACACGTGATAACACTAATATTTGTTGGATGTAGATAACATAGTACAGGATATGGTTAACATTGATAAGTTATAATATTTATTGGATGTAGATAACGTAGAACATGATATGCTTAACATTGATAAGCTTAACATTGGTTTGAATACGTTACATGATTACTTATAATATTTATGGGATGTGGATAACAGAGTATATGATAATATTAACATTGGTAGGGATACATTACAATAAGGACAATAGTAAAAATACATAAGTTACACTAAAATATTATGGCAAAATGTAGCATGTCAAATAGTATGAAAAATGAAATTATTTCAAGTATTACACTAAATTCAAGAGAAGAAGCTGAGCGAAACATGAAACACGTCTATATGATGATATACACGGTTAAACAGTGTGATTGCTCTACTTACCGGCATTTCCAAAGGCAGATTGGTTCGACTTATAGGTTGATAGAAGAATATATGGGTGCGTCGTCTCAAGTAATTATCCGGAACATACAAACCAAGAGTGTTCAGGACGGATGGGTTGACTAAATTACCCCTGAGCAAACTAAAAAGTGGACACCTAGTCGATGAAATCTTCCACTCTCTAATGATCTGTAACTTAGCATTCCCAGTAAGAAGACACTTGGATAAAGTCAGGGATAATATCCATACTTTTTCATGTAGAGACAACGGATAAATCGTTTCCGGATTTCTCTAGCACGAGTGAATGCGTTATCCTTGCTGGCGCCCATATTATAGAGTAATATTCCAAATGACTTCTGACCAAAGAATAATAAAATATTCTGAGTACATGGGTATCTATCTGTGAATAGTTTGGTGGTACGAATCATAAACCAGAGCATCTTGTATGGAATGACAATCTTCATTGGACTCGAGGCTGGTCTACAATTGATGATGACTAGGGTTAAAAATCATCTTAATTTCCATTATACAGTGTACCTATTGGTACACTTCATTATGTCCTGGCACACATTTTTCTCTTATGCCACGTCCAATATTCTCTCATTATAAAGATTTACCATCTTTCCCTCTTTCAGAATTTGATTAAATCCGAAGTACTCCTATTATCATTGGAAATATTTCATAATTCATTATTTAAAAATATTTCGATGTTTATTTCTTCACCTTAAGTAATACATTTTCTTTTCCAATGTCATCATTCCTTATTTTTGATATTTTGTTTTTCAACATATTCTTCAAAACGTTTTCATTTCATATTTATTGATCTTTTTCCCACGTTCAAGTTTTCTTCGAATCTCCTAATATTAGGACCAAGATAAACACTTTGAGATGGTTTGAACATGTATAATGAATGATTGAAGAAAGAATAGCTAAACAAATATGTAGTGCAAATACGAATGGAAGGCGTGGTAGAGGAAGACCAAGTAAACTATAATTGAATCAAGGGAATGATGTTTTTAAAGAAAGAAACGCACAAAGGCGGATAAATTGTAGAAGTTGTTTGATAAGGCGCATGTATGTATAAAAAGCGAAAGTTGTTTGTTAAGATAAGAAAGTAGGACGCTCTGTCTTCTTTGCTTACACCGACAGAGAAATGGCGTAATGATACGAGTATGTATGTATGTGTATAAACTAAAATAAGTGACAGTCAAATGTAATAAAATATCACCGATTGAAGGGAAACGGAAGGGATAGTAAATAAAGGGATGTAACACGTCACAAACACAATGAGAATATGTAATAATATAAGATTTTGTTATTTGATTTTCAAAACATGTGAATTTTTAAATTAGACGGTATACCGTCTTAAATCAGTATACCACCAAAACATTGGTGTGACATTCAAATTAGTGCTTGCAAACCTGAAAACTTCGAGCTTGAATATTTAAGTTGATGAGATGGTTTACTCGTACTTGAATATTGCAAGGTTTATTGCGAGACGCTGTGAGACGCTGTGCACTAATGGAGGGTTGGAGTGCATTTGTGATTCATTTATAAATTAATTGCGCATGTTTTTCAGCACTCTTGTAATTCTGTATGAGAATATCGCCATGCTAAATCAAAACTACAATTTTTCACCCTCGTATTTTGGCAAAAAATACTATTTATTATTTTTTGAATCAGCGTCTTCGATTTTGTTTATTTTATTCTTTTGTTTTCTTACATGGTACGTCTGGCGAGATTAGTGCTATTCAGCAATGTATTCCTACCAACTTGATTACCTTGGATACGTCAATTTGGTTTTACCCATGGCGTATTTTACAAATAAATATTTCTTTAAATTCAAGTAAAAAAAAAAAAAAAAAATGATTTATCTCTAAAAATAATAGTAGGAATTGAGTAAAGAAATTTGTTCATAGAAAAGGAAAGTAAGCGAATAAAAATTTGTATAAATGAATTTTCTGAGTAATGATTTATTATTATTCTCTTGAACGTGATTAAGAATGAACACATCTGATAACTCTTGAAAGTTCAGTCCACAGTTTAACAATGTGCCCTGGGGGCTTACGAGAGTAAATCCGACCTACCCTTCCGTTATAAGCACAAGCTCCCGAAGCATTATCTGTTGCCTGACTAGTCCACCTTCAGTATTAGCTGGGACGACCAAGGTCTGAGTGAATGTGATGGAATACAAGTAGCCTGAACGAGTGGACTTGTTTTTGCTGAATAATTAGTGTAAGAATTGTTATCTAGTTATAAGTAGTATGTAGGTGTTAATTATTTCTAAGATCTCATATATTAAGATTGAATAAATAAAATAAAATGATATGTAGGAAAATAAGATTAAATAAGTTCATAAATTATAACATATAATTAAGATTAGTTAAGTAATAAATTTGTACATAGGTATAGCCTCGACAAATGTTTGTATAATAATTTACTTGTTTAATAAAAAAAAAAAAAAAATAGTTTAACAATGTGGACCGAAATAATTTATTTTGTGAGTATTCATTGATTCGATTCCGAATGAATGAAAATGAAGAAATGCAAAATGAGGTGTAGTAAGATAGTATGCATAGGATCGTTTGATCAATAAAAATATTATATTATTATAATGGGTCGTTGGTTCGAGCCCCGCGCTGTGCTGCTCTCCTCGAATGACACAGGCCCTTTTTCTGCCTAGTGTTCGATGGCATAAGGATACCTATGACTTCGGTCATATCTATTCTCTAAAAAAAAAGAAAAAAATATACTAAAGGATAATCTCTAACTTTGCACCACAATTGAGGGGTAAAAGACAAATAATATGACATATTTCTTTTATTTATTCATTTAATTAACGAAACAATGTGTCTAATAATCAAATGCTCATAAAACAAGTTAATGCAAATACTTAAAAATATTAACAAAAATTTACATAAAACTAACATGTAGATACGAAAAATCAGTAGTAATAATTATAAGGTAATTGTTAAAAATAATTTTAGATTTATATGAATATTTAAATTCAATATGTATGATATGAACCATATACTCGTATTACAAAATATTACCAAATTTAGACAAGTAGAATTAAGTAATTGTGGAACATATATTTATAGTGATTAAGTACTTAGATTTATTATTATTTAATTTTGCGATCTCAACATAATTTAAGAAAAATTACTTACGTGAAACTTATTTATAATTAAAATTACATAAAATCTTCAAAACGCTCAAACTAAGATAACAAATATTAATATATATGCTTCATGCAACGATGTGCATGGTATTTACAAATTACTTTTGCTGTTTTAAATCATCAAAACTTATTTCTATACACAAATGATGAAATCTTTTATATAATTTGTCTAATACCGTGACTCTGAAAATGAAACAAAACATAATGTGACCGTGAAATAACAATGAAACAAAACTTATATGCAGAAGCTACTGTGTCACGTGAGTATTCCAATTTTGAAACTCATGCTAGATGTAAAACGAGTCAACAATTAAAAGGTAGGTAGGTAATCGCAATGTTAAATTAGGTCGTTAATTTTTTGAACTTAATTGGATTTGTACTTTATAACAAAACAAATGAAAATAAAGTTTTTGTCATTCGCACGTTTCAAATGCAAAAGCTCTAAAAATTAAGTTAATTATTAAGAAAAATATCACACAATTTGATGTTTTAAAATTGCAAAATAAAAAAGTTCTTGATTTTTTTGACGTGTGAAATTCATAAAGTAAGTAACGTTCGTTATGACTGTTAATTTTTAAACTTCATACAAAAAAACCCTTTTAAAGTGCCTGGAATGTCCAGATTGAAAGAAGAAGAGTGTGTTCCAGCAAAGCAAAGAAATACAAAAAAACCACGGTTACGGTGACAAAAAATAAATGCTGAACAAATACCATCTCTTAACGAGGATCGAAGATCACAGATCTCCAACAAAGATCACAGATCTCCAACGAAGATCACAGATCTCCAACGAAGATTACAGATCTCCAACGAAGATTGACCAAATCAAAATGAGAAACGTCGGTGGACTAAGGCAAATAATACACGTATGGTGATTTGTAATATTCAGCAATGGCAGAGCAGATACGATACAGTCGAAATGGAAGATATTGAAGAATCATTCAGCACATAATTGACGTGCGGAGATATGAATGTATATTGCAATTGAAGTGCGGGGATATGAATGTGTATTGCAATTGACGTGCAGATATATGAATGTGTATTGCAATTGACGTGCGGGAGTATGTATGTGTATTGCGATTTGCGGTAAACAAAACACTTCCCACGTGAGCTAACACAAAACAAACTGGATGGTCATGGATACCAAAATATAATAATCATGAAATAAAAAAAGCTGGTTGGTTTGAAGAAAATTGTTTTCAGCAATATAACCGCAAGATGTATTTGTATGGAAGTGTTAAATAAGTAAAGAAATTCAAGTAAGTTTAATATGAGCGTAAAAAAATGGTCAGTTCAGAAATATAGTTGTCAATATTTATTGGTAAATATGCATACACCATATGATCACTCAATTTCCCTGTAGAGGTACACATTTTTTCAGCACTACACATTTTTTCAGCCTGTTTCTCTAAAATTGTTGCGTTCTAGGTACTCTTATATCTATGGGTATTGTATAATTGACCCTAGACGAATATAATCATCACATCACAACACTACATATTCTCTCAGCCTGTTTCTCTAAAAGTGTTGCGTTCTAGGTACTCTTATGTCTATGGATATTGCATAATATAACCTAGATGAATATAATCAACACATCACAACACTACACACTATCTCAGCCTGTTTCTCTAAAAGTGTTGCGTTCTAGGTACTCTTATATCTATGGATATTGTATAATTTACCCTAGACGAATATAATAATCAGATTATTTGTGCAATTTATCTACAATTAATCCTTGATTATTCCGAAAAATTATGAAATTTTCAAAAGTCAGTATTTAACATAAAATCTCTTAACGAATAATTATAAAACCACCTTTAAGACTTCCATGCTTCCAGTCCCTCGACACTAAAGTGGATGGGTTTTCTACACAATAAGTTGCGCATCATATTATTGTTAAAACATATATTTATTATATTTGAATCACGTGTCGTAGGTTCATACCATTAACAAATTTTAACTACAGCAAGCTTCACATATTATGCCCCGAGTTTATCTAAATACAGACTAATTGAATACATTTGAATAATCTCCGCGCGATAGTGTCAAATTTGGCCGCGTGGCAAATTTTATCTATCAACCATCGTGGTTTAATTTTATGTTCGCGCTAGCCACATTCGGAGCCAGTACACAGTACACAGTACTCTCGCGGCCAGTTCTCCGTGGGATTTTATACGTATCAATATTTAATTTAATTGAATATGTGGAAGAAATAAAATAGCTATGAGTAATAAAATAGAATAAAAAGTTTAATATTAGAATATTTCGTTACTCTTTTAATCGTATTTTATTATTGCGTATCTGTAATAATGATAAAGGACAATTTGTATAGCACCGTCACTAAAATTCGAGATTCGAATCAACTTATATTAACAGTTTATAATATTACAAAAAAAAGGTTGAGGGTAAAGTTAAGAAGGGGGTTGCTGTGACCATTATATTGGGTACTTCCTCGTATTTGCATATTTTAAGAAAAACATATTCGGTAAGAAAACCGCAGAAAATCTACAAAGGGAAGTCGAACAATATCACAACGAACCCTTTGTTGATCTTTTGATATGTGATAATAACACATTCGGCTTTAGGTGTAGTGTAGTGTATGGTTGCATTTTCATATACATAATATAATCATATTTGTATATGAAAACTGCATACATACAAAAAAGGGGTGTCTTTAAGTGCTGAAGCTCATCCACAAATAAATGTATTAAAATTAAATTAACAATACTGCACACAGATAAAAATAATTCTTCACATCAAAAATAATATATCTTATGTGTTTATTTAAATCTATAATGTTCCGTATTTTCCTTTCCATTTGCCTTTCATTTCCATCAACCTTTCTTTCTTTCTTTCACTGATTGGTAATACCTCAGATTTATTTTAGCTAATTATATTGTTCATGAATTTTGTGCAAATTAACTATAATTTAAATAATTTTTACGAATGCCCATTTACTTTTTAATGGTTGATTGAAAGATGTCACCTGACAGAACACTCGCCAGATTGTTTAATAATGAAATATTAAATAAACATTTATCATGAATAATAATGAAATATTAAATAATCTCCTTGTTGTTTTAATTTTGGTTGTTTTTGTATTTGTGTTTCTGTGTATTTTTTGTTTTAATTTTTATTCTTATGATTGTGGGATGAATATTTTTGGTCTTTCTGGAGTGATAATGTGTGAGGAGTTGAAGTTCGCAAGATGTTTCCAGTTGTAGTTGAGTGTCACCGTTTGTTAGGTTGATGAGAGCGTGCAACGGGGTTTTGTTTTTGTGTAATCAAAAATCGGAAAGAAGTATCGATTTATTTTTTCATGCTAAATATCCTCAGTGAGATACAGGCAAAATCCTAGTTTACTGGGGATACGACAAATGAAAGGCAACAAACCCAGATCCATTAAAATTGTATGTCCAAATCAAATTACCTGTTGTTTTTTCGCAAATTATGTATATTTCTTGTCATGTGTAATAATAAATAAATAATAAATAAAACCAACACAGTAAATAAATGTCTATAGTAGTTGCTGAAAAAAAATAAAAAATAATCAACCATACCACGGGGGGTTAAAGTTATTTGTTCATTTAAAAAAAATCCATGTACTCTAAGCATCTTATGAATTTTATGTTTTAAAGCATTTCTTTCCAATTAACCGTTTTTGTTTCAACATAATTATCAGTATCCATAACCGTGTCTTAAAATTAGTAAAATAAAAAAAAAATTAAGTAAAAGTAAGAAAAATAAAACAAAATATAAATCTCAAGTAAAATAGGGATAAGGATGGGAATCGTATAGCAGCAAGGGAGGAGGAATATTTTGAGATGAATAATATCGTTATACTTTTTTTTAATGACAAGGTTGAAGCGTTTTTAATTGATCTGGGAAGTTTCAAGTTATCTTTATCTCTGATTAGAAAAAAAACATTTAATGGTAAGATTAAATAGTTAAACTCTGCGAAGAACCGTTATAAGTAAGAACCATTACGAATAACTGGCCTTGTAGGAAAGTCACATGCCATTTGGGAACAGTGTATTGTTTTAAATTTAATACTCAAACGGGAATTTGCATTAAGCGAGCCGTCAAGTATGTACTTAAAAATTAAGTGCGTTCAACTGCGTGATTTATGCAATAATGTCACCATGTTGAATAATTAAATTTTCCGTTTGATTTTGCTCATCACGAAATGCAAAAGAGATAATGAATAAAATTTGGAATCGGATTTTAATGAATATTTCCATGACAAAATGATAGACGATCCCTCGTTTTTGAAAACTTTATGAATCCATTCTGTGGATTGATGACGTACTCGTATATACGTGTATTTTTTAAAGTACGTGCAAAACATAATTGACATATCGAACCCAAATATTTGTGATTATTTATTTCAACACTTTATGATAATGATGCGTATTTATTGATACAAGGCAATTTTTTCCAACGATAAAAAAATTGTTTAGCAATTTTGTTTCTGTATTGGGTGAAACATTTATATAAGACACACATTAAAGAAAATAAAATGGCAAAATCGTAACATAATTTATTTATGGTGATATAAGAAATATAATATAATATTTAAAGTTAAGGCGTGTATACTGTGAAGCTGTAAAGACATTGTAATTGATTTACTTGGACGCTTTTTTTCCTTTTAACATAAAAATATGAAATGACGTGTGGAAAAGATTTGTGTGGGCTCTTGAGTGTGGGTTTCTTCTTGTTGTTTTGTATTTGTGTTTCTGTATATTTTTGTTTTAATTTTTATTCTTATGATTGTGTGCGGTATATTATGGGATGAACAGGCACGACCAAGGTCTGAGTGAATGTGATGGAATACAAGTAGCCTGAACGAGTGGACTTGTTTTTGCTGAATAATTAGTGTAAGAATTGTTATCTAGTTATAAGTAGTATGTAGGTGTTAATTATTTCTAAGATCTCATATATTAAGATTGAATAAATAAAATAAAATGATATGTAGGAAAATAAGATTAAATAAGTTCATAAATTATAACATATAATTAAGATTAGTTAAGTAATAAATTTGTACATAGGTATAGCCTCGACAAATGTTTGTATAATAATTTACTTGTTTAATAAAAAAAAAATAAAAAAAAAAAAAAAAAAAAAAAAGGGATGAACAGGTTTGGTCTTTCTGGAGTGATGATGTGTGAAGAGTTTGATTCCGCATGATGTTTCCAGTTGTAATTGAGTGTCACTGTTTGTCAGGTTGATGAGAACGTGCAACGGGGCTTTGTTTTTGTGTAATCAAAAATCGGAAAGAAGTATTGATTTATTTTTTCATGCTAAATATCCTCAGTGAGATACAGGCAAAAGCCTCGTTTACTGGGGATACGACAAATGAAAGGCGACAAACCCAGATCCATTAAAATAATGTATGTCTAAATTAAATTACCTGTTGTTTTTTCGCAAATTATGCATATTTCTTGTCATGTGTAATAATAAATAAATAAATAAATAAAATAATAAAAAATAAATAAATAAATATAGGTTTATTGATAGCAACACAGTTTGTACATAATATATTTAAATACACTTCAAAAACACATAGATGGCAGAAAATACATTTAAAAGAAAAGCTATCAAAATGTATGGGCTCATCTAATAACATCTCCCTGTCCAAGATACACCCCACCAATATATGGCGAGCACAGCCACGGGGACACCAGATGTTTTTCAGCCCACACCCTTGCACCTGAATAAGAAGAAAAAAACAGAAAAAGGCAGAAAAAAAGGAAATCCACAAATACCACCTCAGATTAATTCAAACAAATAAATAAAGGTTCATTGACAGTAAAACAAAGTGTACATATGTTATATATAATAAATTCATAATAGTATGAACTTACTGATTTCAAGGTTTTCCCTTCATCTTCAGAGGAGCACAAGGTCTTGTTATGCTCCCCTTATGATGAGGGGAACACCTTTAAACCGATAAGGGCTTTCCATTATCTTAAGTGAAAAAAACAGTGTTATAATATTGTATATCAATAACAATAAATGTAATAATTTAATCTGCGCATAGGAGATAGTAGGAAAGAAGGATAATGAGGGAATCAGGAAACACGCTGCTTCACTGAATGCTTTTTGAGTCACTGTTTGAAACACGCCAATAACGGAGCGAGTCGTGTGTTAGTTGGGAGTAAGTTCCAGTCTAATGCAATGGACAGTAAAATAAAGAGTAGGGAACTGAACAAAATGGTTATCTGCGTTTGATTGGAGGGTGATTCGACAGCTGTTGAATATTATAACTGTATCCTTCTGTCTATGAGAAACTATAAACTGACACATCAAAACCTTCACGTATCTGTCTGTGGCTGTGAATTCCAATTAAGACCGGTATCTCCTCTTACTTGTATATCTGTTGCAAGCATGAACAAAATCAACCGGGACCTCTTATACATGTTTTAATTGCTATCACTTCATATGCGTGTAAGCTAGTCAACTCTGGCGTGGATAAGCTGCCCTTTGCGAAAAATCTTTTTCCACGGTTCTTGTTTTTGGTTTCCTCACCCCAATTTAGAAATCCTGGGCCAAATAACAAAATCTCTTTTTCATCAATGTCCTTAAATCTAAGCTAAGTCTGTAAGGTGATTCTTTTTGGTGTGTGCTATTCCATATATAGGCCCGTTTTTTAGTTAGTTTTTCATTCGCCACTTTTGTTTTATTGTCTAAACAACGAAGCCTTTTTCATGTAAAATAATCTTATTTATACATTTATTCTGCTACAAAATATATATTATGATACTCTGAAACCAGTTTCCAACTAATATTAGATTCACACCATCATTGATTTTTTTTAAACACCAAATTATAAAACTATCAATTTAAAGTTAGTAATGTTACGTATTCCATTCCTGATTTACCTTTCATCTTCAGCATCCCTTCCTTCTTCCATCGATTGATGATATCACACTTTCAATAAAATAACATTTTATGTATCATCGTTTAGAAAGAGATTCTCCTCATGTTCCAATTTAATGTAGTTATTTATAATGTATAACAATTTCGTATAAATGAAAGATATTTTTTTTTGAAATCATACTACTCCCTCTATTATCTTCCAGTTGACTGGACAATATTGCCATCTGGAAATACGTCAAGCAGATTATTATACAGATAAATAAATAGAAGATTATTCTGCGTTTAACATCAAATTCCAAAAACCAACTGTCGCTTTTTGTTCCCAATTATGTTTAGCATTGACACTTTTTGTTCCCAATTATGTTTATCATTGAAGCCCTGATCCTAATTAACAAAGCGTTATTTTTCGTTAGCAATTGAAACAGGTGCGTAGATTTCTTTTAACGTTTAAGGAGTGATATTAAAACATACATATTAAAAAATGTGGGAAAAATGATATTATGGGTTCGAAAAATTATACTTTAAGATCAAGTTTTAGATTCTAAGTTTAGCATTACAAGTAATTTCAGAAATATCTAAACTGGATGTGATCATTTCGCGAGAGATGATCATGATAACATGATAAATAAAAAAAAATTAATTCATTTAATTCTTTTGAAAATAAATTTAAGTAACGCGCACCATTTTAACAGAGACACGAATTAAAAAAAAAAGAGTGGTTGGAAACGATTTTTCTGTACATGACAAGCAGGAAAACAGCGCACGTCGTAAAATGGTATCGCAATAAAGCGGTTTTCTGCCCAAAGCGTCCGGTGGCGTACTCGTATACACGTATGTACATGGACGCATATTAACAAAAAAATATTCAACCGACAATCTGTTTGTTTCGAGGTATTTGAGTAAATGTACGACGATAGGAAAGAACAGCATTTTTTTGGAAAAGCTATGTTTAATAGAATTGATGACCTCAATGTATCTATTATATTTTACTTATATGCATAGACCTAAGTCATTTAAAAAAACTTATAAAAAGAAAGGCATATCAAAGATGCACTCGAACAAAATTTATTTTAAATTATTTTTCCATACTGACGAAATTACATATTTATTTATTTTATATTTATGTGATAGAATAGTCAAGAAACAATAATGAATAAATACACGGCAAATATTTTCATATTGAAAATATCGAGAGACAGCGAATGTGATGGGATGTTTCAAAATTATTAATAAAACATTTATGTGGTTTTAAAAATTTGTTCATCGGAAAACACTGGTGCTTAAAAGTTACACAGATGGGGATGTGAACACCACAATTGCGTCGTTGTGTCTGTTGACCACGTCCCCGAGAAAATAAAAATAAACACTTTGCTTGACCACCCCGCTCGCTTTCATGAGAAAATTTGCCAAAAAATTCATTTTATTTTCGTTCAGTGAATTTTTAACGTTCACATTTCAAAACAAATATTGTATTGTTTTTAACATTGAAAAAAATATTTAACTTTTGAGCAGTTATGGAAAAATCTTAGTCCTGCTCAATGCTACAATATTTTAATTATATTTAAATATTAATTGTACTATAGTACTTCCAATGTATACAATATAAGTTTGTGAACTTACTACTATGTGGATATTTCTTCCAATTAATCAGATAAGTATAAGATAATAATATACCAAAGCTTATAGAAAGATTAAACAAATACAATAAATAAATTATACGTAAGAGAAGGAAGTTGGCGACTGCGGCCATTCGATTATTTCTACTTCCCCGAATCTGGCCTTGTTTAGAAAAAAACATATTTGGTAAGAACATTAACTAAGAGAACATGAACTAAAAGAAACCTTTGTAGGTCTTGCGATACATGGTAGTGACATATTGAGAGTGTTGGAGGGAAGTGTATGTGTGTAGAAATCATATGTAACTGTAAACATTGATAAGACCTTCCAAAAATGGTTATCTTCAAGAGTTTCTAAAAGCTGCATATACCAACAATTTCTCTAGCATGGAGCAGAATATTACACGCCACGAAACCAGCAATATTAAAAGCCTCGTCAAATGCTCCACCCAATCGGATCGATGTGCAAAAATCTCTTATTTGATGAAGATTATAGTGACCTTAAAGTTTTGTTCCTTTCTGGAGCAACAGCTCTCAAAAATAGAATCGAAAGATACAATGGAGATATCTCATTAAGGGACTTGAGTGTAAAGATATAAAATTTGAAATCAATCCGGTCACGAAACTTTACTCAATGTAGACTTTTTAGAAGCGCAGTAATACTAAAATATTGTTGACTAAAGAATAGTTTGAAAAAATTACTAAGCATAGATTTTTTGCATTGTCGAGATAGGAATCTGAAACCCTCGGTTAGAGTGACATAAGCTCTGTACTAACCCGGCCATGAAACAGTTAATAGGAATGAAAAAATATAATAAAGCCCAAGCAATAATTATTTGTATTTTTACAGTCACCATCAAACTGTAAATTTTTTTTAATGTATATAACACATCGATCAATAAGTCCCTGGACTAACTATTTAAACAACATTTGTTTGCCAAAATTCTTCTTTATTCATCAACATAGCCTCCTTCAAGAGCGATACATTCATTCCAACGCTTTCTTAACTTTTCTATGCCAGCCGTGTAGAACGATTTATCTTTGGTTTCAAAATAGGCATTAGTTTCGGCAATCTCTTCTTTATTGGAGCCAAATCTCTTTCCCTGTGGCATGTTTTTGAGGTCTGCGAACAGCCAATAGTCGCTGGGGGCCAAATGTGGAGAATACGGTGGGTGCGGAAGCAATTCGAAGTTCAACTCATGCAATTTGGCCATCGTTACCACCGACTTGTGACACGGTGCATTGTCCTTATGAAAGAGAACTTTTTTCTTCTTCACATGGGGCCATTTTTTTGCAATTTCTGATTTCAAACTCTTCAATAACGCTATGTAATATTCGCTATTGATGGTTTTTCCATTTTCAAGGTGATCGATGAATATTATACCATGCGCATCCCAAAATACGGAGGCCATAACCTTCCCGGCTGACTTTTGAGTTTTTGTCGCTTCGGACGACTTTCACCGGCTGCTCTCCACTCAGCTGACTGCCGATTTGATTCCGGAGTATAGTGGTGGATCCAAGTTTCATCCATTGTCACATACCGACGCAAAAAACTCCTGTTTATTTAAACAGTGCCAAACAGCGCTCTGAATCATCGATGCGTTGTTGTTTCTGTTCCATTATGAGCAAACGCGGCTCCTATTTCGAAAAAAGGTTTTATTTGTTTTTATTTTATTTGTTTGAATTTAATACTCTTATGGTGTCGTCAGTGATATTATGTATTTGTTTGTATTTTATAACCTCATGCTGTCGTCAATGAAATTTTGCGTTTGTTTGTATTTCAATACTTTATGTGTAAATTACATATTGCGCTCTAAGATAAACTAAAGTTTAAAAAGAAAAGTAAGTTATAGTAATACTTTAGAGAATAATCCTTTTGTTACTCATATAAATATGGGGTTCTGTTATATGATACATAGGGGTACATAATACCAGAAACCATAAATAGGCTCCTGACAGGCAAAATATTACGTATTCCGTTAGCCAGTGCCAAGGTCTCATTGTAGATTCATGGCTTGTGTGGTGCGGCTCTTTGGTCGTCTGTCCATCTGTCTATACATAAACAATGAACGACTTGATTGTTGTGCTTTTCATGACCTAGAAATATACGACATATTTTATATGATATTCTGTTTTGATTTATGAATATTGAAAAATATATAACAAATGATTTAATTACGATTTATTTTAAATACAATACATACATACCATCACACCGCTTCCATTGCAAAGATAACTGACCTCCATAATTTTCTATTCATGCACATAACTTTTCCCCCTCTACATCCTACATTTAATTTCCGGTCTCAGTAGTCCGATGGTAACACGCCTGTCTCCAAACTGAAGGTAGCGTCTTTGATGTTAGTTTGGTACTCAATTTTTTAAAAACTTTTCAGTCCGGTTTTCACTTAAACCTTCGTTACCATATTTCTAATTGAATGAAAAAGTTATTCACTAAGCAATAAATCCGCAAAGCTGAGCTTTTATAACATTGTTTGAGAATGTAATACAATATAACGAATCTACTATTTATAAAACTGACTAGCCTATAAAAAGATTAGGGTTATGAATTAACCTGCAATAATGATTAACATTTATTCACCCGAGCTCTACACGAGGTAAATAAGATAACTAAAATGTATTCAGTGTTTAACATAGCTCTTAGTTTTCCATTTTTCTTTGAGATACGAACATAAACGTGTTAATATAAAGAAGGCTGCTCTTAATACGCGGCAAAGAACACAGTATCTTCTTTTTAATGCGAAGGCGTTTTGGTGGAAATTCTAATTTCTAAAAAAATGAAGATATTAAGCTTCAATTTTTTTTATAAATATTTCAGAACACTTTCTTCCTAAGGCGTAAGATAAAAAAGACCCTTCTGTGAATACTTTATGCTCTATTGTAATGTAAATTTCCATTTTAAAAGATTGAAGTAAAATTTTAAGGGGTATAAAAATTCATTTATCATGAAAAGCTATTTTCTTAATAATAAATCATTATTAGAGGATTACACAACGCGAAATAAATAAAAGATGAAACTATTAGAGCTTCGTGTAAGAATGAAGTAAAAAGTGAGAACACTACTTTATTGTAGTAATACATAATACCTAGCCCTACTTAATAACAGAAATTCTGGTGAAAACAGTCTAAAAGTAAAACCATAAAGAAAGTGACCAAACCACAATGACTGTTAAAAAAATTAAAACTAGAGTGTTAGGCCCTATACATAAGTTCTTAATTTCCAAAGGCTTATTGTTTGTTCATCTGAAAGAACTATACGTTAACTAACGTCGGACTTCTGTACAAAAGTTCGCCAGTTCAATACCCCGACCGAACTCAAAACTCTTGTTCAATCTACTCACAGATTTTTTTCGATCTATAATTGTTATCGAGGGTATTAAAAAATGTCTTCAGCCATATTGATAAGATCGGCTTAACTTTGGAATAATCTTCTTAGCTTCATCCTTGTCAATATTTAAGAATAAACTAAAGGAGCATTATTTATCTCAAAATATTCCTCGTCCCTAACTCCTATACAGTTCCCACCTGTATCCCTACTTTCTTTATGATTTATCTTTTGTTTTATTTTTTTATTATTTATTCAAAAATAATATTTTCATTAATTTTGTTTGAGACGGTATTACATCGGAGGCAGTGTTGAGAGAGCAACATTGATTTTCGGGGGAGCAATACCGTCTTAAACCAAATTAATGAAAATATTATTGTATTTTTGAATAAAAAATAAAACAAAAGATAAATCTTAAGAAAGTAGGATGGAAACTATATCTCGTCTCGCGCAAACTTCTTTATTTATACTTCTCACTTTATCTTCATTTAAAATCTGGTGAATTTGTTTTTTTCAGTTCACGCACACGATGTCTTTTTTTACTTGTACACACGCATAGTCATTATATTGTCAGTCATTATCTCCACATGTCCGAACCATCTTAAATCACCTTGCTTCATCTTAATTTAAATATCTATTTTATACATGCATTCATTTCCAATGTCCTCGTTCCGCCTTTGTCACATTTTTTTTCTTAGTGCACGCATCTCCGCAGCGTTAATTTTATTCTTCTGCTAAATAACTTACATACATAAAGGCCATAAATGATAACCATATTTTATTATCCTGTTTGTATTTAGTACGATTTCATTTTTTTATTAATCCAAAAACTAACACGATTATTCAAAACAAAACAGGTATACATTATAAAATCAAAGTGCCTTCTATAAAACATTACACCGTATACAATAGTTAAGTCTGGAACTATAATAGAATTTACGATAAGGTAGGTTGTAAAACTAATCAGAAAAGCTTAAAATTTGTGTTTTGTTACTCCAGTCTTAAGACCCCGCATTATAATTGTTATTAAGGGGCAATCTATACGGCCTCCTTTATCGATGTTATCACTGTAAGGGTGCTAGTTAAGGTTTTTGGGACCCTTAAGAAATATTAAGGCATTTCAAATTTCATTGCTTTTATCCTATTCAGCCCTCCCTCGGACTACCTTGGGTCTGGTTGGTTTCTCTGACTTTACGGTGACCGAATATAGTTTTATAGCTTTTTCAAACTTTAAGGTAAACATTGTGATGTTCTTAGTGACATGGCCTTTTGCCTGACCAAAGTCTTTGGCTTTCTAAACATTTTGTAAACACTACTTAGTTTTTTTATAATTTTCTCCTTTCATGCCTCTAGATCTTCTGTCAGCGTTATATTTTCACATTCCGATGTAAAGTAAACAAATAACGGCCTCCGAGAACAATTTATTTAGTCACTATATTATTTATCCATTTTTTTTCGAATATAGGAACCAATAATAAAGGTAGAACTGTTTCTCCCTTAAAAACGCTATTTTAATCCAACCCACATATATTTATGATTATGCCCATGATTTTTCCTTTTAAGTCATCATTTCATATATTTGTTCAAATAATTTATATAGCGAGCCTGTTTCCAAGTGGCGATTTCATCAATAAACTTCTCGATCCATTTGTAAATTTCTTTTGAATGTGAGATGATAGATTGTTTGTAACACTTAACCGATAAATATTGTTTGTAACTAACCGTTGAATACAGTACAATTTGACAAGCTTATTTATAAACGAGCATTTCTTTAAACGATTAAAATTGTTTGCAGTAAATTAAGTCTAATTAGTCTAGAAAAAAGTAATGAATAAATTTTCTAAAGGAACAAAATAATTATGTTCCAACAGTCCTTCAATTGTTAGGCTGTACTGCATGGGGAATCAGTATACACACTTGATGGACCCATTTAAGCTCACTTTGAACCCATATGTTATAAAATGATTTGGAAGACTTTTCTTACTAAATATATTTTTCTAAATATGTACTGATGCGTGAAAGTTCCTAATATTTTTAATTTGTCAGTAATAATATGTTCGAATCCCGAGTTTGAGCGCCCTTAATGAGATTGTTCTCTCTATAAAATGTCATTTAATTGTTAATATTATTAATCTGTCATTAATTTTGAACTCAAATCCCGAGCTAGAGCGCCCTTAAGGAAATTGCTCTCTCTATAAAATGTATTTTAATTATTAATATTATGAATCTGTCATTAATATTGGGCTCGAATCCCGAGTTAGAGCGCCCTTGAAGATATTGTTCTGTCTATAAAATAACCTTTTATTATTAATATGATTAATCTGTCATTAATATTGGACTCGAATCCCGAGCTAGAGCGCCCTTAAGGAGATTGTTCTCTCTATAAAATGTCCTTTAATTGTTAATATTATTAATCTGTCATTAATAGGATATCTGTTTTAATAAACATTATATGTATTATTTCAAATATTGATAGCGAAAGTTTATTGTCATTGTGCTTCTAATACTTCTTCTGATTTCTTAATGAACGTACTCAAATCATCATTCCTAATGGGTTGGGCACACCAAAATTTGGATGAATAGTTATTTAAAAGAGAAATACACTAAACCAACCTTCAACTTTAGCTTCGAGGAAGAAATGAATTGGGGCCATATTAATTTATACGTATAACATGCTCCATATGTTATTATGGTTCACGAGTTTCAATGTTGTCTAATGACAACCAAATGTTGATTGTTTTCTATTATCTATAAGATAAGTGAATGCTCATTGTTACACATTGATAAACTTTAATAATAAAAATACTTTTCAATTTAAATTGAACCCAACAGTTTCCTTACACTGTTTGGAATTTCGTATACAGTGGCGTAGTGATTTTCCATAATATTTTTTTTCTTTAATTTGATAAAAAATATTGAAAGGAAACTAATTGTTGAAAAATTCAATAAAATATACAAGAAATGATCTTGGAATGACAGTTATATTTGAATTGTATCACAATCCTTTTATTTGACTTTTTAGTTTTCTTAGTCAGTATAAACTTGACGACCTCCGTGGCCTGGTGGTAAGATACTTGTCTGCCGATCCGGAGGTTGCGGGTTCGATCCCCGCTGGAACCCAGGATTCCAGTCTGGTTAACACTTAGGACCTATAAAAACATCTTTCTGGCTGGCTGGAAGAGATTGCCACATGGCAATAAACTCGCTAGGTTAAAAAAAAACTTGTTAGTGTCAAACATTCTGTGTGTCTTATCTTATTGATATTGTGCTGTCACTTAGTCCCTTGAACAAAATATCTACGATAATCTCATATCTAAGTAGAGATTCTGTGATCACGGCAACAAATATAATAAAACACTTGGTAAAGTGCTTTTGATAATTGAAGTATCATTTTAAAGATGATTTCGTTTATGAATCTATAAAAAATTGTTTAAACGTGCCACTAAATAAATACCATTCGAATGAGGTCTGAAAAAAAGATAAGAACTGGGATATCAATAAAGTAAACCATCCACCAGACCCCTCAAATTGGAAGTGTTATTTCTGATTATGGAACAAATATCTCGATAAATGTGAATGCATAGTGCTCTTGAACGATAAGTCGGATGGAACTTAGACAATCTTGAAATAGTTTTTAGACCGTTGTCTAGTTAGAGGCACGAATTGTATTTTCCTTCAAAGCTATTTTTTTTAACCATATTTAAACAAAAAATGCTAGCGATAAGACGGTTGGCCATTTAGATTTTTTCAAACCGCAATCCAGTTTGGTAATGTTTACTATTGTGACTTGATATTTTTTGCTTATTTTAATTCCAAGAGGATATCAGATATTTCGTCCAAATTTATAATCTTTTCGACGAGCAAAATACTAAGGCATAGAAAAGAACATTTTTAGAATAAAATTTCACAATGAATCATGCATACATTTTACAGGCTTGAATAGTTTCAGCACGGAAGAATAAGACATTCTCTTTTTATATTCCAAAATGAAATATAGAAATATAATACCTTATTAAATAATTAATAAGGTATTAATCATTAAATGGAACCCACACAACTATTATTATATCAAAATATTAGTTATGTGGGTTGAATATTGTTTACGTAAATGATTCCTGTTAAAATTGTATCGTATTGCTTTGCTGTTTTATACAATTTAATCAAGTGTTTTTTTTAGTTCCCCACTGGGCACCGACCCTGACATTAAGAACGAATCGACATCCTCTCCAGCGAGATTAACATTTCAATTTTATATTAAAATTTAAAATTTAATACACGTTTTTTTCTTCGCCATAGAAAAAAAACAAATTGTTCTTTCTCTGTTGACATCAAATCAAAGTGAGAATAGAATGGCGTAAACAGAAAGTCTTGTTGCAAGACGAGGCGAAAATTGTTTGTGAAATGAAAAAAAAAACAATCTACTCGTAGCTGTACGCTTAGTATTGGATTTAAGGCTCTAGATGTAAGCAGCCTGGAAGTATCCCCTGTTAGTCTTTTATTATATTGTAGTTTCTTCTAACTAATTAGAAGGTGATTAGATGGCCAGACTAGAACCTTTTTTTGGTACTATCAGGAATCAAACTCGAAATCATGTAATATAAAACAAGCGATTTACGATCTAGGCCACGGAAGTTGTCGTAATTTAATGACATTTTAAGCTCGAAAAATTAAAAACTACGCCTCTGCGCAATATGTCTATTTGTAACATCGGAAGATACCTGAGCTAAATGTAATGTGACATATGAATGATATCGATTACAGATATATTTCACGATCTCATTTCAGGGTGGTAACAGTGCCGTAGGAATGTCACGTGTAATGTGGGGATATCGTTTGATCTCGTGTCTACGGGGTAAATTTCTATGAAAACGCTTCCATCATAAATACTATATCGACAGACAAATGGTAAACTGTGTATAATTAATGTATACTACACGACGTGGAAGGTTAAATGCAAATTATTAATTTATTCCAAAAAAATATTTTTTGATATTACGTTACTCTTCAAAATGTTAGAATTCGTGCTGCGATATATTGAAGAGCGTTGCTAGGTGATATCGTTGTCTTCAGCACCATCAATCAAGCCATAAGTTAACTTGCACTTAGTCATTGTACGTATAGATAATATTGATTATTACCAGACAAACTATTCAACTAGACTAAAACCTTTTTTTTCTTACTTGTTTGGTACTTTCGCGAATGTCCTTGGAGGACGTGCTGATGATTATGATTGTTGTTTGGTATTTAAATAAAATACCTCGATTAGCAATGCGGAAAGTGAGAGTGAATAATCAATGAATAGTAAACAGCGATGAATGGTCAAGTGATTAATGATAAGTGCTCTTTATTTATCGATAAGTAGGTATATATACATTTCAGAACTGGGCGCGTGAGTGCGTCCGCAATATATTTTTATCTCACTCCTGCGCGTGCAGAGGTGGTCGCAGACGTTGCGAATAATATAGTGGGTAGATAATTTGTTGATGAAAACAGTGAGACAGCGCGATGCGTTCTCTTTCTTCTGTGGAATGTAACGTAAATAGTATTTGCGGGTAAACAATATTAATGTTCTGGTATGCGACCTTTGGACATGTCCGAAGGTCGGTTCATCGGTCGTTGACCGTGCGTGTTGACAATATTCAGGGACGACGGTAGTCACTACAGTACCATAACTCCTGTATGGAAGACATGCATCTTATCAACTTAGCCACGGAGTTAGTTTACTTACCAATTAGAATGATGACGTTCATATCCTTGTATTATACAATTAGTCTTCCTTATTGGGGATTCAATTAGAAATATTTTAACGAGGTCTTAAGTGAAAGCTAGACTGGAACCCTTTTAAAAAAAAGGTTCAAAAAATATAGGTATTAAAAATATAATACTTTCGAAATGACAATCTTCTTCATCTTGATGTAGATCTTGGGTCGATTGTCGTTTTTTGTTATTGGAATTATGTGATTAAAATATTCTAAAACAGGTGATTCTATTGTAATTGCACCTTAAAAGTATCAAGTTGAATATACAGACATATATTAAATCTAAATCGAAGAAAAATCGAATTTCTCTTAGTGGCTTCACCGCGTAGATACCACTTTCTTGGTAGGAATGCGTTATCAATCAGTCATGGGTGTTACTATTTTTTCGAAATTTTCTTTTGATAGAAAAATATGATATCTTATACGTTTTTTTCGGAATTCTTTAGTCTTTGAAAGTTAAAATGTGTACGTCTATATCTTCTATCAAGGGAAATTAAACTTCTTATTAATAAATAAGAATAATAAAAGGTCAATTTTTATAGCACCATTTTGAGAGCAAACTCTTCTCAAGAGCACCTTAACAATTTTTTTGTATCGCGTCTGGATTATTGTACTTCTATTTATTCTGACCTGCCTGATTTGTGAATTTCTAGACTCCAGTCTGTTCAATGCCCCTGCTAGACTGATATATTGCTGTAATAAATATTTTCATATTAGTCCGCTTTTTAAGAGTTTCCATTGGCTCAAGTATCGCGAACGGATTGATTAGAAAAACTTTCTCGCTTTGTATTCAAATTCCTTAATGAGATATCTCCATTTTTTCTTTTGTATCTGCATCTGAGAGACGTTCCTTCTGAGAGGAGTCGAACTTTCAGATCGATTTTATCTTCGTCAAATATTTTATATTATTTTTTCGAAATCTATTCAACAGGGCGGGGTAATATGATACAGCTTTGGCCGTTGTTGGCTCTGTGTTAGAGATATGACTGGGGTGTACAGCTTTAGGAAGTACTTGATGACATTCCATGTTGGGAAGTCTAATCAAAATTTGTTATTTTATATGATTACTGCATACATACACAGCACTATACCATATATAAATTCGAATATGTTGCTATCACAAATCGGTTAACTACAAAGATTTCGTAGTAGTTTGTCTTCCCTTGGTAAGTTTTTTGTTGTTTTCTTACTAAATATGTGTTAAACATATTCGGATGTATGGAATTACCCAATATAACGGCTGATGCCACTACCTTCCCATCCTAACACTCAACTTTTATATTTTAATGTGTAATGTTTTCAATTTATCGATAATATTGGGTTCGAATTTCAAGATAGAAAGCTCTTGAGGAAAGTCTGCTCTCTAAATGGCGCTATGTAAATTGTACTTTTCTTCTTATTATTATTATGAGATCTAAGTGCCAAAAACTTCTGCAGTAAGCGTTATAATTTTGCACATGGGCATCGTAATTAATTTCAAATTTCTTAATGGGATGTCTCCATTATATCTTTCGAATCGGAAATTGAAAAGATATTCCTTCAGAGAGGATAGAAGCGGACACTATGAACTTGGAG
Source organism: Odontocerum albicorne (assembly GCA_949825065.1). NCBI lineage: Eukaryota > Metazoa > Arthropoda > Insecta > Trichoptera > Odontoceridae > Odontocerum > Odontocerum albicorne. Next base: position 11,718,204 of record OX463853.1, on the reverse strand, counting down.
GTCAATTTATTCTTCATTTAATAAATTGATTGTTCCAAAAGAGATGGTATATTATGATAGAGCTTTTGCCATTGCTGACCCTGTGGCGTTAAATGGTCTTCCTGCTAATGTTAGAAATATGGGTGATGTGTGTAACTTTAGCAAGCACTTGGAAAGAAACTTTTTTTGGAAGGTATTATCAAAAATGTCTATGAACCCTTTAGTACATACATACTCCACGCCCAAAGCCAAAAGTGTGACTATCACATTTTGGAAGATCTACAAAGGTTTCTCTGTAATTCGTTTTGGTTATTTTTCTGCAATTTTCTTACCAAATATATTTTTCTGTACATATGCAAATGTGGACTAATGGCCGCAATCATTACCTTCCTTCCGTTATACACAACTGTTTTTTTTACATATTTTTAATTTATCTGTTAAAATATCGAGTTAAAATCTCGAATACCATAAGAACACTTGAGTTAAGTCTACTGATTAAATGGTGCTATATAAGGGCTCCACAAAGAGCCAAAGCTGATAGAGAGTTGCTGACTAATATTAAAATCCGAAAGGTGTTCTATTTGGATCATGTATTGTACTTAGAGGAGCAAAGTACAAATTACTGTACCTGATCATCCATAGCAAAATAGAGGGTCGAAGAGGTGTTGGCAGGAGGCAAATCTCCTGGCTCCGCAATACCATAAACGTGACTGAACTGGTATAAGGAGCGTTGGAGATCTTTTTCGGGCTGTCGGGGACAAAGATGTCTAATCTTAGGTGATATTCAACGTTGGGGGGACCTGCCATGACACTAGGAAGAAGAAGATATAAATCGTCCTGTAACTAATATTATTACGTAATCATTCTTGCGAGGCTGGTGACCTCCATATTTTCTGCGGGGATCTCGTGTGTGGAATTCTGTCTCTGCTCATCTTATTCACATAGTCACGCCAGTGATGCCTTTTCTTACAGCTCTATTTGAAGATACTCTCTGTTTTGTTCTCGTACGTCTGTCGAATGTTAGAGTTTCTCTGAGAGATTTTCCAGCGATAGTTCGTAATACCCTAATCTTTGATGTTCGAACAAGGTTCTTTGTCCAAATTATTTCGGCTCTGGTTTCAACATTTTGTTAGAAGTCGGCCTGATACATGTTTTATTTATTCTAACTTCGCTATCGGTTCGCATGTTTATGTTTTTCCATATTATGTCTCTTAGACAACTATATATTGTGACTGCCTTATTTGTTTGTTCTCGTACTTCGTTGTAGCTTGATGATATAAATTCATGATATAAGCGTACACTAATTGGTGATTTAATTAAATGCATAAACATCTATAGATAATGCTCTCTTATAAATTAAACCAAATAAATAATTATCAACCGGAGAAACGAAAATATAAATATGAGGTAATGTGAGTCGGCTGATTATAAAAGTAATCTAATAAAGAAACATCTAGAGAAAATATATAGATGCTCTTCTTCTTTACCCTCAATTCATCAGGGGTGGGTTTGCAGAGCTGCAACGGTACTCCTCCAGACGAGTTTGTTCTAAACACTTTCAATAGCGATGTTCCAGTTCTGCTAAAAGCTATTCTTGCATATAGTCTTTTCATCTTCCAATTCTACGTGCATCTTGGTCTTCTCGCTTGACGTGTTTCTCTGGGTGTTGTCTGAAACACTTGTTTCAGTATACGATCATCTATCTGACAGTCTCAAAATATATCATAACTAAGCAAATTGGTAAACATACATACCATTTCTCTGTCGGGATAGCAATCAGGACAAATCGCCAGACTTTCCTATCGCGAAACAGATTTTTCAGCTCCTCTACATCCATACACCTCCTCAAACAACTCTTGCGATTTCTCTGGCTTTACAAATTCCCTTCTTTAAAAATATTATTTACTTGATTCGACCATACTTATCGTAATCTTTCTCTACTACGCCTTCCACGCATATTCTACTATATATTTGTTTTGTTAGTCGTTCTACATGTCCAAACCATCTTATAGTGCTGTCCTTGATCCTACTTATTATATCAGTCCTAATTTTATGTTCTCCGTTGTTAATTAATTTCATATTCTGTTATACATGTTTAATTTGTCAATGTATTATCTTCACTGCATACATTTTTACAGCATTCGTTTGGCTCCTTTCAATATTTTTTTAACGTCAACGTTTCACTCCTACACATTTAAATCCGTACTCAAATACTGTTGTGGACTATTATCTTAGCAGATTTGGATGCTGTCTAGTTAGAGTATACCATGTATATGTTTAAAGACCTCATTGAGCTTATTTCCTATCGTTGCACGTTGTTCGATATCTTTCATAACTTCTCCATCAGCTGAAAAAATACCATTCAAATAGCAGAGTTCCTCAACTTGCTCCAATCTTTCCTTCTTCACCCAAATATCACACAATTCCAAGTTTTACTCCTGTTCATCATAGATGATACTTGGATACTGTATATAAATATATACTGCAAAAAGATTTAAAAAAGTCTTATAAATATATGTGAAAAATAAAAGTATGAAGTAACTGTAGATATTGCAAAATTATTTGAAGTAAACAAAATAAAATAAGTGAATGTTGATTTCAAGGTTCAAGTATCCCCATTTAACGGTAAATTCGGAGAGTGTTGTCAGGTCGTACATCCAAATTAATATTGAAATGTTATATTCACGGATGGTGAGATATTGGAACTTGGATGTCACTCGTGATGGTCCTCAAAAATGATATTTTATTTTGTCGTGTTGTCGAATTTGCCTAATATTTGGTATATTATTTATCATGGAATATATAAATAATTTATTATATAATAAACATACAACGAACATATCTTGGTACATTTTTTTTTCTGAGAGAGGTTATGAGTTTTATTTTAATACATCGGGTTTATGGAGTTTCAAAGTTATTCCATTTTAGAAGAATTTTCATTATAATACGACATAAAAATATTTGTACAAAATTACAATATTTCATTCTACTATATATAATTAAAATAAGACCAGATTATTGTCGTTGAAAAAAATCATAGTTTATTTAAAAAATTTAATTGGAAATATATTATTTAAAAAAAAAAATAGAATTTTAAGTGTTTACGTATAACTAGAACTTAGAAGACGAAGAATAAAAGTAAGATCAATGCTTTGGAGATGTGTGAGCTAAGAAAAAAAAAACGTGATGGTCCACATATGGAAGAAGGTAGAACGAAGACGTGAATAATTAATGCATGTATAAAATGAATGTTTTATTGAATAAGGTGAAAAAAAGGAGCGTTACGATAGTATGAGCATACGGACAGAATGAATGACGAAAAAAAATATTAAGCGGATATACAAATCAGAAGATCAAGGCGTGTTTGGAAGAGCTATTCTAAAAAAAAAACGTGACTGGATCAAGTAGACCACATTTTGAAAGAATGTAATGTAGGAAATAAGAATAATAGAAGTTTGTGCATGATGAGACGTTATAATGTGCAAGAGGTGAAAGCTGTGTGCTTGTATAGGAAAGTATGAAGATCTCTTCTGTCTGTCTGCCATACAAGGGGCAGGGAATGATGATATATTATATATACACAATCTTTTATTATTCACACTTTTCACTTAACATCCTTTCAAAATCTGGTCCTTTTTATCTAGCCACGTTTTTCTCGGTCTACCTCTTCCATGCATACCTCACACTTCAGACTTGTATACTAGCTTAGTCATTATTTCATGATTCATTTTCTCCACATGTCCAAACCCTATTAAAACTTCTTTCTTCATCTTATGTAAAACAACCATTTTATCCATGCATTTATTTCTGATGTCTTCATTTCCGATGGAGAGGTCGTCGCGCACTCCCGCCACCTCTCGTCCGTGCGTGATCCGCGCGGTCAGTCGCGCACTCCAGCCACCTTCTTTCGAAAATTGATACTACACAAATTTTCCTTTGTGCACGTATCTCCCCAGCATTAATTTTACTCTTATCCTTCTTCTGCCTAGTCCAAGTTTCACATCCATACATCAAGGTGGGCACAAGCAAACTATTGTATTTTGTCATTTTTCCTACTGTTGATATTGCACGGTACTTGTATATAACAATAAGTGCTCCTTGTTGCCTGTCGCGATCCTACTTTCAATGTACCTTTCAACTCGTCCATCACACGTTAACATACTACCCAGGTAAAATAACTCAACAGCCTGCTCCAGTTTTTCTGTGTTACCCCATACATAGCACACACTTTTTCCAGCACTTCTATCTATAACCTTTGACATCGCTACATTAATTTTTCTACCGAAAATGAATAAAGAAAATATATTGAAAATTCTTACTGGATTATTTCACATGGGAAAAACGGGACATCAACGAAGCCCCACCTATGTAAGGCGTGTACACTACAACTATGTCCACATTTTAGTCGATTCAGGACAAAGCAAAATCTTTGGAACATTCAAATTCTTGGAGAAATACGTTAGGGTCATTCACAAGGTGAATATTTCTCAACGAAGATCAGTTTAATTGCTGTCGTCAGCGCTATCTAGTGAGCTCACATTCCTGTCAACTCAACGTTGCCCGTTGATCCAGAAAGGTTGTCAAAATGTAAGACGAGATGACGGAGGACAAGAAACATGTGTATTGATATAATGTCATTTAAATATACCTGATACTCCCTCATTAAAGTATCTTCATGTCGTAGATTAGGATTTAGCAGGTTTACGAAAACTTGATGTCATGCCAAAGGAATTGATTTCACCGTGCAATGGTGCTATATCTGCATTGTATCATTGAGTTATGATTTTGTGGCCATCTGGATCAATAATCAGATAACATTTTGTAACATTGCGATGATAATTGAGTGAATAATTTTAATGAAGATCTCTGTTCAACCTCACATCAGTTCATTTTCAGACCGATTGGTTACTCCAATCTAATGGCGCTAAAAATAGTTTTGGCATATCCAAAGTTTTCTGTGAAAGTAATGGCGACTTGCTAGGCTACGATATTTCATGTTCAAGTTTTAAGCTACTTTATAAGTACATTTAATGCGCTGCTAGTAATATTTCTTCTTCCATGACGTTATTTATACTCTTTTAACATTCAGATATGTCACCACAGGAGGAGTATTTTTGGACATTTCCGCCACGTAACGAAAGAAGCCATAAAAAATAAAAAAAGATTTCGATCTTCCAGTGAATATGCGCTTGATGGAGACTAATTTTATCCCATATGTAATTTGTTTTATCAAACACTGTTTTTTGTAACGGTATAACCCTACCGGTTTCAAGGCTTTCACCTCATCAACAGAGGAGCACAATTGTTTGTGATGATGATGAGGTAAAAGCCTTATAACCGATAGGGTTATACCGTTACATAAAGTGGAATAAACAGTGTTTGATAAAACAAATTACAATGTCTTTAAACCTCCATAATGTTAATGTCTTAACTATAAATAATATTTTTTATCCCATATAACAGCGTGGTGGGATCGAACTGAACTGCCTTATTGAGTTAGGAATCAATAAGGTTTTTGTAGGCGCTTCTAAGCCAAATGGGGTCGCTGTACTCTGTTAAGGAGTATATTTAAGGCCTTCGTTGATATGCGTAGAAGGGGTATGCTACATTCCTAGCTAATCTCAGCTAACGTGTGAAGGATGTTGATTCGACTGCTAGTCTTAAGCTGTTGTTACTACAACGTAGAACTTTCTACATTACGATGAAAATCCTATTACTATTCAATAATTTACAAAATATTTCATACTCTTAACAAAAACAGACTTCCGAATAAGTTTTTTGAGAAGTATTTTACGAAAGTGTATAAAAGAAAATATATTAACAGTTTCTCAGTAGCTAGATAATAAAGAATTGATGTCTGAACTCTTCACATAAGCAATAAAACTTCTCTCGGCCTCCAGTTCAGAAAGGCGCTTCACTGGACCCGGCAGTACGGGCTCTGGGCTCCTCCGACAGATGGCGCACTCAGATCTAAGTTTAATATTGTTTGTGTCCGACAAGTTTACATCATTATTCTGCAAGTTTTGCTCGCTATTTATTTCATTAGCTGGCAACTTTCTTTGGTCTTAATGAAATTTTGAATGGCTCCACTCACAATATATCGGTGCTTGAAGTTTACTGAAGATTAACATTCATTAATTCATTCATATTTCATTGTATTACATTTTAGTTGTACACAGGATAACCTCCGTAGCCTAGTTGGTAAAACGCTTGTCTACCAACCCAGGGGTTGAGGGTTAGATCCCTATTGGATCTCAGATGTTTTAAAAATAATTTTAGTCTGGTTATCATTCAAGGCCTCTTTCACATATTTCTGGTTGATTCGAAGAGATTGTCACATGGCAATAATCCCACCAACTTGTACTATATACAACAAAAAGTAATACAATATCATACTACATGACGGGCTTAATGTAAAAAGTTCGTGAATTTTGTACAAATAATGATTTGAATATTTATAGTTAAGGTATTAACATTGTGGAGGTCTAAATACATTGTAATTTGTTCTTATCAAACACTGTTTATTCCACTTCATGTAACGGTATAACCCTACCGGTTAAAAGGTGTTCACCTCATCATCAGGGGATCACAAACCAGCCTATTAACTTTTGTTTGGTTGGTTGGAAATGATTGCCACCTAGTAATAAGCTCGCCAAATTGTTATAAAATGAAGGGTTAAAATAAACAAATTCATTTGCAAACTTTTATGAACCTGAACGTAGTATTAACAACCAACGTCTTAAGTCTAATAATAATAAGCTTTCACCTCAATTATTTATCTACTTCAAAAGAAATCTTGCCCCCTTTGTGATGCAAGACCTTTGATCTGCGTCGTGGTTATTCTATAATCACTTCGGTGTGATGATAGCAGACAGAACTCCTCGAAAAATTTCTACGTCGTCACTTGTCTGACGTATGGTAGACTTGTTATTCATGCTTGTCTGATATATGGTAGACTTGTTATTCATGCTTGTCTGATGTATGGTAGACTTGTTATTCATGCTTGTCTGATGTATGGTAGACTTGTTATTCATGCTTGTCTGATGTATGGTAGACTTGTTATTCATGCTTGTCTGATGTATGGTAGACTTGTTATTCATGCTTGTCTGATGTATGGTAGACTTGTTATTCATGCTTGTCTGATGTATGGTAGACTTGTTATTCATGCTTTTTCAATTCCATAAATTCATAAATAAAGCATTCGTGAGATTATTTATAGGAAAACTGTTCAAAATAAGTAATTTAGATATGTTACGAAAATTTTCATGGCTATTTTCCACAAGTTGAAAATGTTTTAACCACGTAAGTTCACATAAATGATGCCTGACGTTTCTGCACCAGTTGCCACGAACTTCTGTTTACGTTGCGGTTGTAAGAGCTGGTGGCTGAACGGACCAAATACGAGCTCACGTTGCGGTTGCGAGTGCGGATGGGTAAGTGGGTGTTTCTTGTGTGCTTACTATATTCGGTAATATTTTATTGACATCATATTGAGAATAAAGGCTATAATAAACACTTCTAAATAGTGGTTAATATTTAAGCCAACTCAACACAACAACTCCAAAAATATTTTAAACTATTGTTCATTCCAACAATCTAACGATGGGGTATTACATATTTGATTAGAGAAAAAAAAAATGCAAATTTAAAAAGGTCATCGATGGCAAAGGAAATGGTGATTGATATTGGAAAATGGATTATGGAAAACCAGAAAAAAGCATGCTATATCACTGAAAAGAGTTGCAACGTTTTTTATTCGCTTTTTTTAACACATTAACGGTGGTGTGAATCATATATTAATCGGAAGTTAGTTCCAAAGTCTAACAGCATAAACAGTAAAAGACGATAATGAAGAACAGTCAATTAGAAATGTCAAAAAGCATTTTTTGCTGGAGAGTAGCGCCAGTTTGTTATAAAAAAATCACTGAATATTTTAAACGAGACTTGAGAGGGCAGTGAAACAGTTAAGAATGTTAAATATATGTGAGCATTCTTAATGATCCGTGGAAAAAAAACCAAATCAATCATGGTGTCAGTTTTTGTTTCAATACGAGAAGTCAGAGAAATTGACTCACCGCTCAGTAAAGTAAACAGAACTTTCCAATTTGTCTTCTACAGACTTCTCTTGGTCTCTTAATTGTACTTTTTTTATAAGATATATCTTAAAAAAATATCGAAGGAGTATTTCTGGTTCTTGCCGTGATATTTTTCTTATCAGTCAAGTTCTGATTTTTGGTTAGTGTTAGTTCAAGGTCGTGTCTTTACTTAAATCTAAGATGCTAGTTTCAAAAACAGCCGAAAAAAGTGGAAGCAGGATTTAATACGAATTAAAACGAAAATATATGAGGGAGATGTGGTAGAAGAAGTCTATGCGTTCAGCAAGATACATTTGTCTTTTATTTTATTTTATTTATACTGGAGTGATCCGGAAAATAATTTCGTTTTTATCGGATAGATATATGGACAAAATTTTTGTACCTATACATAATTCTTTCAAAACGTGCTGAATGTGTATTATTATGAAATATTTACTGCATTTTTTTACTAAAATTGCAGAATCGTTTTTTTGCATTATATCGAAGATGAAACAAAATTAGTGGTTTTTCGGCGCTTGATACTTTTTTACTATCGCAAAGGAATAAATGCGACACACACCAGACATTCACCAAATGCAACACACACCAAATGCGACACATACCAAATGCAACACACACCAAATGCGACACACACCAAAAATGTTATACGAGGGTTGCTACTTAAGTTTTGAGATATGGCAACACCAGTGTAGATACGTCAAATCTGACATCAGCATCATAAAATTTGACGTTTGTAATGGTATACATGCTCTGGAAGTTTTGTCACACGAGTGCTATTTGTGTTGTTTACAGTGGTTTGAAAAATTAATCTCGGCCAAAAATGGAATTAAATCGTGAACATTTTCGTGCGATAATTTTTTATGATTTTCGATGTGGACTAACTCAACAACAGTGTGCCGATCAACTCACTTCGACTTTTAATAATGAAACACCATTCCAAACTACTGTATTTCGCTGGTTTTCCGAATTCAATCGTGGTCGTAGTTTGCTCCAGAACGAATTTCGTGAAGGTCGTCCAAAATCGATTGTTGTGCCAGAAAACATCGATGCTGTGCGTGAACTGATATTGCGAGATCGTCATATGACTTTTTGTGAGATTGAGGCATGTTTGGGCATTAGTTCCACTCGCATACATTCAATATTGCATGAACATTTGGCCGTCAAAAAGATTTATTCGCGTTGTATACCGCATAATTTGACAATCGCTCAAAAAAAGGCGCGTGTCGATTGGTCCAAAGAAATGTAGAACAACATTCGATCCCGGTACTTTAAAAGACGTCTATAAGATTGTGACAGGCGAAGAATCATGGATCTATGCACATAAGACAGAAACTAAACAGCAGTTGACTGTATAGGTCTTTCAAGACGAGCCAAATCCAACAAAAGTTGTTTGCGCACGAAGCTCTTTGAAGCAAATGGTGGTTTGTTTCTTCGGTATAAATGGTCAAGTCGCAACAGTGCCTTTAGTGGAACGCCGTACGGTCAATTCTGAATGGTACACCACCATTTGTTTGCCGAAGTGTCGGAGAAATGAGGAAAACCAGCCGCCAAAGACGGATCATTCTCCACCACGACAATGCGAGCTCTCTTACATCGGCTCAAACAAGTGACTTTTTGAGCACTCAAAACATCGAATTGATGGGTCATCCGCCGTACAGCCCTGATTTGGTACCCAATGACTTCTTTTTATTCCTGAACATCAAAAATAAATTGCGAGGTCAACGTTTTTCGACGCCTGAAGAAGCGGTTGATGCGTTTAAAACACATATTTTGAAGTTAGGCCTTGGAGGCCTACAAAAATAATCTGAAACAATTCTTCCCCCAGAACGATATCAAGTTCTGGGAGGATCGAAATTATAAGTTGCCCGAAAGACAGTGGAACAAATCGGCGAATACAGTAAAGAATAAAGTTACATCTGAATATGAAAAAAAAATAAACGTTTGAATTTGACCTTAAATATGAAATTATTTTCCTTATCACCCTATACTTGATTGCACCTAGTACAAAAAGCTTGTGACAAGTTTTTCCAACTAACTGGACAAACCTTTCAGAAAATTGATATAAGTATAAGAAAATTAATATAATTTTTATTGTAAATTATAGAAATATCGATTTTATTCCAACCAGATAACGGCTAAGTAGATACTTGCTAAATACTGAGTGAGAGGTAACTATATAATTTTCAAAAAGAAAAAAAAACAAACATACTTAAATCATTTAAAATGGGAAGGTCCGATGTCATGAGGGTGGCCCGTTGACGTCGAACAGGTTTAATTGATGTACTCTTAATTTAAGCTTATATGCATCAAACAAGTACGTAACAAAAAGTATCTCAAAATGTTTGCTGATGTCATCAAAGCTTTGGAAGGGAGATGGGAAAGGAGAAGAAAATAGGAGCGATTTAGAAACACAACTCGTCATTGGAAGGATACTCGCAGTATTTATTAGTAAAAACAATTAAATAATATCGACTTTTGAGAGGAAAACAGATGACTCGGATTAAGATATAAAAAAAGGGTCAAATAATTGAAGACATTTAATATGTTTGAGATACTGTTTGATGCACATCATCAAGGACTCAAGTCTAAAGTTACTTGATTATTCGTTCTAGAACCGATCCGCATGGTACCTCCATGTGCTAGGTGATAATACGGATGTGTTCCAACTAAGGGAATGTAGGTTCGATTTCTTTTAGATTTTTACTAGCCAGGTTTTATAAAAACAGTTTTAGTTTGGTTCTCACTCAAGGCTTGATTGACATATTTCCAATTGATTGGATTAGATTGCCCTATGACAATAAACTCGCTAAGTTGTACTGTATGCAACAAAAGTTTAATTCATGGACAAAAAGGGACGTTGTAAAAAATGAAAAAAAGTAAGATATGCGAATCTTACATATGGCCGTCTCCAAATTATCTTCACTTTTTATTGAACAAGTCATATAAGGCTCTTTTGCGAAGTTTTCAATTGTTCACCCTGTTTGGTTTGATGACCCTGTTCTTGTGAATATTAATTTGCGACCTCAAAATTAAAGCAAATTTCATACAATTTTAATAAAAAATGATGAAAAAAAATGTATAATAAATATTCATTAATAAACTTATGTAGTCAGTAAGCAAGCTTTGGGGTATTAGGGGAACATTATGGCCAGGAGGTTAATGACGGCCAGCAGGTCAGCAATTAGCGCTGAACCCACGTGACAGTCGGGTGATAATTAGATCAACCTCCTACCCTTTCTTTTTGCTTGGTATCTATAATATATAGGTAAATACCGACCCCTAAAGGCAGCTTAATTTTCAATTAAGTCTTGTTATTACAATTTTCGTAAATTTCTATTTCCATGGTGAACTGCAAAATGAAAAATTAACAATATTAGGATTCAATGAGATTTTTTTAAAATTTAATCTTTTTCATTTTAAAGGCATTATTTTATATTTTTCACTTTAAAGACAATGAAGAAAAAAACAATAAAACACTTTTATTTAGACTAGGATATTGCATCAAGTGATTGCCATTTGGCAAAACTGGTTATGCAAATTAAATACGCAAAGCTCTCTTCTGCCCATCCTAAGGTAGGTAATTAAAATAAAAAAATAATAATAAAAAAATATAATAAAAAGTTAAAGAACCATATATAAAGTTAAAAAAATCATAAATGTAAAATTTCGTAGCAAAAAAAAATAGTTAAAAAATCATAAGTATAAAAATCACAAGTATATAATTCATAATTATAAAAATTATAAGTACAAAAATCATAAGTATTTATAAAAATCTTTGCAGTGGTGTAGTAGTTTTAATTTATATCACGTATCAAATGTAAATAAAAGTACAAATGATTCTATTTTTGAAAATATATTTGTGATGAAGTCTTCAATTAAAAAGTTTCTTGATAAGTTTACAAAATGAGAATGTTACTCTGTTAACACTTCCATAAATATATTTCTATTCTTACTTCTGATAATGCGTGTAAACCATTAACATAATCAATCAATGACAAAATTGATAAGACGCTTGTCTCACCCCTGGGGGTATCGGGTTCAGTTACTGATAGTACAAAAAAAAGACTATTAGTAACTGGTTTAAGAGTTCCCCTGGTAACAATACTCGCACGCGTTATACGAAAATGTTGTTACCTACATACACGCGGTAATATATCAAACAAACACTTATAATGGTGAACAGTCGATAATTTACCTACTCCAGTGGTTCTTAACTAGAAGACTCGATTTTTTGGAATGAAAACAATATTGTTCGATATGTTGAGGCGTATTATACTATTCAATAAATACTATGCGTATCCAGAAAGTAAGTGTACTGAGGCTCTCACGACCGGATGGATTTTATTTTCGACATGTTGGTTACACTTCCGTGTAGCCTGACCCTTCCCCTCCGCAACGAGACCGGTTCGAGGTCAGTACGTTGAGAAGTGTCGACGCGACAACACGTTTCGTGAAAAATGTCAATCCAATCTCCCGCCAAGTGCGAAATACGCCGCATCATCCGTTATCTCGTTTGGAAGGGAAAACCTCCGGTTGAGGTTTATAATAAGGTGAAAACTGCATATGGTGATAAAGCTATGAATCGTACGAGTATGTACAAGTGGTGTCGCGAGTTTAAAAACGGTCATGTCACACCTCTTCACCCTCCGCCAAAAAGTTCAAAACCACAATTTCAGCCAAGAAAATCATAGCATCCGTGTTTTGGGACTGTCAAGGCATAATTTTAATTGAATATATGCCTCAAGAGGAGACCACCAACTCTGCAAGATACTGTGAGACCCTAAAAAAATTGCGGAGGGCGATTCAGAACAAGAGGAGAGGCATGCTGACAAAGGGAGTCTGCCTGCTGCACGACAATGCCAGACCACACACGGCCAACGCCACGAAGGAACTGCTCGCCTCGTTTAAATGGGATGTCCTGAACCATCCCGCGCATTCCCCTGACCTAGCACCTTCAGATTACTATCTCTTTACCTCCCTGAAGCTGCACATGGGTGGAAAAAGGTTTTCAACCGACGAGGAGGTAAAGGAAGAGGTGGAGAAGTGGACGGAGGGGTTGGCGGGAAACTACTTCGAGGAAGGCATCAAAAAGTTGATACCCCGCTTCACCACCTGCATTGAGAGGAATGGCGACTTTGTCGAAAAATAGCTTATATATGTACTACGGTAACCACGTAATGTTTTTGTTTAAATAAAAAAAATTGTAACCTACAAAAATTCAGTACACTTACTTTCTGGATATGCCTCGTATATAAAAATCCAAGCCATTTATCTTTTGAATAAACGAGAAATAACAAACCTCCATACCTTTATGTCAGTGAATACCTTATTTATATATTTTATGCCTTATTTATATATTTTCTTCTTATCATATATATCATGGTTTCTTAATCTGTGGGACGTGACCCCCAGGGGGGCTGCGAATATAAAATCACTTACATGTACAAAAATATAATGAATTTTCAGTGAAAAAGTAACACATTTATTTTTAGATTTTAAGGAGGGGTCGCGATAGTTTTGATATTTTTATTTTACGAAATTGGGGGGAAGGGGGGGGGAGAGTTCTGTGCGAGTTACAAGGTTTAATTAAGGGTTGAGAAATTATAATTTATATTCTTCATTTTTTCCAACTCTTTTTCAGTCGAAATTTTAGAATATCGAAGCTAAATGTTCAATTACGAATTGACATTTCATGAAATGAAGAGATTTAATGTATTCAGGAGCCTTGTACATGGAAATTCACTAAGTAACTGTGTCTCGTGGATATCACAGTAATATATACTCGTAGCTCTGCTCCGGTCTGTGGGCGAACTGCGACATCGCTATTGTGAATATCAGGTTGTTATCTTTAGTGTGGAGAGAGACTATTAAGAGCACCATCTATAAATATGCTATTAATAGTGGTAGATCACTTGTTGGTAAGATGCTTAACTTACCCAGAGATTATGAATTTCACGAATATACCCAAAAAAATAAAGGGTTTTAGTTTGGCAAAAAGTTCGTTTCGTAACAATATCGAGAGCGTTTTCTTTGCCTTTTCACGTGCAGTATTAGTGCATACATGTGCGATGGCAAACTATGAGTTCCGTACCAATTCCAGTGATTCTTAACCCAAAGGTTCAATTACTGGGGCCAAAGACAATATTGTGTTCTGGCCACACTCTTCAATATGCCTGAATCAAGATATCTGATATGTTGAAGGGTACTACGAAGTAGTAGAACGTTTTTAGTTCTTCGTTGTAGTTTCAGATTTGACTCTTATTAGTGATCAAAATATAGAGTAACTGTCTGGTTTTTCAAATACAGGCTTTTTAAAATCATTTTGGTTGGTTGAAAACATCAATTAATTGATGATCTTTATTTTTGGTAGACGTTTATTTTCTCGAGTAATATTTCAATTAGATCGATCTTACTCTTCAAAGTATGCAGCTTTAAGAAGCACTTGAAGGCAACCCTTTTTGGGACTTCTTATTAACATTTATGAACATACGAGTATATTGTACATGAACACTACAGATTTACAAAAGTTTGTTTGTAGTTTGTCTTCCCTTGGTATGTTTTATGTGGTTTTCTTATCGAATAAATATTCAAAATATATGCAGATGCGGAGTAGTTCCTTATCTTATGGCCGCAGCCAGCGCCTTCTTATCCTTACACTCAACTTGTTTTCTTCTTTTAAATATTTCTAATTGGTCAATAGTAGTGGGTTCTAATCTCAATATCAAGCCCCCTTGAGGAGAGTCAGCTCTTTAAACGGCGCTATATAAATTGTGCTTTCATTAAAATCATTTTACATTGATTCTTCTTACGGAAAATTTAATGCTTATAATAACAGAAAGATTAAAATACTCAGTTCTAGTAATCGATGGAGAACACAATGGTTGAATTATAATATACTTTTGTTGTATACACTATAACCTAGTGGGCTTATTGTAATGTGGTAATCTCTTAAAATCATCCTGAAAGATGGTTAAGAGGCCAAAAGGGGAAACAATATAGAAAATCTTGAAATAAAAATGGATATCAACGGGAATAAAATAAACACCCCAGTGTCAAAAGACATGTGCCTTACCACCTAGGCCACGAAGATTGTCAATGATGAAGTCGTTTCACCTTTGTGGATTGTTATTGTTGAAAGTTGACAGAATAGTGAAAACCATATATTAAAAATCGTTAAGTTAAGAAGTAGATTAACAATTTCTGTGAAGCTGCTACGAATAATTATGTTTTGAAATTTTTTTATTACCCGCTGCCACTGATTAATGTAAAAACAATTTGTTCTTAATAATACGTTTGTCTATTAAATACTTATTTTAATTAACGAACCATTTTGTTTCAATTAACTATTAACCATTAAGTATATAATTCCAGGTCCGATACTTACATACATGTTATGTGTGCGGTGCACGCAGGTGGCAAATTCCAGGGGCAGCCCATTTTATACCCTCATTATTTATTAACATAATTTAATAAAAAAATATATTCATATTGTAATTAAGTTGAACATTATTGAGATGCCTGTTAATTAAAGTTTTTTTTTGTGTAGCTGATTTCATTTTAGTTAACTTATTTATCATTGTTTTTTATGCATCTAAACAGGAGTTAAAATAAATATTTATGTTGATCATCAGTTTCATATTTAACACCTCGATAAAGCAACGATCGTATTAATATATCTTTGTCCTGCATAGATTTGTCTTTGAAGAAATCTAATAATTGACGGCTTATCGTAAATTAAAAAGTAAATAAATGCCGGATATATTGCTAAATGTTAACGAAAGTGTTATAAATTCTTTAAGTATAATTTCTATAACTTCATGTCAAACGTGAAAATAATCAAATTATATTTACTTATTTAAAGTCATATTTACTGTCATTTTTGTTACATATTTTATATATATGAAAAGTCTCGATGGACAAAAGGCAAAAAAAAAACAAGATAAACGTGTAATCAAACTTCTTCTCCCTGGTTCCATCCCAACTCACTGTCTGCGAAGACTGTTGGAGTCAGCTCTCCTCGTCCTCAGGTTGTATACTCTTCTGTCACAGACTACGTCCCCCAGGCCGTGCCTCTGCCTCAGGTTATCTTTTTGCACAACCCACGAATTCTTTGGTCTTCCTCTGGTTGTTATTCGAGGAAGATCCATTGATATTGCCTGATTCACAATGTGATAGGATGCTCTGTGTCCAACGTGCCCACACCATCTCAATGGCCTCTCATCCATCTTACTGTTGATGTCTGTAACACCTAGGCTTCCAATAATGCGTGAATTTTTTATTTTGTCTCTTAAGGACACACCAGCTGACCATCTTAGCATGAGCATTTCAGCAGTTTCTAGTTGCCTGGAGTAAGAGTTATACATCGTCCAGCATTCGGAGCCATAGATGAGGTATAAAAAGCCATAAAAGTGTGATCAAACGGAAGATGTAATTATTTGGACGCACTAAAAATTGAATCACACATAAATAAAAACTTTCTGTTGTATGGTAAGGACAACATTTGTCTTATGCTTCCGATGCTTGATTACGATAATTATGTTATTTGGATGCCAACGATATTTTGGATAAGTTGGAGAGATTTCTAAATGCTTCCATCCAATTCATATTTATCCCAAGGATGTATGACCACGTGTCAGAGTTTTGGAATAGCTTCAATGGCTTAAAATAAGGAGGCGAACGAACCTTCATATTCTCTCAACATTGTTTTGTGTGCTCAACAATCCTGATTATCCCTCGTATATTTGTGAAAAATCCTAGTTTCTTTCAGAACATAGATGATCTCTTCATCACGTGATGAGAGACCCCTTTGCATATCAACACATAACATTCTATTTTACACATTTTCATTTGCGGTTGATTCGGAGCGACTGTAGAACGAAGTTCCAAAATTTATTAGATTTGGACCATCCTTATTTATGTTTAAAATAATTGAAAAAAAAAAATTACATTACTTAGAGAATTCCGTGTGACGTCGCGCTCGTAAAAAAGAAAAAGAAATTTTCAATCTTCTATTGTATATTGCGCTAGATGGGGACTTATTATGTTATGTTGTCCCCTATAACAGTGTGGGTGGTGGTTGAATCGAATTGAACTGAACTACTCACAATATCCTTTCATCCTAATTGTGTTTCCTTTCTTTATCCTAGAACGAATTCATTTTGTCTAGTTCTACCATTATTGGTTATGATTGTTTTCGTAAAATGTATCATGGATTAAAATATTTGAACAGAAGAGTTGAATCTAATTGCTGTAAAGCAGGGCTTCTTAAACTTTTTTCATTCACGACCCCATTTATGATTGCGAGTTTCCTGGCGACCCCATATAAATATAAAAGAAAGATAAATAAATATTTTTTGATGATTTATTTATTAGGTAACAATATACATATACATATGAAAATATATAGTTTTAGAATTCGTTTAGAAACATACAAAAATCTAAAATTAAAAATTGCACAAAAAGTTGTAAAATTGTATTTATTATAGTTACAAAAATTATATGCCCTATTTTTCATCAAAATTGCAATAACATAAATAAAAGGGAATTCTGACCGTCTTAGTTCGCTCGAATATATTCGAACGCAGTCGTTGAGTGGTAAGTATTAAATTAAAATTAAAGGAAAAAAATTTAATGAGATGGATGTGCCTGTTTTTTATTGCATACACAAATAAAATCTTGGTGGAATGTTTGACACTGCTGGACGTAAGACCTCTTCAACATTTTTTAGCGATGAACGATATTGGGATTTAATATGTGTTAAAGCTGAGAAAGTAACTTCACATAAATATGTGGTGTTGAATGGCAGAAGAACATTTAACGCCATATCAGCGATTGTGGGAAATTCAGTTCTAGTTCCGATCCAGAATTCAGTCAAGGGCTTTTTTGGAAATTGTAGTTTTAAGTTTGAGTCACTCGAAAGCTCAGCAAATTCCTCTTGAGCTTTAAGTGGCAGGTGATCAATCTCACTTAAGCCAATCCAAAACGGCTTTTGAATCTAAGCTACCTTTTTGAAATCAATATTTAATATAAAATATGTACGGAACTGTGTTTCTAGCGCTTTAAAGTGATCTACAATAATTTTTGCAATAAAAGTTTTGCAATGATTTTTCTCGATTATAAAATTGTCGACACTGGAAAACATTTCGAACGAATTTTTTTCTACCCTACTTTTCCAAATGTTGATCTTTTTCCTTGAAGAGATAAGTTAAGATCGTTTAATTTCGCAAAGATATCTGACAAATAACACAGCTTGGATAGCCATAAGTCATTTTGAAAAAAAGCAGCAAGTTCACATTTTCGTGTGAGTGTGACTCTGCACAAATACACATCTAGATGTTATAAAATCGTGTATTAAAATATTTGACATTAAAATCTCTCGCGACCCCAGAATTTTGCTACGCGACCCCATTTTGGGTCGCGACCCATAGTTTAAGAAGGCCTGCTGTAAAGCAATAAACCCGTAAGATGTACCATGTTTAACTATGTACATAAAATAATGAAAATAAATAAATTAACAAAAAGTAAACTTTTTCAGGGCGTGTAATAATTTTATAGACAACATTTAGGATTCTTGAGAGACCCTGTATATTGGTAAAATATATGTTATAATGACATATCATGCAGAAACTCGACACGTTAAGTGTAGAGCAGAGCGGTTAGCCAAATAGCAATTGTTGAAATTGATATGAGCGGTTCTCGTGAATGTAATGCCTTATTACGATAAATTATCACTAAAGGGTTTCCAGTTTCTAAACATCGTGAGGTTTACACTATTCAATTTGTATGTTAATAATAATGGTTTGCAATGTGCAAAACAACTATATTACATTTAGCCGCGCTAAAAGAAGGGATGATGGGCAACTTAAATAATCTCAAAGCGTCCAAATAGAATCAAGAATGAGATGATGGACACCAATGACGTGGATGTCAACGAACAAAAACAAACACTAGATACCTAATATCAACTAATCGAAAGGTCATAACCGTGACGCATAACACTAACTTCAGCGTCTTTCCAATCATGGATTAGCGCTATGCTCAAACATATATTGTTTATTGGCCTTTCCAGTTCACCGCTCCTCTTTCTTTATGTCGTCCTTTACTGTCCATGCAGTGAGACTCTGGAATCAGTTACAAACCAATATAAGACTCGCTCCGTCCTTGGCATGCTTTAAGAAGCGACTGAAAAAACTCTTAATTTTTAGTCAGTAAAATAACGTGTTTCATTCCTGATTTTTCTTTTCCTTTCCTTTCCACCATCCCTTCCTTTCCTTTTGATTGATGATATCTCACTTTATATGAAAAATAATGTTCGGGTGATTGTCCGTCTTTGTGAGGTTCGTGGGCATGTGCTCACGTATATGTTCATGAATTTCGTGGGGATGGATAGTCATTTGAATGATTTATGCGACCACGTAACTTTCTTCATTTACTTTTGTCTGGTTGGTTGGAAGAAATTGCCACCTGGCAATAAACCCGCCAGATTGTATTTGCAATAAAAGTGTTAAATAAATAAATAAATAAGCCCGAAAAATTTCCAGTTTGAACAAGTCATAGCGTGTATGGATAGATGCTACGCCTACCGAATGATCAGGTGATGTTACAGTTAAAATTTGATATTTCTACCCTCTGTATTATGTTAATTAGAACCGACAGAAAACGTGTTGTTTCGTTATATTTTTAAACATTAAAAATTGAATATCGCGCATAATTAAGTTTCTTTCAAAAGAAGAGAAAAAACTAGCAAAAAATAAACGACGTTTGGATGCTGATGTCATTCGTTCACTTACACTATAATTTGTTTAGACTGAAAACTTTTTGACTTTAGTGGTAATCCCAATTGAGATACACGACTCGACCGTAGACTCGCACTCTGCTCCAGCAGAGATTGCTTTTAAGTTTTTCCAGTTCTACGATGTTTATTTTTCGCATTGTTTTTTATTGTTCATGCTGTTACACTCTGGAACCAGCTACCAGATAATTCATAAAAGAGGCGCACAATCGTTGAATTAATAATATTACATTTCTTTTCAGTGAGATATTGTGATTTTACTGGTTTTCCATAATTTTTTTTTTCAAGTTATTAAGGAAGAATCATCATATTGTCACAGATGATGGAAAAGTTACGAGAGATATTTAACGGCGTGTAGCGATAAGAAACAAAGTCAATAGGGTTCTAAAATATATACACTTGAACCAGCCAGTATGGAAATCTGCTGAGATGACAGACCACAACAGTATTTTAGTACCAAATTTGATGTACGCGAGTGAAATGTGGTCGTCGAAAGAGACGAATAAATTTGTTGAATATGCGTGTACTTAGAAGAATAAATGATGTGACAATGTATGACACAATACGGAAAGAAAGGGCACAGAATTCTGATGAATCTAGATATAAGATGTTGAATAAGATGAAAAATAGTAATCTGAGATGGTTTGAACACGTGGAATGAATTAATGAAGAAATACTAAAAAAAACAAATATACAGTGCTAATGTCAGTGGAAAACGTGGTGAGGAAAACCAAGGAAAATTTGGTTGAATCAAGTAAATTATATTTTGAAACAGTAAGAGAAAACGTAGGAGTTATGTGAATAGAAGTGTGAATGTAAAAGAGGCAAAATAAGTAGAAAAGTCTAGCACTATGTCCTCTCTGCTTATTCAAACAGGGAAACGGTGTGCTAGTATGGACGTTCTTCCCAGATTCCCTTTCCTTCTGTATTGCATACTACACAATTAAGTATTTAATAAATAAAAAGATTTGGGATTAAAGCCAGAGGATCTGTATTAAAACATCGGTCAAGGAAAATAAAACGTATTTTAAAGGTGAATCTTGTAAACATTTGGTAATTTTGACCGATCTTTTGGAGTGGCTAACCACGTCAAAAGATCGGTCAAAATAGCGCACTGGATCAAACCGCTAACCACTCCAAAAGAGCAATCTAAATAACGCACTGGGTCGATTTACAAATTCAGTCATCAATCTCAAATGATTTTGTTGTATCGACAATGGCCTTCAATAAACCCGAAATATAATAAAGAAGCCCGTAATGTATACATACTAGAACTGTGGGTTCAAATTACATTTGAACCCACAACCTCCGGATCGTAAGGCACACTTCTTACAACTGACCACTGATGTCATTAGTTTTTGGTCAAGTACAATGTTCGAAAAAATCAGTATTTCTTTCATTAGAACATAATATATTCTTTACGTTATTGTAATCGTCGTCATTGCTCGGACTCGTAGTCGAGGGTCCCCTCGCTATTCCAATGTCAATTCAGTTAGAAAGCGAAGCTGTACCGTGGAGTTAGTTTATTAAGTCAGAGAGCCGTTGTACACTAGCAAACTCACCGGCCACACCGCTGTACTGAATCCGATAGCACACCTAAAGTGAGACGATCGGAGCACACCGGTATGCTATTTTTTTTCCTATTTTCAAAGAATAGATATGACTGAAGTCATAAGTATCTTTACACTCCCGAATACTAGGCGGAAAAAATAATTGTGTCATTCGAGGGGAGTAGCAAAGCGCGAGGTTCGAACCGATGACCTTCCGCACGTAAATCCAGTGCGTTACTGCGCGGCCATACACGTCAATAATTGTGTCTACGTTATTGTACTATTGTGTTGTGTATAGTACAACTTCGCGGGTTTATTGCCATATTGTAATAGATTCCAATAAAAAAACCTGAAAGGGTTGAAAATGCTTTAAATGAAAACTAGTTTTTTTAAAGCTGGGTGATAATTGCCAATGATAATTGAAACAGCAATCTCCTTCCTGGAACATAGGTGTCTTACCAGCTAGACCACGGGTTCAATGATATTAAAAAAACTAAGTTTCAAACCCAAATCATGTTACAAAAAATAAAAGCAATGTTTCAAACCAGAACCGCATATCTCGAGGTCTAGTTATTTTTCTCGCATTGTTGGCGTGTAGTGAGAGAGCCGTAAATAAAAATAATAAAATTTCATATACACAGGTCACGTAGAGACAACGTGCCCCCGATAGACAAAACAACCGGCTGAATGGTCCACTAATTCCTTTATCAGCGAAGAGCTAACGGCTGCAGAATTAAAGCTGTTTAATCATTTACTTTTTTTAGCGCGAGTGTTTAACGAGGACGGCTGATTGCTTCCGTAGATGGCGCTAGCATACGTTATTTTCAACCCTCCATTGTTGCGCCACTGGACAATGTATATTTCTAATATAGTCGGGAAATGGTAGACCATTAGTTTTTTTTCTGTACGGATTTATATTTTTAAGGCCAGGTTTTTTTAAAATGTAATTAATAAATATAGATTTATTGATTTATTGACTGTACTTTAAATAAATATAGATTTATTGACTGTACTTTAAATGAAATAAATAGAAGATCAAAACTAGCTTGGAGTTCCTTTGGACGACTAAACTACATCTTCAAGAGCAATCTCCCAATCTGCCTCAAACGGAAGGTATTTAACCAATGCATCTTGCCAGTACTAACATATGGATGCGAGACTTGGACTTTATCGGTACGAATGTTACAAAAGCTCCAAACAACACAACGCAGCATGGAGAGGTGCATGCTAGGTTATATCAGAAGAGACCGAAAACGTAATGAGTGGATACGAGCCCAAACAAAGGTTGAAGATGTTATAGAGGTTGCAAAAAGACTCAAGTGGAAGTGGGCTGGACATATCGCCCGAGCAACAGACCATCGTTGGACGTATGAAGTAATCCAGTGGTACCCAATAGGTATAAAAAGGCCTGTAAGAAGACCTAAGGCGCGCTGGGTGGACGAAATACGTAAGCATGCAGGTATTATGTGGCAGCAATGTGCAAAGGACAGGATTTTGTGGAGACAACTTGGAGAGGCCTACATCCTGCAGTGGATTGATACAGGCTGATGGTGATGGTGATGTGAGATTTATTGATAGCAACATAGTATGTATAACATATGTTATAAGATATACCTTGAAATTACACATATATTTTAAGGTAATAGAAAATAAAATACATTTAAGAGAGATACTATAAAAAGAGTTGAGTTCATTTCATACCATACCACAGTCGAGATACATCCCTACAAATACAGGGCGAGCTTGGTCGCGAGGACATCATATGTTTTCCCGCCCTCCCCCTTGAATGTGTACGAGTATAAATATGCACTACAATAATTAAAAATATAAATGCACACACATTCACCGCAGTGTAAAGAGAGAATATAAAATAACAGTGTTATTTAAAAAAACAGAGTTATAAACTAGAAGACAACCTTTGCTGTAAAAGTGCTCGAACATATGTGATGTGCCTTAAAGAGGTCCATAATTACACCACAAGAAGTCGCAATGACTTTCGGTTTTCAAAACATAACATAAACAAAACATAACATAAACAAAACATAACATAAACAAAACATAACATAAACAAAACATAACATAAACAAAACATAACATAAACAAAACATATCATAAACAAAACATAACATAAACAAAACATAACATAAACATAAAATAATTTATACTACAAATAAATATTAATAAGACATCAAAAAGTTATAATAATTGAATAACGATAAAAAAAATTCAACGAATTCGTGGAAATACTAGACAAGAAAATCATCTTCAAAACCATTTTATAAAGGATTACGGGGAGATTAAATGGGTCTATCGATTGTACATACTAATTTTCCTTCCCGTGTAGCTCAACTATTGATGAATTGAAGAAGTAGTAAGTAGGTTGCTTGATGACAACAATAGAATAAATGATGTTGTCGCGTGGGCTGGGGGAGAGAGTTCGTTAACCGATTAATTGAACAAGATCAAGACAATCCTTAGAATGGATAATTTTATACAGCACCGATAAGTTCGTTAATTTACTTCAGATAAAAGCCCAATCTGTCACTAAATCATTAGTATATATTATACTAATCATTCAATAAATATGGTAGAACGCAGTCATGATGATGTGTTGAATCTGATTTAGACTACACGCGTACTCGTACACATACAAGTACATTACTTGGGGAAGGAAAATGATATTCATTACACCAACAATTTACAACACAATGCTGAGAGGAAATTAGGATTTTAGTAATGTTGCTTCTTCAAATGTGTAAAAATATGAGACATGGTGACTCGTTGACAGAGGTAATGTGAGTTAGGAGCTTTTGAAGATGTCCGAATAGGCATGAGAGAGCATGACTGATGCGAATGTATTGGGTGTTAATAAAAGTTGTGTCAGTTTTTTTTCAAATGAAGAGAACAAGAGGACAAACCAAAAAAAATTACAACAAATTAGTCAATAATGTATTCTCCTTCATTATTTACAACTTCTTGTCAACGTTCTACAAATTTTTCAATGTCTGTGCGATAAAAACCATCCGGTCTTGACTCGAGGAATTCGTCCAACCATGTCCGCAGTTCGACGTCATTATTGAAGGAAACGCCGCGCAAATTGTTCGAAAGCGACCGGAAAAGGTGGAAATTGACGGCGCGAGGTCTGGAGAATATGGAGGGTGCAACAGGATTTCTCAACCAAGCATTTGAATGGCATTTTTCGTAGTGTTGGCGATATGAGCTCGGGCGTTATCGTGTTGCAGAATAACGCCATATAGCCGATCTGGCCTTTTTTGTTGAATTGCAGTGTTTAGCCGTTGCATTTGCAGAATGTATATATAGCTCCGCGGTGACTGTCTGATCGTTCGTTCGTTCGAGCGTTCAAGTATCTCGTAGTGGATGACGCCTTACCAATCCCACCAGATGCAAATCATCGTCTTGCGCGGATACAAACCTTGTTTCGCTCTGGGCGTTGCTTGTTGACCATAACTCACTCGATGAGCTGTCCTTTCATTCATAGCATCTTCATCATACACTTCGCAAATATCGCGAGCAACTTTATTCCCTCGATTGAACGCGAACAGAAGAAGATGTCGAAAATGCTCACTTTCGTCTACTTGACATTCCATTTTTAAGGCTTGTAATCAAATAAAATAATATATGTAACGTAAAACCAAACACATTATCTTGTAGAACAGAAAATTTTCTTTCGAATGACGTACTCGTATAACCTTTACCATTTTGTTTTACTTTTGGTGCTCATTTTTAAATTTGGAAAAAAAAAATAGGATGACGAAAATGATGATAAATTTCTACTCTTCTCTGAAAGAACAACACTTAAACACAGATTCTAAAGATACAATGGAGACTTCCTATTAAGGGGCTTGTTAAACAATGTTAAAAATGATTAATTTAATTAAATATATTAAAAAAAATAAAGTTATATTCGACAAAAGTTCACACCACTTCACATTTCCTATTTATTGTGTCCTCAGTAAGATACAGGCAAAAGCCTAGTTAACTGGAGTCACGACAAATGAAAGGCAACAAACCTAGATCAATTAAAATTGTGTGTCCACATTAAATAACCTGTAGTTTTTTCACAAATTAAGTATTTATAAGATTTCTTGTCGTATATAAATAAATAATTAATAAAAAGTAAATACATAAACTATGTTAACAACTGTACACCCTAAGTCTAAAAATACCTTATTATCTGTGGCTGTGAAGGTTTGCCTATTATTGATTCGAATATCGTTTCGTCTTTTAATATTTTTCCAAAACAACGCAACTGGCGTTTTAGTGATATTAACAACGTGTTACATATCGTTGTGCCATCCCCCTCTCTAAATGTGATGAAAAACGTGGTTTGTGACAACATGTAAAGATAGTCTGGTGAGGGAATATAGTTTTATTGAACGTTAAGAAGACACAAATATTGGTATAAAGTTACTTTGAACTATTTACTCAGTGACCCTTAATGACGTGAAAATAATAAAAGAACAATTTATATAACGCCGTTTAGAGAGAAAATTCTACTCAACAGAGCTCCACCACGCGAGAAGATCCCACTTTTATTGGTATATTAAAAATATTACAAAAATAACATAATATATAAGTCGAGTATGAGGATAGGAAGTTTGCAATTTCGACCATAGATTAGGCTCTTCCCCGCATCTACATATATTCAGAAAAACATTTTTTCCTTCTTTATTTTTAAAGAATATATATGACCGAAGTCATAGGTATCCGTGACTTCGGTCATATATATTCTTCCTCGAAAACTAGGTGGAAAAGAGCCTGTGCTATTCCAGTCCGTTACCGCGCGGCCATGCACCTCTATTCACAAAAACACTTTTACAATGAAGTGTTAATTAAATGAATAAGGTAGTGGCTGCGGCCGTTAGATTAGTTAGTTAGTCTATTATATATTTAGAAAGGTATATATGGTAGAAAACTTCAGAAATCTTACCAAGGGGAGACGAACTACATAGAAACCGTCGTGATATGTGATAGTAATACATTAGTGTAGTGTAGTGAACAACCTTAATATTATTTGATTTCATTATACTTTAGAATACCACACATGCCTTCGGATGAGGAACTTACTGGCAACCGTTTTCAGGAAGATCACAGAAAAGATGGAAGTCTTTGGCCCGAATTCATAGTCCGATCTGAATACTAATTTCTATCTTTAAAAATCGTGATTTTTATTCAGACTCGGGTCTCTTAGGCCGCAAACTTAAAAGTGAGGTAACGAAACCACGTGACTCCCTTATTGGAGGAAACTACGACGATTAAATACTTCTTTCTTCCGTAAAACAAAACGTTAAGATTAAGCATGTAGTGTTAAGGTACCTTTATGAATTTTGGCCCACGTCTAAAGTCTAAATAACCTAATTGACAGCAAAAAGAGGGGAAGTTGGATTTGTAAAATAAGTTAAATATATGCTAAGCGAGTTTTATATATTTTTTTGGAAATATTCGACCAATTTAAGTTAACTCATAGATTCTAACGAATGAAATATTTCTTGAAAGTTAAAATCAAATATTTTCAATTTCCATATATTTTGCTATCAAAGCTACTGTTATATTTCTTACCCAAAAATGATACCAACTCTACTTTTTTAGAACATGTTTTTTAAGATCTTTATGGTTGGTTTGGTCTTATCGCCACAACGCAACAAGGCCGTCAGATTGTATTGTATTCAACGGAGTTGAAATACAATAAAACAAAAAAATAGAAAAGTGTATAATTCTTTACATTCTTATTTTTCACATATTTTTCAATAAAAAACATTTATTTAGAACTGTCCTGTCTTGAATATAAATCCATTTATATCGAGTCCTCGGATCCAGTTTTGCTTGGATACGTTTAATAACGATTCTTGTCTGAGGTCACCCAACATTCTTCTTTAGAGTTTAAGGAGCATGCTTTGCATTTCACTCCCTATGAAATTGGTAGTATAACGCATGATTGTTTTGTCCATAGGTTCTGGTAGAATAAATAAGTTTCTAGTTAATACATAAGTGTTTGTGGAACACAGAATATTCCAGTATATACATAATTATTGGTAGAACATATGAATTTTCTGTCCATGTGTTAGTATTCTAGTTAGATTTTTTTACTAATGTAGGGCATAACATGTATAATCGAACAAAGCAGTATTACAATCTGCTTAGATGATAGAAAATAGCATCTTAGTACTAACTTTGATTCTTGGGAGTGACATTTGAACGTGGAAAAGACTGAAAAGAGCTGAATAAATACTGTAGAACTGCGTGCAATTAGAAAAAAATAATGGGGTGACAATGTAAAGGGTCTTTCAAATTGAGCGGTTTGTTTAATTCTATTTTTTTTCATTCTTGAATAAAACACACAATTTGCTTTGATTTGAATTTTTTTTATTGCTCATTGAAGCATAATGTATGATATTGAAATGCAAAAAACAATATCCGCCAAATGTCCACCTCTTGCAGCTCGACAGATGTCCACGCTTTTGTTAAAAATTTCGATGACATTTTGGCATAATTGCGGTTCTACCTCACCAATAACGCGAATATATTTCGTCCTTCAGCTCAGGAATTGATTGGGGGTCATTCTTATAGATCTGGGTTTTCACGTAACCCCAGAGAAAATAGTCCAAAGGTGTCAGATCATATGATCTTGGTGGCCAATGAACATCACCGTTTCCGGAGATTACAATACATAAAATAATTCAACAATTTGAACGCGTTGTTGTATTATATACAACTCCATTTTTATAAATGTCATACATTACACTTCTCAAATGTTAACAAGACCCAGCCAAGTTCGCGACGCCATCTGTGTTTTATCCAAGAATTAAAAAAACCGCTCAATTTGAAAGACCCTTTATAACATAATACGGAACGAAGTAATTAGAGATTATAGGTAATGTGACCTTAAGAATGATATATTGAATAAGTTGAAGAAGAGCAATTTGATATGGTTCGGGTACGCGGAATTAATGAAAAAAGAAAGACAAACAAAACAAATTGGAGAGCAAAACAAAATGGAAGGCAGGGTAAAAGAAGATCAAAGAAAGTGTGGTTGGATCACGTGAATGATTTTTTAAAATAATAAAGTGTAAGAAGTAAGTAAAATCGTAAGATTTGTGAAGGTGTGGTGATGTAGAAGAGATGAAGGATATTTTAAAGATAGAAAAGTCTGGCGCTTAATTATTTCTGCCTACCCCAGCAAGGAAACGGCGGGATGGTGTGTGTGTATGGTAGTACTTGTATAACATACGAGACTAACACATAATAGCAATATGGGTATTTTGTTGATTTAAGTGATACATGACCAATTTCAGCACAAGTAAGTTCATATATCGCCTTTTTCATTTTCATCAACCGTGTATCACTATGGCCACATAGCTATCATTAGATATTTTTGGATAATGTCTAGTAGGTTTGGCAGGGGTTGGGTGGGGGTTGGGCGGGGGTGTGACAGCACTGGGGCGAAATTAAAACGGCGAGACGCGGCGTAACGAGGGAGACAAAGCGGAGTTTAAGAGGAACTCGACTACTAAAGTACAGTCTCGCAATATGTCAACTAGATCGCTTCCGTATACCATAACATTCTCGAAATATCGCTTATATTATGAAATTGTAAACGTTGTCCATTTTTTCATGCCCTTCTCAATTTTAGAATTTTGTTTGTGTTCTATAAAGTATGGTATACAAAGGTACAAAGGAAGGGATTGTTACATGACAATGAACTCCCAAGTTGTACTGTATACAGCGAAAATTGTATAAAACTAATAATTTAATGAGGTTTTTTACTATGATGGACTAAAGTCTAAATCAAAGTCCGACTTTAATGATAAATGTTAAATATTAATATTTTTTTACTGAAGAAATAAGTATTTAAAGTTACAAAACTATAGTAGCTTCCTTAAATTAGAGAGTCACGTTGTTTAATTACCTCGCTTAAAAATCTCTATGTACTCGTATGTGGTCCAACTTTGAATACAAATTACGTTTTTTTCAGTCAGAAATTAGTAATAAGTGTTAAGACCGGACTATGAAGTCGTCGCTAAATGTCGGCGATGATATTACTGGTGAGCGCATCTAAGCTTTCAGAAGTCAATTGTAAAATCGTATCTTGGAACTATGTTTTTTGTTTTTTTTTTGTTTGTCAATCTTTAATTTTTAATTATCGATTCTACAAAAAAATGAGTGTTTTATTGTCTCAATAAATCTAGTAACTTTTATTATGTATAAAAAGACGATGATCAAATTAAAACTAATTCAACCTACTAAAAGCGTTTTGTTAAAGCTGCAATATTATTTGTAATTTGTTTTATCAAACACTGTTTATTCCACTTTTTGTAACGGTATAACCCTACCAGTTTCAAGGCTTTCACCTCATCTTCAAGGGAGCACAAACAATGCTGAATTCTGTTCGAACTGGCACTGTTATACACACTTCTAACGGTAAACATTCGGGTTGGGGACTGGCGGCTGGGGGAGGCATGGGACGACCTCGGCGAGCAGCGGAGAGATTCTTGGTATATATGTGTTTACCAAATGTTCACCTCGAATTCAGTCTTGTTTGTCCTCTCCTGAAGATGAGGTGAACACCTCGAAACCGGTAGGGCTATACCGTTACAAAAAGGGGAATTAACAGTGTTTGATAAAACAAATTACAATGTCTTTAAGCCTCCACAATGTTAATACCTTAACTATAAATAATGAAATATTATTCTTTTCAAAAGGTAAAAATATACTCAAAATGACTTTATTTTTTAATCGTATTTAATAATATGTATATTTTCATACAAAAAAGATTTAGGAGATTGAAAACTTTGCTAAATAACTACTCCATTGTTTCCTCAGAAATATTTTATAACGCTTCGTAAATATTTCGTAGCCGTTAATGATTTGTTTTACTATAAATCAATTTCGTTCGCCCGTTATTAAGAAAATATAATAAAAAACAACGCTAAAACATGAAAGCTTTTTTAATCAAGTAAAAATATTATGAAACGAGCTATGAAAGCAAAGTTACCATCACGAAATACATCTATTCAAAGTATTGGGTATAATTAATGCGTTGCTTTTCTTATTAAATTGAATGAAAACCTAAAGAGTTGGATATTTTTGATAGAAAATACTTCTTTTATTACATAATATCCCAACATTGAAAAAAATATTTGTTTGATGTCTGAGTGTTAATGCCAGTATTTTACCTGAGGGCGGTTTTTTACCTAGCATATTATTTCTAAAAAAGTAAAGCAATGCAATGGAAGGCTGCTCGTAATGGAATGTTGGTTTCCTCATTATGATATACAAGTGTATTGTATTATTCTTTCGTTATATACAGTATAACTTGGCATATTTATTGCCATGTGTTCAGATGGAACCATCTGATTGAACAATCAAGTTGAAAAAATGAATGATGAAATATTTACAAAAATAATTTATGGACGTTAAAAAAAGTTTGAGATGACTCAAAAAAAAAGTAGAAAAACCAAATAAATAAAATTCCGAATTAAGAAATTTACGTATATAATCATTGTTTTGTATTAATATTTGGTTATATATAATGCAAGCTGGTGGGCTTATTGTCATGTAGCAATCTCTTCCAACCAACCAGAAAGACGTCAATGAGGTCTTAAGTGAAAATCAGACAGGAATCCTTATGTAAAAAAGTCAGAATTCCAGCGGAATTTTAATTCGCAATCTCCGGGTCGGGAGACAGGCGTTTTACCAACTAGACCATGTAGGTCGTATGTTTGTCTCAAATATATCTTGTAGTTTTTTCACCCCACTGCTTGTTGAGATAATTTAAATTTTAAGAAGTTTGTGGTTACAGGGAAGGTGAAAGTGCAGAAAGGAAGGGATATACCCCTTACTCGAAGGATCGACCAGGGGAAAGTTATTACAGACCTAATTTCTGACGCTGTACGGACTACTGCAGAGTCTATTTATTTGTGAAAGATACAGAATTTTTAGAGAAATACTTTCCAGAGAGGGTTACAATTAAGATATAATACAAAACGATCAAATTAATATATACAAAAAGGAGACTATGTGAAATTAAAAGAAGCGTTTCCGGTACAGACCACAAAAATTAGGTAGATGTGAAAGAAAAGGATATTTTACCGTTTTATGGTATATGTACCCTCTAAGTACTTGACCATTTCTCTCGATTGCATCATTCATTTGTAAATATTTCATTTTGGCCATTATAAATATACGTACAGATTTTTTAAGTGGAGGCTAGTTGCAAAGTCTCCTGGTCATGGTCGAAGAAAGAACATTTAAATTTTCTTAAATTGTGTCTGAGGCCCTCTGCAATAGGTAGTACTTCTTTCGAAATCTAACTAAACACTGTACACTTAAAATTTATTCGTATCAATACAGCGTCAGCCCCGGAAAGTAGATTATTTAATCATCATAATATAAATAGGTGAAAACCCGTACAACGGTTGTCGCCATAGAAAGAGTACGAGAATTGAATTTTGAATATAAGAGAGCGAAAGAGGAATACTTCGAAATTTGAAACTCGGTGGGTCCGTGATAAATGAACAGATTGAAATTATACTGAACGTATTTTAAATGCCTAGTTTAATTTTATTCGAACAAACGGTTGAAAGATCTTTTGTTCAGTAAATGTAAAATTAACGAAGACAAAAAAATACATCAATAAGACAAAAATAAATCATAAAAATTGAACGATCCGACGAATTATTTCGATTAATTCGAACCTTGCTAATTAGTAGAATGGGTGATCCTGTTGATATTCACAGTATCTCAAATCTTAAAATCATACTAGACACAGCTAGCTACCTTAATTTACTGTTTCACGTTGAGTAATTACTGTAATTAGTCATATTTTGTTTTTATTACAGCTACTGGTGAAAATCCAGCACCGCTGAGATAAGTCGCCGCAAATAAAACTTGGTTTTGCTGAGTTTTAGAACTCAACAAAGAATATTATTACTTTACTGATATCCAAAACTTTATCAGTTCCACGTTGATCAATTGTTTTTGTCTTACTAAGATTGTCAGGAATTATTGAAAAAAAATCCAATATCTCGCAGCGGCCCTGCGAATAAATCATGGCACATTAGGGCTCAGAGGCGTGCACTTTGAAAACCTCTGGCCTAGCTGGTAAAACGTTAAGTTTTTAATCTTGGTGTTCAGGACCTTTATTCCCGAAGGCACTATAAAAAGACGGTACAACACATTTCTCACAACAGGCTTTTCAACACCATTCTGATACACTGAAAAAAATTAGTACATGGCGCTAAGTCTACCAGGGTGTACTGTATACAAGGAAGTGTTTTAAACATATTTTACAAAACAGGACTTTTTATGAAATTCCTCAGATAAAGTTAATTTTACCATGCAACAATTAAAAAGAAATATAAAGTTCTTGAAGGCATCAAAGCTAAAAAAATACTTACATATCATCACGTTGTGTCCCTTGCGGTCCACTTTCGCCTCCTACATATTCATACACTTCGTCACGCACAATGTTCTATTATTTATACTTCTCAGTTTAGCTTTTTATTTCAATGGTCCATTTTACCCTGTCATGTTTTCTTTAGTTTACCTCTTCCACGTACACCTTGCACTTCTGACTTATGTATTCACTTTGTCATTCTTTCTTCCCTCATTCTCTACATATGTCTAAAACATCTTAATCTTACTTGGAACATCGATGTATTTATTTATGATGTCTTCTTGCAAACATTGACCCTCCACGAATTATCTTTAGTGTACGCATCTCCACATAATTAACCTTACTCTTATCTTTCTTCTGCCAAAACCAAGTTTCACTTCAATACACCAAGGGCACCAACACGTTATTATGTTTTGTCATTTTTGTTAATGTTGATATTGCACGGTTGTTGAATATAACAAGTGCCCCATTTACCTTGTTCCCTTTCGCTACCTTGTCAATGTCTCTTTCAACTCACCCATCACATTAAATACGCTGCCCAGATAGTTAAAATCTGTTTCGCTAAAAAAAATAATAAAATAATAACCCAAACAAAACATTTATGTCTTTTTCTACAAAAATATTTTAAGCATTTATGTAACGAACAATTTTTAGTAAAAACACTATTTTTTACACTTAGAGATATATTGAAATTACTGTACGACCGGTTTTAAAGATTAAGGTGAAAGTAATATAGAAACCGGTAAAACAATAATTTCAATGTACCTTCTACCACGGATCTCAGGGCGCGCTAATGTCTCTTTTATTAAAAATATTGTTGATCATCGACAACACGTAGAAAAATAAATTCTTACCGTGCTTTGAGCATGTTGTTAGAAAAAAATATGAAAGTCTGAAGAAACTGGTGATCGTGAAAACAGTTGAGAAAAGGCGAGCAAGAGGAAGGTGTCCTGTAAGATAGAAGGATCAAATAAAGTAGTTAACTGGATCCATTATTAAGCGTTGCTTTTCGAGATTAAGCAGAGGTCCAAGACATTCAGCATAGATAGAGGACGCAATGAAAAAAAAAACCCTTTATCAAGTAGAGAAAGTAATATTAATATTAATTGTGATTTTCAAACAAAAGAGTTACGTGTTGAAGCCTGCAGATATCTTGTTTTAATTAAATATCATAGTATAATAAAACGTATGTTTCTGAATAAAATTTTTGGTACATATATCAGTGTTCGTTGTCAAATTAAATTACCTTTCTGATGATGAATGTGTTAGAAACCCATGGGAAAAGACAACCCATACCATTCCAGGTGTAGGATGTATACATATCATGAAATGGGTTTTCGTTGTACTTTTTTATTTTGTAAAAAACAGAATATTTGAATATAGAAAGAGAAACAGTGTAGAAATAATTAATTGTGGAATAATTTTTTAATATGTGCCATCAAGCGATACATGTATAACGCCTTTTTAAAATCTATAAGATGTAGTAGACAATTTATTGTCTTTTGATTTAAAATAAGTCTATTTTTCATAGATTTTGAGCAAAAGGGCGTAAGCTTCAATGTGTAAATTCTAAACCTATTCACTAATAGCAATTCAATTATTTACGAGCTTTAGCTTCCCCATCTCTGATGATTCATTGTATTTTCTCTCGAATAGTAAAAATAACTGTTTATTTTTTTTGTTTGATTTAAGGATATACTAATTAAAATCATAGATGGCGATTATGGTAAGTTAAAAATGTTTTTTTAGAGTTATTACCGTGCTGGGTTGGTTTAAGTGATGCACGACATTTCGAAGATGCTGCAACTTTCATCCTTAGGGCAATATTTATTTATTTATTTAATTAACGACACAACAGTGTCTTTATATACAAATGAACATGTGACAGGTTATAAAGTACTTAAAATTATTGACAAATAATACAAAACTTTATCTTAAACTAACATGAAGATACAAAAAGCAGTAGTAATAATAAATTACAGTCATTGTTTTAAAATTATTTAATAATTATATGTATATTTAAGTTCAATATATGTTATGTATGTATATCACAAAATATTACCAAATTTCACCAAGCAGACGTACGTAATTGTCGAAGACTTATTTTATAGAGGTTAATAACTCAGATTTGTTTTTAGTGGAATAACGCATACATAGAACAAATATTGGATTTTTTGAGAATTTTGTGGGAATTTTAAGGAACATTAACGAATATAGCAACATTTTAAACTAGTGGAAAACAACCTTTAAAATATTCGAACACATCAGAGATTGGTTGCTTTATTTTTAAATAAATACATTTTAGAAATTTATATATCTCGGTTTTTGGTCCCTCCATTAAATGTAGGTAACGCCCTGTTTCTCGAGACTTGTCGTTTTAAGGATAATGTTTAATGATGCATATATTTTGAAATCCTAAAAGTTTTCATAATATATAGTAATATACATCAAACATTTGTTAATATCTTTTGTTTATCATTTTATATTATAAATTAGTTGATCAATGAGCTCTTTGAGTTGAATTTACAAAAATATACAGTGTTTACTCTGTTTCTAAACAAGGAATGTATAATTTATTGAAGCAAAAAACAATGATAGCATATGCTTTTTTAATTTCCGCTGTATACAGTACGGTGTAGAAAATACCCTTGAATTAACTAAAAATATGTATAAAGAACAATTAGAGTACTATCGAGGGTCGAAAGAGAAACCCCTTGATTCAATGACATGCGTTTTGAATGTAATATTGGTTGGGATCACACAAATAAGGGTCAGTATCCATTAAATAAACTAAGTCTCAAATTGTCTAGTCATTAATTACTAAACTTTAATCACTATATCCAAGTCAATTGTGATTTAATTGTTTATTATCTCTGTCACTCTTCAATATTGAAGGTCGTGATCTATGTAATGTTAGTAGTATTGGTTGCGATGATATGTCTCCACTCCTCTCGCTCACTTGCCGTTTGCATGGCAGTGGACAGGCTTCCCCCAATAAATTCCTCCCCCTGATCACTCTATTTCGCTGGCGTTTTGCCTCTTCCTCTTCTTCTTGGCACACTTCTAATGAAAATCAATTTCTTCAAGTTATCTGGCTCACGTTTGAAAATGTGGTCAAAATGTTTAAAACCCTGATTTCCTACAAAGTTTCAAAAGGTTACCCTATAGAAATTCAACCGCTAGGCAGCCTCCCAAAGAAATGTAGAGATAGCTAGTAATTCATATCTCACAAGAAAATGTAGAAAAAAAAACGGATCTGTATTCTACAGCAAGAAGAAGAAACAAAAGGCAGTATTCCCGAAGAATCTTAATTCATATACGAGTAAATACGAGTATAACAATTTTGAAGCTATTGTTTCATAATTTCATAAAATTTTGCTTGACATTCAAACTTTTATCTAATTTTATTTTGGTTTTGTAACCTCTTTCAAGTAAACTGTCAGTCTGTTTTTGTCAAGTTCTATTGTATAGGTGGATCATGATGTGGTATCCCACATGTTGTATCTTTTTCAGTCTAGCCATGAACACTTTCTTAAACACAAAAATAAGTAAGAA
Source organism: Odontocerum albicorne (assembly GCA_949825065.1). Taxonomy (NCBI): domain Eukaryota; kingdom Metazoa; phylum Arthropoda; class Insecta; order Trichoptera; family Odontoceridae; genus Odontocerum; species Odontocerum albicorne. The sequence goes on along the minus strand of OX463853.1, from coordinate 11,681,817 downwards.
AACGTATGTGACGTAAACCGACCTTTTTGATATCTTCAACAGCATCAAATTATTGCATGTCTAGCTAAGCCAGACCTATCTTCCAGAGTGGACCGACTAGTTCCAGGGACGGCCTAGGAGCGGTCATGGCAATTAGTGATTGCGTGTGATTATCCCTTACAATTCCGTCGGAGTACGTCAGGATTACTATTTTGTTTTGTTTAATAGCTACAAAGTGTCCTTTGATCTTATCGCTTCCATTCCCCGTGACTTGTGCGATAAATTAGAATGGTGGGTCCGGACTTACAATAAAGCTCGGCGAATACTAGAAGTCTGAATATTAATTTAAAAAAAAACCCTTGAAGACCTTGACGTACAATTTGAAAATGATTCCCTCCCAGTACTCAAATAAGTTGTGTTTTTTGAAAAGTTGTGTTGAATTGATTTATCTATTAGCTTCAAAAGTCATCTAGAGGCGGTGTTGAAAATTATTTAAATCTAACTTCTCTCTTCTTCTCCTTGAATAATGGCCGTGATTCTCTGAACTCTTAACCACGCTTAAACGTGGAAACACCAACAACTTTTTTATTGCATCAGTTGAAAAAATTCGTATGTCGAAGAAAACCAGTTGAAGAATGTCGATAATGATAGTCTAAAATAATTAAAAATCAATAGAAGTAAATTTATAAGACGAAATGTAGAAAAATAATGTGTAAAAATGGAAACATTGTAAGATGGGGAAGATAGAGAAGACGTTATTGGTGGGATCACGTTAAAAAAATGAATGAGACCCGTATTTCTCATAACTCTCCTGCCTACACCATATAAAGATAAACACCAGGCAGACCTCTAAAGAGATGTAGGGATAACTAGCATCTAAATCTCAGGAATAATGCTGAAAAACCTAAAAAAAACTACAAAAAAAGCATTTAGTTTAATTTCTAACTCAGTTTTATTTTACCTACGAGAAATATATTGCACTATGTTGTATTCAGAACAATCTAGTAGATGAATGCTGTGTGCCAATCTCTACTAACCAACTATTGTAGTCATTACTGGGCAGTTGAGGACCCCCTTAACATTCCAACATCAATTCAGTCGATTCAAGGTGAAGCTATGCCGTGGAGTTTTTTGTTTTTATTTTCAAGGGAGTGAGTCGTAGCACACCAGCAAACTCACCGCTGTACTGGATCCGATGGCACACTGAAGTGAGACAATCAGAGCATACCGGTCTGTATTTTTCTGTCTTTTTTGAAATAATAGATATGACCAAAGTCATAGGTATCCTTATACCCCAAATACTAGGTGTGAAAAATGGCTGTGTTATTCGAGCGGAGTAGCACAGCGTGGATTTCGAACCGGCAACCTTAAGTACGGAAGTCTAATGCGTTACCGCGCGGTCCTGCATCTCATCCATTTATTGAAGAAACATGTTACGAAGTATTCAAGTTAATACTAGACAGGAATTCTTTTCAGCCTTCCATCTAAACTTTGACAGCGCACTAAATATGTCTAAGAGCCAGCAACCAGCTATTATGTCTTCGCCACATTCTCACTATAACAAACATATTTCTCAAATCACTCTTTAAAACTAAATAATAAAAAAAAATCATTCACTAATGTTATAGTTACTTGATCGGAGTGTGCGCCTTGCCTTAAATTTTCATCCGTTTCCCCACAAATGAATATTCAAAGAGCTGATATTATCGCAAAGGTCACCTAGTTTCATGACAAGGGGAATATACTAAATTAATTGTAATTATTATTCCTTCTCTTTACCGTTTTTCAATTACCAAAATTAACTTCGAAAAATCGTGACTCCTCATAATGTTCATGAAAAACTAAATTTAATTTTACCAGGCAAAGGCCATAATATTTCTTTACAAATTAATTTATGGCCTAACATTTTTAATTTGTAGAACTAAATTTAAAATTGAGTCGATTCACTACATATCATTGGTTGGAATAATAGTTGACTACACTTTACTGTTTTGTTACCCTACCATCCTATCCATATAATGGGTTGTAGATAGTCAATTTCTTAGATTTAAATACACATACCATCACACCGTTTTCCTATAATAGTAGGCAGAGAAGAGACAGCGCCGGACTTTCTTTCGCCTTCTCATACAATTCCTATGTTTCTCTGAATGATAACATTTTTTCTTTACGATTTCCCTCACTTTAAACAATTTCTTGAGGTTACACTGTTTATCATGTAGTAGTTTTATACTACAATTTCATTGTACATGTACAGTATAACCTGGCGGTGGCGATAATGGGTGTACGGTCGTGCGGTAGTGTACTGGTCTTTCGTGCAGAAGGTCGCCGGCTCGAACTCCGCTTTGTGCTCTCCCCTCGATTCGGGAGTACCATATAAGGATATCTATGACTTTGATCATATTTATTATTTAAAAAACAAATAGATGCGTGAGACTCTAGCGCGGTAGAAGTGAAACTTCTTAGCTCCTAGGAAAAGTGTATTTTATGTATTGCTTTTTTTCCATTTGTTAACGATTTTTATTATTTTATTTTTTAGGATTAGGAAATGGTTATGCGCAATTTAATTAAAAAAAACCTCTCTTAATTAAATTAAAAATGGTTATGTGAAATTAAATCGAGATAATCTGTATTCATTAAATAAAATTTTTAATTTTTTTATTTTTAATAATAGATAATAATAATTTTAATAATAATATAATACACTTAATAATATTAAATTTATACTTTTTAATATTAAATATATAAATTATTAAATAATTAATTAAATATTTATTTATTATTATATTATATTATTTATATTATTAATAATGTGTCATTAATAAAATTATTATATTAACTTCTTAATTAATTATAATATAATAATATAAATATTAAAATTATAATAACATACATATATTATTATTACTCGTATATATTAAATATAAATTAAATATTAAATACATATTAAAATAAATATTAAAAAAAGTAAGATAAAATAATTTAATATAAAATAAAATTAATAATTATTAATAATACAATATATGACAAAAAAAGAGTTTGTTTTTAGTAATAAAAAATAATAATTTTAATAATAAATAATCATTTTAATAATAATATAATACACTTAATAATATTAATTATTATTAATAATAAATCATTATTAATATCAAAATAATGAAAAATAATTTATTAATAAATAAAATATTTATTAATATTAAATAATAGTTTAATAATACCAAAATAATAATATAATACACCGTTTCACTTTTCGTGATGTTCAGGCCAATTTGCCCTGCGGCGCCTATAGAAGTTTCACTTTAATAAAAAATAAGTGGAGAAAAGGGGAGGAAGGTTAGGATAAACTTGCCGGTGTGCTCCGATTGTCTCACTTCGGTGTGCTATCGGATTCAGTAGTAATGTGTCCGGTGAGTTTGTTGGTGTACAACGGCAATAAAAGAAGAAGAAAAACAACGCCACGTCACCGTTTTGCTTTCTAACTGAATTGACATTGGAGATCCTCGACTATGAGGCCCAGCAACGACGACGAACCTGGAGGCCTTATTGCCTCGAAGCATTCTCTCAACTAACCAGAATTATTTTTTAGAGGCTTTAAATGAAAACCGAACTGGAAACCTTTAAAAAAAAGCAGTACCGATAAAACTATGGTGGCACCTAGTGAAATAAATTCAGAAAGAAGTAAAGTTAAGAAATAAGACAAACATACACATACAGCTGTTTCAAATGTTCAATCGCTTTATAAATTAAGAAACCGTTCCAAATTTAGTTTTCGAGTGGCATTAGTTGGCTGGTTACTTGAAAGAGATTGCCGCCTGGCAATACGCCTGCCAGATTATTTTACAATAAAGTGTTAAGTAAATTTGTCATTTAATAAAAGTTCATTTGATGTTTTGCTACAAAACTTAGTTTTTAAAATATATGACAGTGGAATATCGGAGTTTATTTAACATTTCAGTCTTCTTGCTAAATTGATCTTGTTTATCATAAACTGATGCTGTGTATTGTATGAATGGAGATAAGACCAAGAAAGTTTGTCACTCTGAACTTTCTGCCTACCCAGAAAAGGAAATGGCGTGATTATATATGTTTTTGAATAAATGCTTTGCTAACAGTTTCTTGGACTATCTAACTTGATTGATCAAAACCAAGAACAAGACATGTGATGGTTAAGAATGTAGTATAAAAATAAAAAGAATACTGAGAAATGAATGAAATTCGCGACGGCCTTTCCTTTTTTTTGAGTAGAATTCCTAGGTGAAATTCATTATTTTGAATACTTTCTGTTTGACATTTAATATTTCATCCCATTTGCTCCTCTCTCTCCAGACTATTGACAGCACAGCTCCGTTCCCCCCATACCAGAACCCCTCGCATCACCTGTACGGGAGCCGTATTAGAGGCGAGATGAAAGGAACTTTCGAATATGTTAGTTTGCATACAATCCTACATGCTGGAGAAAAGTAATCTGACTTGGAAATATTGGAATGACAATGAGAGGATTGAAAAGGCCCAAATGAAACGCGTGACTTGAAAAAAAGAGGGTAGTAATAAAATAAGTAGATATGTGTATTTTTACCGAACAACCAAGCAACGAGAAAATTTCACTGTGTAAAAATTTCAAATAATATAATGGATTCCTTTTCGTGTAATGGAGGATGCTTGTAATTTACAATATTATGAATATTTAAAAGCTTCATTATACTTAGTACAATTTGGTGGGTTAAGTAAAGGGTCTTTCAAATTGAGCGGTTTTTTTAATTCTTGAATAAAACGAACAATTTGTTTTGATTTCAAAAAACTTTTTATTGATCATTGAAGTATAATTTATTTAACATTTAAACACAAAAAAACAATATCCGCCAAATGTCAACCGCTCCACAGATGTCCACTCTTTCGTTAAAATTTTCGATGACATTTTGGCATAATTGCGGTTCTAACTCACCAATAACGCGAATAATTTTGGCTTTCTGCTCAGGAATTGATTAGGGGTCATTCTTATAGACCTGGCTTTTCACGTAACCCCAGAGAAAATAGTCCAAAATCTGAGCCTCACTTGATGCTTAGAGCTATGTTGCGAGTTAGGCGACATATCCTAGCGAACCAACGTATCGCATACTATCGCAGTGGCCACACTGCAAGCTTCGCGCCACGTTGCATGACGATTAGTCATCGAGTGAATCTCCTAGCGAACAGATGTGTTGGTTAATTTACAAGATGGGGGAAGTTTTAATGACAGCTGTGAATAAAAGGGAGCCTTTGTGGAACCCATCGAGCGAATTATAGAAAAATTTACCTGTAATAAAATCACTTTGGAATGAAGTTGCACAGAAAGGAAATAAATATGGTAAGTTGTAATTAAATTGGTTAGTTTTGAGAATGACATCGTGTGTTGACTCAACCGCTCCCAATTGTCAAATGAATTTGTGCGTAGCACTTTGGTGTGGCCAGGCATGAAGTCACCTAGTATATGAGTCACGTAAAATCTAGCTTAGCACTTAACGAAACATTTTGGTGTGGCCTCGGCCTTAGTGTTTTCATTGAATTCTTTGGAAATTATTTAAGATTTAATTTAAAATGTATTATAATATACTCGTATAACCCTATATTGAAACAAAAATATTGATGTCAAGGTACTCAAAAATACACAAGCAATTACCCAGTTTCTCAGGACACTTCAGTAACAACACCATGTTTCACATTATTATGGTTTTTATATACATGTATTATATAACTGCTGTGTATTTAATAATGGCTGGCGCGGTACCTGTTCAAATATATTACGGTATTTTTTGATGTTTTTTATTTTTTATGTAACGAAACACTTAAGGGAAATTAATCATGCTTTTCACACAAAACACACAATTTTTAAATAAGTCCGGAATTAAAATCGCAATTACTAATGTTCATCTCATGTACATCATTGCTGGGCTTTGTAGTCGACGATCTTCTCGCCATTTTGACGTCAATTCAGTTGGAAAGCGAAGCTGTGCCGTGGAGTTTTCGTCTCTTTCTTCTTTTGCTCCTCTGTAAGTGAGTGAGCCGTTGCACACCAGCAAACTCATCGACCAGACCGCTGTATTGGATCCGATGGCATTTCTGAATTGAGACAATCTAACTTGTTTACGCCGAAAACTTTTGGATTTATTGTAATTTGTTTTATCAAACACTGTTTATTCCACTTTTTTGGAACGGTATAACCCTATCGGTTTCAAGACTTTCACCTCATCATCACGGAAGCATAAACAAGACTGAATTTTGTTCGACTCATTGTCAACGTGAAAACCACACTGTTTTCTATCGATGATCTTACATATCAGTAGTAACGGAAATAAATTGGATAGATTAGAAGCCCTGGAAATTTCTAAGTCAGCTCATCGAGGTGAACATCTGGCAAACACATATATCCCAAGAATCTCTCCGCTGCTCGTCGAGATTGCCTCATCCTTCCCTCCACCCCAAGTCCTCAACCCGAATGTTTACCGTTAGAAGCGTGTATCTCGGTAACAGTTTGAACATAATTTAGTCTTGTTTGTGCTCCCTTGATGATGAGGTGAAAGCCTTGAAACCGGTAGGGTTATACCGTTAAAAAAATTGGAATAAACAGTGTGTCATAAAAACAAATTACAAAGTCTTTAAACCTCCACAATGTTAATGCCTTAACTATAAATAATATATTAAGTGATATGTTAATTTTAGTTTTGTATGAATAAAACAAAAGTATAATAGCGGATATTTCGTGGATCCATCAACCAACACGTTTTGTTCCTTTAAAGCTGAGGATTTATCTCCATACCCTATTATTTAGACAACTTTCGTATTATAGTTGGTAAGACCCTTCCTCCCAATCCGGAGGTTGCGGATTCGATTCCCTTTGGAATCAAAATTTATTAAAAAAGGATCCAAGTCTGGTTTTCACTTAATGCCTTTTTAACATCTTTTTTGTTGTTTGGAAGATATTGCCACATGGCAATAAGCCCGCCAGTTTGTACTGTACACAACGAAAGTGTAATTCAATACAATATTTTTGTTTATACAATTTAACGTTTTTTGTTGAATACTTTACAAAACTTACATTTCTTTTTCTAATTATGAATATGAATACTGTAGTTTCCAGATGTGATTAGTTCATCTCTTTTTTAAAAGTAAATTATGTGTTAATTAGATTTTTTGCTACTTGAATATTCCTGAATAAATGCACAATGTCTCATTATATTTAGTCTATTTCTTGATTACTTTTAGTCTATATCAGTCTAAATTCGTTTAGATACTGACTTCATTTAATTTCAATCGAGCTTTACCCTTCTTTTGAAAAAAACTTGATGACAAAGTAAAATTAAATTTTTGAACATTTCAGAACATAACGAATCAACACGTCTTATTAGCTCTAGTTGGTATGCTACTGAAGGTAGACGTATCAAATTTTATCTGTCGCATTACCTGAGCATGCCAGTGTGATATCTGTCCGTACTTGCTATAACTTGTTCAGAACAGAAGCTTTTCAGACCTTCGTAGTATATTTATTTTAGATATTTTATGAATCAAACAAAAATATTAAAGCGAATGCTTCGTAGATCCATCATCAACACTTTTAATTGCAAGTTTGAATTTTTTATAAATTTAAAATTAGGCTATGTTTTTTTTTTTCATAAATATGAAAGAATATACATACATTAAATGCTCTGTATGCACAAAAGCGCACATAACAATGTAAATTATTTACATTTCCCGATGAATTTTCACTCTATCCTATCCATGCTTTCAGAGTCTACGCCAATTTACCTTCTCCTTGTCCATAATGCTGAAAGCTCTCTCAAGAACGGGGCTTTCAATCTGTCGATGGTGTTTCTCGTCTGCAGCTCTCTCTATGAACCACCGTTTTTTTTTGTCAACAGATGCATAACATGTACATTTTTACATGCAACTGAATTAATTTAAGTATTTATTATCTATTGACACGCACGCTGCATGACACGCACAATTTTTTATGCAATTAAATCAACTTAAGTATTTATTATCCATTGAGCATTTCAACAGCTGCATGACACGCACAATTTTATATGCAATTAAATCAACTTAAGTATTTATTATCCAAAAGTATTTCAAAAGCTGCGTGACATGCACATTTTTATATACAACTGAATTAACTTAAGTATTTATTAACTGTTGAGTATTTCAATAGCTGCATGACATGCACAATTTTATATGCAACTGAATCAACTTAAGTATTCATTATTTATTGACCATTTCGTATATTTTTCTTAACAATGCTAGCAGATTTCAATAGAAATTATATCTATTGCAGACGATCTTACGTCGTAATTTTTAATTATGACCAATATACTACGAAACTATCCTCCGTAAAAAAGTTTATTTATATATACGAGTATATTTATTAATTACCTGTGTTTAATGAAATGTTTCGAATATAACAATACAATTAGTTCGAGAGAAATAGTCGAGTATCTACCGGGTACAACAAAATAGGAAATATCATTTTTTTCCTACAGACGAAATCTTCTTAATTTTTACGGCCAATGCAGGATTGGCTTGTTTTGCGTTTTTGTTATTTCAATTATTCCTACCTCGAATTCGATGGCTACTGATTTTTTAAAAAGGATTCCATTCTAACTTTAAGGCTTCTTTGACAGCTTTATAATTGGTTGAAATATATTGTTACATGATAATTGGCCCACCAGGTACAACGAAAGTGTACTACAATACATTTTTTTTTCAATTTGAGTACCAACGGGAATCGAGTTCAAAACCCCGTGGTTGAAAGAGAGTTAGCTTATCAACTAGGCAACCGAGATCGTCAGTACAGAAATTTATAAACTTTATGTGGATTAATTTCCGACGTTCATATGGCTTTTGTCTACAGTCTTCCAGAGCCTCAGGGGAAAAGAAAATGAAACTGAGAAAAATGTTGGATGGAAAACGAGGAAAAATATGTTATTTTACTGAGATATTATGTTTTTCAATTCAAACACGTCAATGATGGTACGATTTTATTGTAAGCTGGTTTTAGTGTTTAATAGTGTGAACATTAAATACATTAATTAACAACTAGTTGCAACCCGTGAAATATTCACGGAAGTAAAACAAATTATACATTTTTGAAATACCGAATGGAGCAAGATCAGCTTAAAGTTTTTTGGGTTCATTAATGTTTAAATATTAAAATAAAAAAAGTACATCTTAATTGATGAATTATTTAATTCTCAAAAATCTCTTTATACACGATGTTTTGTGTATAAACATTACTGTTGTTTAATTTAAATCGTTGATAAAGTTTTCCTTTAAGACTTGTTTCAGATATATTGACTTTAATGTTTTTGCGTTTCCGGCATCTTGAAAAAGCCACATATAATTGTCTGCATTAAAAAAAAGAGCATAAGATAAATATATTTAAGAGGTGCATGGTCGCGCGGTAACGCATTGGACTTCCGTGCGGAAGGTCGTCGGTTCGAACACCGCGCTGTGCTACTCCCCTCGAACGGCACAGACACCTTTTCCGCCTAGTGTTCGAGGGTATAAGGATACCTATGACTTCGGTCATGTCTATTCTTAAAAAAAAAACAAGCTATTATAAGGTTCAATGAAATAGGAAATAAATTCATAATTTAATGAATTACAATTCAAAAAAATTGGCATCGTCCCCTTTTACACCGGTTCGTTCAGTATAATTTCAATATGTTTCAATGTAGTAAACACAAGTTATTATAAGGTTCAATATAATAGGAAATAAATGAATTATTCAATGAATTACAATTCAAAATAAATTGGCATCGTGTCCCCTTTTACACCGGTTCGTTCAGTATAATTTCAATATGTTTCGAAGTATTTCTCTCTCGGTGTCTTGTATTCAAAATTCAATTCTCGTATTCTTTCTTTGACGACAACCGTACGGGTTTTGGCCCGTACGGCTGTCGTCAAATTTTTGATCATCATAAATATAAATATATTATGATGATCAAAAAGTTTATTATAATACTACAAGTTTTTGAACTGTTAATTTGATGAAGTCCACGTCAACAGGTTTTGTTTCTTTAAAGCTGAGGATTAACTCGTGTATCCATATCAGATGTGGATATATTTAGCTTAATACTGTCAACGTTTATAAGGGTGGTGGTTGAATTGACTGAGAAATGAGTGTTTTATTTGTGACTATATATTGTTTATAATTAGTAACATTTTCACTGACCTGCTGATATGACAACTGTGCTTGAGATGAACATTGGTACTTGGCATTTTAAACTTAGATATTATTTATAAATTATATGTTTTGTGTAAAAAACGTTCCTGAGAGTTCTTTTAAAATTAATGGAAAAAACTTTATACTTGAAAATTTTCTACTATAGTTCGGAAATTCTAGGATGAGTCCTGTGACAGCTCACAAATTTGCCCCAATACAACCTTATGTAATGTATTTACCTAAATAACTTGCTATTTATTAGAATTGAGGCTTATATTAAAGTTGATAAAATAATTTAAATTACTGAACATCGTTACAAGGTTGTATTGGGGCAAATTTGTGAGCTGTCACAGGACTCATCCTAGAATTTCCAAACTATAATTATGAATATGAAAACTAATATTTTCTGGTATTTATTTTATATGTTTGTTTCAACTATTTTTAAGAAGATCTTGAATCTGTCCAGGTAAAATTCAAATACATACTTTTAAAATTGATCTTGTATTAACATTTATTTGTTTAAAAGTAAATTAATGTTTTTTTTGTTTCATTTATCAGTATCCATTCTTTTTAATTTTGACGGTTGTAAAATAAATTTTAAATTTGTATTTTTTTAATTAATAGCGTATATAACTCATGGCTGGTGGTCGTGTTTCTGAATGAAGGCTCTGAGTGTGATTTTATTACATTATCAACTCATTTACATGCACATAGCGTACAAATATATATACAAATCAATTATAATTTCACATGTTATATCTCTTTAAAGGAAATGACACAATGGAATGTAATTTTTTTTAACCTGGCGAGTTTATTGTCATGTGGCAATCTCTTCCAACCAACCAGAAAGATGATTTTTTATAGGCCCTAAGTGTTAACGAGACTGGAATCCTATTTAAAAAAATCTGGGTTCCAGCGGGGATAAAACCCGCAACCTCCGGATCGGCAGACAAGTGTCTTACCACCAAGCCACGGAGGTCGGCATGTATGTGTATGTTAAAGAAATCTTAATTTAAGTAATAGTTTTATTAAGAGAATGGCTACCTCCGTAGGCTAGTGGTAAGATTCTTGACTTCCACCCGGGGGTTTCGGGTTCACTTCCTGATGGTACCCCAAAGAAAAGGGTGCTAGTCTGGTAAAAGAGTTAACAATATTTACACGTGCCGACTGGTAGTATTGCCAATTCGTTCAATGACGTACCGCAAGTTCCGTGCTTAATCTAGAGGTTCTAAAACCCGAAAGTTCGATTACTGAAGCCAGACAATATTGTCTCCCGGCCACGCTCTATAAATCTGAAACAACAATTAGGATATATTAGAGGGTACCATACGAAAAAATTAAGAGAATATGTTGAAGCATTTGACTGAGCTATAAAACGTTTGTTCAATTACAAAAAATAAAAAATAAAACCAGTTATAATTTTGCGAAATCAATATGAATAATCAAATTTCCCCCACCGAATAATCAAATTCGTCTGTGCGCTCTTTTTTAGCATGTGAAGTCACAACGTCCGACGAAATGTGATAGCCATGTTTGTTTATACAGCCGCGTACTATTTTGTGCATAGGAGTTTGCGTTATCAGTAATAATTTTAACGATTGTCGTCCGTGTTAACCGTCCGTATGAAAAACGCCTAGCACTGGCTACAATAATCAAGTACAGTTCGTCTGTATGGGAAAGAAAAGGATGTTTCCCGGTTTATTGTACGCGGTAGGCACTCGATAATTTCTTTGAAACAAATTGTATTATTCTATTGGAAACATTTCATTATACGTCGGTAGAAAATAAACTTTTCAACGGAGATTAATTTCGGAGTCTCCTGCTTACGATCTAAAAACGTGCATTGATATTTCCTAGAAATGGCGACATGAGACTTCTGCTATGTATAATATTTCTTTTGAAATCTACCTAAAATGGTGTCATTCCATAAAAATATATGGTGTTAACATAAGTTGTGTCCGTTTTTTTTCAAATTTAAAACAGAGCACCAAAAGTAAAAAAAATGGTAAAGGTTATACGTCATTCGAAAGAAAATTTTCTGCTCTACAAGAAATTGTATTTGCTTTTACGTTACGTATATTATTTTATTTGATTACAAGCCTTCAAAATAGAATGCCAAGTAGACGAAAGTGAGCATTTTCGACACCTCCTTCTGTTCGCGTTCAATCGAGGGAATAAAGCTGCCAAAGTTGTTCGCGATATTTGCAAAGGGTACGGTGAAGATTCTATGAATGAAAAGATAGCTCATCGATGGTTTTTGCGTTTCAAAGACGGTAATTTTGACTTGAAAGACATAAAGAAGATGAACAAACATCACAGAGTTTTCATTCGATATATGTCGTGAAGACTACACAACAGAAATAAAGTTACATTTTAGTGTGTTTTGATTGTCGTTGTTCTTAAATTATTTACGAGTAACATAAACTAACTAAAGTATTATCCTGCATATATTTTGTAAAATATTGTAACAAAAAATATACCACTTTTTTATGAAAACAGCTCAATCAGCAAGTAACGATTTAATTAAAATTTGCTTCGCGATGCTCAAGAAAATAAATAGGCTTATTTATTTCAAAATATGTCTTGTCCTTAACTCCCTCACAATTTTCTTCCTGATAGCTATTTTTCTTGAGGTTTTTTTTCAGTTTATTTTTTTCAAATATTATGTATCTTCATTTACTAAGTTTATTAAACGATCATATATGCCAATAATATTTGTAAAACCAAACCTAGTTGATTTAAATAAATTTCTTTAAAGTAATTACACATATTTGGATGTAAGTTATTAAATAAATAAATATTTGAAAGATTTTTTCAAACTAGATAATTGGTAGCCTCCATTGTATTGAAACAACTGCAAAATAATAAAGAAGGATTTATGAATGTATCAAATGTCAAAGAAGTTATGTTTAACTATTGGAAGTGCAGAAATCCTCTCACGTTATATGGTCGACACATTGATAAAAGGAAAATAATAGTTCTGAAGGGTGTGGTATAGACTTCTTCGGACGTATGGAATTGGTTTCTCCTTCAGTGTCGCAAAGATAATAAAAGGCAGAGAGGTCTTCAATATCCTTTTATGTTAAGTTAATATTTTTTGAGAGGTGATTTGTGAAAAAGAAAATATTCGTGATATCTATGAAAATCATGGGAATAATAATTTATTCAGACAGGAAACAAGTTGTATAATCTCTGTTTCACGGGATGTCTTTTTTGAATCGGGTCTCGAATATTGAAATCTACAACATTCTCGACAAAGGTTTAAAAGGAGACTGTTGAACTTTCTAATTTAATTTATTGTTTACTTTTTTATTTGAAATACATTTATAATATGTGTATGCGCTAAAAATATAATTGAGCCTTGCCTGTGTAAAAAAAACATTATTATCACCTTCACGGCATATACCTATTGAGACAGGCAACGATAACAGATTTCCACTTCACTCTGCCCACTGGATCTTGGCTTAACTTTTGTCACGTCCATACACGTCTTCATGCATACTCTTCTATTATAAAGGCTTTTTATTCTCACTTCTTTCAAGATTTGATTCAAATTTCAAGTTACGTATTTTCAGGTACCTAAAAGACCTCGTACCTCATTTGCTATTCGTACATATTAGTTTTGGAAACATTGTATTTAAAAAAAAAATTGGCCAGTTTATTGCCCTGTGGCAATCTCTTCCAACCAACCAGAAATATGTTTTTTTATAGGCCCTAAGTGTTAACCAGACTGCGATCCAATTTTAAAAAAATCTGGGTTCCAGCGGGGATCGAACCCGCAACCTCCAGATCGGCAGACAAGTGTCTTACCACCAGGCCACGGAGGTCGTATTTCATAATTCCTTTAAAATAAATGGGATATCTGGGGGAAAAGGGAAAGATTAGAGCAACTTAAGGAATTCTGCTACTTAAATATTATTTTCCCAGATGATGGAAGAACTACGAAGCCTCGAGATATGTTCGATGGCGTGTAGCGATAGAACACAAAGTCAATGAATGGGACACATGAGCCGGACATTATTGAAATCTGCAAACATGATAGTCCATAACAGTATTGAAGTACCAACTTTGAGGTATGGAATAATAATAATAAAAATCCAATTTTTAAAGCGCCATTTAAAGAGTAGACTCCTCAAGGGCGCTCTAATGGAAATGAAACATGAACGTAGAAGAATATTGAATAGAGCCGATGCACATACAATTGCTAACTATCGTTGTCATACACTGTGCAAGTATTTTTTTTTTCGAATTTATTCTTTTGCAGAAGTAAAAACACATCAAGCAATAAGTAAAAAAATGAAATAATAATTTATTTTGCTCCATCTTCAAAATGACGCCAAAAACCGCTCAATCAAAGTTTTTATACCTTTCATAACAATATACATTCAGCAAGTTCGGAATGAAGTAAGCAACTAAAATTTGTCATAACGAGACTTATCTAAGAAATACGAAACCAATTTACAGACAAAATATTGTAAAATCAGTCCTAGATTTTATTTTTTGTGTATAAAGCTGTAACACCTTTATCACAGTTAAATTATTATCGTTGTTAACGCTTAATAATTGTGCCAAATAACACTTTATTAATGTTATTTACTCTAATAATGTTATTGGAAAGTAAAAAGCTAGTTTTGTGCATATGAGATATTTTCAATCGATTCGTTGCATGTCCCGTGATATTGTCGCTATACTCAGGTGACAACTGAGCAGATTGAATAAGCGATAAAATGGAAATTGGAAACTTCTGCTGAAAGCAATCGCCCCGTGTAAGCACCAGTGCGCTCTGCCTGTACCATGTACCATTAACCATGTTCCAAGGTACCAGATACTTCTACTCTGCGCAAATAAAACGTATACGAAGTGGTACACATCTAAGATCGTCGGATCTGGTTTGCATTGTAAAATACTTTGACTTTATGTGTGACTATTTATGCAAAAAAAATCTCTTTAATACATTTTTATATAGAAATAGAGATATTGTAATTTATTTTATCAAACACTGATACCAATAAATTATTTTATCAAACACTGATACCAATAAATTATTTTATCAAACATTGATACCAAGAAATAGAGATACCAATAAATATATTAGAAATAGTGTTTCGTTTACATTATCTGTTCACTTTTTTACTTCTAAGAATAAAAGTAAAATTAAATTGATGCCGTAGAAATGAGTGAACTAAGAAAATAATATGGAATGCCAATATATGGAAGAAGGCAGATTGAATGCATAGATAAAAATGGATGTTTCAAGTTAATGAAGAAATGAGCTTTAAGATAGAGAGAATGAATGGCGAATGAATGACTAAGCAAGTATACAAATCAGAAATGCAAGGTGTAGATCGATGAAAACAGGACTGGATTAAGTAGGTCAGATTTTAAAAGAAGGTTAAGTATGAATAATAGAAGGTTATGCATGACGGGACGTATGACTGTGGAGGAGGTAAAAGTTGTACGTATGGACAAAAAAAATTCGATACTGTTTTTTCTGCCTACTTCACAGGAACCACTGCGTGATTTATAACGTCTTTCTCCAGCACCACATTTTAAATACATCTATAACACCTCTCGCTTGTTCTCCGAGTCCACGCTGTACATATGATATTATTGCGAAGACGAAAAACTTAACTAGGCGCATTTTCGTCGTGATGGTGATGATTCTGATCTTCTATATATTTTACAGTTTTGACATCGGTAAAATATTTAATAATACATAAATTTTTAATTCCCCTTATAGCATTGATCACCGCTACACGTGTTTCTACTTCCTATTCCGAAGTTCTCTTCAGATGAAACACCTACCTGAAGAGATCCTCGGTATAGGAGATAGAAACATGTGTTGAGGGGATTAATGTGATTAGTGAAAAAACATAGTTTTTTTTAATGTTTCGAAATTTTTAACACTTTACGAACAAATGCATTTGAAATAACTAAATTATGAAGTCTTCAGGAAAGTTAATATTTACTTGCATTTTTATCTCCTTGACAGTTTTTTTACCGAAGTTTGATATAAAAATAAAACAAAAGATATCAAACAGGGTGGTATTATTTATTTTGTTCAAGAAAAAGAGGATAAGAAATCTGAGCGAGGGTTTATACTCAGGGACTCGACTTTTAAACATTCAACGGGTGTGTTGCACACGAGCGGTCAATTAAATGAGTAGCTTTAACATATTTCTACTTCGTGGAGATTGTCCTAAAAAGTAGTCTTCTGCCTTTTTATTACGCTTTTGTTGTAAATAATAAAACCCGGCGGGTTTATCGCCAAGTGGCAATCTCATACCTCTTTTTTTCGTATTCTCAATGTTTTGTGTCGTGTTACTGTGCTATTTCGAATTCGGCGCATCACCTGTTTCCCTCCCTCCCGGTCCTGAGCCATGTTGAATGCAGGGCTTAAAGAGGATCTTGTTAACTCTTTTATTTGATTCGCCGATCTAAAAAAAAACCTTGCTCACCTTTCATGAAATGTTTTGATGATCACCGACTTCTCCAAACTTTCATAATTATTTCTAGCAACTTGCCCAATGTATTATACATTTGTATTATTTTTCTGCATGGTATCGAAAGTCTTTCGGTAATCTCCGAATGCCAGGGAATAGAGACGTCGGTGCGCCTTCCGGCTCATATGATATAGAGCGTCTGCCTCCAACACATCTCGAAGGCATCTATAATGTTTCTTTCCTTCATTCTAATACACATTTTCAAACGATCAACCATAAAAATGTAGTAAGAAGGCTTAAGTGAAAACCAGACTGGATTTAAAAAAAAAAAATTGGTTTCTAACGGAAATCCAGCCTGTAATAACTGAAATGAAAAATTGATTTCTCACCAAGATTTGGAACGTGATATTTTACATTTTGATATTTTTTGTACTTCACATTTGTACTAAATTTGAATATTCAAGTACTCAATACTGTTTCTCAATGCTTCTGCGTTTTTGAAACATGTTTAGACCCATATAAACCAGAGTTTAGACCCAGAAACGCATTTAAACCCATGTAAAAACATAAATTTTTTAACATTTTTTGAATTAGGATAATCTCAATTTATGTATATATTCCATTAAATCAATATAAGTAAACATGATTATTATAAAACTAATTTTCGCATATAAATCCTTAAATTCCGGATAACATTATTTACGTAATTGAGTTTAAATAGTGTTTGGACAAGTTCGTATACATAACTCCAGAAGTATTGTTTGTGATGTTTTTGTTCCTTTTTATTTTAATAATTTGTTTGCTTTTCCTTCACGAACATATCACAGTTTAACTTTATACATCACTAAGACTCAAAAGTTTTTGACGTGAACAAGTTAGAGCGTATATGGACATACACCAATCGCGCCTACTGCTTTGTCACATCATGTTACAGTTCAAATTTGATATCTCTACCCTCAGTATTACGTCACCCAGAGCCGATAGAAGACGTGTTGTTTTGTTATAATAAAAAATGTCTAAAATATATATCAAGCAGCTATCAAGTTTCTTTCAAAAGAAAAGAAAGCCCCGCCAGAAATTAAACACCGTTTAAGTGCTTACGTTGCTTAATTTCTAGCGACTTTCCCTTCTTTTTAAAGAAACTTGATAATCGCGTCATTCAATTTTTAACATTTATGAATATAACGAAACAACACGACTTCTATCGGTTTTAGTTGACATACTACTGAGGGCATACGTATCAAATTATAGCTATAACATCACCTAACCATGTATTGAGCAAGGCCGGCGTGATATCTGTTCATATACACTCTTACTAAACTTTTCGACCTTATTGGTCAACAGTAGTTATGTTGTTTGTAACAAATCCCTTATCACTTCATTCTATATTCTGTTAGAAATTTTAGGTCCATATATTCTTCCCAGAGCACGCATTTTTAAAGCATTTATTTGGCTCCTTTCAGTTTTTTTCTATACCCATATCTCACACCTATACACGAAAGTTGTTACTAAAGTACTTTAATAATATTGATTTGAAAAAAAAAATCTTATTTTTTTTCAGATGTATTGATTAATATAATAATTATTGTAGGTATTATTCTTAGAACCGGACCTGTGTCTTATTTTATGAGGCATCTCCAGCACTCGATATGTGATATCAAATATCTGCGGAACAATGTACTCACGCTAACAAGAGACCGACTGCCATCTATTGAGCAGATCACACACTTATAATCTGATACACAATGATTTTTTCGCTATAAAAACACGATAAATGTGGACTCCTGGGGATTGTAAGACTAACGATATCGCTCGCCAGGTGGAGTTTCCTTTTGATGACACTGCCGAGAATCTATCTTCTCTCTTTGGGAACGTTTGTTGTTTTTTTGGCGATAAAATAAAACATTTGTTCTGATACGAATCAGAGATTGCGAGAAAAAAAAACAATCAAACAAGGGTGGTGATTACATATTTTTCGGAATCAAGAAGTCCTATTTTAGAAGCAAACTATTCACTTAATTTTAGCTGTATTTTATAACATCTTGAAAATCTTGCAATATATAATAAATTTTTCACTTTTTAGCGTTTTTGCGGTAACGCTGTCGAAATAAATTTTGTGGTAAAACGCTTGTTTTCCACCCGGGTGTTTCAGACTTAATTTCCACCATGTTGTGCATTATAAATTAAACGAATATTTCATAAAATACATTACTGAATGTGATTAAAACATTAACAAGTGTATTAAATTTTTTTCTCTATCAATATTATCTTGTAATTTTGTATAATATTGGCTATATTTTACTATAGTATTATTGTATTGTATTATATTTTCTTTGTATACAGTACAATCTGGCGGGTTTATTGCTTTGTAGTAATCTCCTCAAGCTAACAACACGCTTTAAGGGAAAATCAGCTATAATCCTTTTTTAGAAAAATATAGCTTCCAACGGGAATCCGATCCACAACTCCCGAGCTGGAAGTCAGATGTTTTTTCAACTAGGCCACGGAGGTACTATCTTCCAAAAGGATGTTTAATGGTTTTTACGTTAAAAAACTGACATACCTTTTACCATTGGCTATTAAACCAGAAACCTAGCATCTTGAAGACAAACGCTTTATGTCCAAGGAGGGTAGTAAGTAAAAATTTCTTCTTTCTTGTTAGTAAAATCTTGTATTCTAGTTTTGCAAAATATTGTATCATTGTTGGTAAGGAACCAGCATTCTAGTTCGTAAAAATCTTGATTTTTCCCACGGGGTTGATTCTCGATAGTATCAATAAAGGGAGATTGGTTGAGCGATTGTTGACGACTTCTTCGTCGAAAACACTATTGGTCGGAGTGCGCTAGAATAGCAAACACTTAAAATGACATACAGCAATAATTTGTCTACTCCAGTTGTTATAAACCCGAAGATTCAAATGTCAAGGTTTAAAATAATTTTGACTACCGGTCACGTTTTTCAATATGTCCACGGTCACGTTTTTCAATATGTCTGTGCATGTACTTTGCAGAATACTATATGAACTCAGCTCATTGCAAAAGCAAATAAGGAAATCAAACAAGCAATTATAAGAGGTAATGGAAAACCGAGTGCGCTAGTATTACAAACATTGTGATGAAGAGTTGTTAGTACCTTGCCTACCTTAGATGTTTTAAACCCGGATATTTGAGGATGAAAACAATTTTGTTTCCCTTGCTCCGTTCTTCAATATGTTCACATTACTCATGCATAAATATTGAGGAACACCTCATTACAGACGCTGCTTGAGTCACTCAAATTTAATTCTTCATTGAAAAATTCCATGTGATTCATTCGGAAGCTTATTTTCAGTACATTTGAAGAGGAAATAAGTAAATAAACAAATAATTTATTTATTCCTAAATGGAGTTCTCAGATTTAAAGTCGAAACCTTTGATAATCAAGCAAGGAGTTCACAAATAATATAATCATGTGAAACCCGAAAAGTTTGATTTGCATGGGAGGGAGTGCCCGAAGTTTTAACTTCGGGCCTTTCTAAGAAGCAAATACTCGTATGTAGATGTTTCGTGTTGTTATATCAAATATTGTGAATAACGATTCTCCAAAACAATAAAACTTCAACCATTTATTTGGCATCTGTCTGCCTTCGCTAGAAACGTGGGTGGGGCCTTTTTATTCCGAATACCTAAAACAGAGTCGGATTTAGAAATTTATATCAACTTTTGCAAAGTAACATAGGTATAGTGATTTTGTGATGGAAAGGAATTCGTGATAATATATGAACTTGAAATATTATTTTATTTTTACAATGCATTATCTATTTGGACCATTAAAATACTTATCTTTATCTTCCTAGTGCCATGTCAGGTCCCCCCAACGTTGAATATCACCTGAGAGTAGACATCTTTGTCCCCGGCAGCCCGAAAAAGATCCCCAGCGCTCCTTATACCAGTGCAATCACGTATATTATATTTCGGAGCCAGGAGATTTGCCTCCTGCCAACACCTCTTCGACCCTCTATTTTGCCTTGGCTGATCAGGTGCAGTAATTTGTACTTTGCTCTTCTAAGTACATGACCCAAATAGGACACCTTTCGGATTTTAATATTAATCAGCAACTCTCTATCAAAATACTTATAATATATAAATTAAAACAAAGTTTCCAAATATGTCCGAGACCATACTCATTAGCCAATCGATGCAATCTAGGTAAGGAAGAATTTGAGCAACAATTAATTAAATAATGGTACACGAATACATATTCGTAGTTATTACACTTTGGAGGAATACAGTACAACCTGGCATAATTAATTTTAAGATGGATTGAAGTAAAAATAAGTACAGTACCCGGCGGTAAATAATACACATCGTTTGTAGAGTGTCATATCTGTCGCACGATGCGCTAACCGCGTTGTGACTACGATACCGGACTGTTAGCGCATCGTGCGACAGAGACGACGCTCTACAAACTATGTGTATTAGTTACCGCCGGGTACCGTATGTTATACATGGTCACCCCTGTGTATTCTTTTCAGTACACGCATCTCCACGCTCACATTTGACTTCCATATACCAAAATTGATACTAGAATATTGTTGTGAACTATCAAATCAAAGTTGATATTAGAATATTGTTGTGAACTATCAAATCAAAGTTGATACTAGAGTATTGTTGTGAACTATCAAATCATGACACTATCCAGTTCGAGTATATACGAGCATCTTAATCTTACATTTAAGGGGATATTCTCATTTCATGGGCCGAAAAATCGACGATTTTAAAGATTTTTTAATAGTAAAAAAAAAGTGAGATTTTAGGAAACGCGTTTAAAGTTTAAAGTGCGATTTTTACACGAATTAAAAATGTTGTTCAAAAATCCCGACAAACTAAATATCAATTCATTAGAAATCCTATTGGACGAGAATTCTTGGTAAATAAGGCTGCTGCCATAATAATAGTCAACCCGAAAGCTGCGAAGCTCATGTCATTTTTCGACCTCGCGCTCGACTATAAATCCTCATAACTTTTCGAACTTACAAGATTTTTTGAAAATTTCGAACTGGAAATTTTCAAAAATTTTCAAATTCAGAAGGTATTATAAAAAATAAAATTCAAATAAGAATACTCCCTTAAGAAAAATACAATTCATTCCTTGCACTCAAATATAAGTATAATATACTCTCTGGAAACATTGGGTCACTCTGGCTTCTATTCTGGTTAAGTATCCTCGGACAACTATTTTAAGTAGCTAGGAGTATTTGTTCATATGGATTCTTACAATTGCTTAGCTTGAAGTTCTACCAATAAGAAACTGAACTTTCCTTAACAGCTTCCTTATTATCATTCAAACAACCAACTTAGTAAACCGATGGGATTCGAAATGACAAACCACGAAGGTCGTCCCTATATATTTAATATTTATTGTTTTTCGGAATTTCGTGATAGTTATTGTCATTTATGAAAGTAATAATTATTTATATATTTTTACCATTTTAAAAATATAACATCGTTTATTATAATATTAATTAATAATAAGTAAACGACTAGTAAAAAGGTGTCAAGTTATAAAATATCACCCAAATAGCAATTTATTACTGAATTTAATAAAGAAATTTAAATAGGCCTGTGAAAAACCGACTGGAATACTTTAAAAATAAAAACGGCATTTGAACCCGCCACCTCCGGGCTGGGAGACAGGTATCTTACCAACTAGGCAACGGAGGTCGTCTTTCTATCCACCAGAGTACAGTTACTGGTGCTTTGAAAGTTGGGCTAATATTGAGACTTTTACAACATAAGAATGTCGTAGATTGATAATTCCGATTGGGCCAGTTAAGAAAACACGAGGATGTTTTTAACGGCTGTAGCTTTTTGGCAGGCTGTATTTAAAAAAAATCTGTAATGCGCTGTATATGTAACATTTTAACAACTATTACTTTTTTTGATAGACTTTAAAATTCATAAAATATCTCTACATGTGGAATTTTATAGCAAAACTGTACTATCGAAGACATAAATTAAACATTACGAGTATAAATAAAAAAATCATTGACAGTAAATTTATAACGGTATTTTAAAAAAATATGAATATGCTACTTCTTTTTTTTAAGGATGATTTTCCGTTCAATGTTCCAAATACAGAAATTTAAAGAAAAATTTAATTCAGAAAATATATTTTCGCTGCGTTTATGGTTAACAAAAAATAAACGATTATTTGCGAGTGACAATTTGATTCCTCTCGGAAATTAATTCGAACGATCTTTGTATCATTGTGCTTTGATCAACAATACGCTAAAGTGATGCCAAAACGTTATTTGTTCAGTGCGACACGGCTCCAGTTCGGCTCCCATTACGAGGGTATAAAGCCTCCGAAACTTTTCGCGAACAGGAAATGCCCTCTGCAAAGCTTTCTTTGTGGCCGAAAATTATGGCTTTTATCAAAAAAAGAAGTCTGTGGAAAAAATCTCTCCCTAGCAGGATGTGAATGGTGCTCTCGAGTGTTTGGTGATCGCCCGCCATTTTTCGTTTGATCTTAAGGCCATAGAAATTTATCGAGAAATTATACGGGAAGCAATTCGTGCGTATTGTCAACATCTGACGTCAAATATTTTATCAGGATTGTGGTCACAATGGATTCTTGCTGGGGTGTCGCATTGGTGTGACTTTCTTTCACAATACATCGGCGTGAATGGTTCGTTTTGTTTGTGAGATTCAATGCATCCTTTTGCTTCTGCCATGCAAGCAATATAGATATAAAAGAATGCCTTTTTAAATCGTTACCAGTGATAAAGTGACATCTATGATTTTGAAAGTAATACGAGTTCTGCATTCAATTCCCGTTGCAGTTTTCTATACATATGTATATAAATACCACCACGCCTTTTCCCTGATGGGACTGGCAGACAGCACGGAGCGGCCGACTTTATTTTATTTTATTAATTTATTTTGTTTAACACTATTATTGCAAATACGATCTGGCGGGTTTATTGCCAGGCGCCAATCTCTTCCAACTTATATATTTCGCCTTTTCCACATTCATATGTTTTCTCTTACAGCTTCTAAAATTTCTTCTACGAGTATTTCTTACATTTTCTCCTTTCAAAATTTTATTCACATGATCCAACTATACTTTTATTGGTCTTCTTCTACATGCCTCCCACTTACATTTATGCTGTACATTTGTTGCGTTAGTCTTTCTTCATTCATTTGTTTCACACGACCTCCGTGGTCTGCTGGTAAGACACTTGTCTTCCGATTCGGATGTTGCGGGTTCGATCCCCGCTGGAACCCAGATTTTTAAAAAATAGGATTGCAGTCTGGTTTACACTTAGGGCCTATAAAAAATACTTTCTGGTTGGTTGAAAGAGATTGCCACATGGCAATAAACTCGCCAGGTTAAAAAAAAAACCTCTTAAAGTGCTCGTCTTTATCTTACTCAACACCTTAGCTTAAGTTCAGATTTATTAAGTTCAGATTCTCACTTTATCCGTGTTCTGTCATACATTGTAACCTCATGTATTTTTCTAAGTGCACACATTTTACAGAGGTGGATGGAGTTAAGGGACATTTCACATTATAAAAAAAAAAACAAAGATATTATGCCAAAAAATATTTGGATTTTAACACCTGAAAACAACATTCATCATAATATATACGAGTATGTAAATCTAAAAATTATCAAAAAATTATAAATTGGTAAAACAATGCTTTCCTTTCTGAAATGCTGTAAGCTGTAGCTTTTTACGCTAATTCCCAAAAAAATATAAATTAGTAAAACAATTCTTTCCTCTCTGAAATAATGTAAGCTGTAGCTTTTTACGCTAATTCCCAAACAATATAAATTGGTAAAACAATGCTTTCCTCTCTGAAATGCTGTAAGCTGTAGCTTTTTACGCTAATTCCCAAAAAATGCGTAGAAGACCAGTTGGATTTATAACAATTTTAATAATTACATTGTTTAGTTCAGTAGTTCAGAATGATACGAGTACAATGTCGTATTAAGGTCTAAAATTAATATATTTTCAACAAACATTTCACTCGCACTACACAAAGAGTATGTGTGTGTGTGTGAAAAAAGGGACAACGTATTATTGTACCCAACTCCAACGGTCATCCATTGCATCATTATGAAATTGTATCACATTTCTGATATGTAACAGCATTTTTGTAACATCCGCTCAATCTTCGAGCCAGCACTCCTCCCTTCACGACAGTCACCCTAAACAAAAAAAAAATATTTTACATAAAATTTTCTCACATAAAAGTGTTGTTACATGGCTTCATAATTACTTCTTTTAATTAAGAGGTAAATTTCAACAAGAACGTAAAGTGTTTTTTATGTTTAACCTTAGAATCTAATGTGGGCGTTAGAAACCTTCAAAACAATCGTCTTTCAATAGAGAAATATTGAAGAAAACCAAAAGTTTTCCACTTAACCCTAAAGAATAATCAAATAACTCTTATAAGTATCGAAGGGCATGGGCGTTTCTAGGGTCTGTGTGCCCCCCGGCAACAATTACTTTGGGTGCTTTACATTGTGGCCCCCCCTCTTTCTTATTACCTTAGAGTTCGAAAACAAACGTAGAAAACAAAGTTTCTTATAAAATATCATGAGGCAAACTCCAAAACACACTGAAAGTTTCCTTTATACTTATTTATCGATTTTTCAAGTCTAATTAATGTTTGTCTTTAATAAAATAAAATATTTCCCTAGACTGGCGCGGGAACTTTACTATTGAGTTTATTTTATTTTATATTTTTTCGTAAAACCATGGAATTAAATAAGTTGATAACTTGGTTTAAATTCAATATTTGTCAAAACATTTCGTTGGAGCAGTTTTAGATCACTACAGTATATAAGTACGTATTTTTTAAATTTATACAAATAATTGAAATTTCTTAAAAGTACTCGAATACACGAAATAAGGTTCTAAAGTTTCCGGTTCAATAATATGAAAAACGTAATAGAATGAAACGAAATAAGTACTATGCAATATAGTTCAGTAGTTCAATACATATTTAAGAACGATAAATATTTTTTTAATACCACTGAAAAAAAATCCTAAAGTTTTGTTCTCAATATTGTGTAACACTATGGATATTACTTTTTTGTAATTCATCTTATTAGGGAAGTTAATATTTGTGTATCTTTTGAGAGACTATTTGTTTTAAGATATTTTTTTTTTTTTTTTTTTATCCACTTTGCACGGATTTCTCCTGTTACACAAAGAGGGTTTGCTTCTAGCGTTAGCTTATTCGTTAGGAATAATATCAGCCAGGATTCTTCTCATACTGCTAGACGGTACCGAGAATATATCAACCGTGTCATTCAGTTGGTTCAATATCTCTATACCACGCGTGACTGAGTGTTTAACCATGATATTCGTCCTGTAAGTTGGTATGTAGAACAGAGGGTGATTCCTTGCACGGATATATTTATTGGGTACATATAAACTTAGTGCTTCTAGAATCGCGGGACAGTTAAAGGAACCTTGGAAGACCTTTATTAGGAATATCGCAATGGATTCTTGCCTTCTTGTTTCAAGGCTTCTATAGTTACACACCGTGAGAAGTTCGGCATGGTGAGCATATTTTGGGTAATCGCCCTTTGTTCTGTACCATAGATATCTGAGGAATTTTTTTTGTATTTGTTCTATATTGTTTTTATATTTGAGCTGGTGAGGAGCCCAAACCGTAGATGCATATTCTAATTTGGTTCTAATTAGATAATTATATAAGTTTCGGAGGATATCGG
Source organism: Odontocerum albicorne (assembly GCA_949825065.1). Classification (NCBI taxonomy): domain Eukaryota; kingdom Metazoa; phylum Arthropoda; class Insecta; order Trichoptera; family Odontoceridae; genus Odontocerum; species Odontocerum albicorne. The sequence goes on along the minus strand of OX463853.1, from coordinate 11,655,471 downwards.
TGCTGTTAAATTCTCTCGATATTCTCATTACAAAACCGAGTAGTTTGTAACAGTCCGATATCAAACGTGAGACATGGTTAACGAACGTGAGTCCGACATCGAAGGTTACGCCCAAATCCTTGAATTCAGAAACTCTGTTTAGTGCCACTCCCTGTATAGTATACTGATGGTGGATTGGTGAAAACGATCGACTATAAGATACACAGACACATTTGTTAATGTTGAACAGAAGATGATTTTGCTCACTCTAGGAGACTAGGGAGTCTAGGTCCTGTTGTAACTGTGCACAGTCGTGAGGTGAATTGATCTTTTTGAATATTTTCAAGTCGTCAGCGAACAATAAACATGTCGAGTGACTTATGGAATTCTGAATGTCGTCTATTAATATGAGGAATAGTAGGGGACCTAAATTGGATCCTTGTGGTATACCAGATCTTGCGATAAATTCCACAGAAGACTTGTTACGGATTATTACGTATTGAGATCTTTCTTTTAGGTAAGATGCAAATAATCCAATTAGATTATCGCTGAAGCCAAGTTTGTGCATTTTCTTAAGTAATATATCGTGATCAACTTTGTCGAAAGCTTTCTGAAAGTCTGTATATATTACGTCCGTTTGTGAAAGTTCGTCTAAGTTTGACGCAATCTGTTGTGTGAGAGAGAGAAGGTTGGTAACAGTCGATCGTTTTGGCAAAAAGCCATGCTGGTTTCCAATAAGTCTTGTTGACACTTGGTGGGTCAATTGGTTGCACAGTACAGTTACAGTTATATATTTCCTTGTCATTGATCAGCATATTCGCATTGGTGACTCGGATGCTAACGATGTTTGGATACAACACTGGGATATATACGCGTAGGTTCAAACGTCTTGGGATTAATAGAATCTGTCGGATTTAGAAACGCTGGATCAGGCATGTTAGTCTAAATACTCGTACTCGTACATCATGGTACGTGTTGGCAATACTACCGCACACAGAACTTGACTGTGGGATGCCTCTTTTCGTACCATCAAGAATCGAACCTGAAACCATCCGGTGGAAGAAAAGCTTTTTTGCAAACTAGAAGCTAATAAAATAACCTCAAAGTCACAATAAAATGTATGAAAGGTGGTTTGCTACACTGCTTATTTCATTGTATTACATTTAGTTTGTATACAGTGTGACCTGGTAGGCGTATTACCTTGTGACAATCTCTTCCAATGGAGAAATATATTAAATATACCTTAAGTAAAAATCAGACTGAAACCTTTTTTTAAGGAATTTGGTTACCAATGAGAATCGAGCCCGTAAACCTCGGATCAGAGAACAGGAGTATTCCCACCCAGATCACGAAGATCGTTTTCCCAATATGGCGAAAAAATAATAACCTTAAGAGCATCATGACACAACTGCAAAATAATGTAAAATAAATAATCTATTGTATAGTATTGTATTGTATTATACTTTCGTTGTATATAATACAACTTGGCCAACTTAATGCATGTCGCAATCCCCTCTAGCCAACTAGAAATATGTTGAGGCCTTAAGTGGAAACCAGACTGGAACTCTTTTTTTTTAAGTGATTGGGTACCAACAGCCATTGAACCCGCAACTTCTAGGCTGGAAGACAGACGTTTTAAAACTATTCCACGGAGATCGTTAAACGTACAAAGTGAAGAGATAGAAAACAATACACAAAACTCGCACAATTCTTATATATGAGTACCATTTGGTCTGTAAAAATAATCGTCTGAATATAATCAATAAGCAGTAAAAAAATACCTTTTATACTATTTGCTTATCCGAACAAATACCGTAGAACAAACTAACTGTTTGTTTTAAAACTTAACGTACTTAAAGCTCCTATAAGTTGAAAGTTTAAGTGACCGTAGTGTCACCTAGAGAGGGTGTTAGCAAGCTTAAAACTACCCCCGGCGGAAACAGGAAGCAATAACATCCTTCACAACAGCGCGGAAGTGATTTAGTGGTGGGACGAGCAGAATTTCAAATTATTCCTCTTTTATAAAAGCCGCTTTCGCCGTGGAAGCCTGGAGACATTATCACGTATACAGGATTTGATCGATACTGATGACTTTTGGCATTTTCGATGCCATGAAATTGTATGGTATTACTATCAATTGTAATATATTTGAGTGAACATTAACAAATGTATTGTATTTGAGATAGCATTGTGTTTATGTAATGTTATAATGTTCCTTCAACGATGTGTTGTGATGCTTAAGCAAACTTCAGTTGTCATGGCATAGCAGGAGAATAGTTGAATGTTTCCTTGATTTCTGTGAATAATCTTTAGTATTTTGTACAATACAATTGTTGTTCGTTGAAATATTTTATCAATATTTATTTAAAATTTCATTGTATAACAATTGGGAGGGTCTGTTGCTAGGTGACAATTTCTTCAAACAAACTAGATTAAAGTAAATACAGGAAGTTATATGGTCATAATATATAATAAAAGTAAAAAAAATTAATCAGAAATCAAAGGAAAAATGAAGGAATAGTAGAGAGGAAAGAAAAATTGAGAATAAAAGATGTTACATTACAAATTTGAAATTAATAGTTATTTCAGTCGCTTTTCAAAACATGCCAATGACGCAATGTAAAAAAGAAGAGCGATGAAATAGGACAGCCAATAGACAATCTCAGCCTGAGTGTTGCGCAAGTCCATGATCGGAAAATCTTTGAACATTTTTGAGTGAGATTAGAGGGGCGGGGGACAATTAAGGACATTGTAAAACAGTGACAATATGAGCATTTTCGTATACGAGTATTTTTCACATTCAATCAGTTAAGCTTTTTCTGATATGAAGTGGTATGATCGTACTTTCTCAGGTTTCAAAACCACGATATTTATAAAAACTACGATATCTACTCGTATAAAAAACATGATTTTGCATTGTTTTCTTTATAAATTTTCTTACCGTTTGACATTTATTTTCTAAGAGATTTTTTTTATAGGTCACTGAATTCCAAGCTGATTGGGGAAAGCCTTTTTATAAACTTTATTTTTTTATTTTTGATGAACTTGTTTTATGTATTTTTTTGTGTTTTGTAGATAAACATTTTTCCTTGTGATTATGTTTTCAAGTAATTGTTTATTTTAAAATTTTGTATTAGTTTTTAATTTTTGTTATTTGGTACTATTTAAAGTTTATTTGATTTATCATTTAATATTCTTCGTATCATAGTTTGATTTTGGTTCTTGTATTTAAATACGAAGTAAAAGAACTTTAATCAGTTTATACTCTCACATAACGACATTATCGTTTAAATCCATACAAATGCTTACGATTTGTCAAAGAAACATAGAGAAACGCATTCTGGAAGGATACATTTAAGGAGACAGTAAACGAAAAAATTTGCTTTCAAATAGAGGTAAAAAACATACTTTAGCCCGTAAAAAATAAGTTAAAGAAAACATGTATAGAGAATAACAGATAAATAGACTCGTCTAATGGAACCCAATAGGAATCAAAAGCCCTAGAAAGTGGCCTAAGGCACGCGGGGTGGATGATATACCCAAAATGGGCTTAACGTGACAACAATGACAATGTAGAGACAATTTTGGAGAAGTGGAAAGGCCAGGAAATCAATAAAAAGATTTAAGATAATGATCTCAAAAATTGTGAAAGACTTGAAAACATAATCTTCAATATTTTTTAAAGAATTCTTTGATCATTTACAAAATCTTGTACGAGTTATTTATTTATAAATAGTATGTAATGGTACTTGAACTGTGAGATTATATTATATTTGAGGCCTTTGTTATAGTTATCAGTATTTATCAGGTTTATGTCATTATATTTTATTTATAAATATTACGTAATGATACTTGAACTGTGAGATTATATTATATTCGAGGCCTTTGTTATATTTATCAGGTTTATGTCATCATTATTTGTTATTTAGAAATAGTACGTAATGATACTTGGACTGTGAGATTATATTATAATCGAGGCCTTTGTTATACTCGTATTTATCAGTATTTATCAGGTTTATTTCATTATTTTTTATTTATAAATAGTTCGTAATGATACTTGAACTGTGAAATTATATTATATTCGAGGCCTTTGTTATTATTATTAGTATTTATCAGATTTATGTCATTATTTTTTTGATGTTTATATTTTGGGGTTCTCTTGAATTCTTTTATATTAAATATTCGAATTTGTATGTTTTTGTCAATATTTATTATCGGGGATAAATATACTGAAAGGAGATGAAATAAGGTTCGATGAGGATGTAAGAGCGAAAGATGAGTGAAGTGAAGGGCAAGGGTGGATCGACAATAAAACATACATAAAGTATGAAGCGACGATGGAAGGAATACTTTAAGGAAATGTATGAAAGCACGAAGAGTGATCTTAATAATAATCCTAGTTATATGAGTGAGTGGTCCTATTGAGATGGATGATATGTGTGAGGTTGGGAGCAGCGGCGACCAGTCTAGAGGTGCGCTGGTGCGCTGGTGTGCTGAACCGGAGAAATAATTCAATTATATATTCGTAAACATGACTTTTAAAAATGTTAAATATTTGTATAGATTACATATGTATAAGAAGACTGACAAATAGTACGAGTATTTTCATTTATGATAAGTGAAAATTAAAAAAAAAAAAAAATATTCCTTTTAAATTGACCGGCCAAGTTTGCTAATACTACCGGAGCGATCTCCAATACGCACCGGACGGAAACGCAAATTCATATAGGGCAGAAAGAGTATAGTAAACCGTGAGACAGCGCTATATCATATTCGCTCAGCGTCTCGAGGTGCGTTGGTGCTCAGCGCACCAGCGCATGTCTGGACCGGCCGCCGCTGGTTGGGAGCAATCAGCAGTAGATTGTGTTGAATATCAAGGAACTGTTATCAGAGACACAATCGAGAAATAAGACGCGCATGCAAGTACTGGAGATATATGCAAACATGATACTTTGTGTTAAAGGCAAACATGATATGCCTATCACAGACCGGTTTAAATAGTCATCTCTGTTATCTCCAACGACAAATATTCTAATACCCACTTTGCACTGTGCTTTCTATTTAAATCATTGCGGGTAATAGGCGTTTTATTCCACTAAACTCGTAGATATATCCTAGTATTCGTATTTTTTTTCCTATTTCATTTTTCCTTTGTTCCGTCAATAGCATAAGTCCTTTCTGAAATTGTGCTCACTCGGAGACATCTTTCTTAAAAAATAATATCTGATCAGGAAATTAGTTTTGTATTTATCAGATAGATTTATCGTCCTTTACTGTCCATGCAGTGAGACTCTGGAATCAGTTACAAACCAATATAAGACTCGCTCCGTCCTTGGCATGCTTTAAGAAGCGACTGAAAAAACTCTTAATTTCTAGTCAGTATAAGTTTTCTTTTCCTTTCCTCTCCACCATCCTTTCTTTTCCTTTTGATTGATGATATCTCACTTTATATGAAAAAAAATGTTCGGGTGATTGTCCGTCTTTGTGGGGTTCGTGAGCATGTTCTCGCGTATATGTTTATGGATTTCGTGGGGATGGATAGTCATTTGAATGATTTATGCGACCACGTAACTTTCTTCATTTACTTTTGTCTGGTTGGTTGGAAGATATTGCCACCTGGCAATACGCCCGCCAGACTGTATTGCAATAAAAGTATATCATTCCAAACATTTCGTTACTAGCTGCATTCCAAATGAGCTGAATATATATTATTATGAAAAGTAACAGTTAAGTGCATTTTTTCGGCTATTGACTATCCCAATTGATTGAACGGTTTTTGGCGTCCTTTTTTATTATATAATAAAATGAATTGTTTTTTTATGTTTGATACTTTTTTACTACCGCAAAAAAAATATATAAAAATCACAAAAATATATGTATATGTTAAGTGTATGGCAACAATGCAGTAAGATGATCATGTACGTCAAATATAATATAAATGTGGTGATAATACAATCAAAGATGGTGTCCGTTGTGGAAGGCTGATTTCCATTGATGACGATCAAATAAAGGCTTTGATCGAAAATAACCATAACCATAACAATAATACAATAAGAGAGATAACTGAAATGAATTGATCTTAAAATAACGAATTAAGTTTCCAGACAACCCAATAGAAAGATCAATCAAAACGAGAAGGAAATATCAACACCCACCGGAAATATAGCACCCACCATTCAGCGCAAGACAGCACCATAATACCGGTGTCTTGCACCGAAGATGACAATATTTGTGGAATGTTCAGTCTTGCTCAAGTGGTAAAATTCCCGTTGAAAATAAGGTAGTATAAGAAAACATTTTTTTAGAGTTTTATCCACGATCTTAAAGAACCGAAAAAAATATAATACTCGAGAGTTTTTAATATTTCCAATGTGACTCGCTTGAATGTAACAACATCATTTAAGACCTTGTTTGGAGGGAGATATTAATTTGAGGTTTTGAGGGTAAAGCGCGACAAGGACATGATTTATTCAGCCAGAGGGGGAAACTCAACAAAGCTTCGGAAAGTTATTATGAAATTAGGCCTGAGGGCTTGGAAAAGATTGTCAACTTTTGTGGTGCTGACAATATTTATTTACTATATCGCAAATTACTAAAATGTTGGCAAAACGATTCAGGAAATTTTACGGTGATTTCTTTTGACGAAGATAAATTTTGAAATGTGAATGGGTAGAGGGGACGAAAATTTTGTAATGGCGCACATGATGGACATCACAAGTTGATCATCACCGAAATAGAAAGATCCTTTGAAAGGAGTGGCGGCGCTAAGTGTACCACTATGTGTGTTCAATACCTAAACTCCCACCCTTTATAACGAAATGTGCTAGAGAATAACATGTTTTCACAACTTTATTGAAACAATCTTTTTCACATTAGAAGACTTATGCTAAAAGCTAAAAGTGCTTTAAATTTAAGAAAGCCAATGTAATATTTTTTTAAATACTTCATTGTACGATGATAATAATAAAATTATAATTTATACAACGGACTCATATCAACCCACTATTATTGACTAATTAAAAATATTGCAAAAACAAGTGAATTGCAAGGATAAGAAAGGGGTGGCTGCGGCCATCATATTGGGTACTTCCTCGCATTTGCACATTAGAAGAACATTTTTTTAAGCAGTTTTGCCCTACAGAAACAGCCAGCGTGCCGTGTGAGAAACGATCAGCGTGCTGCGAACATGGGTCAACATTACCAAGTGACTCAGCAGGATCCACATGTCGGTGGCATTTGCGGAAGGGAGTGCGCATCAAGGATCGACTTATTTTCTTACAGAAGATCACACGATCGACGTGATAGAGCAGCTCATGATTGTCGCTGGAGTGGTGAGGGGATCCTCGACTACGAAGCCCAGCAACGACGAATAATTGTAATCCTCTTACACTTAATATTAATAAATGAACAATATACGAGTATATAGCGCCATTTAGAGAGCAAACTTTCCTTAAGTATTAGGTTTTAACATAAGTTGTGTCCGTTTTTTTTTCAATTTAAAAACGAGCACCAAAAGTAAAACGGTAAATTTTATACGTCATTCGAAAGAAAATTTTCTGCTCTACAAGATATTGTGTTTGCTTTTACGTTACATATATGATTTTATTTGATTACATGTCTTCAAAATAGAATGGCAAGTAGACGAAAGTGAGCATTTTCTACACCTCCTTCTGTTCGCGTTCAATCGAGGGAATAAAGCTGCCATAGCTGCTCGCGATATTAGCGAAGTGTACGGTGAAGATGCTATGAATAAAAGGACAGCTAGTCGATGGTTTTTGCGTTTCAAAGACGGTAATTTCGACCTTAATAACATGGAGCGTTCCGGACGATCAGTGGACTTCGATGAAGACCGCTTAAACCATATTATTCATGACTTCATTTTACTTTTGGTGCTCATTTTTAAATTGTAAAAAAAAAAAAAAAACGGACACAACTTATGTTAACACCCAATACATTCTAATAAGGGACTCAAACCCACTATTATCGACAGATTCAAAATATTTCAAAACAAATATAAAACTTGAGTGTAAGGATAGGAAAGTAGTAACTGCGGTCATTAGATTAGGTATATCCCCACATCTGTGTATGTTTAGAAAAAATATATTTGGTGAGAAAGCCAAAGAGAAGACGAACTACAAATAAACTTCTGTAAATTTTTTAATATGTGATAGTAAAACATTTGACTTTAAGTGTAGTGTAAGTATGTGTGTAGTGTTTATATAACATCACAAATTTTGATAGGATTTGCATAAAAAGGTTATCTTCAAGTGCGTTCTAAAGCTACACATGCCATAAATATATCTTATTTTAAGAGGCAGACCATTCCACGCATCAGGACCTGCAACGGCAAAAGCTTAACATAATACTCTATCCCGGTTGGATCGATTTGAAATCATTAATTTATTAGATGAAGAAGAAATTGACCTTAAAGTTTTACTTCTCTCCAAAGGAATATATCTCAGAGACATATTCGAAAGATGTAATGGAGATATCATTTTCACACAATAGTTTGCATGCAATAAACCCTTCACGAAAAGAATTGTCATTTTTACGTCTTGTTTTACTTTTTATTTCGTTTACATATGATGTATCGGATGTATGTGCCACGTAGATTCATATTTTTTATTTATGTATGACATGTAAAAAATGTTGAGTTATGGCTTATTGAAAATAATTGTATTGTAATAAAACGTCTCTTTGTGTGGTCTTTGCATAATAACTACCTATGATCAGATGATGGCACAGTCCCAGCGCGCAATGAGCACGCGACAACCGTTGAATTCGCGCAGGCTGACGGCATAAGCGACCCGATCGAGGTACTTGCGATGTGCGATTGACTAAACACAAGGGACGCAAAATGAGCGAAATATGTTTTCGTCTTCTAAAACGTCTACTGTGTTTTTATTTTTACAAGTTTCTACCGCTCAACGAGGAATCTTTTCTCTTCACCGATACTCATTGAAGTCACGCCGAAATGTCCGAGGATTAAGTGGCAACCATACACTTATTATACATTCATTGTACCGGTGCTGTACATACGAATAACTATGAATATGGTTTTACTGTCATGCCTTTTTTCAGTTACTTATATATTTTTTAGTCGACGTTTACTATTTACTCAGCACAAATCTTTAAAACACTATTGGGTGACCTGTGTTTCATAATAGCGCTATTGAAATGTTTGGTTTATTATGTATATAATATATTGTGTAGTAACCTCCGAGAATATATGACGTCCGCCTTAACCCTTGTAAGGGATGACTTCTCGCGCCTGGTAAAGGATGACTTTCTAAAAGCCTGTCTAGAGATTCAGCTGTCAGCTTGGTAACATAGATGGTGGTATCCCCCGTCCGTAAACACATTTTAACATTTCCGTGCATCAGCTCCTCTGAATCCAAGCTATTGAACTTCCCAATTTCTCCCTGGCCATAGTAGATTTAATAGCAAACCTTTTAGCTTAAATCTCGTTCTATCGCGGTGTTACAATTTTCTTGGTCATTTGGACTAATCCACGGATCACATTTTTTTACCAAATACCTACTGTGATGATAATTGAGTCAACGATTTCCAAAAAGATCTTCCTTCAGCTTTATATCGGTGCATTTTTGAACTGATTGGTTCCTTCGATAAAGTGACGTCTAAATGTTGTACTATAAAACCATCGTCGCTACTATTCGTATCATATTCAGGTGTGTAGCCGCCATCGGAAGAAGAGTCCCTTTGAATAGTTTCTTCTTCGTCACTACTTGAAGTCGCGCTCATAAAAAAAAATTGATTTCAATATTTTAGTACAGATTGCGCTGTATAGGGACATATCATATTTTGTCCCCCATAATAAGGCTGGTAGTTGTAGGAACGAACTGAACTATAAATCAAATATTTTAACTCATTTATCAATTTACACTTTATTATTATTATTATCCTAAGCTCGACAGCCCTGGGTGGGCCTTGGCTGAATCCAGGAGCTTCCTCCATTCTTGTCTGTTTGATGCCCTTATTCTCCAATTTCTCACTGGCAACACCGATGCATCCGTGTTGACACTGTCCATCCATCGCATTTTGGGCCTTCCTGGTCTTCTACGTCCCTGTGTTACTGAGAGCGTGAGGCGTTTTGTAGGGTTGTCGTCGTCCATTCTGATTATGTGACCAGCCCATCTCAAGCGCCCTACTCTGACGGATCTGATCACATCGGGCTCTTTATAGATATCATATAGCTCTCGGTTATATCGACGACGCCAACCATTGTGGTCTCTCACTGGGCCGTATATTGTCCTAAGAACCCTTCTTTCAAATGCTGCGATGGACCCTTCAGTGTGTTTTGTCATCACCCAGGTTTCAGAGGCATATGTGAGGACTGGTTTGATCAGGGTCTTGTACAATAGTGTTTTTGTAGTTCTTCGCAGTAATTTGGATCTTAACTGTTTTTGGAGAGCGTAGTAACATCGGTTTGCTGCCATTATCCTTCTGTCAATTTCTTCTCGGGTGTTATTATCACTGGTAACTGTTGAGCCTAAGTATGTAAATGAATTAATTATTTCAAAGTTGTAATTTGCAGCTGAGAAAACCTGGGGGTATGGATATGTGGTATTAGAAGCAATCATCAATTTTGTTTTATCTTCATTTATGACAAGTCCCAATTTACACTTTATAGTTTTTATAAAATTCAATTCATTAAAAATCTTTCCTCAAATATCCTTCTCCAAATAACGAAATAAAATAGAGAGATCCACAATAAAATGAAACGAGAAGAAATGTAGGAAAAGAAAAGAATTTATTTTTCGTCTGTTGAACCCTCATTGATCGTATTGCAGTATCGTGTTGCAATATTGTGTCAGGTCTTTGGGGGTGTTCATTTCAAATTTTATGGTTTTAAAAAATATAAAAAAGACACGAGTTTTATCTTCCTCCCGTCTTGTTAGAGCCGTCGTAAAAATAAAATGAAACGCCGTCATTGTATCGGGCTGAGAGCACTACCATTGAAAAATGCTGTAAGGATATATAATGTTATATTATATGATATTGTATAATAATATGAAGTGTTCCCTTGTCGATTGATAAATTTGATAGTTTTTTGTAAGGAAAAAAAAACAATTAAAAGTTGAATAGTTATCTTTTCTAGCAATGTGAACGTTTATAATTTTTCTCGATTCACATTCATAAGATTTAATTTAACATGAAAATTATTTAGGTTTTATGATAGAAATATTTCAAGATAAGTTTTGCCTTTTAATTCTATTTATTTATCTCTGCTTTTTTATATAAACAATTTATATCATTATTATCAGTCTACATTCATCCACTGCAGGATATATGGTAGGCATCTTCAAGTTGTTTAAAAAAAATCCTGTCCTTTGCGCATTGCTGTCACGTAAATGCTTCCTTTCGTATTTCGTCCACTTATATGCCTAGTTCTGTCTATTGGGTACCACTGGATTACTTCATACGTCCAACGATGGTCCGTTGTTCGGGCGACATGCCCAGCCAACTGCCACTTCAGCCTTTTTGCAACCTATATAACATCGTCAACTTTTGTTTGGGTGCGTATCCACTCATTCATTACATTAGCGGTTTCTCCTATTATAGCCTAGGATGCACCTTTCTGTGCTGCGTTGTATTGTCTGGAGCTTTTGTCTCATTCGTACAGAAAGAGCCCATGTTTCGCATCCACATGTTAGTACTATAGGGCCTTTTTTAAATTCTTGAATAAAACACACAATTAGCTTTGATTTCAAAAAACTTTTTATTAGTCATTGAAGTATGATGTATGAAATTTAACACACAAAAAACAATATCCGCCAAATGTCCACCTCTTGCAGCTCCACATATGTCCACTCTTTTGTCAAAATATTCGATGACATTTAGGCATAATTGCGATTCTAGCTCACCAATAACACGAATAATTTCATCCTTCAGCTCAGGAATTGATTGGAGGTCATTCTTATAGACCTGACTTTTCACGTAACCCCAGAGAAAATAGTCCAACGGTGTCAGATCACATGATCTTGGTGGCCAATTAACATCACCGTTTCAGGAGATTACAATACATAAAATAATTAAACAATTTGAACGCCTTGTTGTATTGTATACGACTCCATTTTTATAAATGTCATACATTACACTTCTCAAATGTCCCAAGACCCAGGCAAGGTCGCGACGCCATCTGTGTTTTATTCAACAATAAAAAAACGCTCAATTTGAAATACCCTTTAGTAAGATACAGGTTGGGAGATAGCTCTTGAAAATGTTGTTAAGTCGTCCAAACGAACTTCATTCTAGTTTAGTCCTTCTATTTATTTCATTCAGGGTGCAATCCTCAAACAAATTTCGTTGTCCTAAGTAGATATATTGTAGGCCTTGTTCTAGCTGTTTGCCATCCACCTGGATCGATGTGGTAGCGGTTTGACATGCATTTAGTATTTTTATTTCCAACCCCCTATTTTGATTGCCTCTGTCAGATAAAGTATTTGACTTTGCAGTTCTTCAGGACGTATGGCGAAGATAATAATGTATATATGTTAGTTTGATGGTAATACGAACTGTCGAATAAAAATACATAGCAAAAAAAACATTTTCTTAATATACAGAACCTCTTCACTAGGCAAGGTGAATGGGTCACATTCCTTAATCACAAGTCTCATATATTTTTCCTTAATATTAAACCCCTCACTTAAACTTTCATAATTTGAATTCACACATTTGCAAAATCCTTACTCAAATCACAATCAATTGCATATAAAATACAAACCACATCATAATTTCAACAACCCCTTAAAAATTATTTATTTATATAAAATATAATTTTTTTCTGACTTCTAATAAAAAAAATCCTTATACTCGTATTACACACTTACCCAAAATCCTTATATTACACACTTACCCAAAAAAAAACACTAGTTTTAAACTATTGGTCTTACATTATTTTTAAATACATTTTTTAAGGCGTATATTTTTATGGAATAAAATTAAAACTGACGAAAGAAAATTTTCTTTTACTTAATTTTTTTAAATATAAAAACTACACGCATTTAAATACACACTATACCTCGTCACATGAGTTAAACTAAGCACATGTTACTCATACATGCACTGTCCATGGTCTTACGGGGGTTAGAGTAAGAATAATATTTCTCTATTCACCATAAGATCATGGACAGTAGAAAATAACATGTATATAATATACAATACTCGTAGATTAATTTTTCATATTAGGAAGAAACAGTGTGTTGAAATGCGCATAATGATGTGTTTTAAGTATATTATACTGTAATAAAACAAAGTCAAGTGTTTTAGTTTTATTTTGAAATTACTAAGGATGCTTGTGAACTTAAGATTGATGTGTTGAGTATGATGAAGAAGAGCATTCTGAGATGGTTTGCACATGTGGAATGAATGAATGAAGAAAAATTAACAAAACAAATGTATGGTGCAAATGCGAATGGAAGATGTTTGATTAAAGTTTACTTTACTTGAAAGATTAAGGAAAGTATGGTTGGATCTAATGAATTATATTTGGAATGAAGGAAATGCAAGAAATTAAGAGTAATCGAAGGAGCTGTGTGAGAATATGTATAGATGTGAAAGAGGTAAAATAGTGTGTCAAGATAGTAAAGCCTGACACTCTATCCTTTCTGCTGGAGTAGGCCTTTTTATTTTCATTCAAAATACACATATGAACGTTTTTTATGGACAATTTATTACCTACGCGTTTTCCCCACAAGACTTACGAGGTTTCTCACGAGAATTATTGAAAAAGTTATAAATTTTCTGGTAATATATTTATCTTAACCACTTAGTGCATTTTATAATACAATTTTATAAAAGCGTTGATTTCAACCCCCTCTCCAGTGTATTCTAAAATGGCGGGCTCGCGAAAGAATTATTATTCGCCGTGATTGGGCTGGATGATAAATGGAATGAAAGTTTGGAAAGTTTACAAAACCCGAGGCCCCAAATTTAATTTTGTATAAAAATATTGATATTTCATTTAAAAGTGGTGCATAGAGTTATCGATCTCTCGAAGTTTTTATTTATTTTTCAACGGAAATTATTCAAAGTTAAATATTATTTAAAAGACTATACGACGTTTGAATTTATTTAATTTGTAAATTGAAATATGCCTTACAGCGACGGTAGTCAACCAGTGGTTCACTTATCACTGGAGGCATGTGAGGGATGACTTGGGGTACGTGTATCATTGTACAATATACAGTTTAAAAAATATATTATCCAAAAGTAACTAAGGGTTGTTTAGACTGTAGCAACATTTTATTGGGATTTTCAGGAAATTCTACGGTCAATGGCGAGCATTGTGCGCCATTAATGAAAAAAATAAAGGATGCCATAAAAACAAAACGTTAAGGAAAGCTGTCACAAGGCGTGAGATTATCGCATGATAATAAACCAATGCACATGTCTTTTGTTGCAAAGGTTGCCATTTAATACTGTGGTTTCCAAGATTGAATTTCCCACCCTTTAGTCGTAGACTTGGCCCCTAGTGATCACTTTTTATTTTCAAAACTGAAATCCGATTTGCGTGTATTTTTTTAAAGTGACGAATACGTGATTTTTGCAGTATGACTCCATTAATGTATAACAAAACTACACAATGTTCTTTCTGCGGTATTGAAAAATTAATTCATCATAAATTTTATAAATTAATTAATAACTATATTGTAAAAAAAATCACCTTTTTTATATCCTTGGGCAAAATTTTTTTAGACTTTACTACGTAAATACGAGTACATACCTATGGTTAAGAAATACTAAGATTGCAGATCAGCATCATCATCACATTACCATCCCACCTTGTCCCTGTTGGCGTAAATAAAGATAATAGATCATAGATCTCCACTTTATTTTATCCTGACACACATCATTCACTTTCGTCATGTCCATTTTCCTCGTCGTACATACTTTAATATTATAAAGACTTTTCACTCCTTCATAATTTGTAATATTTGTTGCGTTACGTTTTTCTCGAACTAGATTCGTTTGGTCGAGCCATGTTTTTCTAAAATTTCTCGTTCCTTTTATACTATTAATTTTTTTTGTAAATCTTTCAACATTCTTTCTTTCTACATAGCCAAATCATTTCAATGCTCCTTTCTGAATCTTAAGCACATATTTCAATCCACGTTCTTTCATAACATCCTTAGTTCTTTTTTATTATTCATTGTTTTTTTCACACACACAATGCAACACTTGCATTTATTTACCTTTCATCAGATTTTTGTCACGTCCAAGTTTCACTTGTATACCCTAATGGTGGTACCAAGATGTCATGTTCAGGCAGCCTTGCTGCTCTTGAAATAATCCGATCGGTAACTACATTCTACAATTCACCATTAACTCTATTGCCTGCTGCTACTCTTCTTTCAATATCGAACTTCACGCGGCCATCCGATGTGAATTTGATTCCAAGGTATAAAACTACCTCAACTTTCTCTAGCCAATGCAGATTGATCAGTGTCACATTTATATAAATGACACCCCTAGGCAGTCTGTTACTAGCTTTTGCTCAACCTCCCCCATACAATAAAAAATGCTTGTTATTTCCGTTTCGGATGATGATCTATTTTACGTCACAAACAAACCATTACAGTTACGTCTTATTTTCTTCTCCACAAATACACTCATGAGATCATCCATATTTTCTGTTTTTTTTTTTCAATATTATTTTAACTATGCATCTTTGGGTGACCCCTTTGACTTGGTGGCCCTAAAAATTGTTTAGGTTTGTCTATTAGCAAACACGGCTCTGTAGATTATGTGAAAATCGTAGGTCATTTGGGAAAGAAAAAATAAAAATGTGTTTTGTCTGTCTTATCCATCAAATACAAGGCGTCGAGATAAATTGTAACAATGAATGTAAATAGATCACAATATTAACCGAAAATCCGATTACCGTGTGAGTAGAAAAATAAGTTCCAAAAGGAAGTACATAAATATTACTAACATTAGGAAGGAATATGTAGTGTCGTCTTCTGAAAATAGCGAATCAGTCTTCCGGTACAGCTACAAATTCACACGGGAATCGGAATTCCCAGGATTTCCGTAAATATATCATAGATTGAATACTATGAATCATAATTCAAAAAATAATTAATAAAATAATAATTAATTATTATTAACGTGTCCTTATTTTTTTTATTATTTATATCTGTCATAATATTTCATTATTATTTTTTTAATTTATTTATTCCTAATACAACATTTACGATTAAAAAGTCTGAATGAATGTAAATTTTAAAATTATCACCCGGAGGGATGGAGTTGGATATACGATGGTAAAAAATAAAGATTAAAAAGTAAAAGTAAATGCAAAAAACGCCACCCTCAATCCAGATGTTCCCATTTTGTCTATATAATCTAAAATATGTGAGGTGCTTGCCTGAAAAATAATTTAAAGTTTTATTCTTGTATGGATATCAATAAAGTAAAGAATGAAACTTTTATATAAATAATGTATAATGTATGTAGATTGGATTTATTGGTAAGAAGCTTGTCCCACAACTCTGGGACTGCGGGTTTGATTCCCGTTGGTACCCAATTAAAAAAAAAGGATTTATTCTGATTTTAACTATAAGGCCTCTTTTACGTTATGCGAGCCAGTCTAAATCAGATATACTCGTATGCCGGAGAGCTTGATGAGAAGATAGTGTAAGAAATTCATTTCTTGTGGAGGGCTCAACTAAGGAATAACCATACAAGCAACCTTACGTTATCGTAAGGCAATGATGTATTCTGAACCATGATCGCTAAGCCTATATTTTGTAAAGATGAGGGTTTGTAGTCTCCTCTTTGTGAGTGCGGTGTTCTGTAGACCATAAATCACTTATTTGACGAGTGTTCACTATCGTCGTTCCAAGGTGGATTTCAGGAGGCCAACAGAGTGCCTTACGAAGTGTCGATGTTGCTTAGAGGCCTGTCTATTACGTTGAAATTTGGAAATATACGAGTATGTTAATATGAGAGAAAAACTCGACGGATTATTTTAAAAGCTTTATATTATTATGTAAAAAACATTTAAATAGACCTGCACCTTAGTTTGCAGATTTTTAATGGCGTTTCATTTATTTCAACAAAATGATAATTGAAGTTTTTTTCCAGCACTTAAGGGGTAGTGAGCAGGAAAATTGATCTAAACTTTTTTGATTTTCCACTTACATAAACAGCCTCTAGAAAGGGTGCCGATCACTGGAACCATTACCCTACATTACAATTTGAAATTTATCGTTGAATCTTTTCGAAGTGGAATCTTTTTTTTAAATATAAAACTAAGAAAATAAATAATGGCCTAAAATATGAAACATTAAAAAATCATTTCAGAAAATTTCATAAAGATAAACATCCGTTGGTATTTCTAGTGACGTTTTTTGAGAAAAAATCTTCTTTCTTGATTTTTTTGTTATAGCCCATTGAGAATGTTCTTCAGCATTATACAGCCATAAATAAATATAACAAAAATAACATTTGAAATTTTTATAGTTATCAAAAAATATGGATGAATTATTTCACATATTACGTTAAAAAAGATAAAAAAATTACATTCGATATGTGTACAATAAGGAATTGGAAAAAATAAATGGGGAGCAAATTCCACCTTGAGGAACAGCTTCAGATAGATCAGTTCTAATAGACGCATGCTCTTGGTATTTGCAAGATTGTTGCCTTCCTTTTAAGTAACTTGAAAGCAATGATCAATTCAGTGAATAGTACGCAACGCATATGTTTTTTACGATTGGCATAAGTTACTCACTCAAACATATCGACATAAAAAGAAAAAAAAGAGCCAATTAAATTAATATGTGTGATAATCGGAAGCATATAGATAAAAAGCAATTTTTTAATGGGTAATCCACTTACACTGGGATGATTTGTGCCACCACATCAGTCACTGAAGCGATTATACGAACCAATAAAGTTATATGAGTCAAGAAATTACAATTTTTAGACAATTTAAGGCTTCAACCGATTAATATATTTTTTAAAGAATAAATATGACCGAAGCCATAGGTATCCTTATACCCTTGAACACTAGAGGGAAAAGTGCCTGTGTCGTTCGAGGGGAGTAGCACAGCGTGGGATTCAAACTGACGACCTTCCGAACTTCAATGCGTTACCGCGCGACCATGCACCTCTCAAAGTTATAAACAATCGATCTATAAGTGAAAAAAAATATTCAAAGAAAGTAATGTTCATTGGACGCGGCAAATAAATGGCATTTAGAAAATCAAATATTCCACGTAAAAAACAACCGAATTTTTTTTTCTAAATTTTCATTATCCAGTCCACACTCGCAACTAATATCCTACATAATACCTATTCTGTAATGGTAACAAGCCACCACGTTGTGGCCCATTCGCGAACGACACATGACTGACATTTTTATCTCGTTCATTCTCATTATAATAAACTGGTTTGAATGGTATAGATTGTTGGGTTGATTTATATATATTGCTTTTATTTACACCAGATATATTTTAATAACGAATTAAATCATGATGAAACAGAAAACTGTTTTCAGAATTATAAAAAAATGCTTATTATATTGTCAATACAAGTTACAAGACTTTTAACAATTTTATTTACTATGAAAAAGGTATGTTTACTAAGTATAATATGTTTACTATGAAAAAGTTATGTTTACTAAGTATGTTTACTATGAAAAAGGTATGTTTACTAAGTATGTTTACTATGAAAAAGGTATGTTTACTAAGTATGTTTACTATGAAAAAGGTATGGTTACTAAGTATGTTTACTATGGAAAAGGTATGTTTACTAAGTATGTTTAGTATGAAAAAGGTATGTTTACTAAGTATGTTTACTATGAAAAAGGTATGTTTACTATGAAAAAGGTATGTTTACTAAGTATGTTTACTATGAAAAAGGTATGTTTACCATGGAAAAGGTATGTTTACTAAGTATGTTTACTATGAAAAAGGTATGTTTACTAAGTATGTTTACTATGAAAAAGGTATGTTTACTAAGTATGTTTACTATGAAAAAGGTATGGTTACTAAGTATGTTTACTATGAAAAAGGTATGTTTACTATGGAAAAGGTATGTTTACTAAGTATGTTTAGTATGAAAAAGGTATGTTTACTAAGTATGTTTACTATGAAAAAGGTATGTTTACTATGAAAAAGGTATGTTTACTAAGTATGTTTACTATGAAAAAGGTATGTTTACCATGGAAAAGGTATGTTTACTAAGTATGTTTACTATGAAAAAGATATGTTTACTATGAAAAAGGTATGTTTACTATGGAAAAGGTATGTTTACTAAGTATGTTTACTATGAAAAAGGTATGTTTACTATGAAAAAGGTATGTTTACTAAGTATGTTTACTATGAAAAAGGTATGTTTACCATGGAAAAGGTATGTTTACTAAGTATGTTTACTATGAAAAAGATATGTTTACTAAGTATGTTTACTATGAAAAAGGTATGTTTACTAAGTATGTTTACTATGAAAAAGGTATGTTTACTATGAAAAAGGTATGTTTACTATGAAAAAGGTATGTTTACCATGGAAAAGGTATGTTTACTAAGTATGTTTACTATGAAAAAGATATGTTTACTAAGTATGTTTACTATGAAAAAGGTATGTTTACTAAGTATGTTTACTATGAAAAAGGTATGTTTACTATGAAAAAGGATTACAAAAAATAAAGAAAAATTTAATTTGACTAAAGATAAAGCGGAAGGTAAATTTGAAATGATGTTATGTCAGTTTCACTCTTTGTAAAAAGCCGTTTAATTTAAGGGTGTGGATATTCGTCTCCAATTAAGAGCATATTAAAAATAATTCAAAATCTGTTGTAATATAATATTTTTGTTCTTTTAAATATTGTATTTAAATTAAAAACCCAAATTATTTCAATTTGTTTCCCAAAAAAACTTCCAACTAGCTTATATTTTATTCAAAGTCAAGAGGAATTTTACCCTTGACGAAATATGTATACGTGTTACAGACAAAAATAAAATCACAGCAACCCTTTGGGGTAACATTCCCATGAAATATTTAATGTTAAATTCATACGTATGGTTTATTCGAATGTTCCGGTGAGCGAAGCACCACATTTTTCATGATAAGGAGAAAATGATGTCTTTTTCTGTAAGTACTGGTAAAGTTTAAAAATAAAGTAACTGGAAACGAGAGCTGTTGGTATATAAAAAGGTTTTTTATTCAAAGTGATATATTGAGGACAATATAATAGGATTATTAATAGATATATTATATCTTTAGACAAAATGAAAAAAAATTTATGTGTTATGATTTTTTTATTGGAATCTTTATATGATATGAATGAATATAAATTGGAATCTTTATGTGATACGAATGAATATAAATTGGAATCTTTATGTGGTATGAATGAATATGAATTAAAAGAACTGTATTCAAAAGTTGGAAATATATTAAGGTACAAGTAAGATGACTGCTGTAGAAATGAGGGAGCGTTGCGTAGAAATCACGTGTGGAAAAACAATGAATGACAGAATAAAAAATGTGGATTGAAAGAAGATAAAGCGTTTAAGATAAAAAAAGGAACATTAACACATTTCGGCTAAGTAGAAAAGAATGAACGATTTCTAAAAATAATCCACATGAGTATTATAGAGCATATGTCAAGTTTTTGAAGACGTAAACCAAATGAAACCAATTCTGAAAGATAGAAGATTGAAAAGCCTTTGTAATAGGAGAGTAATTATGACAAGGTATGCAGATGTGGCAAAAGTGAAAGATATGTTATGTGTCACGATAGAATGAAGTGAAAATCTGTTCTTTCTGCTTACCATCTTCATGCGTGATGATGATAATGATCATCATCTTGCTCTTATTTTTCTATACCTATTCATTACATCATATTTACTTTTCTTCTCACAATTTTCTATCACCATGACTTCGGATTTCGCAACATTCATTCTCAGATCTTTCTCTTTTCATTTATCATGCACTTTACTTATAACTATTACAATAAAACGTCTTAATAAATAAATGGTACTAGTAATGTTGTCTGTGATGGGTAGAAAAATGTGAAGATTATTATTATTAAATAATAACCGAGGCTGATAAGAGCAACGAGGTTGCTAGGGGAAGCTCGGAGAAATATTTCAAGAGTTCCTATCTCAAGTAAGAGGTGTATACATATACACGTATGTATAACTAAAACAGGTTTATGTTTATAAAAGAAACAATGGTAATGTTAACTCTTCACCCTGCCATTTGAAATTGCCTTCAGTATCAGCGCTGCCCGTTGTGCCCCGCACCCCGTGTACCAGTTTTACATATTATTAGTTCAACAATTCCTTTCCACTCCTCAGAGCAGGGCCGTCAGGAGTTACATTGTCTTTTTATGTTATTGTACTATAAGTGAATTTTTTTTCAAAACTGATAACTGTTTGATGATTTTTACTGTCCATACAGTGAGACTTTGGAACCAGTTGCATAACCAATGTTGGACTCGCTTCGTCTTTGGCATGCTTTAAGAAAAAGAGTGTGGGATGAAAAACATCCATTCTCGCGGCCGTGCTCGCCCCATATTGGTGGGGTGTACCTCGGTCGAGGGTGTGTTATGAGATGAGCCCAGACCTTTTGAAAGCTTCTTTCTTAAATTCATTTTCTGCTATTTATCTTGAGAATGCTTGCGATTTTGGAATGTATTTATACGAGTATACCATATGTACATATTTGACAGCAACATAGTACATATTAGTAGTACATATAGTATATATTGACAGCAACATAGTACATATATACCATATGTACTATGTTGCTGTCAATAAACCTATATTTATTTATTTAAGAAGCGACTGAAAAAACTCTTAATTTCTTATCAGTAATATAACGTATTTTATTCCTGATTTTTCTTTTTTCCCCTTTGATTAATTATATCTCACTTCAACTTTTATGTATGATATATACTCGTATTCATACATTTAAAAAAGATGAAGAATCATTTGAGTATTTTTGCCATTATGTTACTTCCTTTATTTACCGTTAGCATTTTTTTTAAAGAATATATATGACCGAATTCATAGGTATCCTTATACCCTCGAACACTAGGCGAAAAAGTACCTGTGTCGTTCGAGGAGAGTAGCACAGCGCGGGGTTCGAACAGACGACCTTCCGCACGGAAGTCCAGTGCGTTACCGCGCGGCCATGCACCTCTGGCTGGAAGAGGTTTACACCTGGAAATATGTCCTCCAGATGGTTTTTACAACGAAGTGTTCATAAATAAAATAAATAAATTGTTGAAAATAAAAATGTGTCTCGCAAAAATACAAATTGGCTGATGTGATTTGAACTTATGCAAATAAGTACATATATAAATATAAGTTTATTGATAGCAATATAGTATGGAAATATGGGTGTTTTGGATGACTGCCTACGAGGTGACCAAATGACCGAGGTGACCAAATTTTTTAGCATCTTCTTATTGACCACTTGCTCCTCAACGCCCCCTCCTGCTCTTGACACTAGCAACGCCCAGATTCCTCCAGTGCCCACTTTGGGAAGCTATGTACTAGACTTAGACGAAACGAATAAAAATAAGCCTACCACGTTGCACTGAATTTCTAAAATATGAAAGATTTCAATTATTTTGTTTTTATAAGAGTATTTAAACTTGATTTGAAATGTGAACACGTTAATTGCGCTAATAATTCTGAACTCTAATTTTTATTAAAGAAAAGTTACAAAACAATTTTTCACGAGGCTCCATTGTTTCTGATGATGTGGTCGATTTTTTTTCAATTGTAAAATAATTATTTGTTTTTCATTGCTTTTATATAATCTAAAATGTAAACGTTGCGTGGGTTTCAGACCAACATAGCGTTTCTCTAGAGTATTTTATATAATATTTTTTGTTGAAGTAAAATATAATTGCAATGAGCAAAAAAAAAAAACGAAATTAAAACAAAGCTCAAAGGAAACATTGTGAAAATTGCTATTATACGAATACAATGAAAATTAAATTGTCGGCATTAATATGGTATACAAATGGGGTGCACTTAGACCGGCCCCGTTTAAAGGATCTTGCCTTAAGGCGTACTCTCCTTAGAGTCTAATATTCCTCGGTTTAAACTATTGCCTATGAACAGGCATTGTTGAGCTTTCTTCTTATCCTTTGTGAGAGTAGAATGCGGTTATGTGGGATTTGAGAAAAGTAGGAGGTTAGAAATAGTGGTAAAAATGGTTTTCGTTTAATTCTGATGGGGTTAAGGCCCTCGATGTGTTATAGAGGGCGGAGCGAAAGGTGTTTTCTTTGGGAAACCTTTTATTGTGGATTTTTAACACCTATACTTTTAACGTGCCTTTTTATGTTATAAAATGAAGTGCCAAAGGTTTGATTTTTAATTATAACAGTATTTATAGGTAGGCATTGAAAGTTGTTGAATTGCACATCGTATTATATTTTTGTTGTAATGCATTAGGTTTGAGATTGAGGTTTATGGCCGCGCGATAACGTACTGAACTTTCGTGCGGAAAGCCGCCGGTTCGAACTCCGAGCTTTGTTACTCCCTTCGAATGACACAGCCATTTTTTCCGCCTAGTATTCGGGGTTATAAGGACACCTGTAACTTTGGTCACATCTATTATTTCAAAAAGAGAAAAAAAAAACATGCCGATGCGCTCTGATCGTCGTCTCACTTTTGTGTGTCATCGAAACCAGTATAGCGGTGTTTGCTGATGTGCAATAGCTCACTCCCTCCACGGCACAGCTTCGCTTTCCAAGTGAAGTGAGGTTGGAATGGCGAATGGATCCTCGATTACAAGGTTCAGCAACGACGACGACGCTGTTTTTGCCTGGTAGGTTTATAACCTTGTGGCAATATTTTCAATCAATTAGACATATGTTTACGAGACCTTTAGTTAAAACGAGACTTACACATACATACTCGAACATATATATACATAATCACCTTATTTCTCTGTCGGAGTAGGCACAGAAGACAGAGAGCTAGACATACATCCTTCGACATATATCCTTCGCCTCTCATTTCCATAAGCCTTCACGTACAACTCTTACGATTCTTGTGATGTTTAACATTTGTTTTTGTCAAAATAACACAATTTATTCAATTATGCTTTTCTTGGCCTTTCTGTTTCTCGTCTTCCACTCACATTTACACTTTTTAAAACAAGTTGAGTTCCAATGGAAATCGAATCTGTACTCCTGGATTGGAAAACAGCTATCTTATCAATTATGCCACGGAGTC
>OX463853.1:11439979-11629979 GCA_949825065.1 Odontocerum albicorne | reverse complement strand
TGACTTTCTGGAAGGCCTGCAAAATACTCCTCTACGACGGCTATAACCTCTTCGTTTGATGAAAAATGCTTTCCACGAAGGAATTTTTTGAGGTGTGAGAACAGCCAGAAGTCAGAGGGAGCTAAATCTGGCGAATAGGGTGGATGCTGCAACAATTCGTACCCCAATTTACTGATTTTCGCGATGGTTTTTTGAGCTGTGTGAGCAGGTGCATTGTCTTGATGAAAAATAATTTTTTTCTTCTGCAAACCGGGTCTTTTTTTTCACAAATTTTTTCATCCAACTGGTCCAAAAGGTCACAATAATAATCAGAGTTGATTGTCTTACCAGTTTGGAGATAATCTATCAATAAAATTCTTTTTGCATCCCAAAAAACTGACGCTAACACCTTCTTGGCCGATTTCTGGACACGAACTCGCTTCGGAGCCAAAGTGCCTGGTTCACACCACTCCTTAGCCTCTTGTTTTGATTCAGGATCATGGTGGTAGACCCAAGTCTCATCCATAGTGATGAATCGACGCAGAAAATCCTTTGTATCCTTCCGAAATTGCTCCAAATGTTGCTCATAGAGTCGCATTCGAACGTGTTTTTGTTGCATTGTTAGCAAATGCGGCACCCATTGTGCACACAGTTTTTTGAAACCCAAAACTTCAGCCAAAATATGCCATGTTGTTTCATGTGAGATGCCTATGGTGTCAGCTATCACATCCACAGTCGATCGATGATCTTCCAAAACCATATCCTGTATTTTCGCTATGATTTCTGGTGTTGATGTACTTTTTGGACGTCCTGAGCGTGGATCGTCTTCAACGCTTGTACGGCCACGCTTAAACTCCAAAACCCATCGGTAAACGGTTGAAAATGAAGGAGAAGACTCCTTTAATACTTTCACCATCTTTGCATGGATCTCAGTAGCCGATAAACTTTCCAAAACAAAGAATTTAATCACGGCACGATATTTGGATTTTTCCATTGTTAAAAAATACACTGACACGTCAACTTCAAATGATACGTTCTTATGAAAGATGAAATATTAAAATGGCGTAGAAATTTTGGTTTTTCTACTGCTCTATAGATGTCGCTTTCAAAACTTTTTGACTTACCTATTAGTTTAGGTACGTAAAACCAATGAATAAAGAAAGAAGAATAAACAATCTGACTCGTTATAAACTGCTTTCTTGATTGTATGTTTATATTTTTTGTTCAACAATAAAGTTTATCTCTTTTTCATAAATGTTTTATTTGTCATTGTTATTTTTTATCTTCTGGTCACAACAAGAAGTGTCA
Organism: Odontocerum albicorne; assembly: GCA_949825065.1. NCBI lineage: Eukaryota > Metazoa > Arthropoda > Insecta > Trichoptera > Odontoceridae > Odontocerum > Odontocerum albicorne. Next base: position 11,628,692 of record OX463853.1, on the reverse strand, counting down.
GATGTCAAATAATATTTGAAAAAAAAAATGTTTTAACTAGTAATAATAAATTATTAAATGATACTATTTTAATAATCATTTTTATTACTACAACACCTATTACTACACACAACACCTATTACTACACACATACGTACGTTCCACCGATTTTATGTTGTTTGATGACTCGATCGTTACACAATCAAATTGGAAACAATTTGTTTTCAAAAGCATAAAGAACATTCAAAACAAGTGTTCATCGAGAGTATTGAAAAAGTTCCCATAAAACTCAGCTACATAACAAATTGGATTTATTATCCATTCGAATCCTGAAGCTTTCAGTTGGTTTTAATAGATTTTTAATAAAAAAAATATCCATAATTCATGGATAAGGCGAACAGAATGTGTTTCAGCTTAAGCAATCTGTAATGGGAAAATCAAAATGGTGAACTGAATGGGTAAACTTTGTACCGCTCTGGGACCGCAATAACAAAAATGCAATTACAAACAAGAGAAATAGAGGTAGGATACAGTTCGAGAAGGTAAATCGAAATATATAGGATGTCAGTTTTAAATTGCTTGTTTTTAGTTTTGAGAAAATGTGTCATAAAAGGATAGGGAATGTCTGGTGGTACAATCACGTGACAGGTAAGATGTTTCGAAGTACGACGTAGCAGTTATATACTCGTATTATATAATCACCATAATAAGATGACCGCCGTGACCTACGTTAGTTGGCAAGACGTCTTTTTTACAGCCCGGGTGCTGCCAGGTTTGATTCTAGTTGAAACACAATTTATTTTAAAAGGATTCCTATTTGAATTTCACTTATGCATTTTTAATATATTTTTGGTTGATTGGAAGAGATAGATACATAGCAAATATCCCTTCAGGTTATACTATATACAAATAGAGTTTAAATTAACTTATCGAATTAATACTTCCATTAAAATAAAAAGGAATGAATGTGAACTTAATGCTGACTTCAGGCTAACTTACGCCATAAAGACCCCTCTGAAATGGTTTCGGCATAAAAAACGAATGAAAGAAGAAATTTTAACAATAAAAGTGAAGTACTGGAAGCAGCTGGGTCACGTATTGAGAATGCCACCCAATACTTAGTCAAACACTACGTTGTTTGATCGTTCGGATTCTGACGACTACACAAAACCATACACAGGTGTAACGATAGGAAGATTTGAAGTCGGCTCATTGTGGAAAGACTTAGAATGCCCGGACGTGGAATGACCAGGATGAAGGTATCCCTGTGCCCCTGATGGCAGCAAGCCTTTTGAAGTAAAAAAAAAGAGAATCAGACGTGTTTTGATTTCAGTTATACCCCCAAGAGATATTAAATTAATGTGTTGTTTATAGTTAAGGCATTAACGTTGTGGAGGTTTAAAGACATTGTAATTTATTTTTAACAAACACTGTTTATTCCACTTTTTTGTGACGGTATAACCCTACCGGTTTCAAGGCTTTCACCTCATCTTCAGGGGAGCGCAAACAAGACTTGTTTGCGCTCCCCTAAACATGAGGTGAAAGCCTTGAAACCGGTAGGGTTATACCGTCACAAAAAGTGGAATAAACAGTGTTTGTTAAAAATAAATTACAATATTAAATTAAATTGGTGCTAATCAAATTTGGTCATACTTTTGGACGTTAAACTGGGGAAATGAATGTTTTTCTTAAGCAGTTATCACATTTTGTTTTATAATTTATTTTATTAATAATAAATCATATTTTATATAGCACCGTTTAGAAATCAGACTTTCCTCAAGGGGGCTTTAACTTGGGACCCGAACCTACTATTATAAACAGATAGAAATATTACAAAATAAATATAAATAAGTTGAAGGTAAAGAAAGGAAGGTATTGAGTGCGGTCATTAGTTTAGGTACTTCCCCGTAACTGTATTTTTTAGAAAAAGATATTTGGAAAGAAATTCGTAGAAAACTTACCAAGGGAAGACGAACTACAAAGAAACCTTTGAAGGTCTTCCGATATACGATAGTAACACATTCGGTTTCAAATGTAGTGTAGTGTATATACGAGTATTTGTTTTCAATTTGTAAAGGAGCTGTTATTTAATTTTTCTCTACAGCTGCGATGTAAATATGATTTTTCCACTTTGATGTCCGAGGGAGGTAGCTAAGGGTGATTCTTATTGTATTTTATTACACATTCGTTGCATACAATACAGCCTGGTGAGTTTATTGCTATAAAACAATCTCTTTCAACTAATCAGAAAATAAAATGAAAAGGCCTTAAGTGAAAACTGGAATGGAACGTTTTAAAAATATCGGGTACTAGCGGAAATCGAATTTGCACCCCCAAGTTGGATCATAGGCGTTTTACCAACAAGGTCACTAGGTCTCAGGTTTCTGCTCAATACGGGATACGACATGATGGTGAAAATGATGAAGATGATAGCCAAACTGTCGAAATTTTCGAACATTTTTTTCTTAAATTAATTTTTTTTTGACAAAAGGATTTTATTATGTAGAACCCAGTATAACATATTACAGCTATGAATTTTAATTATATTATTAATATAAAAAAAATTGTTTATAATAATAACGAATGAATCAACCTGTATCTGGACGAAGTTGCAATGTCGGGTGGATGAAAAAAACCCATTTAGGAAAAACAACAAATTTTTAGCCGATCGGTCGTTCGAACCACTGTTACCTGCAAACGGTACGCTCTCTAATTACTAAAGTGCGAGATTTATCGTCCACCCGGTAGCACTCCTCGATAGATGTAGAAACTCTCTGCAGCACTGATTCTCAAAGTGGTGTCTGCGAATTCGTACCGGTCGTCAGCACCTACTTAAGTCATTTAGTCACTTTAGTTCATTTTAACAGTGAGTGGGTAAATTGAGAGAAAAGCGAGGAATTAAAATTTGTATAGAATTTTCATTTTAATGTTTTGCGAATATATATTTATTTATTTATCGTCTATAATATAACAAACATAATTAACACCATTTAAATGAAAAGCGAACGGAAGTGTACAAGCACACAACAATGCTGAAACCCAAACTCTACCTATAGATATAGGAACCATTTGACTAGGTATGCCCTATGAAAGAGTGATCTTATTTTTAATCAAAACTCCCATATAATTTTCTTCTATGCTAAAACACTCAGCTAAAATATTCACATCGTTACACATATCTGAATTCCAAGTGATCACACTCAGTATGAGTATTCCGACTGCGTCATAATCTCAACAACAAAATTAAAATCATATTGACTTTTATATTGTACTTTCGTATATTTTCTATCAAATTGTCTTATTAAGTCTTTTCTGATAAACGAAATAAACATACTTATATTATTTTTTATACCTATTTGGATTTAAAATTTAACAAATTTCATCTACGATATTATTAATATTAGAAAATAACGATTTGAAAGAAAACCACTCAACATGCCAAGATATTGTAATTTTTTTAGACAAAATGTAGTAAGCTCTTTGGAGGCTATAAGTGGAGGAAAATTGTTTATACTCGTATATGGTCAAGAAGGCTAAAACTCTACATGACCATTTAAGATACATATGTTGAAATAAGAATAAGTCAGACAAAAATGTGGATTAATTGGTTCATACACAGAGGAACCAAAATTCGTCTAGTTAATTGTCTAGTATACTATATAGCACTTTATATATAGGCAAAATGGACGGTGAGAAAGGACGATAAGATAATATTGTAGACGCCTTTGAGATGTGGTGATGGAGGCGAATTCTTCGTCTTCCATGAATCGTAAGGCGTACCAACGTCGGTATCATTTAAACATTTGAGATTACCGAAAGACTTTCGACAGTGTGAACGGAAAAAAAATTCTGGCTTACTTTAGGCATGTTGCCATAAAGGATTATAAAATTCTGGAGAAACTGGTGATAGTTTAGGGAAGGTGAGTAAGAAGAATGTGTCCTATGAGATGGATGGACCAAATAAAGGAGATAACTGAATCTTCCTTAAGCGATACATTTAACATGCCTTAGGATTTGGAGACATAGCAGAGGACCACAACTCTCACTATTGAGCACGCGATGGAGACGAAGGTATAAAAATATTAATTATTCTACTGTATTCCACTTTCGTCATATACAGTAAAACCTGACGGGTCAATATTGCCATTTGGCATCTTTTATAAACATAAAAAAAAATGTCAAAGATGCAAAGTGAACACTAGACTGGATTCCTTTTAAAAAATATTGGTTCCAACGGAAATCTTGTCGACTAGGCCAGGCCACTGAGTCCAGACATTACACAACCAAAGTGATCGTTTAAATGTATGTGATTGGTAAATTTTACCTTTTGATTTCGATAATTTTTTGGTCATAATCAAGCATTATTTAAAACGAGAGTACATTTACTACGTTCAGGTAATTTGTGAAGTTGGAAAATAATCAGATATATTTATTTAGAAATACATAATTTATTTATTTATTTGTTTATTTTACACATGACAAGAAATATACCTAATTTGCGAAAAAACAAAAGGTTATTTAATTTGGAAATACAATTTTAATAGATCTGGGTTTGTTGCCTTTCATTTGTCGTGTCCCCAGTAAACAAGGCTTTAGCCTGTATCTCACTGAGGTATCTCACTGAAGAAAAAATAAATCAATACTTCTTTCCGATTTTCGATCACACAAAAACAAAACCTCGTTGCGCATTCTCATTAACCTGACAAATAGTGACACTCAATTACAACTGGAAACATCATGCGAAATCAAACTCCTCACATATTATCACTCCAGACAGACCAAAAACGTTCAATCATAAAAATAAAAACAAAAATACAAATACAAAACAACAAAAAACAACCCACACTCAAGAGCCCACACAAAATTAATAGCGTTTTTTTTTCAATTCTTGAGGTGATATTTTATTACAAAGCAGTACTTAATACGTTATATTTTGACTATTATCATCGTAATACATAAATCAAATAATTTGGATCGCTAAGTAAAGCTTTTAGAAGCACTGGTGTATACCACGCCCAGATAAGAAATTAGAAAAGAAGACAAATATCTCGCTTCGGCACCGACAAAGTTGTCGCTCAGTCCGCATATTGTTAACTTTCGTTACATTTCTTTAGATGATTTCTTCAACTAAATGTATATTTATTTCTTCAAATATTATTTTCTCAGATTCAGCTGAATATGCCAAGGTCAGAAATTCTGTCTACATCAACGTACCGGCCGATTGACGTATCTAACATAATGTGTATGGGATTACGTCTAAAGATATTTGGTAGTCTTTTTTTCGTCACCGAAGTATACTTGAAATAAATTATAATATAAAGGAATAAGAAGAGGTTCATAAACTATTCTTTATTGTACAGTTCATCATATTACGTGTCGAAATACTACTGCATGTGGAGAAATAACATCATTTGCATTTTCAATAGTGTATGTGTGAAAAGTTCTATTTTCTTTCTGAACCTGAATTAAAAGGTCTATTCAGGTGACGAGAAAATCCTTTACACATCAACACATTCTATACATTATCTTTTGAGATTTACGCGGCAAAACTTTGAAACTATTTTCTTGGACCAATCAGATGAGATTCATTCTTTTCGAGAATATTATCGATATTCAAGAAAATACTAAAGAATCATTGTTTATAGTTAAGGCATTAAAGTTGTGGAGGTTTAAATACATTGTAATTTATTTTTATCAAACACTGTTTATTCCACTTTTTTGTGACGGTATAACCCTACCGGTTTCGAGGCCTTCACCTCATCTTCAGGGGAGCGCAAACAAGACCAATAAACAGTGTTTGATAAAAATAAATTACAATAAATAATAATTGTTTACCTTAAAACATTCCTCATAATTTATTTCCTTAAGGTTTATCTTTCATTTTCAATTTTGTTATTTTTTATAAAATCTTACTTTCATTTACTGTGTTTGAGACACGTTTATTGATATTAATTAAATTAAAGAAAAAAACGCTGCTATATAAAAATAAACTGTGTAATAAATCCACCTGATGTACTTCTGTGAAAGTATAATAAATTGACATATTTCTCTAGTACATCCGAGTATTGTTACCAGACAAACTCCTTAACTAGACCTAGACCTTTTTTTAATTTTGGGTATAATTAGGAATATATCTCAAAACGTCAACCAGCTCGGTCACAGAAGTCACTTTGTAATAAAACTATTGTTGAAACATTTTTATGAAAGCTGATGTCTAAGGTAAATAGAAAAATGGGAAAGGAAAAATAAATATATGCCTTGAAACATATATAGTCGAACCAAACAGTATCAACATCTGTGAAAATGATAGTGTACCACATTATTTTAGTGGTAACTTTGACGTACAGGAGTGAAACTTGGTCGCGGAAAAAGACTGATAGAGCTAACTAAATGTCGTAGAAATGCGTATATACGAACACATTTAAGGTACACGAGTAAACATTTTAAGTTTTGAAGACCTCCGTAGTCTGGCAAGAACAAAAAAATATTCAACTCGTCGAATTTCAATAGGAATTTGATTTTTGATTATCTATTCAAGTTATTAACAAATGGTATTGTTTATAAATGTGTCGATGTTTTTCAAACCCAGGTATGTCCACATTATAACAGTTTTGAGATAAATATACCAAAATGTAACTTATGTTGTCCTGGATAAATCTGCATTTTTCAAAATTAGATATCTCCTCGTGAAATCAATGCAAAACGGTGAATGAAATAAGAGTTTTTTTTTCAAACTCAGATATGCCCACGAGGTTGTTTTTATCAAAGTCAGACATGTCTATTTCGAGCCGTATTGCCAACAACAATCCAGCTCGGGTACGTCCATGCGGTGTTGTATCAAAAACACGCATTTTAAATGGGCGTTTTTCAAAAGTGGGTATGCCCAGATTGAAATATGCTTTATTTTTTCTAGTGACTTGTAGTTCTAGGATTTTTTTTGAAAATACAATGTCATCTATAAAGCGATTCTCAAAAAGACACATCATTTTTATATAAATATATAATTACCAGTGATCAGGGACAAAATACCGTTTTGCTCGGTTCGAACTTGCGTGGACATACCTGGGTTTGAAAAGCGTCGACACAAATGTCGTTTATTGCATAAATCATTTTAGATGAAAAATGTCAAGAAGTCAATCATTCGCCACTGACGCATATGGAATACTGTTTAGCTAGAAAGTGTTTTTGGAAACCGAAAACCTTATTTAACGATAATACCGAATAATAAAACATATCGATGAAAGTATAATTGAGAAGAATTTGTTTAGTTTTTAAGAAACCAATCTATTTTATTCTTAAGATTTATACAATAAACTTATATATTCTTCAAGTAATTCCCAAGCAAGGAAGAAATGTATTCTTCGAAAAGAAATAAAACAATCAGAAACAGAGAAAGAGAGCACAGTCTGCGATTTAGAAAGTTGTTCAACTGAAGCAAAGAAAAGTTACCTTTCTTCTCTATGTGCTGAAACTCATCAAGTCAAAGGAAAAATTCTGATTTTCATATTCTTTACATTCAAACTTCTTAGAAAAATGTTCTTTAAAATTGGTTTTTATTTCTTAAATATTCATAAAATTTTGTCTTCCTCGGAGTGGTATGGGCACATTGCCAGAAGACTAAAATAGTAAGTTGACCACTGGTTGCTTGCGATGGAGATTGATGGATGAAGACGAAGACAAAGACATGGATGATTTAACGAAGGACATCAGGGAAATGATACTTTTTTCTTTCGTATGTCGGTATTCTTTAATACATTCAAAGTTGTGATTCGCACATATAGAAAAGTCGGATGACAATATTGTTTTCGGTTCCAGTAATCGAGCCTTCAAGTTTAGAACTTCTGAAGTAGGCATAGAACTAACACACGTGCGAGTATTGTTGTTATCTGACGGAACTCTTTTAGTAGAAGGGAACCCTTTTTATTTATTTTTTTGTCTTTCATCGGGAATCTAATCAGAAACTCACGAGTTGAAGTCAAGTGTCCTACCAACTACGCCACGAAGGTTGATAAGGTGGCTCGGGATGGTGAGGGATCTCGTCCATAATAAGACACTTTGTAGAGAAAGAGAACACGTAACACTGGCTCAATGTAGTGATATAGAGATAAGAGTAAGTAGGAAATATTCTTGTCATTATCGTGGACGATTATTGTTGCTAGCCTGGTAAGATGCTTCTTGTCTTCTACCTGGAGTTTTGGATTCAATTTCTAAAAGGGTATTAAAATATAGCAAATAGCCACCTTCAGAATAGAGACCAGATCAGACACATCTAGAACAAAATCTCTCCAGAGAACCTCGGAAATGAAAACACTGAGATGTATAACCGGAAACACACTAAGAGATAGAATCAGAAACACCGAAATAAGGAGAAAGTGTAGTACGGAAGACATCGTCAGGTGGGGAAGACAACGAAGGCGATACTGGAACGAACATGTAAACAGAATGCAAGACGACAGACTTCCACGTGTCGCCCTTCAAGGGAACCCAGCCGGAAGAAGATTGCCGGTAAGATCTCCGAAGAGATGGCGTGACTGCTGACAGTTCACATCGCAAGAAAGGGAACAAGCTGAACAAACAGATCATGATCTATAGGAAGAGGAAGAAGGAGTAGTATTAAAATAATTTTAGCAATAGGGTTCTAGTCTGGTTGAAATATTATATATTAAAAATTAATTGTTTCCTCTCTCCATTATTTTACCAACACCTTAGATAACGGCCAGCAAGTAACATGCTTTCTATAGTAGTTCTTTACTAGAAAGTTTGATTAACGTGGTCGAAGGTCACATTGTCTCTTTTCTACGTTCTTCAACGTTTTCACATCCTCAGTGCGAATATGCTCATCTGTATCGTCATCTTCAGCATCACGCTTTGTCCCCATTTGGTAGATAAACAGAAAATATCTTCACTTCATTCTATCCAGCCACACATATTTTGCTTTTGCCACGCTCATACACCTCATCATGCATATTATACTACCATAAATGTACTTCACTCTTCCTACTTGCAGAGATTAATTCATTTAGTCGTGTCATTTTTTATAGGGTTTAATTAACTCATTGAAAGAAAACATAGGAATTAATTAATACATTTCTCGTTGCAAATCTTCTTTTTCCTCATAGATTTTTTATGACAACGTCCTTGTTCTCGTTTTAAAACCATTCGAACCTCCATTATTGCCAATATAGGGCCATACTGTGTGAAAAATTTGGCGAATAGCTTGTTATCTATTTTATTTGATCTATTCATAATAAAAACCGTCCTCAAAGAAATAATTGTACCACTGATAAATAATTTATAAAACGTCTTAATTGTGTTGACTGATGATAAGCTTCTAGCTCGGGGGTTGTGGAATCGGTTACTGTGGATATCTAGATTTTTTAAAAAAGGTTCCAGTTTAGTTTTGATTAAACACTTGCTTAACGCCTTAATGGTTGGTTGAGATGATTACATTGTAATAAACCTTCCTGATTGTACTGTATACAATAAAAGGGTAATATGTATATTCTGTGGGCTTAAATTGTATAAAGGTTCTACTTCTTCTTCTTCCTAGTGTCATGTCAGGTCCCCCCCAACGTGAGAGTAGGCATCTTTGTCCCCGGCAGCTCAAAAAAATCCCCAACGCTCCTTATATCAGTCCAATCACGTATATTGCGGAGCCAGGAGATTTGCCTCCTGCCAACACCTCTTTGATCCTCTATTTTGCCTTGGATGATCAGGTGCAGTAATTTGTACTTTGCTCATCTAAGTACATGACGCAAATAGGACACCTTTCGGATTTTAATATTAGTCAGCAGCTCTCTATCAACTTTGGCTTTTTGAAGGTTCTACTAACTATGCAAATTAAAATCAAGTTAATGGATATAATGAGCAAACAGTAAAACACTTAACACAAGTTGATAAAGTTGTATGTTGGAAAAGGACGTGTCATTTGTTTTGAAAAATCCTGCATTTGCATTGTATTAAATATGTACCATAAAACCAAACAAAAATATTCTTAACAAGTAGTTTAGACGTACGAAAAACTCGTATTAAATTATTAAAGAGGGAAGAGTGAAAGCGTTTATAATTGGAGAATTGGCATGACAAAGTATATAGACGTGACATAAGCGTAAGATGTGTATCAGGATATAATTAAGCAGATATCTGCCTATCCCAATAGAGATATGATGTGATTGGGGATGATAATGTTAATAAAACCACAGAAGAATTTGCCACAGAATTATGAAATGTAAATAAAATATGAAGTTTATTCTTTCGACGTACGAGTATATCTGGTTTCATGTCAAACATTTTTCAAAACATCGAATGTAACGAGAAAAATCCAATCATTCATTTCAAAATTAAATCCGGGCACCAAACGGGCGAAGTTTAAAGATTTTTCAATCATAAATTACGAAATTTTCGATTTAGAAATTTAATTTCGTTTCGATAAAGCTCTCTCTCTCTGTACCTACTAATGTCCGTCATGCCGAGCTTGCCTGGAAACATAATGTATTGCGCAAGTTCATCCAATAACTGCCACCCAGGGCGATGAAAAATAACCCAATTAGATGGAATTCCACTCATACAAGTCGCTGGCAATATTACCGACCGAGTTTCGGCGGGAAATTCAAACAGGAACCATTTCCAAACTTCTGTGTTGATTTGTCGAAACTTCACGTCGTTGATCATATTTTGTTTGTTGGTAACATTTATCTATGGTCAACATATCAAAATGGCGATGTTTTTATACTTTTCATTTTCAGCCGATTTTTTTCGAAATACGAGTATACTAACATAAAATTGAATCGAAATTCATTGAATATTCCAGAATCTTTTCATAATCAACTGTGAAGAACTAAACCAATTTTCATTTCCGTGTTGATTTGTAATAAGTTCACGTCGTTGATCATAATATGTTGTTTGTTAGTAACATCTGTCTATGGTTAAAATATCAAAAAATCCATGGATTTTTTAGTAATCTCGAAATAAATATCCCATCCACTCTTGACGATGTATCTGCCAGCATCTCTTTAAAAACAACTACTCCTTTATTTCTTATTTGCAGTAAAACGCCTTCTAATATATTGATGTATTTTATCATCTCGGGATAACATGTTCCAGAAATAGCTTTTACTCTGTTTCTATCGATCCCTTTTAATCCTATAAATACACTTTTTCTTCTTCATCACGCACTCAATGATGAACGTAGTGACCCTCTGATATATCTCGAACTTCGTGCACCACCGTCTCCATCCCTCTTAGTTCTAGGCAATATTGCAAACATCGTGTTATCTCCTTTTTTGTCCATCTATCTCAAAGGATGCTTTCTTCTTGCTCGCTCTCCCACAACTGTCTCAGTGATCACATCTTATATTGATTTTCATAATTCTTTCTAGTAATATTAGGATTTTTTTCTGGATGTTGTCGAAGGTCCTTCTGTAGTCTTCATTTCAAGAATGATAGATAAGTCTCTGTACCTTGTGACCCATAGAATACGGAGCATCCGCCTCCAGCACAACGGTCATTACTGATTTTTCTTTCCTCTCAACCATCCCTTTATTTTGCCTTTGAGTGATGGTATCTCACTTTTATTTCTACTGTGTTTATTGTTCATGGATTATTTAGAGGTGAATAGTTTTTTGAATATTTTCTGCAGATATTAGTAGCGTATTTTTGACAGGATTGATCTCCCTGCGTCTCTAAGGTGAAATTATCTCCTCACTCCTCTTTTCCATAATCATCGACCCAATATCATCATCTCTTAAGTATTCGTATCATCTATATGTGGATGATCTGCAAATATACATTCACTTCCATCCAAATTGTTTTCACACGATGTTGAACGGTCGTTGAAATGTGGATCTTCAATTGATCTCCAAATGGACTAAGGAGCATGGCTTACTCATGAATTCTCCGAAGTCTCAAGCGATTCTCATTGGCAGTCCTCAGATTCTCAGTAAATTCAATGGTGACTTACTCTTTCCAATATTACTCGATCGCACAATCGTACTTTTAAATAAAACAGTTAAACACTTAGGAGTGTTAATAGATAATACTCTCTCATGGCGATATCAAATAAATGAGGTAAGCTGAAGGATCTCCTTCAGCCTTCATTCCCTTCTCTCATTTTGCAATCAGAGATTGTTTATTGACTTTCCCAGTTCACCGCTCTTTTTTTTACGCCGTCTTTTACTGTTCATGCAGTAAGACTCAGGAACAAGTTACAAACCAATTTTAAACTCGCTTCATCTTTGGTATGCTTTAAAAAGTGACTGAAAAAATTCTTAATTTCTAGTCAGTAATATAACTTCTTTCATTCCTGATTTTCTTTCCTCTCCACCAACCCTTCCTTTTCCTTTGATATGTTTATAAATATGAATTATCTTTGGCAACCATGTAACTAGCTTTATTTATTTTTATCTGGTCGGTTGAAAGATATTAAACCCGAGACATTGTATTTAAAATGCAGTGTTCAATAAATAAATAAAAATAAGACTTCCGGTCTTCCAAGGGTTGTCCGAGGGTTGCGGGATTGATTATTGGTCAGACGTATTTCATGACGAATCGTTATAAAACTATTCAAGCTTACTTCTACAATTGTTAAACTATCAAAAATTATTAGGTAGGGATGTTGGAACATTGTTGTGTCATGCGATGCCAAATTGATTCATCCCTATATTTGAGAGTGCCAATCGAGAAGTTTCCATCATTGTTCAAGATTTCGGAAGCGTTCGTCGTTTGTTTTGGCAGAGGCCCTGGACCATATTAGTTTTGTGCTGGAATGAACGCGTTCCGAATCCATTTGCCGACCAGATCGTTGCAATACACCGCCTATACCTGGACCGAATTGGAGCCGTCAAAAGGACGGTGTATTTTTTTTAAACTGTTGGGTAAAAACGATTCACGGTTTCGTTGGTCGAGTTCTACTTTATAAATGTATTTTGATTGACACACAAAATAACCTTGTTGGTCAGAAGTATGTTTTCTTATCCGGAGATTATGGGATCGATTTTCATTTGAACCCAATCTTTTTTAATGACAGTTTTTTTAGGTCTAACATCTTTAATATTTGTAATAATAATAATCAAAGCGTAATTTACATAGCGCCTTTTAGAGAGTATTCTCCCCAAATGTGCTCTATCTCAGAATTCGAACACATTATTATTGATAGATTGTTCAAAATATTAAAAAAAAAAAAATTGTTAAATGGAAGGTTAGGAAGGTAGTGACTGTGGCTGTAACACATGAAACATTTATGTATATTTAGAAAAATATGTTAGATAAGCAAACGTTAAAACTTACCTAGGGAAGACGAACTAGAAAAAAGCCTTAATAATTTTTTCGTTGCATGATATAAATTCATTCGGCTTGAGGTGGAGTATATTGTTTGAATACAATCATATATTTTGATAAGCTTTTCCAAAAAAAAGGTTATCTTTAAGTGTTTCGTAAAGTTGTATACGGGACTTATGTTTCCGCACACTTTGAGGCAATCAAAGACCGATTCAATTAGAAAACCAACGTTTGCAAAAAAATCATCAATTCATTAAATATTACGCAATAATAATATGACTGGTTGGTTGGAAGATTTTTTCACATAATAATAAGCCCACCAGGTTGTTTTGTGTCCTAAAATGTGTTATACAATACTACAGTATAGATTTGTCCTTTTTTATTATCTGTCCAATTTAACAGGAATATGGATGGCGTGACATATTAACAAATCGGGTGCTCAAAGACTGGTGGCGTTAGTGGTGCGCTTCTGTGTTGGACAGGGTGTACTAAGAAATACTGATAAGGCTGCGCAATACACATCACAAAAACCAGTAATTCCTATCACCTGGCGTCTTCGACGCGAGCCCCGGTAATATGTTGATAATTAACACAACAGAATTGAAAATCGGAAAGAAATATCAATTTATTTTTTCATGTTATATGGCCTCATACAGGCAAAAACCTAGTTTACTGAGGACACGACAATTGAAAGGCGACAAGCACAGATCTTAATAATTTTTTTCCACATCAAATAACTTGTCGTTTTTTTTCATAAATGATGTATTTATAAAATGTGATATATAAATAAATAAACGAATAAAATAAAATAAAATTGAAATCAGTCATTATTTCCCGCCTAGTTTGCGTTTCGCACGACAATGTTACCGAAAAGATAAATTTAAAAAAATGTATGTTAAATTATTGACATCAAAATATGAATTTATCGTATTGTATAACACTTTGTTTACACTACAATCTGACAGATGTATTGCCATATGGTTATCCGTTCCAACAAACAAAAAAAAACGTGTTAAAGAGGCCTTAAGTGAAAAGGAAAATGTAATTATTTTTAAAATAAAAATTAGATTCCAACGGGAATTGAACCCAAAAGCTAAGCTAGAAGACACGCGTATGATCAAACTACACCATGAAAGTAATTTATCTTTATTTATATGAATAATAAAAAGAGATTTATAAAAATATACGTATTGTAAAATATGAAGAATTTATTTCGTTCTGAATAAACTTGATGTTCATATAATCAAGACATACCCCCACAAAAGTGGTGCAGTGTGTGGCTTGGAAAGTAAGACAGCTTAATGGCGTGTTACGTGTCTATTAAGGTATTTAGTATTTGTAGAAGGCCATTAATAAAAGGATTTTTATCTGGTTTATGTGAAACTAACCTATTCAAGTGACTTTATTTTTTTTATTAATACAAACAAACGGGCTTATTAACATGTGATTTTTTTTAACCAACTAAACTTATGATTATGTACCCATAAAGAAAAAGATGGATATAAAGGCATTCTGCAAAAGTCGCTGACTTTGTGTGGGGCGTCTGAGGACTGAGAACAGGTGACTTAGGATCGTGGAGGATGGAGAACCACCTGTTGTGTGAGAAGCAGTCAGCTTGCTGCGAACATGCTTCAGCATTGTTAGGCGACTCCGCAAGATTCACATGTCCGTGACATCTGCGGGAGGGAGTGTGTATCTAGGATCGGGCCGTTGTCTCACAGAAGATCATAACATATGATCGACGTTGAAGAGCAGCTCAAGATTGACGTTGGAGTGGCGAAATGATGCACGACTAACATCTCAGCCTGCTCTATTTCATCTTATTAAATACATCAGCCGTTCACGTTCCCCCCTAATCACTTCAATCTTATTGTCATACATTGTCACCTCATGTATTCTTCTCAATGTATTTGTTCTGCTCTTATTAGTCTTTCATTTTTACCAAATATCATTCACTTGACCTAACCACACTTTTTTTGGTCTTCCTCAACCAAGGCTTTCACTCACATTTGCACTGTATATTTGTTTCGTTAGCCTTTCTCAATTCACAAATTTTACATGCCATACTACACTATTTTTCTCATACAATAATTTGAAATCTTGAATTATTGGATAAGTAGTAAAGTGTTGAGTTCACGATCAATAAGTAAATATCCAAATAATGAATTTTAAATAAGGTTTTCAGAGTTCTTAATTGTAGCTCTTTTTTATTGCCCTCTCTTCTAAATTCCGTAATCTAATATTACCATTGCCCAGTTAGTTTTTATCCATTTTTCTGACCACATTTCAAGACATGCTATCAAATCGTAAAATTAAGACAAAACAAACAAGTTACTCCCTTTCCTTGACTGAAACTACTTTTTGTACATTTGTGTTGATCATAGGAAATATTCTCGAGCTCGTTGCATGAGAGGGATTGCCGCTTGGCATGCGCAGCATTTCAAATTCAATGACATCATTCTGTCTGGATCGGGTTATTAACTGTCTTTGCGCACGGTATAACTCAATAAATTACTGCATTGTTTACGTTAGTACTGAAACATACTACGACAACCTTTTTTTAACATCAACAAGTACATATTGGTATCACTGGTAATTAATGTGTTGATTCCTTGGCAAAGGAAGCATGTTCTACCGGTTGTCCCCTATTTGATTTTTCACAGTTGTTATGGCCTTTTGTAACGAAAACACTTTTAGAACTTTAACTGTGTAGTTTTATTTGTATTATAATATGGATGATGTTAATATCTTAGCGGCTTTAAGAATAATGATAGCTATGGTCTCTACATTGTAGTGACTCTAAGAATAATGATGTTGTTAACATCTTCGCGGCTTTTAGAATAATGATAGCTATAGTCTCTACATTGTAGTGACTCTAAGAATAATGATAGCTATGGTTTCTACATTGTAGAGACTTTAAGAATAATATAGCTATGGTCTTTACACTGTAGTGACTCTAGGAATAATGATTATGTCGCCTTGAATATGGCGTCCATTTATAGCAAAGATAGCGCAACTTTCTCCCATTCAGTGATATCAAATCTATATTGAATTGTGGAGATAAGCGCCAGCGAGATGGTAAACAAATACATCGAGTAAGAATGCTAATATTGGTTAGTGACATAGGTTTACATAACTTACAATACTTATTTGAACATCATTTAGCTAATATTGGTTTTGTTACAGACAATACTTATTTGAACATCATTTAGCTAATATTGGTTTTGTTACAGATAATAATATTCGTAGGTTCCTAGATAAGCGGAACGGTGAATGTATAGATATGGCAGCAGATACATGTAGATACATGACACCTCCCCCTTAATGATAAGAGTCGTCCTCGACTTATCAGCATACCGTATTTGCGAGTCTTGAATTCCTTCTAGGAGTTTGATTGATAGGGATTTCAATATCCACTTCATTAATATTAGGCACTTAACATACATTAAAACAATTGATTATGTTACTGCAGCAACGTCTACAATAGTTGCTCGAATTGGTTCTTTTTGACATATAATATTGATATAGTTTATAGAATACATATAAGACAACTAAATTGATTATGCTCATAAATGTATATGAAACATATGAATTATTTATAATAGTTTTAATTGTGCTGCTGTGTTGATTAATATCATCGTAAATTTTATCCAATTTATGACTTGCTAAATTTAAGTCGTCTTTGTTCAAATTATACATTTTCGGTTGGATATTTGGAAGAGGTAGAAGGGTTGTTTTATTATCATATTTACAACAATTATCTTATAGTAAGTTAAAATTAGGTAAAATAGATTTTGACAAAAACATGTTTTTAAAATTCGATCTTATTATCTAATACAGAGTAAGTTATAGTTGTACTTGTATAAATCTTACAACTATTAGAGAGTGATATAATTCCTAATTTATCTAATAATATGTCTGTAGGATCTGTCATATTACATTTAATTGTAACCATAGTAGGTTTATTAAGGACAAAGATCCATTGATTTTTGTTAGTTAATTTATGCCAGATTTCATTGATTTGATTTGTTTAATTGGCAAAGATATTGGTTTATATAAATTGTAACTTACATGATAAGTTAATGGTATAGAGATAACAAATATTATTCTTATATTTAGAAAATTACATTTTATCTTAATTAATGACAATAATTGATGTACATTTTCTAAGTTTATGGGTACAGGAAAAGATGTTGGACTTGGAAGATATTGTATTGATTTTGTTAGTTATGTTACTAATTGATTCGGAGTGATAACAAATGGATGAAGTATATTTGATTTAATGAATAGAATTGTGTCGATTAGTGTTGAATATTTATTTTGCATATCTGTTGTTAGTAATGTCAACAATGCTAGATGTTTTTCGATATCAATTTTGACTTGTATGTTAAATATATGTTTATTTAGGTTAGAAGAGTACTTTTGTAATTGATTGAAATTTTGATTAAATATTTCTTCGTTTTTGTTTAAATTAGAAAGGGTATTAATAAAATTTGAAATAGTACTTTTGACTATTTGAGTTTAAATGTTCGTAATAGAGTCTGAAGGATGTAGAGATTTATGTCAAATTAAAGTTGTATGATGCGAGTTGTGTGTGAAGGTTCTTTGTTAAATCAGGCAAATTAACCTGGAACAAAAGCTTTCTTTAGTCTATTAGCATGAACTTTAACTTTTTTATTTTTTATTAAAATTGTATAATTCACAGGCGAATTAATTTCACATATTTTATAAGGACCTGTGTAATTTGAAGATAGTTTCTTCGAGTGGTGTAATTTTGTGATTTCGTTTTTGAGATAAACTTTATCGTTTATTCCATAATTTATGTTATTTTTTGCTTTTTTATCATAATTTTCTTTTGATTTAAATTTTTGATTTATAAGGTTATTCCTAGCGATTTTGTAAGATTGATTTAGTTTGAGCTGTAATTGATCGACGTAAGTATCGTATGTATATTTAAATTCAGACTCTTTAGTCATAGAAGTAGGTAATTCAGGTTTATGACCAAATATTAATTCATGAGGACTATACTTAGTAGACGTATGTGGAGTTGTGTTATATGAGAACATGGCAAAGTTTAACCATATATCCCAGTCAGTTTGTTTATCAGATATATAGTGTTTTAGATAATCTGCTAAAGTAACGTGGCTCCTTTCTAAGGCACCGTTCGACTGAGGATGATAAGAGGTTGTTTGTATTTGTTTGATTTTAAATAGTTTAGCTGTTTCTTTCAAAATGGAAGATGTAAAGTCTTTACCTTGATCGGTAAGTATTTTCTTAGGTATTCCGAACTTACATATGAAGTTATTTACTAGTTGATCAGCTATCGTGGTAGCTTCATGATTAGGAATAGGAAAAGCTTGCGAGAATTTACTAAGATCATCTTGTAACGTCAGAATATATTTATTACCATTTTCTGTCAATGGTAATGGACCTACTATGTCTAGAGAAATTTTATCAAAAGGTAGATCCGATGTAGTGGTTATTTCCATTGGTTGTATGTTGCGTTGTCTAGAGATTTTATTTCTTTGGCACGATTCACATGATTTGATATAAGTTCTGATATCGGATTTCATTTTATTCCATGAGTATCTTTCTTTAATACGGCGATAAGTTCTATGGAATCCAGAATGTCCTGAATGAGGGCAATCGTGATTTTCTTTAATTATATTTGGTATATCTTTAACGTCTGGGTAACATATTTTGTTTTGACATATTGTTACTTGGATATTGGTTTCGGCGAATATGTAAAAGATAATGGATTTTATTTTATTCCAATTAAGGTTATTTATATCGTTTCCGAACTTAGGGATAGATATAGTACTAATGTTTTGTGATATTAAGATGTCTTTTAATTTTTTGAAACAGTAAAATATGTTTTGATACGACGGTTTGTCCCAAAAATGTTCTTTGACTATCATATGGAATATTTTAAAATTATTATTATCAGAGAATAGTATATCGTTTACGTCACTTTTAGATTTGGAGATTTCGTTATAATTAGTAATTAAGTCTTTTATTTGGGAAGCTATTCCTTGTGACATTTCTTTATCATTTGATATTATATGACACCAGTTATCTTTTTGGGTTAGTAAAAAGTTTTCGATTTCGACAATATTCTGAAATTCAGTATTATTTCTCAAATAATGCGATTTAATAAAGTCTTCGTAGGAGTTCGGCTCAGGATTCATTTTAATATGGTGAATTTGTTTATTATCTATTCGAGATAACGCGTCAGCATTTGAGTTTAATTTGCCGGGTTTGTATAAAATATTGTAATCATATTCCTCAAGTTTTAATCGCCAACGGATTAATCTAGATCCGGGGTCTTTCGTATTGAATAGCCAAACTAGTGGTCTATGATCTGTTATAATATTAAATTTTACACCATATAAATAAGGTCGAAAATGATTAACAGCAAATATTATTGCTAGTAATTCGCGTTCGGTGGTAGAGTAGTTTGACTCAGCTCTATTAAGAGTTCTTGAAGCAAAAGATATAGGTAAGTCTTTTGAGATAGGGCCTTGTGATAACACAGCTCCGACAGCAAAATTGCTCGCGTCTGTCGTGACATTGAAAGGAAGTGAGAAATCTGGATACTGAAGAATTGGTTCAGTGATAAGGAGATTTCTCATTAGATCAAAAGATTCTTGTTGAGACTTTGTCCAATTGAATGGTTCGTCTTTCTTTAACAGTTTTGTAAGAGGTTGTGCGATAAAGCTGAAATTTTTGATGAATCTACGATAGTATCCGATTAGACCTAAAAATGCTTTGATATTTTTGGTATTTTTTGGGATTGGATAATCTTTTATTACAGATATTTTGTCGGGATTAGGTTTAATACCTTCTTTTGAAATGACATGACCTAGATAAGCTACTTCGTTTCTCATAAATTCACATTTATCAGGTTGTAATTTGAGATTGTGATTTCGTAATCGGTTAAAAATTTCTTTTTGTTTGATAGTATGGTTTTGAATGTTATCTGCATAAATTACGATATCGTCAAGATATACGAAGCACTTGATTCCTTGGAGTCCAGAGAGAACAGAGTTTAGAAGTCTCTGGAATGTAGCTGGACTATTTTTTAATCCAAAGGGCATTCTTTGGAATTGGAAGTGACCTAGAGGGGTTGAGAAGGCAGTCTTATCACTGTCTTTTTTATTCATTTTGATTTGGTGAAAACCAGAAGCGAGGTCAAGTGTAGTAAAATAATTGGAGTGACCTAATTGGTCTAAGATTTCGGAGATATTTGGAAGTGGGTAAGCGTCACCGACTGTGATATCGTTTAATTTTCGGTAATCGATAACCACACGCCATTTACTTTTTCCGCTAGCATCTCTCTTCTTTGGAACAACCCAGAGAGGAGATGACCATGGTGAATTGGATTCTCTAATTATTTTTTGGTCTAACATTTTTTTAATTTGCATATTGACTTCATTTTTATGTACTTCAGGATATCTATATGATTTAGTGAAAATGGGGACATTAGAGCTCGTATGGATTTCGTGTTCGACGGAAGGTGTCGAAGTTAGTTCATCATTTTCCATATAGAATAAGTCATTATATTCTTTGATAAGAGCTAACATGGAATGTTTCTCTTCTTTGTTCAAATGTTCTAATCGCACTGAACTTAGGACTTTGCTTTCGCGATCTGAGTTGTTATTAAAAGAATTTGATACAACATTAAATATTTTCTTTTCTTTTGACACATAGTCTTGATTTAGGATTCTAGAATTTGATTCATCGAATGGTTCGAAGGTTAAACTCATTTCCTCGATACGAATTGGTTTTTCTGTTGTATTTAATATAGTAGTTAAGGCTCGTGAATTTGAATTGACCTTAGTTATAGATTTAGATAAATATACACCCGTAAGTATTTCTATTTCGGGTACAAGACCTTCTTTTATTTCAGGATTTTGCACGAAAAATTCGACCAGAGTTTCTGTGCGAGGCTGGATAATAAATACAGTTGAGCTCGATTTGGTACTTAAGTTCGTTTTAGAATTATGTACCGATTTAGAATTTGAGCTAGATTTAGTACTTGATTTTGTTTTAGAATTATGTACCGATTTAGAATTTGAGCTCGATTTGGTACTTGATTTTGTTTTAAAATTATGTACCGATTTAGAATTTGATATAGAATTTGAGCTAGATTTAGTACTTGATTTTGTTTTAGAATTATGTACCGATTTAGAATTTGATATAGAATTTGAGCTCGATTTGGTACTTGATTTTGTTTTAAAATTATGTACCGATTTAGAATTTGATATAGAATTTGAGCTAGATTTATTATTCGAATTAGAGCTAGAGTTATGCATGTCGATTTTATGATACATAGGGATGTATTGACCATGGAATTCTAGAGAGTTAGTATTATAATTAATTTTTGCTCCTATTCGACGCAAAAAGTCGTCACCAAGTAGACCATCGAAAGGAATGTTGGTGTTTGGATGTGTTATGTGAAAATTGTGATTATACTTCTTTCCATTGAAGCATAATTCGAGTTTGACGATGCCTAGAGTTCGATTTTCATCTGGTGAATTATTAACACCTTTAAGATATACAATATTACTTTCGTCGACAGGCACGTCTCCTTGAATGGACGAGAGTTTTATTAATGAGATTTAAGTATGTATTAGAGTTAATAGAGTTTGGACATGAAGTTTGAATATAGGGGGCAGAGTGAGCTACATGGAATATTCTGCCTTGATGAAATTTACATTCCGAACTAGGACAGACGGTTCGGAATGATTGGAGTTTAAAGATTTCGAAGAGTTCGCTACGTTATTATTCTTATTATTATTATAAGCGCGTTTGCGACATTCTGATACAACGTGGCCTTTCTTTTTGCAGTAATTGCAAGTTTTTATTATATGTTCGTTGGTTTTAGGTGTTTGTCTATTATCTGTATTAAAATGATTTATAAATTTTTGATTATTTCGTGGATTTTTAAAACAATTATACGAATTATGACCGGTTTTCTTACAATAAGTACAGGATGTTTTTTGATTATTATTCGTATTCGTATTGTGAGTAACGGGAAACTTAGGATTTTTATATTGGATTAGTTTTTCTTCGTTAAGTGCAAAGTAAGAAGCTTCTTCAAAAGATTTAGGATTTTGTCCACGAATCACAGAAGAATAAATGGAACCGACACCGATTAGAAATTGGTGGAGGACCATCTGTTTTATCATAGCGTTTTTACCCATGAGTTCTAGGGGATTATCTGTTTCTGATTTTATTACTCTGATTATATCACTGTAACATTTTTCCACTCTTTGTGTGAAGCTTGTGATGGATTCATTGCGATTTTGAGTACACGATTGTAGTTCGAGAGATATTTGGGAAAAACTTTTGTTTTCTGTGAAATTTTCGATTAAAAACGATCTATATTCTGGCCATGTATTAAGTGTTCTACATGATGTTATTAAATCGGCCTTTCCTATGACTTGTGTCTGAATGTAGGTAAAAATAAGGTCTTTTTGATCATTTTTTGCAAGGCTATATGCGCAGTCGCAGTTTTTAATAAAAGTGTGCAATCTGTCTGTGTTACCGTCAAATGTGTGTATGAGTTTGATTAGAAAATTTAATGAAACTTCTTCTGACGAAGTTGATTCAATTTTTGGTGGCATTTTGTGTATAAGATAATATGTATATAGATATAGAGAATGTAAGTATGAATTTAGTAGAATTAGGTTAACAAATTTCAAGGATTCTAAAGCATTTAAGAGTTAGTAGAGTGAATTTCGAAGTTTTAAGATGCTAAAACATTAGGTATCCACCCTAACAGGAAAATTATAACAATATTTTAAAGATAAAACTTACACAATTAAGATTCTTGACATGGTTTCGTTGAGGCACTGGAACTTCCGCTGGAACTCCTGTTTCGCAGGGACGCCTGACGAATGGGGCCCTCTTCAGAGGTGGCTGGATCTCGGAGGGGTTTCTTCCGCAGCGATGACTTGATCTAGAAGGTTTCTTCTTCAGAGGTAGCTGAATCTCGGAGGGGTTTCTTCCGCAGCGATGACTTGATCCAGAAGGTTTCTTCTTCAGAGGTGGCTGAATCTCAGAGCGTTGTCTTCAGCAGCGATGGCTTGATCTTGAAGGTTTGTCTTCAGCAGCGATGGCTTGATCTTGAAGGTTTGTCTCTGCAGCGACGACTTGAACAGTAGAATTCTTCTGTCTTGGTCCGAAGAGTTTTCAGTCGTATATTCTTATATATTCGGCACTTGTCGAAATATGCTTCGACTCGGCTTGTCTCGATTATATAAGTATATAATACTTCCAGCAACTCGCGCTGTTAGTTTCGCGAATTCACGCAGGTCCCTTTTCGATGAAAATTATTTCAATAGGTCGAAAAGGATGTCCCACTTCTGACACCAATTTATTTTCTGTTATGGCCTTTTGTAACGAAAACACTTTTAGAACTTTAACTGTGTAGTTTTATTTGTATTATAATATGGATGATGTTAATATCTTAGCGGCTTTAAGAATAATGATAGCTATGGTCTCTACATTGTAGTGACTCTAAGAATAATGATGTTGTTAACATCTTCGCGGCTTTTAGAATAATGATAGCTATAGTCTCTACATTGTAGTGACTCTAAGAATAATGATAGCTATGGTTTCTACATTGTAGAGACTTTAAGAATAATATAGCTATGGTCTTTACACTGTAGTGACTCTAGGAATAATGATTATGTCGCCTTGAATATGGCGTCCATTTATAGCAAAGATAGCGCAACTTTCTCCCATTCAGTGATATCAAATCTATATTGAATTGTGGAGATAAGCGCCAGCGAGATGGTAAACAAATACATCGAGTAAGAATGCTAATATTGGTTAGTGACATAGGTTTACATAACTTACAATACTTATTTGAACATCATTTAGCTAATATTGGTTTTGTTACAGACAATACTTATTTGAACATCATTTAGCTAATATTGGTTTTGTTACAGATAATAATATTCGTAGGTTCCTAGATAAGCGGAACGGTGAATGTATAGATATGGCAGCAGATACATGTAGATACATGACACAGTCAGTAACTGATATTTTAAATAAAATTAAACATGATACTTGATACCGATGGGTGTTGGATTGGGATATAACTGGTGTAAATAAGGGCTATATATAAATCAATCCAACAATCTATGCCTTTGAAACGTTGGTTTAATATGATAAGAATGAATAAGATGTGTCAGTCATGTGTTGCTTGCAGACGGGCTACTACATGGGGGCTAATCTCTCTTGAATATATTTTTTTTGTCATCTACGAGGCGTATCCAGAAAGTAAGTGTACTGAGGCTCTCACGACCGGATGGATTTTATTTTCGACATGTTGGCTACACTTCCGTGTAGCCTGACCCTTCCCCTCCGCAACGAGACCGGTTTGAGGTCAGTACGTTGAGAAGTGTCGACGCGACAACACGTTTCGTGAAAAATGTCAACCCAATCTCCCGCCAAGTGCGAAATTTTGTAAAAAGGCAAGAGTTTTTGAGGCGCTGCAAACTCCATGGAGATGAATTTCTCCGCTCCATCGTTACTGGAGATGAAACTTGGGTTGCACACTACACGCCTGAAACCAAAAGGCAGTCTCAACAGTGGCGTCACACTTCTTCACCCTCCACCAAAAAGTTCAAAACCACAATTTCAGCCAAGAAAATCAAGGCCTCCGTGTTTTGGGACTGTCAAGGCATAATTTTAATTGAATATATGCCTCAAGGGGAGACCATCAACTCTGCAAGATACTGTGAGACCCTAAAAAAATTGCGGAGGGTGATTCAGAACAAGAGGAGAGACATGCTGACAAAGGGAGTCTGCCTGCTGCACGACAATGCCAGACCACACACGGCCAACGCCACGAACAAACTGCTCGCCTCGTTTAAATGGGATGTCCTGAACCAACCCGCGCATTCCCCTGACCTAGCACCTTCAGATTACTATCTCTTTACCTCCCTGAAGCTGTACATGGGTGGAAAAAGGTTTTCGTTCGACAAGGAGCTAAAGGAGGAGGTGGAGAAGTGGACGGAGAGGTTGGCGGGAAACTACTTCGAGGAAGGCATCAAAAAGTTGATACCCCGCTTCACCACCTGCATTGAGAGGAATGGCGACTATGTCGAAAAATAGCTTACATATGTACTACGGTAACCACGTAATTTTTTTGTTTAAATAAAAAAAATTGTAACCTACAATAATTCAGTACACTTACTTTCTGGATATGCCTCGTATTTATTTTCTGTGTTTTTTTTTATATTCTTGTTCTACGTGTTCAAGGGTGTGGGCTGAAAAACATCTGGTGTCCCCGTGGCTGGGTTCACCCTATATTGGTGTGGTGTATCTTGGCCGAGGGGATGTTATTAGATGAGCCCAGACCTTTTGATAGCTTCTGTATTTAATGTATTATCTGTAATTTATGTGTTTTAGAAGTGTTATTTAACCTGTACACCGCGTTAAAAATCAAATTCTATGAATCCTGTGCGCGGCACAATTTCGGCGTTTTTTAATTTCTAAGTTTAAACACGTATTTTGTTTAGAACCACTGATATTTGATTACACCACCAAGTAAACATGACACATAAGTAATTTTCTGATAATAAATAATAGTCATTACTTTTTAGGATACTCATTAAATAAAGGAGATAAACTAAACATTACGTAAAATACACAAAGGAATGCTACAGATCAGATCACAGGCGTTTGTGCTTCCCGCGAGGAACACGTTAAATATATTTTGTACATACTATGTTGCTATCGATAAACCTATATTTATTTATTTAATCACCTTTATAAAATAGGTATTATGGAGAATCTCAGATTCGAGTGTGGTATAAATGATGAACCTATAGACCACGTATTTTTCGGTTGTCCTTTGCGAGACATATTTGATTTACTAAAAGCCATATCTTTACCGCGTCCAATGAATGTTGCGTTTCTTCTTTCTTCGCGGAACTTTCCGCTTATGAAGCGATTGTTAATTTATGAAGCTATATCAGTTAAAATTTCAAATCGTCTAGAATTGTAGTTTTAAAAATTAGTTTTATTGTATTGACACATGTATTTGCATAATGTGTTTAATTTGGTGGCACAAATCATCCTAGTTTGGATGGATTGCCTATAATAAAGTAAAATTTACACGAGTAATTCAGAATTATTCCGAAAAATATTTAATTATATAACACTTCCATCAATTGTTATGTGTCAATCTCTTTCAACCAACCAGGAAAAAAAACAGCTACCAGCTGCCGTAGACTTAAATCCTAATTGGCTTGATTAAAAATCTATATTTTTGCACACTCAAGTTTTTCGCCATCGGATGATAAATCTGTTTGGGTACTTCCTTCTTTAAATAGTTCATTCTTTGTCATTATGTGACGTCGTGCTCAAAACAAATAAAGAAAATATCGATCTTCTAGTGTAGGTCGCAGTCGCACTAGATGGGAACTAATTTTGTTCCCTGTTACACGTGGCAAGGAATCGAAAGAAACAGAACTTCATCAAAAATAAACTTGAAAATCATTGAATTACTCTTTAATGACAAAGTGCGTATTTTCCTATCACTCTTCGCTTCAAGGCATTGCTGATATTTCCCTATCTCTCCCCGCTTCAAGGCGTTGATGATATTTCCCTATATCTCCCTACTTCAAGGCGTTGATGATATTTCCCTATCTCTCCCCGTTTCAAGGCATTGATGATATTTCCCTATCTCTCCCCGCTTCAAGGCATTGATGATATTAAAAATGAATATTGTGTGAATTACATTTTCTATTATTTCAAAATTTTCTTCTTTGATGTGTCATTTTTGTTCTGACGTTTTAATGTTTTTTTTGTATGTTATCTTAAAACTGTGTTACCCTTTAAATCACCAATTGGCACAATATGTAAGTTAACTTACGTATGATTGGTTGGAAATATATTTACTTAGCGCTATATATCCACCAGCTGCATCTTTGTGCAATTAATTATGAAATAAAGGAAATAAAAATAATTATATTAAAGATAAATAAAGGAAATAAAAATAATTATATTAAAGATGACTTAAGTGAAAACCCGTTTGGAACCATTTAAAAAAATTGGCTCAAAAGGAATTGAATCTGCAACCGCATTGTTGGAAAACATAAACTTTACTCTCGTGGCCACAGAGTGTCGTACTGTGGAACGACTTATTCGACCGATTTGTGTGAAAAAAAAAGCGATGAAGAAGTGATATCTGCAGTGTTACATCATTTCGAGGACTTAATTTTCAAAATATTTTTTCAGTGATATTGGAAACTTAATAATCGTTTTCAAAATTTATTTAACTACAAGATGACTACAATGAAATTTTTTTTTCATACTATCATCCTTTTAAAATCGTTATTGAAAGCTAAGATATTGAAATTTGTTGACTCTCTTTATATCTTGTCCGTCGATTGTAAGTGATGCTCCATAAATTTATTGTAACCAAATATTATAAATTTTGTTCGTAAGTGATGCTCCATAAATTTATTGTAACCAAATATTATAAGTTTTGTTTGTAAGTGATGATCCATAAATTTATTGTAACCAAATATTATAAATTATGCTTTGGTGACGGTGATGTTCACACTTAAATGTTTCCCTGCTTCGTTTATTAATAAATATCTGAAGATCACTCATGTTATCTGCAGGTATGAGAG
The DNA here is from genome assembly GCA_949825065.1 of Odontocerum albicorne. Lineage (NCBI taxonomy): Eukaryota > Metazoa > Arthropoda > Insecta > Trichoptera > Odontoceridae > Odontocerum > Odontocerum albicorne. The sequence continues at coordinate 11,600,781 of OX463853.1, read as the reverse complement.
TACACACATCATCTGGGTACCTGGTGTTTGCTTGTTACTTAATGTTACATGATGTTCTTGTCTTTTTTGTCTGCCCCAAAAAGGAAACGAAACTATGGGACGTATGATTTTTCTAAGTTCGGGAGTCGCACGTTTTGTATCGCTTTAGGAGACCATAGATAAAACGAGTAAACCCGTGTAAAAACTATCTTGCCAGTGAGTAAATTTTACTGAGCACAGTTAAAACAGAACCATCGGCAATAAATGTTAGCCATAAAGAATGAAACCGGGGTTAAATGTCGAGCGAGTCGAGTGTTAATATTTCGTCGACTTAACTAAATATTTAGTTTTTTTTTTAAAATATCTCTCTTATTTAATTGTTCTTTGCTGTTTATTTATCTTGAGTAAATTAAACAATGATCAAATACATAATAATACATTTTGTATTCCTAAAAGCCTTTTCAAACCAAATTATTTTGAAAATATATTGTTTTAGATTAGTTCAAAGCTAGATTATTATATAAATTGTTAGGATATGTTATTTTGGCAGAACAATTCCCATAAGAATTCCATGTGGTAATTATAACCACTTGATATTTATCGTCCAACCGTTTCTTTTCTGACTCACGAACGCAAATCAAAGCGTGAGTTGTCAACGGATTTCATTATGAAATAGTGGTGTGACATTTTTAACCATCAAAGTTAATGGGCCCATAAACAGTCCAGCTTTGATCTACCCAGAGGACGGTTGGGATTTATTTCGGCAACCGTCTTTCTTTTGTAGTTGGGACCGGTATGTATCAAATAACGAGGAAGTGCTTCGAACAAGGCTTGCCTTGTATGAAGACCGTTAGTCGTTACATCATGCAAAGAAACCGATTTACTCCGGTTTTTAACGGGATCCGTTGAAACATAATCAGAGTCTCACCATATAAATTACGGCAGAGCGTGCTCCCCCGTATTCCTGGCCCAGTGTTCTACCAGTCAAAAGCTATTGTTCTTAGCACTGGCTGTTGAAATTGTTTTCAAATATTTTAAAGTATTTCTTTAAACTAAAGTGTTCACTTTAACTCAATGAGAGTTACTGATTCAACTATCGATACTCCATCTAAAGGACGATATTGAAATTGACGTCCGACTTTACGATTCGCTGAGTCAACAAGTTGTTCTGACGAAGCTTGGAGTGCGCGGTGAGTCCAGAAGTCTCCCGCCCCGGTCCAGGAGAGACTACCTCCACTCTCCACTCGAGTTATCCCGGCGGTTCACGCCTTGAGGACGGTGCTAGTGCACAGCCCCTACTTACACGACGGCTAGTTCTTCACTTCAAGGATCCTGTGATTGCAGCATAATGCCTGAGAGGCCTATAGGAGTCTACCTGTGTCATACGCCTAGCGCTGAACGTTGAGAAGACAGTGTGTCAATTGATATTGAAGTAAGGTGACTTTATTTATTTGTTTTGCTTGTCCAGTCTTGGTGATATCTAAGTAAACTGATATTTTACTAAGCACCCTGTGGGTGGATCCAGTTGACGCAGATCCGCAACGAACTATTGTGGACTATCCCCTCTAATAAAAATTACTTCGTCTGCCTCTCCTTCTGAAAGGATAGCGGGGTAGCAGAATATTAGTCTGCTCTAAGTCATCAGACGGCTATCTGCTCGTCAAGACCAAATATATAACTAATTATCAGCAAATATGTGTTTCATTGTATGTTTTACCTTTCCAAGCACTGACTACCGACAATTCCTATCCATCGACCCGGAGATCTTCTAGAATCTTGCTATATTTCTACCGATCTGAGCTGGCCAATAGAAGTAATCGTATAAAATAGAAAACCCTCCAAGGTGTTGCTTTATGTATACATTTGAGTGAATTGTAAACCATATATATACATATATATATATATATATATATATATATATATATATATATATATATATATATATATATATATATATATATATATATATATATATATATATATATATATATATATATATATATATATATATATATATATATATATATATATATATATATATATATATATATATATATATATATATATATATATATATATATATATATATATATATATATATATATATATATATATATATATATTCTGTTGACGTTTAGGCACGGTGACCTAGGTCAAAGACTAATAACCATAAAAGTAATGGTTAAAACGAAACAGAATCAGTTGTTGTAATCCGAAACTCCAGCTCGGGGCTGGACGAGGTCGAGCGACCAATTCCGTCAAGCGACCGGGCGCCGCTTGAAAAGGAAGTGAATTAAGTTAGGAATAATTTTATTTTGAAAGATTGATATACATACATTGGTAGCATCTAGGGTTAGAGTAAATATATAATAAATAAATATAGAGGAAAATAAGTGAACCCTAATAAAATATAGACTTGATAATCGCTAATTAAAATTAGCCATAGAAAATTTTATTAAATTTGTTTTTCTTCTGTCAAAACTTGACAAAGGTTCGATATAAATATGTTATAATAAATAACATTGTTATTCTACTTATTACATTAATCTATCGTCCTTTACTGTCCATGCAGTGTTACTCTGGAATCAGTTTCAAACCAATATAAGACCTTCCTTGGCATGCTTTAAGAAGCGACTAAAAAAACGTGTTTCATTCCTGATTTTTCTTTTCATTTCCTCTCCACCATCCCTTCCTTTTCTTTTGATTGATGCTATCTCACTTTATACGAAAAAAGAATGTTCGAATGATTGTCCGTCTTTGTGGGGTTTGTGGTCATATGCTCACGTATGTGTTTATGTATTGTATTTCGTGGGGATAGATAGATAGAATGATTTATGTACCATGAAACTTGCTTATTTTTTGTCTGGTTGGTTAGAAGAGATTGCCGTCTGGCAATAAGCTCGCCAGATTGTATTTGCATTAAAAGTGTTAAATAAATAAATAATCTACGCTGATTAATCTAATTCGTGGAATATCATAGTAATTTAACATTAAATATTTTAATACATATTTTAATAAAGTTTACATCTTTCGTAAGCCAGAAATGTTTACCAATTTCTACTTGTATTGTTCATTACGGAGTATAGTGACCTACCGTGTCATCTGTTTATACAATTTTAATACTAATTGTTATCCCGAAATAATTTCAGGATGACATGTATATTAACAGACCGAAACATGCACGACTGAAGAAATCCTCAGTATAGGAGGCAGAAATCCGTGTCGTGGTATTCACATTTCTTGTTTAGTATTCTAACATGGAGATTCCTCAACTTAAAGTTAAAATATTTGACAAGCTATTTAATCCAATTAAAATAAAAACTAAAAAGAACTTAAATAAATTATTAAAAAGTGGTGAGTGATACTGTTATTCCATTATTATTCTTATTTCGAAACATCTCGACTATATTCTGATAAATCTACATATTCTTGAAAAATAAACGAAATTCGAATCCACTATTAATTTAAGTATTTTTCTTTCATTTTCTTTTCTCGTAATGTATTATTTATTATTCGTAAGGCGAGAATTTTTAAATTCATAAATTCTATTTTTATTTTATCTTCCCATAAAGAATTCCATTATGAAAATTTATGTCAGTCATAAAGGTGGATACAGATTTTTTTTCTTTATTAAATCGTGCACTACATGTGCATGACGATTGCATTTTAAAGTGAAATTTTCTCAATCTGAAATAATAAAAAGGAAATGGTTTTATAAAATGTACATTCAGAGGGAGGGAAAACGTAGTATGCAAAAGATTTCGTGACCCGTGAGGAGATTGCGAAAAGCGAACGAAATTCACAGTTGAATCTGATGGAAGTCATCGCAGATAAAGGATATTTTCCAGGGCGACTTTTCGTTCAAAGCAAATTTGCTCAATTGCACAGAAGTTTTTTAGACATCCCCTGAATAGTATGAATGCACCTTTGTTCGACATTTTTTAATAATGTTTTTTGAATCAAAATTCATGATACTTGTCGACTTCGTGATACTTGACTTTTTAATTATATGACACATGCATATTAGTTACTTAACATTTTTATTACAAATATACATGGCGAATTTATTGCTTTAAAATAATTTATTCTAATCTACCAGGTTTTGTTTCATAATAATTACTATCGGTACCCATGACCGTATTTAAAATAAAGTAAATAAAATGATATTTAAAAAAAATAACATAAAATAATAGAGTTAAGAAATATGTAGAGCTAAATAACGCTTCTTTTGTTTTTTTTTCTTGATCATCGATAAGATAAGATGACCTCCGTGGCCTGGTGGTAAGACGCTTGTATGCCGATCCGGAGGTTGCGGGTTCGGTCCTCGCTGGAATCCAGATTTTTTTAATTGAATTTCAGTCTGGTTTTCACTTAGGGTCCATGAAAACATATTTCTGGTTGGTTGGAAGAGATTGCCATATGGCAATAAACACGCCAGGTGAAATAAATAAATTTAAAAAAAGATTGAAGCACATATTTTTAAGCCAGAAAGATTTTTCTAATGTTAAATCAAGTGAACCGTAAAACATGATGTGTGATGTATTGGTATACAAAGGATTCTGCTTTCACCAGATCGGAGGGACAGTCCATGCACAAAATACAAATTGAATTTTTCAAGTAGATACTCTTATCGTTCTATTTCTTCAGTTAGCAAACACAAACAACTTTACATGGTTCATGTAAAGTTGTTTGTGTCTACCCAAGAGCCATAAAAACTTAAATTAATGTTAAATATTATTAACTAATGTCATTCCTATTTTTTGAACATTAAAAATACGTGAAAAAACAACAAGAAAAATAGGAACTCTATTTGTAAATATTGCTGAGTCGTGAGGCAAGAAGAATATTATTTATCATATACCTTATTCTGAGAGTTTTTTTCCGCAGCCTGTATCTCTTGTCAAAATCTCAGAATGTATCTCTTGTCAAAACCTCGGAATCTGTCTCTTGTTGTCAAAACCTCGCATGTTTTGCTGAACTTTCTGAAAAAATTGCTTTACAGAGGTCATCTAAAGTGTTAATCGTCTAGTTGAGGTGGATCAAGGAAGAAACTGGGCTACCTCAATAATATTTTGGGAGTGACTAGCCATTTTGTATGAAATGGCTAGTATCCCATTAAAATCTAGGTAGACTGATGATTTCGAAATATTTAAAATTAAAAAATATGGTTAAGTTCACACTATTTCAGATATTTCGCAAAGAAATATAGGCGCCCTTGGAGTCATATAAGTTCAGTAAATAGCGCTAAAAAAATAAATAAATGTATAAATTAACTAAATTCAATTTAAAATACTTCATAAAGTGTCCTCTTGCCAACTTTTGTGGCCAAGTTGGTAAGACGCTTGTCTTCCAGCCCAAAGGTGACGGATTCGATTCCCATTGAAACTCAGTTTAAAAAAAAAGGATTCCAGTCAGGTTTTCACTTAAGACCTCTTAAAATTTCTCTGGTTGGTTGGAAGAGTTTGTCACATGGCAATAAGCCCGTCAGTTTTTACTGTATATAACATAATTGCAATATAATACAAAACAAATAATTTTGAAGCTGTAATTGTTTTTTAAGAATACAGTTTCCATCTTTGCTCCCCCTCTATAGTCTCTCAAAGCTTTCGAGTCAAATCAAATGCATTCTGCAAAGCAGAGGAGGGATGCATTAAGGCTTGAAACTGTACTCACATTGTTACCGAAAGCACCTGATATTGGAGTGTCAAAGGAGAGAGAAATCGTTTCGTTGATTTTGCTGAATAAAAGTTTTGTATTTTGTGTCGTTTTCCATTTATATGATTCTCTTTAGTATATGAATTTATTCATCCAGTTAAATGTATTCTTCAATAAAACTGCACTTGCGACAGGGACATAATGTCGTGGCTTTGGTTAAGTTTATCGTGTCTTCGATTTTAGATTATCTGGAATAGGTAAATTATTCGTTATCCATTTAATTTAAAATATTTTAAAACGTGTATGATTTATCAGTTGAATTTGAAATAAATTGTATCAGAATTGAACCAAATTGGTAAATGAAGCATCACCATCAAATATCCTGATCTTCGACTTCTATTATACTTGTCCAGTGCCTTCTATTATATTTGTTACGGATAATGACAACGTCAAATATCCTGATCCCCGATCCTGTGCCTTCCGTTATACTTGTCACGGATAATGGGCCTTCAATTAAATTTATTTGAAGTGATACAATTATATCACCACATCTTATTATAGTGCAGGTGTTCTTTTTCTTCTTTGGAACTTAAAATCATACAAAATTTATTAATGAGGGTTACATATTTTAAAACAAAGTAAAAATGCTTGAATTAAGAATATACTTCCAAAATGTTTAACAACACTAAACGGCTAAAACTATTACATCAAACGTTGTTATTTGGTTAAATATTATTTAAAAGTTAAGATATATTTTATTACTGTTTTATATCTAAAGTTGAAGAAAGTAAGAGAACCTTTCCGAGACATTATAGTATGTTCATTTCTTTGAAACAATAAAAAAGCAATCAAGAAAAGAGTGCATTACACTTAGAAAAATAACAAACATTACAATAAAAAGCTCAATAAAGCTAAATCTCCGCTTGCAGTACAAGCCAAGGTAGATAACACTTGGATTTGCTAATAAAATAACACTGTGCAGTAACTGCAGTGCTATGCTACCACTAAACAGATCGAAGTCAAAATCAAGATATTTTATCAAAAGTATGGCAAAGGTTTGGCTTAATATTTGTGAAACTCGAGAATAGAATATTAAACAATGAATTACGCCGAATTATATTTAGTGGAACAATAAATTAATTTATTTTTAAATATTCAAGATATTAATACTTTAATTTTGAGTATTCATAAAATAAATAGAAGAATAAAGAATAACACTTGAAGATGGTTTGGGAATGTAGAAGGAGTTAATAAAAAAGAGCTAAGATAACATATATACAGTTAAAATGTAAGTGGAAGGCGTAATAGAAAAAAAAAACAAGTAATTATTGTACGATTAAACGAATGATATTTTAAATGTAAAAAAAAGTCATGAAATAAGAAGAAAATATCACGAAAGATACGGAGGGAAATCGGAAAAGTTATGGGTAAAAAAATCGAGAGATTTATTTGTTTATTTAACACTTTTATTGCAAATGCAATCTGGCAGGCTTATTGCCAGGCGGCAATCTCTTCCAGCCAACCAGACAAAAAATAAGCAAGTTATATGGTTGCATAAATCATTCTATCTATCCATCTCCATGAAATCCATAAACACTTACGTGAGCATATGCCCACGAATCCCACAAAGACGGACAGTTACCCGAACATTCTTTTTCATTTAAAGTGAGATATCATCAATCAAAAGGAAATGAAGGGATGGTGGAGAGGAAAGGAAAAATCGGAAATGAAACACGTTATTTTACTGACTAGAAATTAAGAGTTTTTCAGTCACTTCTTAAAGCATGTCAAGGACGGAGCGAGTCTTATATTGGTTTGTAACTGATTCCACAGTCCACTGCATGATTCCACTGCATGGACAGTAAAGGACGACGTAAAAAAAGAGGAGCGGTGAACTGGAAAGGTCAATAAACAATCTCTGTTTGAGCGTAGCGCTAATCCATGATTGGAAAGACGCTGAAAAATTTCGGCGAGATAAGAGGGGGCAGCGGGACAGTTACGGATATTAAACAATAGAGACAGTATGTAAATTTGGCGTCTATTTCTAGCATTCAACCAGTTCAATCCCTTCTGGTATGAAGTTATATGATCGTATTTTCGTAGGTTGAAAATAAACCTTAGACAGACATTTTGAAGACGCTGTAATTTGTCCAGCTCTTCCTCTGTAACATCCAAATAACAGACGTCCGCATAGTCCAGCATCGGAAAGAGCAAAGATTGTACAAGTAAAATTGTACGAAGTAAAAAAGAGATGTAGAGGAGTTAAAAGTGTTGGTCTTGTCGTCAACTATATCCAGCACAGGAGTCAACCAGGGTGATGATGATGATGGCGAGTTAAATATGGAGCTCATCTGATCAAAATTATTTCAAAGTTGAGCCAAAAAACCGGATATTCAACATTTTGAAGATATTCATTTTCATTATACCATACACTTTAGATTAAAATACATTTAAGTGAGAAGTATGGATAATACAAGATTGTTCATGGCGAGGTGTATGAATATGGAGTTTGTGTATTGAGAGATGTTTGGAGATCTGTTCTCTCTGCCTACCTCACATGGGTCATAGCGTAATGATATGTATTTTTGTATAATACATCAATACTGGAATTCTCATAAAATTATAATGTTGTTAGAATCGCTTAATAGGAACGTAGCACAAACATAAACCTTTTATATATATTTTTTGTTTCTCCCTGGAGAGCACCAGTAAAGGACGGGAAGGGAGTCCCGAGATGAGCGTGATAGGGACTTCTTAATTTCAAACAGTGTCACATTCTGAATGAATTACTACCTACTCGCGAATTGTAGAGCCGGTTATCTTTGTTAAGGTGCGCGAATACTGCGGGAGAGGTTGGGCATTTATTTTAATGTGCTTATTTAACTGCTTTTATTCCTATTTGTACGCTTTTTAAGACAAAAATATTGTCCTATATTGGTTTATTACATACTTACATACCCTAGCCGAGGTAGATGATCTCTGTTGCTTAGTAGATAAGACACCAGTCTTCTAATTTGAGGGTTGTGCGTCAAATTCCCGTTGGTACCTAGATAACATTAGATAACAAATTTAAACTTTTTGTCTGTAACAGAGATTAAATTAGCTGACTCTTGATAACTCGACCCTGCTGATTACGAAAATTGCAGTGAAAAATTTGTAACACGTAACATTTTTGTGTAACAGAAAGGGGAGTGTTTTAATAAAATAAGTACGTTTTTACGTATTTCAAAAGTCGTAATTACAACAATGAAAATAAATAAATTCCTGAAATACTAAATTTAGACACAAATACAATGTTGTTACATAGGAAAATAAAAAAGCAAAATAAAAAATAATTACCATAAGAAAAATTGACCTTATATACAAATTTCTTGTTAAAAAATAGCTTTTTTTATAAAGTTGATCGAATCAACATTTTTTAGAGATTGTATATTAAATTGAATGAAAACTCAAATTAGATAACTTAAAAACCCCTACATTACAGTAAACAGCCATAAACAGATTACTAGCAACATTTTTTTGTTAAAATATGAAATACATTTTTTTGGTAAAATATTGAAATACGTGTCACCTTTTCAAAAAAAAAAACAACAGTAGTCCCCTATCATATTAGAATCCCACCTTCCTTGATATCATTGTTCCATTCTGTGAATATCCTGATGGAATATTTCCCCTTGTTTATCACTTAGAGCTCCTAAGTTCTCTGGGCAAAAGTCTAGATGGGAATGCGGGAAGTGTATTTTCAGTGACATTCGACATTCTAGATTCTGGTAACTGCAAGAGTTCTTGTACAAGCTGTTCGTAATTGTCAGCTTTATTATTACCCTGGAAACCACTAACAACTCTTCTAAAGGCATTCCAAGTTTCTAGTTCTTCAACACTTAATTTTTTTTCGAAGTTTTCATCTTTCAAAAGTCTCAGTTTCAGTCAAAAACTAATTTCAGATTTTTATCTTAAAAGGTACGTGATGGAACATTTTCAAGTTTATATTCGTTATCAACACACAAAAATTTACCTATAATGGCCGTATTCACCCTGTTACAAAAACCTTGTTAACTAGTGTAATTTTTAAAAAGTTTTTTAGTCTAGTTTTTACTTAAGGCTTATTTTACATATTTCTGGGGTTAGTTAGAATATATCGCCACATGGCAACAAACTCGCCAGGTTACACTGTATACAATTTAAGTGTAATGCAAGATAAATATTGCAAGAAGTCTGAACAAGTGAACATGTACCTGTTAAATAATTAGTATTTAAATTATTAGCTGTAAAAATTATCAAGTTATAATTTAGTTTGTAAGTATTAATTATTTCTAAGAAATTAAATATTTAGATACAAGATAATACATCATCTTGCCATTTATTTTTAAGGGTATGTTTGACGCGTGCGAATGTTGTTATTAGACAAACTCTTTACGTAGACTTGTACCTGTTATTTTATTTATTTTTCTGTACCATCGAGAAATGAACCCGAAACCTTCGTGTGGAATAGCAGGTTCTTACAAACAAGGGCTCCAAGATCGCTATTGGTATTGGTTATACCATTGCACGGCAATATAGGTAAAAAAATAATTTCGTGATAGAAATCTTATTCAGAGAGATATATTTTATGATGGTACTATCGAGAATCAAACACAAAACACCAGGGAGATACAAGCATTTTACCATCTAGTCAGGTTACAATGCTTAAATTCCGCTAGTATTTTAATGAAAAATATATAAGAGCTATTAAATATCGCAAACCCCCTCCATAAATTTACTTAAACATTTTTAAACACGACACTTCGAGATATCCTTATCGCCGCAGTTTCCTTTCTATTCAAGTGACGCCCTAACTGAATTAAATCTCCTTATTTTAACTTTATACATACGTTTTACTGATATGCTTCCCATTTAATTTATCTGTTTCCAAATAATAAAAAAATGTGTGTTTTATTTTATTTCACAGAACTTTACACGTAATTAATTAATGAATATTATCAGATCATTTTTAAACAATACCAACTATTAAAATCCCAATGTGACATTCTTTTATTAACCATAATAATATTGATAGAGAGATAATAAATCTCCTTCTTCCGTCAATTCAGCTTCCATCCTCTTTAACCCTGAAAGCGTTGATCCGAATATGTTAGCTACCGTACCCCCTTCAAGTTAGATATCTCGTATGGTACTCTCAGAACATTTTCATCACTGGTTTTATATGTCCGTGTTGTTTCTAAATGTAACTACTCTGAATAAAGCAGTTTTTCTAAGAGATTGAGAGGGAACCATCAATTATTTTAAGAATTGCAGATAAGTTCACAAGATCATTCAAGATTCCATAAAGAAACACAAGATTTATATATATTAGTGTTAATAAATAATTCATTCTTTCATCAACTATATAGTAAAAAAATCTGTACCATCCTCCAAATATTACCATTGAACGCAGAACTTCAAATGTATACAACAAAATTTGTTGCTTTGGATCGATTGTTTCAAATAACTAATCAATATACCAAGAAATGAATTCATGAATTGGCCAATCTGTGTCAACATTTGCCAGGCGAATGCTTATTATGGCCCAGTAAAAATCTATATCTTTAAACGAAAGTTCAGGTGTACCCACTAAGTTTTTTTCCTTAGCACTTTCCTCCATAGCGTTAAACCTGGCTAGCATATAGATATCACAAGAACATGATAAATGGCTTCCACATGCATTGTTTATGTCGAACACTTTGCGTAACTTGGAAAAACAAGCTTACCAATTACGAAGTCCTTAATTGCACCAATATGGCCTCAGCTGTGGCTCTCCTTAAAGCAAAGAGTGCGCTGGTTTGGACATTTACGAATTTGTCGAATGAATAAAGGTTGGTTAACAAAGGGTATACTCGACGGTGAAATGTGCAACTCCAAAAGCTTCCACGGTGGACAGGACCTACGTTATGAGGATACCTGTAAAATACTTATGAAAACTTGTAGCGTGGATTTCAAATTGTAGAAATATTACGACAAGGACATAAATATGACACCAAGTTCTTCATCGATGCATGAGGCGTGAGATAAAAATTATAAGTACATAACAAAGGTATAAACACCCACTATTTTGTGCATATAGGTATCAAATTAACTCGACAAAACCTGTGACGAAGCAGTTTCATTCTTTAATTTATCGGCGGCCGTGGTCTAACGGTTAGCATTTACCTTAAGTAAGCGGGCTCTCTTTATTCTATTCCTGACGGATTCACTTCTGAATTCCTTTTACTTTTAGACCATTTTACATAAGAATTTATATTTTTCCGTAGCTTATTTGCAGCTTACCGTAAATTATTATTGAGTTTGTTTCCAGCATCAGCATAAAGCAATCCGCATTCATTTCCATTTGACATCTGTAGTTCCTTCACACATGGACCTCTGTATATATTAAACAACCAAGGTGACAAAACACATAATTGTTAACCTATTTTGTTATATTAACTTTAAAAAAGTTGTGTTTTCTATGCATTCCATATTCAAGAACAACTTTTTGATTTCTGAGAAAAATATAGTTGGAGGAAGTGGATAAGGTTTCGAACAAACGAAGTTTAAATGAGTTTGAGAAGTTGTAAGGATAAAAGAGAAGGCGAAGTGTGGCGTGTTATTCTCCTCTCAGGCAATCCTCATTGGGAAATCCTTTTATAAGTACCATCGGCTATCGAACCCTCATCCTCTTGTGATGGTTGAGTTGGATGATAAGTGTTCAATCAATTAGGTTACGGAAGTCGTCCATGGCAACGGTTCCCAAATTTGGGTCCGTGGAAGTGTCCCAGATGATATTTGCACTCTTTCAGAAATTACTACAATTATATTAAAAAATGTCTTCTTCACGCAAACGAAAAGCTCGAATGAGTACATTTTTCTACTGGCGGTCAGCTGTTAAAAATTAAGCAATGCTCTTTAGTGGTTTAAGATAGGTATCTACCAACGAACAAGGTAATTTATTTAAAAAAACAGTCTTCAAAGACAAAGGTTTCTTCGTCCAACTTTAAACTCATTTCAAGAAAATAATATATACTCATTTCAAGAAAAAAACAATTTAAATTATATGATAAAGAAGAAACAACATCATCCTTCCCATTGAGATGAAGTAAAACACTATAAATTTATCGCATAAATTATCAATAGTTTTTGAAATACGAGTACATCAAATAAAAAGTAACTTTTATTTGTTCTATTTTTAAACTGAATTAATTAAATAATCGCTGTGATAGTAATTTATTTATTTATTGGAGGCCCGTAGCAATTTAGCCAGATGCCAAGGGGTTTACCATTGAAAAAGTTTGGGAACCGCTGGTCTATGACAATCGTTTATATGCCAGTATTTGTGTAAAAAGCCATCAGCTAGTGCTAAGCTCTTTACTGTCTAGTAGACCAAAGATTTTTATCGGTTAGTTTTAAGGGATTAACGGATTATGAAGTCTATATTTTTTAGTAATTAAAATCTGTTTTAGTTAACCAGCTTAACTGTGTTATACGATTTGAGCTTTACTCAGTTTGTTTTTCAGACATGCAATCTATTCGTGAATTTAATAAAAGAACTAAAATTAAACAAACGGAAAACTAGCATGAAACTAATTTATGAGAAATTTATTTTAAATGAACATATTTAGTAGACTGCACGCTAAAACCTGCCAGACATAATACTGATTGTATATTGTAATTTTACCTGTAATAAAAATTAACGTATGAAACTAGGGCATATTTTGAACTCAAAGCAATTATATACTAGGTAGGGTTGATATTTAGAAAATATTGTATTATTTGACAACTGGCCAATTGGGCTATTTGAATGCGAGGCTATAACGCCAACGGGATCCAATAAATAAATAAAACTTAATTCCAGTTCCTCTAAATGGTACCAATTTTTTTTTTAAAAAGGTACTAGTCTGGTCAAGTATGTCTGGTTACAATAATCACCCACACTAGAGATGAAAACAGATTTTCTCTCAGCCACGCTCTATAATGTTTCCACGTTGTCAGTTTGTATATGTTGAGGAATATCATAATAATAAATCAACTTGTAATTTTATCATAATTATTCACCATGTTCAGACTGACACGTAGGCGCACTTGAAGTGATTTGTGGTCTCTTAAAGGCGCAAGAAAAATAAATAATAAATTACATAAAACAAAGAGTTACAGATATTCCCTAATTTCGTAAAATTAAAAAATACCCATTTTCGACACATATCCTTCGCCTCTTCTACATCCACTTCTCCACCCATTTCTCTGCTTTTCTGCGTTACTTTATTTCAAAATGCTGCGCCTTTCATTCACATTGACACTATAAAAGTATATTTGTTTTGTTAATCTTTCTTAATTTATTCGAAAAAAAAAATGGTTTTTCTAATTGTACATATCTATAATTGCTTTTAATTCAGAATAATTTGGCCTGAAAAAACCTCTGTTCAAATAAATACTCGTACCCAATACAAGTACCGGAGATTTGGGAAAGAGCGAGGGCGAGAGAGGCCCGCCCTGCGCTAGTCCGTTTCCAGCGCCAGGAAAGAGATGCCGACGATATAATGTATACTCCGCTCCACGGGACGTTTAATTCGTCAATGTCTTACTATGGTTCACGCTAGCTATATAACCTGGGCAGCATTCCACGTTAAATCTGAGTTTTACAAATATGTGAGATGTATATATTTTTTACGGATATTACTATATATTTAAGAGTAAGCATACCTTGCCTGTATTTAAAAAAAGGTTAATCTGACTTGAACAGTTTCTGCGTTCATTATTGAACATAGTTCTAAACATATTATTTGAAAATAAATTATTTTGTTATTCCACTTATTACATCAATCCCCGCTAGATGTTATTTTCTAAAGAAATTTTTTCTACAGCGGTTTTTTTCTAAAGCGGTTTTTTTTCTAAAGCAATTTTTTCCTAAAGCTTTTTTTTTCTAAAGCAATTTTTAGTAGAGACTGATGTCAAAATACACAGTGAGTGTTAGTGATATATTGATCCAGAAGAAAAATGTATATTAGGTTTGAATCAATATTTTGCGTCCTTTGGTTTATTCATTTTTTGTACATGTTTCTATGTTCAATTCATTGTTTTATTTCAGAATTTAGAAACCATATGATTTGTCTCAATAATATGGTTTTCAAATCCTGAAAAATGGTATTAGATAGACAACGCCTATATTGTTGTTTTCTAGTGCCCATGTCATTCCTATATACGTATCATTTTACAAACACAGTCCAGTTCATATACGCCGTTTTTATGTAGTTTATTATATTTGTATTTGACATTAAAGAACTTTTTATTTATATAATTTTTGGTGTAATATATATTGGAGAGGGAAAATGAAACGCCTCAAAACAGGAGATAGCGAGGATTAATGTAATTAATGAGAAAACAAAGTAATTACTTGTTGGGTATTCTTTTTAAGAGTTTTACAAAGTAAAAACTGAAACCTTTGATAAATAGAATTAAACGTTTGACCTTTTTTGTTCAATATTCTGAAAGTACTATCGTGGTTAGATCATCGTGCCTTGAGTTTGCTTACTATCTTAGTTCTCGTTGTAGATTCTTATACACGTTGCTGTAACTAGCTAATCATGTACTCGGTTCAAAATTTTAATTTTGGGCTCCATATTTTGGTCTCCCTATTTTTTATTGGAAAAATATTTGGGCTCCATATTTTTTATAGGAAAAATAAAATGAAAATAAATACGATATAACGATTGATTTTAAACAATTCGTCAGTTTTTTATTCAAAAGTCAAATCTAGACTACTTCACTAACATTGTCAACAATATTTTCAATGGTTTGGTCGTTGGGTAGAAAGCTGGATAGTCTACGACATAAACATAAACATTCGCTCCCATCGCACATTCAAACCGCATAGCAAATCACGTTGGTGAAATTTAAAATCTATAATTATATTAGCATACGTGAAATCTGTGATGTACATTGTATTGCCAGCATGAATAAATATCGAAGAAGCATTTCTTTCGAATATAATGGAATTGTATGTATCTACAGGGTATATCCCATAAACATATTATCATAATCGACGATGTCAGAGGCCTAGTTAGTAACGTGATTGATTTCCACCCGGAGATTTCATGTTCAATTCTTAATCGTAAAAAAAAAAACAAAAAAGTGTAAAAAACCGATAATAAATATACTGGGATGACGAACTGTGCGTTCCGAGCCTGCTTCAGTGATTTTAACCTCGTAGACTTGATTTATGGGGCTGAAGACAATTATGACACCAGACCACACTCTTACATATGTGTACATTCCCAATTCAGATATGTTGAGAAGTATTATACGAATGAATAAATGAATAAAATATCAATACCAACGGGATTCGAATTTCAATATTAAATTAATGGGACCAATGACTATGTTGCCTCCAGGCCACGTTTTTCAATATGTCTCCTTCGTCAATTTAAATATGTTAAAAGGGCATTACACAAATAATAAAATAATAAGTATCCACGAGAATCGATTTCGAAATCGGATTGGATAAAAGGTGTCTTCCTTACTAGGCATAAAAAATCGATAATGGGAGACAATAAAATAATATTTCGATTGATAATGTGTATATATTAACATTGTTTCGAAATTAAATTGGAAAATTTAAATGTGATTATTGTGGATAATAAAACTTTAAAAAAAGTTCTCGACGTGTGGATGGAGCGCTCCCCATGGATTAAGCAAAGGTGAGCGCTATGACCTGAAACCCAGAATTCAAACAATTCATGCCCTATATTAGTGAAATGTTTGACGCGCCCTGAGCACAGAGCCCGCCGCCGTGCTGCTTTGTGGCCTCTAAAGGTCAAAATATTTTTCATAAATGTTTACAAGGTCTGTCGTATGAAAAGAGGAATTGTAGAACAAAAGGCACATTCAGGCTGTACTGAAAATTATACTGAAATCAGTTTTAAGTTTCAAAACTGTCACGGAATGTTTCGAGTATTTCAAACACAAGTTTTAGCAAATTTGAGATATTTAGATTTTTAAATAAGGCATTTTTGAACAATAGTTTAAGTTGCCTCTAAACAGAAACAAATTTGAAAAATATTTCAAACTAGAAAAAAAATATACACGTTGAAAACAAAAATGTTTTATTTTTTATTCTCTCAGCATGAAACAAGACGAGGTCACAAATTCTCTTAATCTGACTTAATTGGCCGTTTGATATGTCACCAAAACACTCTCTTTCAACATGCCTACTTAGTTCCCATGCCATAAAATGAAGTGCCGAATTCTATAAAGGCAAAAGGGGGCAAAAACTTCAGGCAATGCATCGGGAGCGTGCTTGTTATTGCGATAGGAGCTTGAGTGTTTGGGTTTGCAGGAGAGCTGACTTGTAGCAAAGGTTTGAGTGTGGCGGGGTTTTGATGACTATGTGTGGGATATTGCGGGTATGGTATGCGAGGTAGAATGATATGGCATGCGTGGTTTGATGAGTGTGATACATACACGTAATTGAATGTTGTATTTAGTAAGATTTAGAGAAAAGTCTAGGTTACTGGGGGCACATAATTTGTGTGTCCACTTTAAATTACTTTTTTTTCAAAATATTATGTGGTTATAAAAATTCTTATCATTTATAAGTAAATAATATAAATAAATAAAATAAAATAAATAAATGAAATAAAAAATAAATAAATTTAAAAAAAAGTATACACATTTCTAATTTAATTTATCTTCATTGCTTTGGCGTTAAAAAAATCTTTGCATATATAATATTATAATTTAATACGAAGCAATCAAAGTGTGAAAAAACTTCAACAGTCCCGTTCAGTAATTAAAGTAATTCCAAGGAAGCCGTCGTTTCGTTTGACTTTTAAGATTGAAAGAAACGCATAAAGTAAGAGAAGAGTATTTGATTTTTCCGTTTATTTATTTATTTAAAAAATATACGAAATGAATGTGTCGTTTACATATCACTAGAATATTTACTTAACAAAAGTTTAAATATCAACACGACCGGTTTCTTTAGCTTCGTCTTCCCTTAGTAAAATTTCTGTGGTTTTTCAGTATACGAGTATACGCCGATGCGGGAAGTACCTTATGTGACGAGTATAATTTCGCATGATGTTTCCAGTTGTAATTGAGTGTCACTGTTTATCAGGTTGATGAGACCGTGCAACGGGGTTTTGTTTTTGTGTAATCAAAAATCGGAAAGAAGTATCGATTTATTTTTTCATGCTAAATATCCTCGGTGAGATACAGGCAAAAGCTTAGTTTACTGAGGATACGACAAATGAAAGGCAAGAAACCCAGATCCATTAAAATTGTACGTCCAAATTAAATGGCCTGTTGTTTTTTCATAAATTATATATATTTCTTGTCATGTGTAATAATAAATAAATAAAATAAAATGGCCGCAGCCACCATCTCCCTATCCTTGTACTCATCTAATATATATTTTTTTGCTATATTTTTAAATTACCATTAAATTTGAATTTGAATTCCGAATTAAAGCGCTCTTAAAGAGTCTGGTCTCTAAACGACGCTACATAAATTGTATTATTATTACTATTAAAAAAACATACAACGCACAAATTCACCACCGTATAGTACAGTACTAAAAGAAAATAAAATACTCAACTACAATCAAACATAACAGGACTTGACCTGAAAAAAAATCGTCTAGGGCAAGAAAAGTATAAAATTAATAAATTTTCACAAAAAAATAATATAAAAAAATTATGTTAATAGATTAACTAGTTTCCTAGACAAGATCTAAGATTGAGAGAATTCAGAAGTATGATCCACGTGAATTCAACTATATCTGCATTAAATATATCCAACAAATCAAACACTGAGTTACCCAATTATTGCATTCTCACGATTGATAAATTATAACGTGGAACGGTAATAAGCAATTTTCCATTGACACATTTGAATTTTAAAAAGTTGCTTAAGTTATTATGTGGAATCTAAGTGAATAAGCCTTTAATGAAGATGTTAGTTCTTTTTTGAAGTCAGGTGGTTAGCTTTGAGTTCCCAAGTTTAAAAAATGTGAAATGACTGTACCTGAAAGTTTTCTTACAATTCATTCTGTATAATACTGCCACACTTAAAGCGGTAACAATACAAATATACCGCGGTCGCGTTAAGTTTTAACAGTTAGCCCATGAAATTGTCAACAAAAAAAAAGTGTTTTTTTAACTTAAACGTTAACTTAACGTTTCATCTTCAAATGAAAATTATAGAAGAAAAGTTGAATTTTGATTAAAATATCAAATGTTCACGAAAAAGGGTTTAATTACAGTAATTTACATATTTCAAAGGTAAAAGGGGAAAAAATTGGGCACTTAAACATTTATACTAGAACCGGACAGTATAAAAAACTGTTAAAATGTTTGTCCAGAATAATATTTTGATGCTAACTTATGTTAGATGTATGGGAGTGAAACGTGGACAAAAATACAGAAAGAATTCAAATAAATGCTGTAGAGATGCGTGAATTGAGAAGAATACACGGAGTGACAGTGTATGACTGAATACGGAATGAAGTGATAAGGGATGAATGTGAACTTAAGACTGGTGTGTTGAGTAAGATGAATAAGAGTAAGTTAAAATGATTTGGACATATAGAACAAATGAATAAATAAATAATAACATACCAGATTTATAGTGCAGATGTTAGTGGGAGGCGTATGAGAGAAAGACCAAATAAAGTATGGTTGGATCAAGTTAATTATATTCTGAAAGAAGGGACGCTGAAAGTCAGAGAAATCGTAAAGCTTGTATGAGAAGGTGTATGGATGTGGCGAGTTATAAACATGTGGAGTTCTATCCTCTCTGCTTACCCCGACGGGAAAATGACGTGATGATGTGTATGTAAGTGGAAGGAAAAAAATTGGCGAATATCTCTAAAATATGAAATATTACATCAACACATTTTAAATATATTCGCAGTAACTTTCATATTCAACAGAATTTTAATAATATAATATTATAACAAAAAAATAACGTAATACGAGTAGATGACGTATACATTAATATTATAAGCTGAAAAATGTGTAATCAAATCAATATTTAATTGCATTTTCAAAAGCCAAAATAAATCGGTTGTTACGTTATAATTTGATACAAAACCGACCTTTGTAAATCCTCTTATTATTTACATTTGAATAACCTACTTCAAACTAAATTATTCACAAGCACAATGCTCTATTATTTATCACAAAGATATTGAAAATACATAGAACTCATTAGAGGTTATCTGTTTGATAAGAATCGTATTTCCGTACCCATATCAATCAACCATCACACACCAGGAATTGTTACCTAATGAAGCACTACTTAACAGTCATAGAAGGAAATCAACACTTTTAATGGTTTAAAATACAATGATGACTTACATGGTCTAGTTGGTAAGACGCCTGGTCTTACAGCTCGAGGGTTACGAGTTAGATTCCCGTTGGAATCTAAAAATTTGAAAACGAATAACATGCATACATACCATCATACCATATCCCTGTCGGAGTTGGCATAGAGGGAAGGGAGCCAGACTTTCGTTATTTCGACGCACATTCCTCACTCTTTCTACATCCATACACCTTCTCGTACGACTCCTACGATCTCTTTAATTTTTTAAGTATCCATTTTTTTAAATATTATTCACTTAATCTAACCATACTTTCTTTGATATTTCTCTCCCATGCCTTTTTCACATTTGCTATATAAATTTGTTTTGAAAGAAAATTTTCATTAATTCGTTGTACAGCACTGGTATAAAGATTGTATAATAGGCGAATGGCTGCCGCTCAATTCTCAGAGATTCCAGCGTGATTTTAATCTTTCTCTTCTTGTGCTAAAAAAATCCGCGCGTTCCGGTGCTGTGTAGTCAATAAACATCAATACACATGTAAAAATGAGCGATTTAAAATAAGAATATTCATAGCCAATTGCTTAAATTAATCAAATTTGAAGTCAAAAGTGATAATAATTGAAATTTAATTGCTGAAAACATGAAAAAAAAACATCGGCCGACGTTCACAAAACGGGCAAAGCGACCACCTGAAATGGATGTCCGAAAGCTACTGAAGCTAGAGAAGCGAGTGAACTGAGATTCTATTTCTTGCGTTCCCATGTACCAAAGTTGAGTGAGAGAGACGTGAATATCGTCGCTTCCTCACCCGTAGCAGTTTTTTAGAATGAATGTATATTCATTCTAAAATTATACGTCGTATAATAATATTAGGTATATTTAGAATGAATATACCTAATATTATTTTTTTCATTCAATGCGTAAATGTATTAAGGAGGAATACCTAAAATCTGATCCAAGTATTTATTATATTTATAGACATATTAAAGTTTTTAGAAGCAATGTGTACTAGTTACACATCACAGGGAAGGAAGGGTTAATGAGTCTCGTTGAAGAGCTAGGTGAAGAGAAGATATCCTTCGTTGGTCTATAGAAGTTTGTAGAAATAAAAACACAGTATGACGTATAGCACAAATAGATCGATCCTAGATGCGCACTCCACCTCGCAGATGTCACAGATATGATTCCCCTGGTCATGTTGACGCATGTTCGCAGCACGTTGACTGCTTCTCACACGTCTAGCCGTTGAGACGCCATCAGCCGAGAACAGATGGCTTTCCATCCTCTACGGTCCTAAGCCACCTGTTCCAAGTCCTCAGTCACCCCGCATATCATAAAGTCAATGACTTTCGAAGACTGTTCTCATATCACTTTCTCTTCGTGAAGAATTTCAATAATGAATTATTGATAACACCAAAATAGTGTGCATTATTATACTCGTATGCCCTGAAATGTACGACACTTTCATTGTATTCAGTACAACCAAGCGGGCTTATTGCTATTTGGCAAGCTTTGTCAAGCAACCAGAAAAATATGAAATGTCGCTCAAGTGAAAACCACACTAGAATGTTTAAAAAAAAAAAAACTCTGGGTATCAACGGGAATCGAACACACAACCACAAAGGTTGATAGACAGGCGTTTTATTAACTAGGCCTCAGAGGCATTCTATACATTGGTATCTTTTTTTAAAATCAAAATGCAAGTAACATATTTAAACAATATTTATTTAAATACGTACATATACGTATATAAAAAGGAACCGAGTGAATCATATTTAATTTTACTGTGAAAATCAAGGAATATTGTATAGTTTTTTTTGGGGTTGAAGTAATGATCTTTAGGTCGGATTTTAGGTATAAAATACGCAATGCAGTTCTTCGATATTTTCACTCGTATGAGATTAGGGCATTTTAATTTAATACATCAAGTCTTCTTCCACATTACACTGTAAGACGATGCTTCAACATGGATTCATCATTCTCAACTTTAACCTATATTTTTAATGTAAATCAATCTCATGAAAAACTCACAAGAACGATAAATAATGCTAATAAAACAGACAGTTTAAACATTATATTATATTCTCGTTTCACAGTTAAAAATCACTTCAGTAATTTCATTAATACATAAAAAAACAGCCTATGATAATTTTTGTGGTCTAGCTGGAAATATTTCTATTTTCCAGCCCGGGGGTTGCGGGTACGGTTCTCTATGGAACTCAGATTTTTAAACATAGTTCTAGTTTGCTTTTCACTTAAGGCTTGTTTAATTACTTTTCTAATTGATTGAAAGATATTGCTACATGCCAATAAACTTAACAGTTCATAATGTATATAACGAAAGTGCAATACAAAAATACAATTTGGCTACGTACAAACAAATATTATAAATGTTTTTGATAGAGAAAATTCACGATTCAAAGTAAATTAGGTTGACAAGAAGTTTTGCAGGCTTTGTGGTTGTGGATGACACGATGATTATATTTGCCCCAAAACTTTTCATCCGGTTTTTCGTCGCCTTCACTTTGCCCGTAGGTTTAATTTCCTGGCGAGAGATACCCCAGTTATTAAAGGGTCCAGATAGATTAAATCATCTGTGATGTCACATTCATTTACTTCAACAATGAGTGGGTTGGTTTTATCTGTAATCAACA
This sequence comes from Odontocerum albicorne, assembly GCA_949825065.1. Lineage (NCBI taxonomy): Eukaryota > Metazoa > Arthropoda > Insecta > Trichoptera > Odontoceridae > Odontocerum > Odontocerum albicorne. The sequence goes on along the minus strand of OX463853.1, from coordinate 11,578,161 downwards.
TCTTAATCTCGTTATTTTGGTGGAAAATCACTCTTATTTTAACTGTTATCCTTTGGATGATCTATATAATTATGTAAAAATGTTTCATTATATTTTTTAAATTGTCTTTTTCATTATTGAATATAATTTGAGATCCAGATAAAAATGAGAAACCAATTTATAAATTAAACACCAGTTATATTATTATCATTTTATTACGCTTTCGTTGGATAGTATCTAACGGTTAGCATTTATGTTAAGGAAGTGGCTTCCCAGGTTCAATTCCTGGTGGCTTAACTTTTGGACTTCTTTTACATTTAGTATATTTTTCATTAGAATTTAAGTTTTTCTGTAGCTTATATGCTGTTCATCATAAGCTAATATTAAACTCTGTGTTACTAAAGACTGCAGTAGAATAAATCGACTGGTATTTTATCATATATTTTAGTAAGTAAATGTTACTATGGTATGAAAGGCTACTTGAGTATCGTGTATTTTTCCAATAAATAAATCTATGGTCCTTCGCGGTTCAACCCATTTCAATCGCCAGCGGTAGTGCCATTGCAGTCAAGCAAGAGTGAACTCCTATAATATCTCTCTAATAGTGCTTACGCATCGATTGGGGATAAATATTTGATGTTAATATTATATATTGAAGGCTGATTTGTTTGATATTTGTTCTCTTCTGTATTTCTAAAATATGTCTTCTTCTCAAAAAAGTGGAATAAACAGTGTTTGATAAAAATAAATTACTATGTCTTCTTCTTCCTGGCACTGTCCCAACTCATTGCCTAGGTAGGCTGTTGGGGTCGGCTCTTCCCGTTCTCAGGCTACATATACCTCGGTTTTGGGTGTCGCTTTCATGTAGGCCGTTTGTCTGCGGGATTTTGGAGCATTGAGTCATCCAGGAGTTCTTTGGTCTTCCTCTGGACGGCTGTCGAGGAAGATCCACAGACATTGCCTGATTTACAGTATGGTCTGGTGGTCTCCATCTTATGTGCCCGTACCATCTCAGATGTATAAAATATGTGTAATGTATTTTTAATCATTACAAAAATTACAGATTCATACATATTTTTTAACTTTCTTATTTTATTATAAATTATCTCTTATTGTCACCATCAAGACATAAATGCGCCATGTTAAGTCTCTCGTTTTCCCAATATTCAAGTATGCCGCGCAGACTTTGACTCAGAAAGCAAGCGAGATACGTAGAATAGATGCATTTAAAATGTTGTGCTGGAGAAGGATATTATGAATTCCATGGACAGCAATGCAAACTAAGGCCTCCACCAACAGATTATCGACAAGGAGGTATGAAAATGAGTTGTCGGAGGCTATCATGGGAGTCACGATGCTTAGTCATGAGCTACACGACAGGACGAATTTCATTATTATTGTAAAAACCCCATTGGTGTACTATGCGTATCCAGAAAGTAAGTGTACTGAGGCTCTCACGACCGGATGGATTTTATTTTCGACATGTTGGCTACACTTCCGTGTAGCCTGACCCTTCCCCTCCGCAACGAAACCGGTTCGAGGTCAGTACGTTGAGAAGTGTCGACGCGACAACACGCTTCGTGGAAAATATCAATCCATTCTCCCACCAAGTGCGAAATACGCGGCGTCATCCGTTATTTCGTTTGGAAGGGAAAACCTCCGGTTGAGGTTTATAATGAGGTGAAAACTGCATATGGTGATAAAGCTATGAATCGTACGAGTGTGTACAAGTGGTGTCGCGAGTTTAAAACAATTTCAGCCAAGAAAATCATGGCATCCGTGTTTTGGGACTGTCAAGGCATAATTTTAATTGAATATATGCCTCAAAGGGAGACCATCAACTTTGCAAGATACTGTGAGACCCTAAAAAAATTGCGGAAAGTGATTCAGAACAAGAGGAGAGGCACGCTGACAAAGGGAGTCTGCCTGCTGCACGACAATGCCAGACCACACACGGCCAACGCCACGAAGGAACTGCTCGCCTCGTTTAAATGGGATGTCCTGAACCATCCCGCGCATTCCCCTGACCTAGCACCTTCAGATTACTATATCTTTACCTCCCTGAAGCTGCACATGGGTGGAAAAAGGTTTTCAACCGACGAGGAGGTAAAAAAGGAGGTGGAGAAGTGGATGGAGGGGTTGGCGGGAAACTACTTCGAGGAAGGCATCAAAAAGTTGATACCCCGCTTCACCACCTGCATTGAGAGGAATGGCGACTTTGTCGAAAAATAGCTTACATATGTACTACGGTAACCACGTAATTTTTTTGTTTAAATAAAAAAAATTGTAACCTACAAAAATTCAGTACACTTACTTTCTGGATATGCCTCGTATATATTGAAAATAAATAAACAGTTTAGAGTAGAGTTTCTACGATAACTAACAAAGTTAATCAATTTAACATGTATGGATAATCGTAAAATCAAAGCATAACGGTGATCATAAATTCACAAAACACTTTACATGTTTCAAAAAGTGCCAAATCATTCCACAGTTACGGCGTTAATTGTGTGTATTATTCCTAAGGTCGGGTATAATTTGGTCCACATTTCTGCCATTTCTCTACACTTAAGTGTCATCTGATAAGCTAAGTCCCGGGGCATCAATCATCCTGTCATCACGGACTATCCACCCGAAGACTTTTCGAACTCGGAGTAGCCTACTCCGTCGGTCCAACGAGGGGAGTTTGCCAACTTTTTCTTCTCGAGACTTTGTGTTTTGTTGCCGGGCAAAATATATTTATGAATAGTTTCGGAAGTATTTCAGTTCCGGGAAGGGATGCTGCTTCAACAAAGTTTATTTTTGTGATTTTGAAATTGATGATAAATACTTTGTGAAAGGGTGAGAAAGTAAAATTACTTTGTTTCGCCAATCTTTGTTTTGCGTATTATTATTTTTACAGTTTTGTGATGAAAGAAAAAGATAAATCTTCTTATACTCGTATAGCTATGTATTAAAAAGTCTTCATTTTGAATTATTTTTTAACAATAAATGGACATCGTATTTTTTGTCCTTAAAATAATATTTTAAAGATTAACAACGTTACTATTGGTAACAACCTTTAAATGTCCTAAATTTTAATGGAAATGTTTGAATTTAGTATTTTATTAAAACAACGGCTTTTAGTTGATTTTTTAATAATTATTTTAGGAAAATATTTTTCAAGCGATTTTTTTACCTTCAAATTTTTCTTTCTTAGACACGGAAATAGATGTAAGATATTTTATTATATATAAAACAGGGAAATTGATGTACTTATTTTCCTATTTCTCTCTTTGGCATTTTTTTTCAAACTATACATTTTACTAAATATTTCTACTTTCAGTACTTAAAACTTAACGTTTTTGGATGTATACTTTTTGTTAAGTTATCGACACATTTTTTTAAATTCAATTAGAGCAAATATTTTTTATTAAATAAGCGCAAATATTACATATTATGTTTTTGAATTTTCAGTTGGATTGCATATGTATGAAGGATGTCTGATAATATAATATTGAATATAATTGACGAAGTAAATTTTATTTAAGTTGTATCGATAGGAACTCGTGATTCGTCATTGCACGTATTTGCAGCCGTGCAAGTACTGTTACTATACGAACCCGATCGGATTAACTCTGATAAACTCACGCAAGTTGATGAAGTCTGTTATCTGGGCTGTATGTTCATGTGTGATAAGCGAGTTGAAAAGGGCATTGAAAGAATAGCTACATATAATAAGGTAAACGGAGCTCTTAATATAACAAACAAGAACCGAGCTTTATCAAAAGTAGGAAAAATGATAGTACATAATAGCGTGTTTAACCTTGGTGTATGCAAATGAAACTTAAATTTGACAGAAGGATAAGAGCAAGAACAATGCTGTGAATATGTATGTACGAAGGATAAGAGCAAGAACAATGCTGTGAATATGCATGTACGAATGATAAGAGCAAGAACAATGCTGTGGATATGCATGTACAAAGGATAAGAGCAAGAACACTGCTGTGGATATGCATGTGCAAAGGATAAGAGCAAGAACACTGCTGTGGATATGCATGTACAAAGGATAAGAGCAAGAACACTGCTGTGGATATGCATGTGCAAAGGATAAGAGCAAGAACACTGCTGTGGATATGCATGTACAAAGGATAAGAGCAAGAACAATGCTGTGGATATGCATGTACAAAGGATAAGAGCAAGAACACTGCTGTGGATATGCATGTACAAAGGATAAGAGCAAGAACACTGCTGTGGATATGCATGTGCAAAGGATAAGAGCAAGAACACTGCTGTGGATATGCATGTACAAAGGATAAGAGCAAGAACAATGCTGTGGATATGCATGTACAAAGGATAAGAGCAAGAACACTGCTGTGGATATGCATGTACAAAGGATAAGAGCAAGAACAATGCTGTGGATATGCATGTACAAAGGATAAGAGCAAGAACACTGCTGTGGATATGCATGTACAAAGGATAAGAGCAAAAACAATGCTGTGGATATGCATGTACAAAGGATAAGAGCAAGAACACTGCTGTGGATATGCATGTACAAAGGATAAGAGCAAGAACAATGCTGCGAATATGCATGTACGAATGATAAGAGCAAGAACAATGCTGTGGATATGCATGTACAAAGGATAAGAGCAAGAACAATGCTGAGGATATGCATGTACAAAGGATAAGAACAAGAACAATGCTGTGAATATGCATGTACCAAGAAAAAAATGTGGATTGTCAATGTATGGAAGAAGGCGGAACGAAAACATCAGAAATGAATGCATGGATAAAATGGATGTTTTAAGTAAGATGAAGAGCTGTAGGATGGTTTGTTTAAATATACAGAGAGAGAGTGAATAATGAAAGAATGACTAAACGAATACACAAGTTAAACGTGCAAAATGTACGTGTAAGAGATAGATCGAGAAAAATATTGCTGGATTAAATGGACCAGATTTTGAAAGACGGTAAATTGAGAAGTACGAATTGCAGAAGATTGTGATTGATGAGATGTACGAATTTAAAGGAGGCAAAAGTGGTGTGCTTGTATAGAAAAAGCATACCCTCGTAAGGACACGATGTGATGATATATATATATATATATGTTTTGGGTGTTAACATAAGTTGTGTATGTTTTTTTCAAATTTAAAAATGAGCACCAAAAGTAAAACAAAATGGTAAAGGTTATACGTCATTCGAAAGAAAAAATTCTACTCTATAAGATATTGTGTTTGGTTTTACGTTACATATATAATTTTATTTCGTTAACGTTCGATAACTGATTTTTGTTGTTTTCACTCAAAACATGTGGAACCCAAGCGCCAAACTTCTGGACTTTTCCCATTCATTTAAGATGACGGTATACAGTCATGTGACTACAATTCATCTGCTCAGCCAATTCTACGGTGGTTTGAACGGGATCTTCATGAATAATATGGTTTAAGCGGTCCTCATCGAAGTCCACTGGTCGTCCGGAACGCTCCATGTCTTTAAGGTCGAAAGTACCGTCTTTGAAACGCAAAAACCATTGACGGGCTGTCCTTTTATTCATAACATCTTTACCGTACACTTCGCAAATATCGCGAGCAGCTTTGGCAGCTTTATTCCCTCGATTGATTGCGAACAGAAAGAGGTGTCGAAAAAGCTCACTGTCGTCTACTTGACATTCCATTTTGAAGGCTTGTAATTAAATAAAATAGTATATGTAACGTAAAAGCAAACACAATATCTTGTAGAGCAGAAAATTTTCTTACGAATGACGTATAACCTTTACCATTTTGTTTTTATTTTGGTGCTCATTTTTAAATTTGGAAGAAACGGACACATCTTATGTTAACACCTAATATATACAAACTGTATTTATCATTTTTTGAACCCTTATTTATCATTTTTTCTTTTACCAAAACCCAGGACTAGAAGTCAAATATCTTACCACTTAGCCTAGCTGAAGGAAAACAGAAGACACTGGAAGCAATAAGTAATAATATGACGACGAGGAAGAAAATATAAAAAAAATAAACTTTCAATATCCCTATCAATCAAATAATTAGTCAACGCCATTAAGTTTTATGTAGAGCAAGTAAAAAATAATTTATTCATTTTTTCTTTCTCGTTAAAATTATAAATTGAAGAGACAGAAAATGAAACTTAAACGATTCCGGATTCAGCAATTTTAACGACAGTTTAATTTAAAAAAGTAAAAGATTTATCCGAACAAGGTAGAGCCTTTATATCCCGAGACTTTGTGGAGTAAGGTAGTAATAAGGTTGGTAGCTGTAACTAATCTTCCTGCGTTAGTACACTTTATCACCTCCAATTGTTCTAATAAAGCTCCTACTTACGACTCCGTACAGGAAGACTTAAGTAAGAACGTGGAAAAAGAAACTAGCGCAGGTAGATCGGTACAAAAGTTGACTTTTAAATCAATTTAATTAAATTTATAGTATATATTTTTTTTTATTGTATAACACTTTCGTTATATCGTTAACGACCACCGTGAACTAAGGTAACACGCTAAGGTGACTTCCAGCCGAGGGTATCGAGTTCGATTCCCGATGATACTAAAAAAAAGGATCCAAGTCTTGTGATATAGTTTCCGTTGTTACTTATCATAAAAAAACACTACAAAAAACCACGAATGAAAAATTATATCAGATTAAAACTGCCAATTATCTTGAAAATTTCATTTCCTACTATCAAAATTCTGGGTTTGATTTATCAAAGATACGTGTTTTTGTTTGCACACAAATCAATACAAACACGCATAATTCGGATATGTTGAAGGATATCATACAGAAGAGGTATTTACAATGTATCCCAGCAAGTTTATTGCCATGTGGTAATCTCTTCTGACTAACCAGATAGATTGACGACCTCCGTGACTGAATTGGTAAGATGCATGTCTACCCGTTCGTTTGATTCCCGTTTGGAACCCAGTTGAAAAAAAAATGTAATCAGGTTTTCGATTAAGGATATCTCTAACATTTCTCAGGTTGGTTGAAATAGATTTCCATGACAATAAGCCCCCCAGATTATACTATATACAAAGAAAATTAAAAAAAATACACATATCGAGTGAAAATCAGACTGCAATCTTGTTAAAAAATCGGCTTCAAATGGTAATTGAACCCGCAAATCCCGAGACGGATGAGGCCCTTTCTTCTAACGCGAATCGAGATCGCAACCCCCAGGCTTAAAAGATGTCTGCTTTCCAAAGAATTGTCAGGGAGGTTTTATTCCCTTTACTATTTTTCTTCATAATTTATTTTATAAGGTTAATGTGGGCAAGTGTGTATTGCAGCATGGACCCAAACCATAAACTGGTTTAACATTATGATGAAGATATGTCTAACAAGACATACATAGTTTATTGGGTCCTTAACACATAATGCCTTGCGTGATGGCTAGCACGTTTAATTGTACTCAATATGCCTTAAAATGGTAAAACCATAACTTTTATTGACAATTATTCCTATGTACCACTCAATAAAAGTTCTAACATATGGAGTAGGATCATTATAATTCCTATTGTGAAAATATTGAGATATAAATAAATAATTAACAAAACGTTTGACTTATAATTCGTCACATTTAAATATTTCTTATTAAAAATGTTTGTAACATTTATTATCTCAAATTTAAAAATCATAATGTCAAAAATGTTTCTCTCATAATTTTATAACCGTGAATTGAGGTGTAAATTATATTAACGATTAAAGGATAATTTATAAAGCGCTGTTTAGACAGCAGACTCTTCAAGGGTCCTCAAAACCACAGCTTATTGACAATAGTCAGTTTTTTATATAAGTTAGTAAGACGTCTTGCCGACTAAGGCAGTCTTACTCAAATGACAAGAAGTAATTGGTAAAGGCGTCTGTCTCCCAAACTGGGGGTTACAGGTTTGATTACTGTTGGTACTCAGATTTAAAAAATGGGTTTCAGTCTGGTTTTCACTTAAGGCTTATTTAACACCTTTCTGGTTGGTGGGAAGATATTGCCAGATGGCAATTTACTCACCATGTAGAACTATATACAATGAAAGTGTAATATAATACGATGGTACGAGTATGTATTCCTAGTTATGCTTTTAAACAAAAAACTTACATATGTAGTTATACTTTTTTATATTTCTCATGGCAGTTCGTTTCTAGAGGCGTTACGTGGCTGGTAAAAAAAATATTCTACAAAAAAATTACTCGTTTTTTTTTGTGCATATAATGACAAAAAGTTTACACTGAATTTAAAGATCTGAGAAAAAATTAAAATGGTGATTTTATTTAAGCCTGGTGTAAAATATCTTTGAAATTTTCTTCAGTTTTTGCGTACACGCTGTGGAAATTCATTTTCAATAAATTTTAAGTAGTTAAATTTTGTTTCACTTACATTTTAAAACCTAGACATTACCAAAGTTGTTTCGATTTGTGCAATTTATCTTCAGTAGCAATACACCTGAAGACGAGTCATACGAGTATAACTCGAAATTAGTTGGGTGTTGTACACTTACATTAGAAAATTTGACTATTGGATTGAAACAAAATTTTATTTCATAAAAAATGTTGAAAAATAATATTTATTAATAAAAAAATTGAAATCGAGTTCTTTTATTTATTAATGATACAAGATCGATCAGAATCAAACGTATTACAAAAGTATTCTATTAATGTCAACAGAATCACAGCTATCCTCTTATCGCTGCCTGGAGGCTTATAAGACAAGGTTCGACCTGCCTTTTCTTCATAAACACAGGCTTCAGAAACATCATCTGTTGCCTGATTAGGCGACCTTCAACATAAGCAGGGAGGACCAAGGTCTAAGTGAATTTAACGAAATGCAAGTAACATGATTGAGTAGACATATACGTGTTAAATAATAAGTATTATAATAATTAGTTAGAAGAATTGTTACCTGGTTATTAGTTTGTATGAAGGTGTTAACTATTTTTGAGATATTAAATATTAAGATTATTAAAAATAAAAACTACACGTATAAAATAAAAATTAATTTAATTCATAGTTGTAATATTACACATACATTAAATTAGTTCCAACATATGAATTTGTATATAGATATAGCCTTTGGCAAATGTTTGTATTTTAGATAGCTTTATTAAATAAATATAAAATACGAAAGTAAATTTTTTATTGTGAGCTGATTATTTGAATCAACAGGTTATAATATTTGAAGGAAAATAATAAGCTTTAAATAAAACTTTTTCTTAGTAAAATGTAATAAGATCATATGTTTTTTCAAGAGCTTAATATAAAAACAAACATTACAACGAAGTCAGAAACATACAAAATACAGGAAAGGCTGACTTAGGATATATTGAATTTGCTCTGGATAGAAGTAGCGGCAATGGCGACGAATGTACACAAATGGAAGAAAAGAATCCCACATGCGAAAAAATGTAAAGCAATAGAGTATTAGCAAAGAAAACAACGTAAGTTATCAGCATCAATATCATGCCATGTCCTTATTGGAGTAGGCTGAAAGAGCAGATCTTTATTTTATTTTATTCTGGCACATATCTTTGGTTCTTCCTACGCCCAAACACATCATAATTTATTTATTTAACACTTCACTGTAAAAACAATCTAGTGGGCTTATTGCTTAGGCGGTAATTTCTTCCAACTTAAAATTAAGAAAATTCAGAAAAAATCACCTGAAAACATGGTGCTTTCAAAACCTAAAAAAATATTTTTTATACGATTGAAAAATATAATACAATTTTCTAAAATATACAGTAATTCAAACTATTCAGCACAAAAAGAGCTAAGCTGAAGAATGCTTGGAAATGTTCAAAGTAAGCTGAATATTATAGCCTCACAAATGTTGACCTGTATAATATTAAAGAAGAACAAGTATAATACGCTGTAAGTTCGGCTTCATTACGACAGAGAATTAGAGCTTACAACTGCTTTCGTTGCTTGGGGAGAACTTTTCGCTTAGAGTTTGCTCTTTTTAATCGCTGTTTGAAACTTCCCTCGGAAAATAATACTACGGATGGACGGTTAATTACTGGAGCCTATCGCTGAACCCTTATACAAGTTTCCATTTCAATTTCGTTTGAGGTATTAGTTTGATGTATACGTTTATGTTCATAGATCTATCAGTATGAAAACATATTTTTTTAATAAGCAAGGGTAATAACAAAGAGATAACTTCTCTGGTCTAATTGGGAAGACATCTGTCTTACATACTGAAAGTTGTGAGTTCGATTCTCGCTCTTTTTAAAATAAGGTTTATGTCAGGGTTATCACTTAATACCTTGTAGTGACCGTGCGTGCGGTCACTGAACCCACTGAGGCGATCTTTGACCGCTCGGTCATTGAACTCGCACTGTAAGGAATGCGAGAGAGCACTAGGCGAAGGTCGCCGCGCGGTCATTGAACTCACTAGTAGTGAACAGCGAGAGCGAGACACCGACATATCTCTTGCCTCTCCTGCAGACCGTAGTATGAAATGTATATGGAACGCGTGACAATAACCATGTGTCCGGCGAAGCGAGACGGCGACATGTTCTGCGCCATTCTATACATTATAAATACAGACGCTTTCAATAAACTCTCTCTCTCTTCGCTTATCTCGATCTCGACGACTTTTATTCAAACAACCTCATCCTTCTATGCGAAACACAAGTCCCTAAAACCTCTTTGAAAATCTTTCTGGTTGATTGGAAGATATTGGCAACCCACCAGATTGTACTGTATTCACCAACAATAGAATGGGGTGTCCCAATAAAAGCGCCGGATTTAAATTACGCACCATTTTTTATAGATTGGCAGTTCTAAAAAAATTATATGTGCCATCTGTCAATCTTGCGATTAGTAAATATGGAACGTTACATGAAATAACAATGCGTTATTACTGTTAACATTCATTAAAAAAATAGGGAAAGTTTTGCTGAAACAGTTCGTAACTTCGTGGAATTTTCGCTTGAAATAATGTTTGAAATGAGTCTTCAATTCGAAGATTTATATTTTTTTTTGAGGAAACTGCTTCAATTCTGGACAATAAGACCCCCATGCGTCCTTGTAGTGGGCGTTCTTTTGAAAACAGCCACAGTAAGAGAAAGTGTTACTGAAACCTCAGGAACATCAATTTGTCATCGTTCACAAAAAATAGATATTTCAAGAAGCAACTTACAGCGGATTCTCGCGAAAAATTTGCATGCCTACAATATCCAACTGACATAAGAACTCAAACAGCTGATAGCAAAAACTAAATCCGGAGCTCTTATTGGAACAACCTTTATAATACAGTGCATGCCTTCATACCTCCAATAATTCGGCTGCAAAACAAGCTACTGGAAATAACAGTTTAGGATAAAGCCACACAGAAAGACCTGGATAATGTACTGTAAAATATTGTTTGGTAGTTGGTTCAAATGCCAACTAGATATAAATTTATAAAATTATTTCAGATGAGTCATTTAGTCCCAACCATTAATGTGTTTTAAAAAATCTTTATCATTCAATAATAGTTTTTTTTAAGTTCGCACCGATATTCTTATAGTTTATGATATGTATTGTAATATATTGTCTAAATCAATTTGCTATAATATTATATATGCTTCCTCCAGTATAACTCGATAGCTCTATCAAACCATTAAATAAAACCGTTAAAAACCTAGGAGTGCTAATGGATAACACTCTCTCATGACGAGATCAAATAAATTAGGTAAGCCGAAGGATCTTCTTCAGCCTTCAATCCCTGAGAGTGATAGAAAGAATCCTGACTACTTTAACCAAAATTTTACTCGTACACTCTGCTTTTTTTGATGTTGGACTATGCGGACGTCTGATATTCGGGTATTACTGAAGAACAACTGAACTAATTACAAAATCTTCAAAATGTTTGTCTAAAATTTATTTTTAACCTAAGAAAGTACGATGATATCATTTCATACCAGAAGTTAACTCTATTGTACAATATCCTTAACTGTTTCGCTATCCTCTCTTATTTCGTAAAATTTTTAGCGTATTTGCGATCACGGACTTACGCTAAGCTGAGACAGAGATTGTTTCTTGACCTTACCAGTTCACCGCTCTTCTTTTTTACATCGCCCTATACTGTCTATACAGTGAGACTCTGGAACCAGTTACAAATCAATGTAGGACTCCCACCTCCTTGGCATGCTTTAAGAAGCGACTGAAATGTATTAATGTCTTGTCAGTAATTTAACTTATTTCATGTCTGATTTCCTTTCCTCTCCACCAACCCTGCCTTTTCCTTTGATTGATAATATCTCACTTTTCCTTCAATACGATTATGTTTAACATATGCTCATAAATATGAATAATCTTTTGAATATTTTTTTCGACCTCGTAACATAACTCTATTTACTTTTGTCTGGTTGGTTGGAAGAGATTTTAAATCAATAATGTAACGTGTTTCATTCACAATTTTTCTTTCCTCTCCACTATTCTTTCCTTTTCTTTCGATTGATATCTTAGTTTTAATTTTATTGTGTATATGTTCATACATTTCATAAAGATAAATAATTAATAATTTGAATATTTTTTCGACCATGTACTTCCCTTATTTATTGTTGTCTATTTGGTTGGAAGAGATTGCCACACGGCAATAAGATCACCAGATTGTTTCTACAATGAAGTGTTGAATTAATAAATAAATGTTTTTTTTTCTATTTAATGCGATTTCGTATTCCAAGTTTATAGAAAATCGGAGAATCTAATTCCACGACTTTTTTCAGTTGGCACAAACATATCTCCAAGTTAAACCATAAAATCTTCGCAAGACTCTATTCTCTCAACAGATGTTGCATTTTCCTTCTTATCTAAATAAATATCTTGCTGGGCCAAAGTATCATTTTGCCCTTATTCGGTTATGGGGATATTTGTTATCTCTATGTTAGTGAGGAGTTGTTTGATAGACTGGAGTCACCAAAATATTTATATTTGATTTATTTTAAACCTAAAAAAATTATAAAACTTACTTAAATAGATTAAATTTATTTATTGAATTTGATTAAATATGTTGTTTTTCTTTGTGCTGTTATGTTTGTTCATTTTTAATTAAATAAATAAAACACTTTTTTGAAAATTTTGTAGTCATCACTGTTTTATTTGAGTTCACTATCGATTTTAAAGAGGCCCCATCTTCCTTGTCAGGGGAAGTAGAAGTTCAACTTAACTTGACGAAGAAGAGTCTTTGAAACCGGTAGTGAACTCAAATAAAATAGTGGTGACTACATAATAAAAACTAGTTGCAGCCCGTGAAATATTCACGGAAGTAAAGCAAATTATACATTTTTGAAATACCGAATGGAGCAAGATCCAAATATTTTTTTTTTGGTTTATTAATGTTTAAAGTTTAAAATAAAAAAGGTACATCTTGATTGATGTATTATTTAATTCTCAAAAATCTTTTTATACACGATGTTTTGTGTATAAACATTACTGTTGTTCAATTTAAATCGTTGATCAAGTTTTCCTTGATGACTTGTTTCAGATATATTGACTTTAATGTTTTCGCATTTCCGACATCTTGAAAACACCACATATAATTGTGTGCATTCAAAAAAGAGCATACGATAAATAAACACAAGTAATCATAAGGTTCAATATAATAGGAAATAAATTAATTATTTAATGAATCACAATTCAAAATAAATTAGCATCGTCCCCTTTTACAACGGTTCGTTCAGTATAATTTCAATATGTTTCGAAGTATTCCTCTCTCGCTCTCTTGTATTGAAAATTCAATTCTCGTATTCTTTCTTTGGCGACAACCGTACGGGTTTTGGCCTATTTATATTATAAGTATTTTATTTATTTTATTAAAATTAGACCACGAAAAAATCTTCACTTTCTATCAATCGTCATTGGAGTGTTGAAATTTATGCTTATCTCATTGTTGATGTGAATTTCTTTTCAATCATGGACTGACTCTCCGGTCTCGTGATGACAGAATCCTTTGTATACCAACGCATCTCAAATCATTCGATATATCATGGTTCAACTTTGGAACGATCTTATTAGCTCAACCAGTTGTATTAGGTGTTAACATAAGTTGTGTCCGTTTTTTTCCAAATTTAAAAATGAGCACCAAAAGTAAAACAAAATGGTAAAGGTTATACGTCATTCGAAAGAAAATTTTCTGCTCTACAAGATATTGTATTTGCTTTTACATTACATATATTATTTTATTTGATTACAAGCCTTCAAAATGGAATGTCAAGTAGACGAAAATGAGAAAGTCAATACTACATTTTTATCGATGTTTAAAAATAAACTATAGAAGCATGCTTCACCTCCAAAATGTTCTCTTTCTCAACTCCCAAATCAACATCCTGTACCCTATTTTCTTTAAGGTTAATCTTTTATTTCAATTTAAGTAAATTTCTTATCCAATTTTGTCGACATACACTACGTTAAAGACACGGTCATGGATTCCAATAATAATAATGAAATAATAGCTTGGATAGAAGTGGAAGAAATTGCAATAACGTAAGTATTAAATTAATAACAAACTTTATATTTCCTAGATATTTTTTATACTATAGTAATTATATGGATTCCTAAATATTATAGTGGGATGGGAGGAGTCATACAAATTGAGCCCAGACTTTCGATAGCATCTGATTTAAATCGTTTATCATGTGTAACCATATCAATGTATTTATATTTTCTTGTGTATTGTTTAATCAATAAACGAACATTTTATTATTCTTTATTATAAAAAGACAATGTTCTCTTAAGTCTGATATATATTGACTTAGATAAAGATGATCACTCTGAGAAGGGTTTGGACACATGTAACGTATGAGTGAAGAAAGATTTACAAAACCAATATGTAATACAATGGAAATATGAGTGGTAGGCGTAATGGAGGAAGACCAAGGAAAGTATGGTTGGAGCAAGTGCGTGATATTTTGAAAGAAGGAAATTAAAAAGTCAGAAAAAATCGTATGGGTTGTATGTGAAGGTGTATGTAAAAGGAAGAGGCAAAGGGGTGTGCCATAAAAAGGAAAAGCTGGCATTCTGTCCTCTCTGTCTACCTCGACAGAGAAACTTCATCATAGTATGTATATTTGTAAGTATTATAAGGCAAGTCTGATCTTCTAAATTAATTCTGTAGTTTTATCTTGAACGAAATCATCATAAAACGTGTTGAATTTTCAAATAGTCATAATACCACTTTTTATCTGTTTATCAACCTCAACCCGTCGAGAAAGACAAAAAAAAACCATTAAACTTTCCTGCCTCTTTATGTGCGCTTAACTTTTGAAATGCGAAGAAAATATCATTTTCGCAAATACCTTTTCCGGCTGCATAAATTTAATGACAAATATGAGCAGAAAAGCGTGGGCTGTAAAACTAAAGTCTCAATAAATTGTATGAACTTCGTCGTAAAATGTTGACGAATCGTTTATTTACTCGTAAAATACAAGGTTATAAATACTCTGCTCGTGATAAAAAAAAATCTTTTTCGTACTTGTGAAACTTATAAAATTTACTTTATAATCGCATATACTCGTACATGTGTGACAAGGTGAATTAATGTAGTTGCTGAAAAAATATATATGGTGATAAGAAAATCTGTCGTCCTTTCCTCTGCTTACACACAAAAAGGGAACGGTGTGATGATACGTATGTAATACATGTATTCTCGCTAACTGTAATGTATAAGAGAACTATAAATAAAATGTTGATTGAACAATAAATAACTTTTTTATTTCACTAATAACATTAATCCCCGCTACACTTGTCTCTTTCTCCTATTCCGAAGCTCTCTTCAGGCGAAATGCTGAATTCCTGAAATTACAAGGTGTTTGGTTAAGGCATGTGAGATGGTTTAGGCATGTGGAACGAATTAATGAAAAAATCCAACAAAACAGATATATAGTGCAAATGTGAGTGGAAGCCATGTAAGAGAAAGACCAAGGAAAATATGGTTAAATCAAGTGAATAATATTCTGCAAGAAGGAAATGTAGAAAGTCAGAGAAATCGTGGAGGTTGTGTATACGCACAAGGGTGCGTGTCGAGATAGGAAATTATAGCGCTCTGTCCTCTCAGCCTACCACAACAGGGGAATGGAGTGATGGTACGTTTGTACAAAATAATATTGTAAAATATTATAATACGAGTTTCACAAATTATTTAAAAAGTAACTCAAACCTGCATATAAATATATAAAATATAAAAAAAATAGGAATTCAATCAATAAACGATATTATTTTAGTTCCATAAAAAATCTCAGCCCCACTTTGTGGAATTATGCAATATTTTAAACCTTTTTTTATACTTGAAATACCGCATATTTTTTGCATTTATTTAAAACTATTTAGGCAATGAAATGTGTCTTTCTTGAATCTTCTCAAAGACTATAGTTTCGCTTTGTGGTGCCATTTTTCACATAAAAGGAAAAATAAGTAAAATAAAAACTTATTTTATATTTTTGTGTTCACCACAGGTTTATTTTAGGTTCACAACTAGTTTCGAAGACCACCGCCTTCATCGTCAGGTGAAGATAAACTAAGTTGTTAAAATATATTTTGTACAAGTGTAAATAATATAATATAATATAAGAGTGATGAGTTAGGGGGAGAGAAGTGGGGAGATATGTGATACAATGGTGAATAATACATTATACTATTTACACTTGGACAGAATATATTTTAACAACTTAGTTTATCTTCACCTGACGAAGAAGACGGTGGTCTTCGAAACTAGTTGTGAACCTAAAATAAACCTGTGGTGAACACAAAAATATAAAATAAGTTTTTTATTTTACTTATCTTTCCTTTTATGAAATGAAATGTGTATTTCATGATGGGATTCTATCTTTAAGATAAATCAGCACGCTTAAACTTATTTAATCAAGCCTGGTTTAAAGTGGGCTGGATTATTTTTTAATATAAATGCGTTCTAGTTATTTTGATTTCAAAAGGTATTTGTTGTGTCTGTCTCTTGTAAACTGGCACATACCGCGACTAGTACGTAATTGAAGTTTTTCAACATAAAACATTCAATAAATTTGATGACAGCTATATATTATCCCCTATCCGACAACCCACACTCAGAAAATAAATATTTTCCGTGGTCACCCAAATCTCACCACAGACTGACACAACAAGTATGTACCTACTGTAATCGGTACAATTCAGTTCGGTCCGACCACTACCCACGCTGTTATGGGGGACAAAATCAGTGCCCATTCAGTGCGATAGAAACTAGAAGATCGAAATCTTCTTTATTTCTTTATGATCCCCGCGTCACGTAGTCATGAAGAAGAAACTACCCAAAGGGACTTCTCAAGAGGGAGAAGGTTACCTATCCTCGCGAGTTGACCCTTACCGAAAACGTTAGTCATGGCAGGACAGTAGTTAATGTTTTTCGAAATAATTGAATTCTTTACTTAAAAATAATTATCATCTTATCTCCGTGACTTCAAAGTGAAATACCTGTTTCACGCGGTTTTGATATCGATTTCAAATAATGTTCAAACAAATAAATGCAAATATTAAATTTTTTTTTTTTTTTTTTTTTACTTGAAGAGTTAATTACCATGTGGCAATCTCTTCCAACCAACCAGAAATATGTTTTAATAAGCCCTAAGTGAAAACCAGACTGGAATCCTATTTAAAAAAATCTGGGTTCCAGCGGGGATCGAACCCGCAACCTCCGGATTGGCAGACAAGTGTCTTACCACAAGGCCACGGAGGTCGTCGTTTTAATCGAATCGGAAAAAAAACGTTGTTTAAACTGATGATTTTCATCGAAATGCACTATCAACTTATGTTTTCACTCTACAAAAGCAATTTTAATTTTGTGAACATCCCAGTCTGTTATGTACTAGATTGCATTAAACACATTGTTGGAAGATATTGTATCATAAAGGCTTATTTACTTGTTTGGCCACATTGAGTGACCAAAGATCACTTTAATCTCTCCAATAGTATGAAACTTAGATTTCTTTTTGATTAAATTGAAGCTTATAACCTACGTATACTCCAAAAAACGTCTTATCCACACCAACATACTATTTTTCTATACATTTGGACATGCAACATTAATTTGTAGATAATTTAAATGCAATACTATATTTTCTCTACATTTGGACATGCAAAATCAATTTGTAGATAATTTAAATGCAATACTATATTTTCTCTACATTTGGACATGCAAAATCAATTTGTAGATAATTTAAATGTAATACTATATTTTCTCTACATTTGGACATGCAAAATCAATTTGTAGATAATTTAAATGTAATACTATATTTTCTCTACATTTTGACATGCAAAATCAATTTGTAGATAATTTAAATGTAATACTCTACATAACACTAGCAATTAGAGCATTGCTGAAAGAAAAATAGTATCAAATAAACATGAAAATCAAATGAATACTTCAATAAACTAAATATATTTACTATGATGTAATAAGACGTCATTGAGATATATTAGAATACTCGTTTTGTCCAAAAAATATTATTATAAACTCGTTTAAAAAATCCCATTTGTTCGTGGATTTGGAAAACGACCTTTGGAAATTCTGAAAACAAAATTCGAGAAAAATTGAAAGGGATTTGAATGAAATGAGCTTCAGGGTATGTGTTAGACATTTTCAGACTTCTTTTATTCAGTAAGCGCTTTGAAAATAATTTGACTCGCTAAGAAAAAGACGGAACCTTATAATTCTATTAATCGAAAATGCCTTTCTGGAATTAATTTTTGTCTATATTTCATTAGAGTAATTTTAAGGGAAATACTACGTTCCAAGTAAAAATAGATGTATTGATAAAATCATTGATTGAAGATACGAGTAGAGTACATTTAGAATGAAAGCTTTCACGAATAAAATATTTATGCAGTGATGGAATAATTTTTAGGTGAAGTAAATATGAATATTGAACGTTTTTTACTACGAAAAAAACTTCTAAAGCCAACGTCCAGAGATAATCAAGGCTTTCGACTCAGACCAAAACATATAACAAGAGGTGAAATTTTGAAAAAACCAAAGAATGCTAAAAATTTGAACTCTTATAATAAATCATATGGTTCAATAGACCATACATATTCGATGAAATATGATCATAGTTGGACCTAAGTATTGCTCTTTTAATATACCGGGATCATTTCGCCTGAAAAGAGCTTCGAAAGATGAGGTAAAATTGTGTCACAAGTATTAATTTAATAAGTGGAATACAAAAGTAATTTATTATTAAATATTCTTATATGTTTTTTGTCCTAAGTCAATACCGTCAAAAATTTATAAGTTTTTGTTGAAGTGTTGAAAATATTCAATTTAAAATGGTCAAATCTTGACATACATGTATACATTTAAGTTATATTATACGTTTGACTGTAGAAGAATCTAAGAAAAAGACTTAACGCCTGGAGTTTAGTTGAGTTGCTTTCAGAAAAGTTTAAGATGTCTTCTTATTCTCCGTACCCCTTTTTATTTAAGCAACGTGCCATGAATACACTCACATATGGCTGTAGGACTTAAATTCTCACTTCGTAGCTACTCAACTATCATAAAGGGACAGAAATAGCAATGCAAAGGATTTTGCAAGGAACTGAAAAATAATAAATGGGTTAGACACCTCTGACACATTTATTTAGTTTCACCAGACCAAACTCACCGATAGTGCTCAATCGTGTCTAAATTAAAGTGGCAGTGACTAGGACATGTAATAAATTGAGATAAAAAAACAATGAAGTAATAATATGGTAATATGGAGACGCTGGACTTGATGGTAAATTTAGTCTCACCAGACCAAACTCACCAATATTGTTCAATCTGTGTCTAAATTGAAGTGGCAGTGACTAGAAAATGTAACAAATTGAGATAAGAAACAATGAAGTTATATGGTATTATGGAGACGCTGGACTTGATGGTAAATTTAGTCTCACCAGACCAAACTCACCAATATTGTTCAATCTGTGTCTAAATTGAAGTGGCAGTGACTAGGAAATGTAACAAATTGAGATAAGAAACAATGAAGTTATATGGTATTATGGAGACGCTGGACTTGATGGTAAATTTAGTCTCACCAGACCAAACTCACCAATATTGTTCAATCTGTGTGTAAATTGAAGTGGCAGTGACTAGGAAATGTAATGAATTGAGATAAAAAAACAATGAAGTCATATGGTATTATGGAGACTCTGGACTTGATGGTAAATTTAGTCTCACCAGACCAAACTCACCAATATTGTTCAATCTGTGTGTAAATTGAAGTGGCAGTGACTAGGAAATGTAATGAATTGAGATAAAAAAACAATGAAGTCATATGGTATTATGGAGACTCTGGACTTGATGGTAAATTTAGTCTCACCAGACCAAACTCACCAATATTGTTCAATCTGTGTCTAAATTGAAGTGGCAGTGACTAGGAAATGTAACAAATTGAGATAAGAAACAATGAAATTATATGGTATTATGGAGACGCTGGACTTGATGGTAAATTTAGTCTCACCAGACCAAACTCACCAATATTGTTCAATCTGTGTCTAAATTGAAGTGGCAGCGACTAGAATATGTAATAAATTGAGATAAGAGACGCTGGACTTGATGGTAAATTTGATGAGGATCACCTGCCATATAGATGCAAAATATTGTGGTAGTGGCTGAAAACTCGGTGGCTATATTGAAGTGTAAATGAGAAGGCTATGTGATGAGTCAAGATGAGAAACAATAATAATAACATAGTATTATGATGACACTGGAAGTGAACATGAAACTGAGAAATGTCATCAGCCAAATAGATGGACGACGTTAAAGCAGTGGTAGAAAAAAATGTGGTTAAATTAAAGTGGTAAAGAGCAAGCCATGTAATGAATTGAGAAACAATTAAATTACACGAAGTTGTGAAAACACAAGAAATGAAGATGCATCTGAGAAATATCACCAGCCAAATAGACGAACGATATTATGGCGGCTGCAGAAAAATATGACTATACTGAAATGGTAGTGAGCAGGCCATTTGATGAGTCGAGATGAGAAACAATTAAATAACATGGTATTGTAAACACACTGGAAGTGAAGATGAAACTGAGGAATATAATCTACCAAATAGATATAAATACGGTATTATGGTGGTGATAGAAAAACATGTGGTTAAATTGAAGTAGTAGTAAGCACACCATGTGATGAGTAGATTTAAGAAATAATGAAATCACACGGTACAAAAAAATTAGGGTTAAATTGAAATTGTAGTGAGCAGGTCATGTGATGAGTGAATAACACCAGCCTTCGTGGCCAAGTTAGTAAAACTCTAGTCTTCCAGCCCGTGGGTGGTGCGTTCGATTTCCATTGATACATAGATTAAAAAAATAATTCAATTTCGTTTTCACTTGAAGCCACTTTAAAAAAAATCCATTTGTTTGGAGGAGATTGTCACGTGGGAATAAGTCCGCCAGGTTCTACTGTATACAAAGAAAGTGTAATATAATAATAAAATGAGTCGAGATAAGATATAATGAGTCGAGATAAGATAATTCGAAATGATATGGTATTATGTAGACACTGGATGAAAGATGATAGGAATTGATGAATTATATTATTACAGTGACAGAAAGAAGAAGACCACTAGAGGCAGCGAATCGGAGAAAACAAACCAATATTTTAAATTTTTAATTCGGCTTTTAAAAAATATTCTATAATAAAGATTTTTTTCTTTTTCGTTAAGACATTGTGTTTCAAAAGAATTTGATAATAAACAAAATAAGTAACTTTTGCGAGGATAATATAATGTTGTAATGACAGTAAAGGAAATAAGTATATAGCAAAAGAAGGACGAATGAACCATTTTACATAGAAGGAGAATTACCCAGTTTCATAGACTAATAAACATTTTCATTTGTGACGATATAAACCATGGACGGAGCTGACATAAATGGAGACAGGTCAAATAAAGATGTCTTCTTATTTAATTATCCGTTTTATATGCTCTTTTCATTTCCAACAACTTAGCGAAATGAAATATAAACAATTTACGAAAAATAGGGTACAAAAACTTAGGAGAATATTAAGTATATTACTATACATATACCATATACGTATCATCACGCGGGGTGCCGGGGTTGGATGTCCCTTGCGGGGTAAGCAAAGAAAACACATTTTCAAACTTTAATATCCAAGCATACAACTTTGGCCTCCGCCACATTTATACATCTTGTCATGCACAATCTTCTATTTTTCATACCTCTCACTTTATCTCTTTTCAAAACCTGATCAATATGATCCAGACACGTTTTCCTCGGTCTACCTTTTTCCCGCACACCAAGTTCCTCGGTCTACCTTTTTCACGCACACCAAGTTCCTCGGTCTACCTTTTGCACGCACACCACTTGTATACTCACTAAGTTATTCTTTCGCCATTCATTCCCTCCACATATCAAAATTGTTCTATAGTTAATCTTACCTAAAACCTCTATTTTACTCACACTTTGGTTTTATCACTTCGTCAACTCTTCGTTTCCCTCATATTAACATTATTCGCTTTTTGATTTATATTATTTTTTTATGAATTGAGATAAGATAGTGCTATTTTTTTTTAAAGAAATGATTGCTTTTGAATTTATTCATTGTTAAAAAATACGGCGCGATTAACGTGACAAAATAAGCCAGATATGATAAAAACAACGCTCAATAATCATTTTGTTGTTGAAGGACTCCTCGCTACATTTTCATCCCTCTCTGCCCACTGCCACCCCTTGCCAGTATACATTAGAACTTCTTTGTATTGCTGATCCAGGGAGATTCTTAGCATCGTTTTGGTTTTCCCGTATCAAGAGGACGTGATTTTGATTTTGCATTGCCGTGTTATAAACCCTCTACACTTTGTTAAAAGTGGTCATGAATCAGAAAAATAATATCTACATGAAGTGTCCGAGGATATACGGATATCTATGGCTTTCTTTACATTATTATTTTTACTTTAAAAGGATAATTGTTGAAAATTGCATTAAATACTTATTTTTGTTGATCGTTATGTTTTTGTGGAGCTTCAGCATTCTGTAAGACGCGACACACGACTTTTTCAAGGATTAAAAGAATAAAATGATCAAATTCAAGGATAAAAAAAATTATGTGATCTAATTTTGTTCTTTTAATCCTTGAATTTGACTCTTTTAAGGCTCATATATACTGATAATGCAGTGTCCTCTAGCTGTGGAAAGAAATCTATGATCAATGGATCTGTTCCTTCTATAGTATAGATCTCTTGTCAAAATACGATGGATATCCTGAGCAACAGCAGGTTCATTCCTCATACATATTTGAAGATATGTATTTAATGACAACCATCGTGGCTACGACGCTTATCTTCTGACCTGGATGTTGCAAGTTCGTTTGCCGTTGGAATCCAGATTTTTTAAAAGAGTTTCCAGACTGCTTTTCACTTAAGGCCTTTTTAACATCTTTCTGTTTGGTTGGAAGAGATTGCCACATGATAAAAAAACTACCAAGTTGTTCTGTATATTACTTTAGTGTAATGAAAAAAATTATTCGTTGATATGTAAAACTAGGGTAGTAAAAAACGATGGTAAAAATGACAAAATGTTTAAATATAACGTAGCATCGGAATATACCTACAAAGAAATAAACACTTTTCGAATCAATTCTGTCAGATTTTTTAAGCATAAGTCACAAGTCCTGATGACACTCTTTACAAAGATCTCTGAAGTTTTTATTTTAACAAAGTTGTAAATAACAAGATCAACCCTAAAATGAAAAACGGGGTCTCTTAAAATTCTGACAAGCATTTTCCCCTCACTCGACCCCCCGAGGCAACGACATCAAACAGGACGAGGAGTCCACCTTTTTTTAGTTAAGTGTTTACAATATTGAGAAAAAAAACCTTATTTAATACAGCCTTCAAAGGCTCGAGTGGGTTACTTGGACAGATTTCAGCAAGATTAAAAGTAGCATTCAATTTTCTTTATTTTCTACCTTCAGCTTATTTTAAAAAGGCATCTCTAAATATATTGAAGGGTCGAGGCAAGATTTCTCGAGTTGAGAGATGACCCTATATAATTAACTGGTTTTGGATTAATATACAGTCCTAGTTTACTTCTGTAACTTGCTTTAGAGAAAATGGTTTTTTTGTCATTTACTTAAGACAGCGAGTTCAATAGCTGAGAGTCAGTGGCGGTGGTTTAACGGGCAGCATTCACGTAAAGCAAGCGGGCACCCCAGGTTCGATTCCTTGTGGATTCACTTCAAGACTAGTACTACTCTAAGACCATTTAAACTTGTTTTTCTGTAGTTTATATGCTGTTAATCGTGAATTTTCATAGCACTATTAAGGAACATCAATGTTCCCTTCGTCGAATTCTTCGGATCCACTGGAGTGATCATGTCACGAATGTTTCGGTCCTGAAGCGCTTCAATTGTTAACCTATAGAGTACATAGTTGTAAAGGTGAAATTGCGATGGACCGGACATGTGATACGCATTGGCGATCAAAGGCTATTGTACGAGGAAGTAGTGGGCAAGAGAAAGGTTGGTGGACAGAGAAAGCGCTATAAGAATAGTGTGCGAGATCCGCTGACTTTGTGCGAGGTGCCTGAAGACTGGGAGCAGGTGGCTCTGGATCGTGAGAGATGAAGAGCTATCTGTTCTCAGGCTGATGACATCTCAACGGCTTGACATGTGCGAAATATGCGTCAGCACTGCTGGCAACTCAGTAAGATCCACATGTGTGTGTTATCTGCGGGAGGGAGTGCGCATCTAGGATTGAGCTGTTTTCTTACAGAAGATCACATGATCGACGTGAAAAAGCAGCTCCAGATTGACGATGGAGGCTATAGGGGTAAAAAATACTACCTTTAAACGATCTAATTGTTTTGAATTTGTTGTTAGATTAGCATCGGAAAAAAATTAAGACAGGTTGTTTGTTCTATTTGACATTTCTATACTGCTATAAGCATAATATAAGATAAAGAGTTAAATATATTTTTTTAAAGAAACGCAGTTAATATCCTTATACCTTTTAATGCTACAAAAATGTCAAATTGTCAGATATGAGTATATGTAAATCCTGACCTATCTAGAACTCTTTTAAAAAAAAACGGGTTCTAATAGGAATCAAATCTATAGCCCCCGAGTTGAAAATAGGCTAGTTTATCAACTACACTACGAAAATCGTCTAATGACATTGCTTAATTCATAATTTTAAATAAGGCGTTATATCGTCCTCTTTCTTCTTCTTCATCCTAGTACTGTCCCAACTCATTGCCTAGGTAGGGTGTTGGGGTCGGCCCTTCTCGTTCTCAGGCTGTATATTCTTCGGTTCTGGGTGTCGCTTTCATCTAGGCCGTTTCTCTGCAGGATTTTGGAGCATTGAGTCATCCAGATGTTCTTTGGTCTTCCTCTGGACGAATGTCGAGGAAGTTATATCGTCCTCTAGTGGTTATTATTAATATTAGTTAATTAAGCGTTCCATCCTATAAACAGAATGATTTGTGCCAATAACAATTTGAAGAAAATTAGGCAGCATGAGAATATGTAAGAACTGCTTTAGTTATAAATATTTAAAATGTTAAGGACAATACATTTAGAAATGTGACTATAAATTAACGGAAAATTGAGTGTGAGTAGGTAGGGCATGTTAAATTGTCGAATGATATTTTCAATTGAGTAAAGAGTAGGTGGGACATGTTGAATTGTCGAATGATATTTACAATTGAGTAAAGAGTAGGTGGGACATGTTGAATTGTCGAATGATATTTACAATTGAGTAAAGAGTAGGTGGGACATGTTGAATTGTCGAATGATATTTACAATTGAGTAAAGAGTAGGTGGGACATGTTGAATTGTCGAATGATATTTACAATTGAGTAAAGAGTAGGTGGGACATGTTGAATTGTCGAATGATATTTACAATTGAGTAAAGGATGTATGCGGTGCGCAGAGGACACTCAAAGAAAACATGGTCGAGGGGTCTCCTCATCCATTCCACACGCGCATGTAGGCCTTTATTTTATAGTGTTTATGTTAAAAATATTATAAATATAGCGTAACACAAAGTTTCCTAGCGATTACGTGAATGATTTATCAAAAATATTATAACTATAGCATAACACAAAACTCACTAGCAATTGCGCAAATAATTTATAAAAAATATAGCATAATAAATAGTTATTCATACTCATTCTCAATAATTTAATTGCGTATTTTATCATACACTTTCAACTTAACATATATATTCTTCTTGGCAATGTGGGAATAATTTATTTAAAAAAAAAATTTACGGTCGCCAAGTGTTTTTATTAAATTTTTTACCTCTGACATAATAACAATATGTAAAAATTCCTTATAAGACATAATGAAGGTTATCCTTACTCTCGTAACGTCTGGAAGGAAAAGATATGAAGGAGTGAAGTGTGCTTGGGATTTTCGATGATTGCATGTCAACAACGAGATCCCCCGAACCAACCTTCCAACTGTGGTTCGAGACAACAATACAATTTTTAAAACGTTAAATGTATTCAATTTAAAGTTGTAGAAATGATACAAAGCCGAAAAAGTAAATATTCTATAAAATATTTCTGTGTGTTCCATCTTATATTGGTTTCTGTACGTATAATTTCTTTACTCAAGCATAAATATCTATTGTACAGCACCGGTACAAAGACTGTAGAATAGGTGGATGGTTGCCGCTCAATCCTCGGAGATTCTGGTGTGACTTCAACGAGTCTCGGTGAAGAGTTGGGTGAAGGAAAGAAATTTTTCTTTGGTCGGTAAAGGTTTGCAGAAAAAAGCTCAGTATGACGTTTCAGAAGACAAGAATATCTTTGCTCGATCGATCGAAAACGAGATCAAGGATTTATTTTTCAAATTTAAAATGCGTGTTATCTACGCTATTCATCTTTACATACATATGTCAGTCATTTGAGGAGTACCTATTTCACTGTTGTGTCATATGTGTAAGTGTATTGTTTATCAGTGTATACTTATTACAAGTATTTCGTGTGGTTATCCTGAATTTCAGTTGTTAATTGGTCTCTCTATATCGCGTTGCTTGGGTCAACCACAGTTGTGCGTGCGAATATCTCCAGCGGGATTCAATCTCATATCAGCGGCCCTGGTGGCCTAGTCAGGTTCTGGCATCTTCACCTTCGCCCCGCCCTACTTCGCAGCCCCCCGGACATCCGTAACGTGCAGCACCCGAGAGGAAGAGGAAGAAGACATGATGAAACGTTTCACGATTTTTGAACGACAACAGACAAATATAGAACAAATTATATATATTATTCGATCAAGTGTAGGTATAGAGTGTAAGGATGGACGAGTAGCGACTGCAGCATATTTATTTGGAGCTTCCCCGCGTTTGCATATGTCGAAGACATATTTGGTGAGAAAACTTCAGAAAACTTACCAAGGGAAGACGAGCTTCATATGGCCTCTGAGGCTCTTTCGCTGTGCGATATTAACACATTTAGCTTGGATATCTTGGTTCATCTTGTGTCCATTGTGTCAAGCTCATCGCACATGGTAAGTACCTTGATCGGACCGCTTATGCCACCCGCTTGCGCTAGCTCAACGCATGTCACGCGTTTATCGCGTGCTGGGGCTGTCAGATGTAAAGTGATAATGCGAGAACCAAAGGGACGGTTTTTATTACAATACAACAATACTAAAACAATGATTTTATAATGATCACCGGTGATGCTAATAAATAAAAACGACTATTTTATATGACGCATACGTCGGATACAATTTACCACTCGTCCAATATGTACCACCACTCGTCCAATATGTATTTACTCTTATTTATCTACCAATTAAGTCACATATCTGAACCGAGTCTTCAAATTCATTAAATATTGAGCAATATAGTAGTTTTTCCAACAGTTTTAAGGATGTCACGTGAAAGGTGATAAAGATTTCATCGTCCACTAAGGGTTCAAAGAATTGGATACGTAAAAGGTTGTTCAGAAAGTAATTTCGTATTTTCAGATAAAATACAAACGCGAAATTGCATCAATTGCTTGTGGACAGCGATTTTCAATATTTTCAGTATTTCAGAAATCTCTTGTGTCGTAGAACGCTTGTAATTCTTGATTTATGTCTTAATTTGGTCATCATCAGTCAATCGGTTATGCAGAGAAAACATACCTTCGAATGTCGTATCACCATTACGGATTTTTTAAACTACATGTGACAAACACGGTCGTTTACTGTACCATAGTCAAACACTATACTAGTATATATTCTTGTGTCTATGTCATTTTTACCTTAACGGCAGTAAAAAACATACTGCATCGAAAAAACAACTTATTTTGTTCCATATTTAAAATATCGCCAAAAAATCCATATTCAAAATATCATTGAAAAATGCCAACTTATTGACTGCGTTGACAAGTGCATCTGTGTAGTGAGATTTGGCAATATCGCACGCCAAATTGTTAGTTACGAAGACATGCGGTTGACCGGTTGATCGCGATCGACCTGTTTGCCATCTCTGTAATAAACATTCAGCACGTTTGGAATGAGCAACAATATTTTTGTCCTAACGACGTTTACGAGAAATACGAAACAATTTTCTTAACAACCCAATTGAAGCAAATCTATGTCATGGTATACAATAAGTAAAAGTAGTAGTTCCTCCGCAAGCACTATGTCATGGTATACAATAAGTACATTATTTAAAGTTTAGTTTAAATAACTTAGTTCCACGGTTTGAGAAGCGGTGTCCTAATCCTACTTTTCGTTGTTTTGGAATCTGTTACTTAATCCACGAGGCGCCGAACGGTTCTGTCAAAAAGTATGATGGCAGAATGATGAAAGAAAAATATTTTTAATGAGCTGTTTTCCATATTCTATCTATATATTCAATTTTGACGGAAAAATATTGAACTAACGTAAGGATTTAGGCTACAAAAGAATATTTATAAAAGTATTTTTGGAAAAAAATATTTTTTTAGAGAGCACTTAGTGAGCACACAAGACGCATTATGCCCATAAGTGATTATTGTTACACAATTTGCTATCTCAATGCTAGTTAAAAGTTGTTGGATAGACTGAAGAGACAATACAATTTATTTGAAATCTAAAAAAAAATGATGCATGTCTTATACATATCCAAATATCGTGCCAACGGATTAAAATAAGACAACGAAGATATCTCCACATTCTGTGAATCCTTTTTGGAGTGTTGAACAATCTATGCTGTTCTTAGTATCTGCGTGAAAATTTCATTTTCTTTCAAAGCGTCGATTGTCACTCTGATCTGGTGACTGTAACATATATCCTTTGTGTACTAACTCATCACACATATTATTTCGCGGTTCATTCGGTTCAATTTTGTGTACTAACTCATCACACATATTATTTCGCAGTTCATTCGGTTCAACTTTGTGTACTAACTCCTCACACATATTATTTCGCGGTTCATTCGGTTCAACTTTGTGTACTAGCTCCTCACACATATTATTTCGCGGTTCAGTCCAACTTTGTGTACTAACTCACCACACATTATTTCGCGGTTAATTTGGTTTAACTTTGTGAACTAACTCATCACACATATTATTTAGCGGTTCATTCGGTTTAACTCTGTGTACTAACTCATCACACATATTATTTCGCGGTTCATTCGGTTCAAATATGTGTACTAACTCATCACACATATTATTTCGCGGTTCACTCAGTTCAACTTTGAAACAATTTTTTTGGCTGAATGAAATGTGCTACATCTTTATCGATATTTAAGATTAAACAAAAGAATAACTATTTTTCTCGAAATATTTATCATCCTTAACTCCCATACAATTCATATTCTAATCTCTTATATCCTTTAGTTTTATTTAAATTTATTTTTTGTTGGATACATGGATATTTTTGCTGGATACATGCCATGGATAGTAATAATACAATATAAGAGAAGCTATTAAAAGCTCCGGGCTCATTCCACAACATACCTCCAGGCCAAGATACACCCTACTAATACAGGGCGAGCCTAACCTCAAGGACACCGGGTGTTTTTCAGCTCACGCCCTTGTACATGTAGACTAAGAAAAAAAAAACAAAAATAAATATATGGCAGACAAAAAATAAAAAAGGAAACCCACAAACACCTACTCAGGTTCACTGTCAGCAACAAAAAAAATATAGAAAACCTGATAGGAGTCCAAATATATAAGTAAGAAAAAAGAAAATTGAAGATTTGTTTATTCTTTCAGCCTTATTTTTTCAAGCAGCATAGAAATCCATTGAATATATTATTTATCAAAATAAATATTTGAATTTGTGGAATGAGTGATACGTTTTTGAAACGTTACTTACTTTACTAAATTAGGTTGTTTTCCATAGAGGCCAACTAATCATTCGTAAATAAGACGTCTATAAAATTACTTTGTAAAATTTAAAAAAATAAGGATGTAATGTAATTTCTTTTAACATGGTACATAAATCATTTTTTTAAGTGTGCTAATAAATAATGTATTTGAAAGGGGCCCCATAATTATATTTGCCGAGAAGTATCATCTTCTAAGTCGTGTTATATTTTACTGAGCTATGAAAGTAGGTAGTGACAATATGACTTTATACAGCACCGTTAAGGGAGAAGACTCGCCTCAAAGGTGCTCTAAATCGGAATTTGAACCCACTATTGACAAGTTTAACATATTACAAAATGAATATATGTACATACTTCGAGTATAAAAATAGGAAAATAGTAGTTGTGGGCATTAGATACCTTCTTCTGCATATGTTAAATACAAAGGTCTTTAAATGTGAAACCGGATTTTTTTTATAAAAATACACATTTACTATATTGTATGAAAATGATAAAAAATATTTTATTCAAAGTATTGCCCATCGCTAGCTACACATTTTCCCTATCTCTCTGGCAATTTGTGGATGCCACGTCAAAAAAACTGCTGCTCTTTTGAGGCAAACCAATCATCGAGCCATTTTCGTACATTTTCGAAAGAAGTGAAGCGCTGCTCAGCAAGTGCGTGTCCTATCGATGCAAATAAGTTATAATCGGATGAAACCAAGTCTGGTGAGTAAGCCAACTAAAGTATTTATTCGAAAATATTTACCAACTAAACGCCTCAATCGTTTCCTTAACCGGTTTTGCTGTGTGCGATGGGGCATTATCATGAAGCAAAATCAATTTGCGTTGCCTCTTTTGATATTCTGGTCGTTTTTCACGAAATGCTTAACGGTTTCGCCAGGTTTTAGAACCTCAAAATAGATAACACCCTTCTGATCCCACCAAACACAGACCATTGATAGATATATTTGATAAGCAAAACGCAGAAAATTTACCTAGAAAAGACGCAGAAAACTTACCTAAGATCCCTCGACAATCTCTGTTCTTTCTGATTTTGGACTATGCGGGCGTCTGTTATTTGGATTTATGGAGGAACAGTTTGAAAAATACATCGCCTTTAAAATGTTTGTCTGAGATTAATCTTTAATCGGAGAAAGTACGAGTGTATATCATTTCATTTTAAAAAGAACTTAATTATTTGAATGTGAGAAAAATATCCAAAATGTACATATTGTCACTGTAGTAGAACTCCTTGACTGTCTCGCCACTCCCTTTCACATTGCCGAAAATATTCAGCATATTTCTGATTATAGGATTTGTACTATGCTCAGAGATGGTTAATTGGCATTCCTAGTTCACGGTCCTTCTTCTTTAACGTCGTCATCCATGTAGTGAGACTTTAAGACCAATTGCCATTTAATGTTAAACTACTCCATCATTGGCATGTTTTCAAAAGCGACTGAAAAACTTTTAATTTAAAGTCGGCAGCATGACGTGTGTCGTTTTAGGTTTTCCTTTCTTCTCAAACATTCCTTCCTTTTTTCCTTTGATAAATGATATCCCACCTTTATCATTGTTAATTATGTTATTCATGAATTTTGTACAAACAAATAATAACTTGAATAAGTTTGCGACCATTTTACGTTCTTTATTTACTGTCTTGTTGGTTAGAAACGATTGTTATAACATTAAGCATTAAATATATAATGGTTGTTAATGTCTCCCGTTCGAAACCAGGAAAGTACTGGTTAAGAGTAGCCCTTTTAAGTTCATTATTTGGTCGTCGGCCTCCGTGGCGTAAGTAATCGGATGCCTGTATGATTCTACTAAGTGAATGAGATTTTGAAAGAAGGGAAGGTATGGAGTGAGAGAAACAATGAATTGTTGAGAGAAGATGTTTATGCATATAAAGGAAGTGAAAGTAGTATGTATTATATTAGGTTTTCGTTGTATACAGTACAATCTGGTGGGTTTATTGCCTAGTGGCAATATCTTATAACCAATCAGAAAAAAACGCTAAAGAGGCCTGAAATGAAAACCAAACTAATGCGCTTTTGGAATCGAACTCGCAACTTCTGGACATGAATATGTTTGAGGCTTTTGCGGTTCTTTGCATACGTTGTGTGATTTCTTTCAGAGTGTATATTGCGGTGATGTTTTCATATTCTGAGCTTGTTTGTAGTCAAGATTCCGCTATGGACCAAGCGGTATCCTGCAAGCATAAATTTATTGCAAAGTTGACTAAAAATAAGCCCTAAAATGAAAACTGCAAAGTTTTCGAAACGTTGGTATCATAAATTAAATTACGTAGTACAACACTCCAAAAGACCCAGGTCTGAAGTCTTCTCAATTAGGTCATGGAGTATCATGATAGTTAAATTTAACGCTATTTCCTACTGTCTATCTCAAATGACAAAAAGCGTGATCAATCAACTTTTGAGTGATAGCACCTAGTAAATAATCATGCAATTGGGTGTGTAGATTCATTTCATCATTAGTCGTAACATTTATTCAAAACAATGGTTTTAAAAGTAAACGTACTTGAAAAATTGCGGGAAATACGAGTATAACATGTTATCCCATTATTTTTACCTTGTTTTATTAACATTTTAACAAATGTTCTCTAATGCAAACATAAAACAGAATGAATAATGGTTCAAAAGCGATTAAATAAAAACTCTTTGTCATTAAATAACAAACAGGAGTGTGTTTTGTGCCATCGCCGTCTCCTCACGTCATCAGAATAAAAAATGAATTTATACTTGGGAAAAAAAAATCCCCTACACGCGAGATAAAAAATTAATTACATTTGAAATGTAAAAAAGTTTAACATTCATTCGTAACAGGGGAAAAGTTTCTCTTTGCAAATATTAACCTTGAGATTGACATAAAATATAAATGAGGTACCTCTGAAACATTCGATATGCTTTAAGCCCATTTTGTATAACCAGGGGTTAAAAACTATAGTTTTTTACATATCCTATTAATTTATTGACAGGAAAAGGAAATGCGTTATATGTATGATAATGGAAGAGCAAAGAAGAATATCGACCGGTATTTGGCGACGGGAAGCATAGTCAATGGGGTACTTAAACATATATATTTAAACCGGGGAGTATCAAAATCTTCTAAGATAATACACAGTTCACAACAGTATTTTGCACCAACTTTGATGTGTCGATTGAGACATGAATATAGAAACTGGAAAGAGTCGAATAAATTCTGTAGAATTAAGTGCACTTAAAAATAATCAATAGGGGGGCAATCTGACAAAATACGGAATAAAATGGTGAGGTGAAAAAAAGTATTCTGATATGGTTTAAGCACATGGGATTAATGAATGAAGAAAAAATATCAAAAAATATAGTGAAAAAAAATTGTAATATGATAAATTAAATTAACAATACGATACTTAAGTAGTAAAAAAAAACCTCGCTCAAGAACAACGAGAATACGAACGTATAGCAATTACATAACTAATATATACTTATAATAAATCTCGATCAAGAACAACGAGAATACAAACTTATAGGTCCAATTACATAACAAATATATACTTACCATATAATAAAATCTTGCTCAAGAACAACGAGAATACGAACTAATAGGGTAAATTACATTACAAATATATATGTTACTTATAATGAAATCTCGCTCAAGAACAACGAGAATACGAACTTATTGGGTAAATTACATAACAAATATATTGTTTTAATAAAATCTCGCTCAAGAACAACGAGAATGCGAACTTATAGGGTAAATTACATAACAAATATATACTTATAATAAAATGGAATTATTAGTCTAGGAGCTAAAACCTAAGATTGAGGAAATGCGGGAGAAGAATTATCTTGAAGTTAAGATCTACATTTAAAATATCCACCAAACCAGTTATAGAGTTACCCCATTATTGCGTTCTCACGATTGATAATATAATATACTCGTATTACGTTCAACTGTCGCTAGCAAATAGTTAATGACATGTTTGGATTGTTTTAAAGATTTCGCTTGTTTCTAGCAGAAGTGTAGAAACCAATTTTGAGTCAATATATTCAAAAGTTCAATTGATTTTTAGCTATTATTGGAACATGTTTACAAAAATATATAATTATTCTTTTTTATTTTGTGTTATTTTCGATGGCTGTGTAACTATTATAGGTTTCTCGTCTCCTAAACGACGTCCTGCCACACTGTTCGATCAAGCGCTTTGTTCCTCCAGTTCTTTAAGGTCCTGGGAGATTTTATTTTCTATCAGCTGTCGTGGTCTATCTAATGGTTCTGCCTTCAGGAGATAGGAGAACGTGTTCAATCTAGCGCAGTCTGAGCGATTTTATGCCATTTGAAATCTGTGTTTTTCTTGTAAGACTGCGAATTCAATCATCCTGTTTCAGTCATCACGCCGCAGTTACTCCTGCTTTTAGTATATTTATTTATTTTTAACGGTTGCAGCTTTTGTAAAAAAATATTTCTGTTAAAAAAGTATATAAAAAAACACAAAAAATCAATTGAAAACAACAACCCATGAAACTAAAAAACACATCACATGAAGAAAATAAAAAAAAGTAAATCAAAAGTGCAGAACATCATAATGTGAACACACAATCAAAAGTGCTGAACATCATAATGTGAACACACAATCAAAAGTGCTGAACATCATAATGTGAACACACATCAAAAGTGCAGAACATCATAATGTGAACACACAATCAAAAGTGCTGAACATCATAATGTGAACACACAATCAAAAGTGCTGAACATCATAATTTGAACACACAATCAAAAGTGCTGAACATCATAATTTGAACACACAATCAAAAGTGCTGAACATCATAATGTGAACACACAATCAAAAGTGCTGAACATCATAATGTGAACACACATCAAAAGTGCTGAACATCATAATGTGAACACACAATCAAAAGTGCTGAACATCATAATGTGAACACACAATCAAAAGTGCTGAACATCATAATTTGAACACACAATCAAAAGTGCTGAACATCATAATGTGAACACACAATCAAAAGTGCTGAACATCATAATTTGAACACACAATCAAAAGTGCTGAACATCATAATGTGAACACACAATCAAAAGTGCTGAACATCATAATTTGAACACACAATCAAAAGTGCTGAACATCATAATGTGAACACACAATCAAAAGTGCTGAACATCATAATGTGAACACACAATCAAAAGTGCTGAACATCATAATGTGAACACACAATCAAAATAAAAATACATTTATGTGTAAACAAAACAATAAAAAAACACAAGTTCGAGTAAATAAAAAATAATAATTACGCAAATATTATTTATACTTAAGGCATTACCATTGTGGAGGTTTAAAGACATTGTAATTTGTTGTATCAAACACACGGTTTATTCCACTTTTTGTAACGGTCATATGAGCTCAGATGAGCGCAAACAAGAGTCTTGTTAGAGCGGTAGAGTTTTACTGTTACAAAAAATGGAATAAACAGTGTTTGATAAAACAAATTAAAATAATAATAACGCTTTTAAAACAACAATTGCTATAAATTCAAAGCTTCATCTAAAATAAACATATTAAAACAAAAAAAGATGTAGTACACAAGAATAGGTAAAAACTTAATGAGAAACTTCGCTAATAATTTTTGTTTGTCAAACGACAGAAAGGTGGAACGAAATATTGAACGGCGAGTTGGAACAGGAAACAAAGGCAATGAGGTACCAAAATATATATACGATGTATTCAAACTAAGTATTGGTGTGTAGGAGGGAGTTGTAGGTGTAGAAAATGAATGGAAGGAGCCACATTGGGATATTTCAAATATTCCTGATTTCAGCATACCCTTAGAGTAACTGAATATGTCCACATTCTTCGTGTTCCTCAATCCATAATTTGTGGTATGAGCACAAATCCACATTTCGTGGTATGATACCATATCTCTGAAGAACTTGATAACATGAAACAATTTTTCTGGACCATTCAGATATATCTTTCATATGAGTTTTTCATAGATAATTTCATACTAATTATAATTAGATTGTTCAAAAGTTTCAAGAGAAAAATCGCTTCAAACATAATCCGCCTTTCCTGAAGAGGGGCCAGTTTTAGTGGTATGTAAATGGGTTCATCATCCCTGTTTTGTATTTCAGTGGCTATTTTAAAGGTCATGAACCACAAAATTTGTTCTAAACTCTCTTTACTACCTCGCATGTGAACATCATAGTGTGGTGAGCACCATATTGTGGTGAGCACACAATTGAAAAATATTCTTATATACTCCGACAAAGGAACCTATATAATGTCATTACATCTGTCAAACTGGCAAATCGTGTTTCTAATAATATAACCGAGCATACGATGACAATGATAATTTAGAAATCCTTCTGAGAACTTTCTTCAGAATATTGATAACGCTTCACGTTCTGAGAAAAATCTTGAAAATGAACAATTTGTTAATGAGGACTTCCACTTTGATCCATGCTTGTTGATCTTTTTTTCTTGTTCGTCTCATTCTTGTTAAAATTGTCGTGACTTGTTTAGCATGAATGCAAGCCGTAAGACCACGTTCGTCGAAATTTATAGTACAGTTACTAAACTAATGGGTGCTCCGTTTCCCATAGATCACCAGGCGCACCAAAGCTTCTGTCATCCAAGAATTGAGAGCAACGAAAGACTTTTGACAACATGCAGAGAACAATCCTAACCTACTTTGGTCATGTTATTAGAAAAACAGAATTCTAGTATTGTGGCTAAAATATATATTAGCTATAAGACCATTGGTACAGTTCATTAGCGCTACTTATTATATCTGGAATATTATCTAGATGTAATTTGTTGCATTTTCTTTACATACTCGTACATTGCAGCCTGGTTGATTCATTGCCTTGTCACAATATCTTATTTTTTTTTACATTTATTTCACCTGGCGAGTTTATTGTCATGCGGCAATCTCTTCCAACCAACCAGAAAGATGTCTTTAATGAGCCCTAAGTGAAAACCAGACTGAAATTACATTTAAAAAAAATCTGGATTCCATCGGGGATCAAACCCGCAACCTTTATCTTACGACCTAAAAGAAAGATGCTTAAAAGGCCTAAAGGGAAAACTAGACTGGAACCCTTTTTAAAGTACCATTAATAGATTTTTCATAGGATTTGAACTCGTGATCCCGGATAGGCCACGGAAGTCGTCTCAAATTTAAATGCCAATGATGATCTTTATATTCATCAGATGACTTTTGTATCCTATCGGTTGGTCATTTGATTCGGGAATAACGAGATCGATTCCCGTTTGAACCTATTTTTTTAAAAGGTTCTTGTAATGTTTTCACTTAAATCATCTTTAATATTTTTTTGGTTGGTTTGAGGAAATTTTCACATGACAGTAAGAGGAAATATAGTTAACGGGGTTCTAATATATATATATATATATATATATATATATATATATATATATATATATATATATATATATATATATATATATATATATATATATATATATATATATATATATATATATATATATATATATATATATATATATATATATATATATATATATATATATATATATATATATATATATATATATATATATTCAAACTAAGCATTTATGTATAATAGTGCAACGTGGGTGTAGAAAATTGATGAAGAGAGACAGATTTACAAATTTTAAATATTTCTGGATCATTATATATTATGTCATGCAATTGAATATGTCTACACTTACCATATTTCCCACATGCAATCGAGCAAGGGGCAAGAAGACTCCATAATTAGTGGTATGAACTCTCTTTCTGAATACCCTGTTAATACGATACACTTCTTCTTCATTTTATTTTAGGCCTGTTGGCCTGTTATGGTCCTGCATCATTGTTTGCCTCTTGTTACGTCGACAGCTGTCTTTCCATCTTTTGGGAGGTCGTCCTGGAGGTCTGCTTGCTTGGGGGATACTGCCCCTGGCCATTCTTATGACTCTTGGTTCCGCCATTCTGGATACGTGTTCGTTCCAGAACCTTCTTCTCTGTCGTCCCCATCTGACAATATCTTCAAATTCGCACGTCCTTCGGATTTCTGTGTTTCGTACTCTATCACGATGGTTTTGCCAACGATACTCCTGAGTACCTTCATTTCGCTGGTTCGAAGGAGATTTTTGGTTCTGACAGTGTCAGCTCTGGACTCTATGCTGTATGTCATTATGGGGCGGACACAGGTCTTGTATATCCTCACCTTGCTTTGGATGTTCATATGCTTGTTTTTCCAGATAGTGTTCTTTAAACATCCGGAAATAGCTGCGGCCTTTTGTGATTGTTCAAGCACTTCGCCATATAGGTCATTATTGCGCATTATGCTAGCACCCAAGTATTTAAATTTTGTCATTTGTTCAATTGGTGTGTCGTTGATCGCCACACTGCATCCAACTTGCTCTCTGGCTAGAGTCATGCATTTAGTCTTGCTGATGGAGGTAGACATGTTGTATTTTTTGGAAGCAGTGTGGAATCGATGTAGCATTTGTTGCAGGTCTTCCTCTGATTCGGCTATGATGGTGATATAATATGTTTGGTAATGTAATAATAATATATAAAATGATGTCAAATATAGCGTAGTTTAACTGTTTTGACTTCAATGTTGTTTTAAATAAAATACTGGTGTTAAAAGTAAATCTTGTTCTTATTGTAGATTCTTACGCACAATAATAAATTCAAGAGTGAAGTAAGTCAAGTCAATTTTCCAAAAGTATCGAACACTGTAATTATTTGTGATTCTGATAAACTTTCAAAGTGCTACACTAAATTCCAGGAGAGCGACGTTTCAAGAACACTAAGTCTCAAGAACCAAAGGCTACTAAAATTGTTTCAAACAGGTGCGAAGTCAAAAGGACAATTCTAATCGTATTCTTTGAATAAATGCTCTTTCAAATAAGATATAACCTTTTTATCAGACAGTTACCTCGACACTCAAAGAAGAACAGCTTTCATATAAATACCTAGCAAATTGTAATACTCTCTTTGTCACCTCAATTTTCCGAAGTTGTAAAAAGGATCATCGCATTTAATGGTTGGACGATTCAACCCCCTTTAGCTGAGAGACTCCCTCCAGCCATCTGCTGGCATTTTATGATTTTCTTATAGTGTCTCATAATATAGAATCCTCGGTGTAAAGTCCTCTCTTTAAGATAATACGGATTAGCAGCTCATATTTGAGACAGCTTTCAAAACGACAGAACAGAGAAAAAAACAACGATCACATCGAACCTTTATCGGAACAGTCATCTTTAATTTATGTCATTTTTACAATTACTCTGCGAATTGATTAAAATACTAGTTCAATATTTTTGAAAATTGGTTGTAATTTGCTTCTTTATTATGATTACTAAGTCACAAAAATGAAGTGTTTTTTTTTAATTTTTCTTCAAGTGCTAAGTTTTGATGAAATACTCGAATGATTATGATATTTTGTATTGTATTTCTTTACTTTGAGGTTGTTGGCCACAATCATGATAATTTTCATGGTTTTGACTGCAAAACTGATCTACTCGGTTCAACTATACTTAAATTATTCTCGCCGATTTTTAAGTAAAGAGATGCGGTGTCAAGCTCTCAATCGTTTATAATTTTTTTTTATTTATTTATTTAACATTTTTATTGCAAATACAATCTGGCGGGCTAATTGCCAGACGGCAATCTCTTCCAACCAATCAGACAAAGTAAATGAAGCAAGTTACGTGGTCGCATAAATCATTCAAATGATTATCCATCCCCACGAAATCCATAAACATATACGTGAGCACATGCCCACGAACCCCACAAAGACGGACAATCACCCGAACATTATTTTTCATATAAAGTGAGATATCATCAATCAAAAGGAAAAGAAAGGATGGTGGAGAGGAAAGGAAAATAAAAATCAGGAATGAAATACGTTATTTTACTGACTAGAAATTAAGAGTTTTCTCAGTCGTTTCTTAAAGCATGCCAAGGACGGAGCGAGTCTTATATTGGTTTGTAACTGATTCCAGTCTCACTGCATGAATATTCTGCCTCTTAGTATAAGATATATAATATGAATGGTGCGTGCAGCTTAAATAAGTTAATCAGTTAACCTCTTCAATTAAAAGATAACTTCAAATGGAACGATTAAAAGTCCAATACAGCGCTGATTCTTAATTTGTAATCTAATGATAGTAATATTTAGAACTATGATCACTATCTCAAAAATTATAATTAATTCGGAAGACACAAATATACCACATTTTATATAAAATCTCTGACTTTTAACCCCAGCTTGGGTTATCCAAATTATTTTTATATATATATAATATATCGGTACCACATATAATATACCATCTCGAAGAACCAATAAATATGGCATTGTTGAAATTCCCATTCAATAATTATCCTTGAACTACAACCAACGATGAAAAAAAAAAAAAAAAAAGGTAATATATAAAAAAAATTACACGTATAAACATTAACCAATCGAATAAAAATCAACGCCAAGCTCTTCAAATAAAAACAACAAAGAAATAAAATTCAAATGGAATAAAGCAGCTTTCAAATGTATTTTATATTTTTATCCTTCAATTGATAATTGAATTTGAATATTAACTGTAGATAATGTCCTCATTTGATTTTGAGTTGCGGTCCGGTAAAGGTTAATATCATATAAAGCTACCCCCCGCTGTAATTCTGCAATATGAAATGTTAATTTTCATTGTATAAGCTTTTGCGATAGCTTTCTTCATCACAATGGAACTTTCCCCGAGGTACTTTCCTTAAATAATATATTTTTTATATCAATCATAAAAGTTTAATGAAAACATTCAATAATTCCGTTCACCGAAAACAGGGTGTTGACTGTGATATTAAAAAAAAATCCTTTATTTCGTGTAAGGTTTTTTGAGAAATTAGTATTAATTGTCAAGTTTTTTTCGTTTAAAGAAAATGTTTTTTTCTATAGTTACGAATAATAACAACCTCTGTGGCTAGATAGTAAGATGACCGTCTTTCAATTTGAGGGTTGCGGGTTAAACACCTGTTAGTATCTATTTTTTTAAAAAGGGCTTCAGTCTGGATTTTCCCTTAAAGTATTTTTTAACATCTTTGTAGTTGAGAGCATGATATTTCTACACGTTAATAAATTTACTTGATTGTAGTGTTTATAACAAACATTCTATCATTTTGTCTCTTTGACCACCCCAATGGCGCTTAAGTTAAAGTAAAAGAGTGAGATACTTGTACAGGGCGGACCAGAATAGTTGGACCTTAGTGCAACACATAAAATTCTTAAAAATAGTCAAGTGATGTTGTATGATGACTTGTTCTTCATTCCATGATGGTAACTTGTGGACTATAATAGGGCTAGGAGTGGGGTAGTTTATTAAATTTAACCAAATATATTGATGTTGATATCAAATATTCTTAACCGAAAAAAAAATTTATTCATTAAAAAACACATGCTAAATTTTTTAAATATTCCATATATTAGCAAAATTATATCAACAAAAAAAAAACTTTGATCCTACTTTTATGTATTTTTTTCGCAACAGAAAATCATTAAATTTTTGTGTTGTTATTGAAAAATTTCTCCGCATATTTACCATGCAAAGAATGTGATAAATAACATCCCCCAGGCGAGTATGTGTATCATAACTCATCTGAATAATGGGGAATGTATAAGTCGAACCCTGAACGTGGCGGGGGTCTAAAAATTAACTTCCGTTATATTGATGGACTTCGGAACTGAATTCTTAATGGTACTTGAACTCCTTTGAACAAAAATATAATATATAACGGTATGTATAATATACTCAAAATAAAGTCTTTATATGCATAAAAAGGACAAAATGTAGTAAAACTGTATTATAATATATGTTGTTTATATTGTAATTTATTTTTAACAAACACTGTTTATTCCACTTTTTTATGACGGTATAACCCTACCGGTTTCAAGGCTTTCACCTCATCTTCAGGGGAGCGTAAACAAGACTAAATGCTGTTCGGACTGGCACCGATATAGACACTTCAACGGATGGAGGCGGGAGGGGTGAGAGGAAGGCTAGGTATAATTTCGGCCAAGAGCGGGGAGATTTTGGGGAAATAACTATTCAACAGATGCTCCGATCGGTATACTGACTTAGAAATTTCTAGGGCCTCTAATCTGTCCAATCTATTTCCGTTGCCGCTAATATGTAAGAATTTGGCATCATCGATAGAAAAAGTATGATTCTCACGGTGACAATGATTAGCCATTTCAGAATAAATTAGAGGATTTGTTAAAGCAGATTGGTGTTCACGAAATCTCTTTTCAAAAGATCTTCCTGTCTTTCCTATATGTGTATAAACTTTTATGTGCTGACTGTGATAATTTCTATATAGGAAAGACAGGAAGATCTTTTGAAAAGAGATTTCGTGAACACCAATCTGCTTTAACAAATCCTCTAATTTATTCTGAAATGGCTAATCATTGTCACCGTGAGAATCATACTTTTTCTATCGATGATGCCAAATTCTTACATATTAGCGGCAACGGAAATAGATTGGACAGATTAGAGGCCCTAGAAATTTCTAAGTCAGTATACCGATCGGAGCATCTGTTGAATAGTTATTTCCCCAAAATCTCCCCGCTCTTGGCCGAAATTATACCTAGCCTTCCTCTCACCCCTCCCGCCTCCATCCGTTGAAGTGTCTATATCGGTGCCAGTCCGAACAGCATTTAGTCTTGTTTACGCTCCCCTGAAGATGAGGTGAAAGCCTTGAAACCGGTAGGGTTATACCGTCATAAAAAAGTGGAATAAACAGTGTTTGTTAAAAATAAATTATAATGTCTTTAAACCTCCACAACGTTAATGCCTTAACTATAAACAACATATGTTGTTTATAGTTAAGGCATTAACGTTGTGGAGGTTTAAAGACATTGTAATTTATTTTTAATT
This sequence comes from Odontocerum albicorne, assembly GCA_949825065.1. Lineage (NCBI taxonomy): Eukaryota > Metazoa > Arthropoda > Insecta > Trichoptera > Odontoceridae > Odontocerum > Odontocerum albicorne. The sequence continues at coordinate 11,535,010 of OX463853.1, read as the reverse complement.
AACACTGTTTATTCCACTTTTTTGTGACGGTATAACCTTACCGGTTTCAAGGCTTTCACCTCATCTTCAGGGGAGCGCAAACAAGTCTTGTTTGCGCTCCCCTGAAGATGAGGTGAAAGCCTTGAAACCGGTAGGGTTATACCGTCACAAAAAAGTGGAATAAACAGTGTTTGTTAAAAATAAATTACAATATTATAATATAAATGAAATTAAAAAAATAATAGTTATATAAATAAATTAACCAAATATCACTAGTTTATTATATATGCATCTATATTTCTATCTATTTTATTATATGAATATATTATGTGATAATCTATGTGGCCTTGCTGGTAAAACGCCTGTCATCCAGCCCGTAGGTGGTGGGTTGCATCCAACTCGTAGGTTCAAATCCCGCTGGAACCGAGATTTTTAAAAATGGATTCCAGTCTGGTTTTTACTTAAGGCTTCTTTAAAAACAAATCTAGTTGACTGGAAGAGATTGCCATATAGCAATAAGTATGCCAGGTTGTTCTGTGTACAATGAAAGTGTCATTACACAATCTATAATAATTTTTGAGAAACATGTAGTCAAATATTTTTCTTTTTCCTTCTTCTGCATCACGTGCTCAATGCTGACTGTCGTGGTCCTCTGCTATGTCTAGAACTCGAGGCACCAACTCTCTTCATCCCTGCTGGTCCCGGATCGTGTTCCACATGTCCATCTCGCCAGACACCTTCCTCTTGCTCACCTCTACTTAACTATCCTCGTGATCACCAGCTTCTCCAGACTTTCATAAATCTTTTCAGCGATATACCCAACATAAGTGAGGATTCTTTTTCTGCCTACTGACGAAAGTCTATAGGTAATCTTCATTTCTTGGATAGTGGAGACGATGGTGCGCCTTATGACTCATGGGATACGAAGCATCCGCTTCCAATACCTTATCTTGAAAGCATCTATCATGTTACTTTTCTTCTTTTTCATCATCCATGTTTCCAATTCATACAATGCTATAGAGAATACTAGATGGATTGTGGTTCTTTTTAGTATAAACTGGTTAGTTTATAACGTTTAAGACTTGTCATAGCTGATTTGACTTATTTTGCATGAATATTTTTAATTACCCAGAACAAAGTTGGGTCGAATGCCTCAAATCGAAAGAACGATGAAAATAATATTTCTTCAAGCGGGGTTCAAATTCTGGATTCTGCTTTTACCAACTAAGCTATTGACGATAATAGTCGTGAGTTTAAAACGTGCTTGCAAAACTATTCCTATGTTTTTATTATCTGTTCGAAGGAAGTATTTGACACAATGTTTGGTTATTGCAAATATTTACTTATAGCACGGATATGTGTTAATAATTAATGCTTATCAAAAATCATCACCATTAGCAACCCTTCAACCTAGGATGGCTCTTAGCTACGTACAGGAGTCCCCTGTATTTTCAGCATGATTTCTCCAATTGGCCGAAGTAAGCTGCTTAGATATATACTCAGTGTACTGCAGTACTTTGTCACACCATCTCGCGTTGGTCTCTTCTCCTATACCTTATGAATTGCTGAATAAAGTATTCCTTGCAGGATCTGTGTCTTTCGTGTGACATACATGGACAATTTTTGGTATGCATTTATCGAAAATACAGCCACTTGTTTTCTGATATCTGATTAAGATATGGTTTAAATGACTTCTTGACCTTTTTTCAAAAAATGTTTTCAGTTTGGTTTCACTTAAGGTATCTTTTACACATTTTTGGTTAATTGCAAGTGATTGTCACCGGACAATATACTTTCCAAGTTATACATAATACAAGTAAAGTGCAGTACACAATGTATCATGAAGTGTTTCATTCCCGATTTTTCTTCCACTCCACCACCCATTTCTTTTTTACTTGATTTACTTAACCTTTATTATGTATATTGTTCATGAATTTCAAATAAATAAATAATGATCTGAATAGTATTTGTAACCATGTAATTTTTTTAAATTTATTTTTACATGATTAGTTGAAAAGGACTGCTGCCTGGTAATAAGCTCACCGGATTGTTTTAAAATTAAGTGTTAAATAAATAAATGTAGAATGTATTGTATAATATTAACAGGACAGTTTATATAGTGCCTTTTAGAGAGTAAACTCTCATCAAAGGCATATTTGGAATATCGACATTTATGATAAGACAAACTCTTGGAGTGTTCTTTGGTCAAGGGTTTTTGTTAGGCCCATTAACCAGTCTGCTCAGCCTGACGAAAGTAGATGGACCATCTTCAGTCATTCAGCAGAACGTAAGTTGGGCAATGGACCATCTTCAGTCATTAAGCAGAGCGTAAGCTGGGCAATTGTTTACAATGTATCAATTTATTGTGGTAAAAGTTGTTGGTTACCATTTATGCATCAGATATGTGCACTATTCGATTGTATAAATTTCTTGTTCGTACTCATAAGAGAAACCCCATGTAAAATCATTTTCTATACATAATAGATTTTCAAAATCATCAAAATGCACTGCATGTAAAAATTAAATAAACAACTCATTTTGGATGTGTATTATGTGACATTAATTCATTCATTCGTATTATCTTCGACATATCCGAATTGATGGGGTGGATATGTTGAAGAACATTGTCGAGAAATAATATTGTCCTCGCCCCAGTAATCGAGCTTTTGGGTTGAGAATCACTGGAGTAGATAAATAACTCGCAGTTTGCTATTTGTACCTGTTGAAAATACTAACTCATGTATAGAGGCAAATCCACTCGCACACGTGTAGGATTGCAGTGTTGTAACTAGACGAACTCGAAAATGATAGCGGCTTTTTTTGGGTACCTTTGAGAATCAGAGCTGAAATCCTTTAGTGAAAGACTAGCGTTTAATTGTATTATTGTTTTGCACTTCTGTTGTATGTACTTATTGACTTATAGCAATACCTTCCGACAACTCAGAAAGGTATTTAAAATATCCTTAAACGAAAACCGACTGAAACCTCTTTTCAAAACAATTGGGTATCAATGGGATTCGTACCAGAAATCCCCGCGTGAGAGACTAGCGTCTTACCAATAAATCCACATAGGTCTTCGAAATTTATGATAAATATTTGCATTATAAACAACTTTCTTTAATGTCTTCATCATTGAACAAAGAAAAATGGAAGGTAAACCCACCTTAAAATATTGATTCAATTTGTATGCAAGCTCACCCCTAGTTAATATTGAATATAGACGAAAGTTTTTGCGCGAAATCTCAGACGGGAGATATATTTCATAGGCTTACCGCTTTGGCGTCGTACAAATCCCAGTTATTTTTCACTTCGTCTGCCTGCCGGTCCTAAGCCGCCCTCGCTCATGCTTTCGTCTTTAGCTTTCTTAACATTTATTTTTTATAATTTCTCCTCCAATTTTAAATGAAAAAAAAAACATGATACCCTTTGTCTTTTTTCAGTAAGATGAATATTTCATATTTTTACCAAATCTTTTAAGGCTCTTAATATTTTTATATGTTTATTCATATAACGAGGAGATGTGAGCCTTACATAGTTCAGGGGAATCTATAAAAGCCTCGTTTGATTTTTTTTAATATTTCTCTTCTTGTTGTCGATGCTTTTTTCTGAGTGGGCAGAAATGACAGATCTTTATAATGCAAACATCTTTTGTTTTGTCGAAACTAATTAATTCTGTTAAAAGGTCATAGGTTTTCATTTCAGCCGTTCAAATGTCATCCTACGCCGTTTACGTAATCTTAACATTCGTCCAAATATCAGAGGCAGAATTTAACGTAATTACGTAAAAATGATTTACAAAATTTGACCTGTTGTGAGATAATCGAAGACATAACTTGGCGCTTTGTATGAATATACACGTTAGAAACGGAAAAAAAATGATGACGTAATTTAACAATAAAATAATCGATTAATTTTTATCAAAGTTTCTGCTTTAACTTTGTGGATCTCCATATTTAAACAACATTTTTTTTGCAATTTCACAAATTATTCTTCTGTAAATAACTTTGTAATTAGAACAATAACAAAGTAATTTTTTATTGAATATTCTAATAAAATACTCATTAAATGGGCTTGATATTTTTGTATATCATCGATAATCCACTCGTCATTCCAACATCCATTTAATAGGAAAGTGAAGCTGTGTCGTGGAGTTTTATGTTTCTTTTTATTTTCTCTTCCTTAAGTGAGTGAACCGTTGCACACCAGTAAACTCACCAGCCACACCGCTGTACTGGATCCGATGGCACTCCGGAGTGAGACAATCGGAGCTTACCGGTACATATTCTCATTTTCTTCTTGAAATAATAGACATGACCGAAGTCATAGGTATATTTATACCCCCAAATACTAGGCGGATAAAATATCTGCGTCATTCGAGGGGAGTAGCACAGCACGGGGCCTTTCGAACCAGCGACCTTCAGCACGGAAGTCCAGTGCGTTATCGCGAGGCATTTCATCTTATTTAATTTAATATACAGGATTGATCTCTGATTTTTTGATAGATCAAATATACCAAAAATATGCCGAGTGGGTTGGAATCTATGTACATATAACGTATCAATCAACAATTCCCAGGACTAACCAACAGATGGCACCTCTAATAACAAATCCATACCATTCTCAGTTAGTCCCAGCCTTTAGAAGTTGCGTGTCAAACTTTCATGACATTCCGACATTGTGTCATTGAGTTACTGTGATTTTAGTGACGCTACTTTTGCTATTTTCAAAACAATGGAAACAAACGAATTTCGTGTGTTGATAAAACATTGCTTTTTAATGGAAAAAAATACCGTTCAAACTCAGTGATGGCTTGAAAAGTGTTATACGGGCTCTGTTTCGTCGAAAACAACCGGTTGTAGGTGGTATGCTGATTTCAAACGCGGTCGTAGAGATACAAACGATGCTGAACACTCTGGTCGTCCAAATGAAGCTGTTACACCATAAAACATTAAAAAAACCTCAAAATCGTGATGGAAAATCGCAAAATAAAATTGTGTGAGATAGTTGACATCCTGAAGATATCGTTTGGTAGTGTTTACACTATTTTGCATGAACATTTGGTCATGAAAAAGCTTTTTTCGAAATGGATGCCGCGTTTGCTTACAATGTAACTGAAACAACAATGCATCGATGATTCATAGCGCTGTTTGGCACTGTTTACGCGAAATAAACAGGGAGTTTTGCATCGGTATGTGACAATGAATGAAACTTGGATCCACCATTCTACTCCGCAATCAAATTGGGCCGGTGAAAGTCGTCCGAAGCGAGCAGAAACTCAACAGTCGGCCGGGAAGGTTATGACCTCCGTATTTTGTGATGCGCATGATATAATATTCATCGATCGGAAAAACCACCAATAGCGAATATCACATAGCGTTATTGGAGCGTTTGAAGGCAGAAATTGCAAAAAAACGGCCCCATATGAAGAAGAAAAAAGTTCTCTTTCATCAAGACAATGCACCGTGTCACAAGTCGATGATAACGATGGTCAAATTGCATGAGTTGAACTTCGAATTGCTTCCACACCCAGCGTTTTCTCCAGACTTGGCCCCCAGCGACTATTGGTTGTTCGCAGACCTCAAAAAGATGCTCCAGGGAAAGAGATTTGGCTCCAATGAAGAAGTGATTGCCGAAACTAACGCCTATTTTGAAACCAAAGATAAATCGTTCTACACGGCTGGCATAGAAAAGTTAGGGAAGCGTTGGAATGAATGTATCGCTCTTGAAGAAGACTATGTTAATGAATAAATAATAATTTTGGCAAACAAATGTTGTTTTAGTAGTTAGTCCAGGGAATGATTGATCGATGTGTTATCATATACCTCCAATTATCGGTAACATTTTTTACGAGTTTCACAATTGTTTTAATATGGACATCCCCGTATAAAACTTTCTCACAATCAGTACTTCTTCTGAAATCATGCAATTTCTCTTGAAAACTGCCTTTTATATTTTATCAAAGATTTCAGCTCTAACTATCTGGAGTTTCTTATTAGAATATTTAAATTAAATTATTTTGTTATTGTACTAATAACATATGTGTTTCTACTTTATATCCCGAGGATCTTCGTTTCAACTATAGTATAAGCACGTGTAGTGTAATAAGTATAATAATAAAGAAATTTATTATTAAATATTCATGCCTTTTATAAATTCAAAAACAAAACCCTCGAAAGTATATATTTTTTAGAATATATTTTTTCCAATAAAATCTTTCCTCAAAAATTTTCAATCATGATAACATATTTTCTCCCTATTCCTCGCTTTCCATTAATTCCAGACACATTTGAACATTTCTCAGTAAGTTGTTTACAATTCAAATCTCTTGACGTCTAAATAATAAAAAAAAATCAATTAAAATTACAACAACTGTTTTGACAATTAAATTCAATTAAAATTACAACGTCCGTTTCGACAATTTAATTCCATTTAAATAAAAACATCTGGCTGCCTTTGAGATGTGGTGCTACAGGCGCATGGCCGGGGTCCATTGATCAGATCACATCCGAAACGGCAAGGTATTGAGCGGGGTCGGAGAAATAAGACAACTCCTAAATAGAGTTGCCCAACAACGATCCAGTTGGATAGGCCATAACATCAGCCACCCAGGCCTGCTTCTTACCATCGTCGAAGGAATGATTGAGGGCAATAACCATAGAGGCCGCCCTAGATATAGCTACATGGACCGGGTGATCCGATATGCGCGCTGTGGCAGCTACCAGGAGATGAAGAGACTGGCGGATGACAGAGATGAGTGGAGGGATCGAGTGCTTGGTGCAGACCAATCCTAGGATTGTAACCCGGAAAGAAAAACAATATCCGTTTCGACAATTAAATTCCATTTAAATTACAACATCCGTTTGGACAAATATTTATATATTACAAGTTTATTTATTTTTATTTCATAATTTGATATAATCGATATACTCCTCTAAATAGAAAATGAATACTTAACATAATCCATTTATCTATCGACAAAATATTAAGTCTTCTAAGTAACTGTCTCATTAGATAAATATTTCATTGAAATTAACTTTTCCAAACCGTCCAGTCAACTTACTCTTTAATCAAAATCTGTTTTCAGTATCGGCTCCAGTTACAAGAAATAACCTTCCTTCAAATCAAGAAAATATGTACAATGTTACACTCAAAATTATATTTTTACAACTATTTTCTAGCCTGCTGAAATAACATTTAAATACTTTAACGCGAAGAAAATAAATGAAGGTTAATGTTTTGGCACCACCGTTCATTGAAATTGACATTTTTTTTACAAAAAATGACGGGCATGTATCGACGATAAACCTTAGGTTGCGATTTTTAAAAATAACCTCAGGGTTTTTAATAACCAGTCCAATAAGTTTTTTTACCCTACGATATGATAAAGATTAAAAAAATACAGCGCTCTCGAGGTGATAAAAATAGGGGAAAAAAAACAAAGCTACACACGTTATGTATTTGTTATATCTTAAGTTAAATAAAGAATTTATAAAAAAAATCGACTTTTACTTTGTGGAACTCTGTATTAGAATATTTAACCGTAAATATTTTTTTTATTCGACAAATAAAATAATCCAAGCTACACATGTTTTTACCTCCTATCTCGAGGTTATCTTCAAGCGGAATCGATCATTACCCCTAAAAATAATATCGAGATAGAAAGTACAAACAAGCGTAATGGGGATTAGTGGAACACAATGTTATTTATTGTTAAGTATTTGTTTAAAAAGAGTTTAAAAAATAAACATCTTAATTTATTAAATAACTTGTTTACAGTATAATCTTTGTGGCTTATGGCCATGGTGTATTTATTCAAACGAAAGAGGTGAAAAAAGGCCAGAATATTAAAAAAATAAGGGCTTATATGTTATTTTATTCATGAATTTAAATAGGACTAGAGACCCCAGGATTAAAAAGTTGGTTCAGCTCTGATTTTTTAAAATTTCCACATAATTCAGGTTTAATAAATGTGAAAGTGAAATAAAAAAGATTTTATTCAAGGACAATGCTCCTTCTAAAGGATTCTCCTATACCAGGGTTGAAGAAGACGAGAGAAGATACACCCTTTATAATGGACTTAAGAAAAACAACTTCAAGGAGAAATCCCGTCCTCTCGCAAGACTCGAGGGATGTGTACTTTTTATAATCAATCATTTGCCATAGGGAAGAATTTTACATATTACTTTTAAGACTCACCGATAGGCGGCTCCTTTTAAACGAGAATCACTTTATTAAGGGGATCTCGTAGATATTTTAAAGGGTGGAAAACGTGATTCGACAAAATGTTTACTAACTTTACTGGGAGATTTTGTATGTCGTGAGGTGGACATGCTTAAAGGTTTAAAAAACAAGTATTTTAAAAAGCTTTTTTTGTAAAACCTGTCATCCTAAGAGACCCCTGGCGTTTACTTAAAGCCGATACAAATAACTTGTTTAACAATAAATTTAAATGATAAAGCCTTGAGAATAAAAATAAACTGGAAACATTTAAAATTGCACTCGAGACGCATGATCCTATAAAAAAAACAATGTCAATGTTTGTTTGTATTGCATTACAATTACTATATTGTACGATTAAACTTTAGTTGTACACAATAGAATCTAGTGGGCTTATTGCCAGGTGACATTGTCTTCACATCAACCAGAAAGATGTTAAAGCCTTAAGTGAAAACCAGACTGGAATTATTTAAACAAACAAATTGAGGTTCCAACGACAATCGAACCAGTGAGCTCCAGGTCCGTAGACTGGCGTAATAAGAAACTAGGCCAGTTCAGTTCCACCCCACATCCATCTACGTTGTTATGGGGCCAACATAAGTTCCCATCCAGCACAATCTACACTAGAAGATTGAAACGTTCTTTATTTTTTTATGAGCGTGACGTCACACAGTGACGAAGAAAAAACTGTCCAAAGAGACTTCTTCTCAGATGGCAACACACCTTAGTGTGAAAAGAAGAGTGGTGACGACGGATTTATGGTCCGACATCATGGGAAAAGGAAAATAACTCGCAGTGCAATTTTTTTCTTATGAAGCCTTGAGTTTGAACAGTCTAGTAAGTTGCCAGTACTTTCACATAAAATTTAAAACACAACAAAACTATTCTTTGGTGGTACTCGATCGCAGTAGCCAATGGGTCCGAAAATAAGCCGATGTAAGGCTACGTAAAGTTCTTTCGGAAATTACTGACTAAATTATAACTCTTACTCTAGGCAACTAGAAACTGCTGAAATGCGCATGCTAAGGTGGTCAGCTGGTGTGTCCCTAAGAGACAAAATAAAAAGCTCACGCATTCGTGGAAGCCTGGGTGTTACAGACATCAACAGTCAGATGGAGGAGAGGCGATTGAGATGGTAAAGGCACGTTGGACGCAGAGCACCCGATCACATTGGAACCAGGCAATCTCCATGGATCTTCCTCGAATAACAACCAGATGAAGACCAAAAAATTCATGGGTGGTGCAAAAAGATAACCTGATGCAGAGGCACGGCCTGGGGGACGTAGTCCGGGACAGAAAAGCATACAACCTGAGGACGAGGAGAGCTGACCCCAACAGTCTTCGCAGATAATGAGTTGAGATGGAGCCAGGGAGAAGAGAAGACTGACTCAATTTTCATCGCAGTACCACAGAATGTGCTCAATGGATTGATTCAGATGGCCGTAAACATTGCAACAGGGCGAAAGAACAAGATTGAACGTAAAGAGTTTGCTATTTTAATTCTCATGGTCAAAGAAAAATTGGGTCGTCCAATACTCGTAGTACCCACAGGGAGCCGAGGCGCGCCCTGATATAAGAAAATATTTTAAATGTCTGTCTTCCCAAGGATGAGGACGACCAACGATGTTGCCAAGTCGACAACTGATTCTCTAGGCAGTGAGGGATCATTCCTGGTAAGGGGTGAAGACTGATGTCACCTATAGTCGTTGGCTGACCTTTACCGAGATGGATAATAGCAGCGGGTTACTGGACCTCCAAATCCAACGGAGTGTGCCCCGTTAAGACCGAGAGTGCTTTCGCCGAGCATATCCTATAAGATTTGGTAATAAACAACAGTGCCCATTGTAGACCGCCAATCAACATCCTCCTGACATCTGAAACTAAGCCATGAAGGAGAGTATTGTAGATGTAATCGTCAGGGCTTTGAGGGCAACAAGTGTTTTCAGTAATTGTTTGAAGTACGCCAACAATGGCCGAGCAATGCAGAAGCTGGTTCCAGAGTCTGACTGCATGGACCATGTGAAAAAAGAAGAGCGATGAAATTAAAATAACTAACCAAAGAATCGATAACAAGTTTGTATAATTAGCAGATTTAAATATAAATCGGACAAATAACAGGCTTTGTTTCCACTCAGGGGTTTCGGGTTCGATTTCCGATGGTATAAAAAAAGTTAAAAAGGGTCTTGTAAAAGATTTTGTCTTTTAGCAATACTCGCGCGCTTTGAATATGTATGTCTGTGTCTTCACGTGTGTGAAGATCAAGAAAAGTATGGTAGGATCAAGTGAACGACTATTTTAAAGAAGATGTAAAAAGTCCGAGAAATTTTAGGAGCTGCATGAGTGTGTCGAGATAGGAAAGTTCGGTGATATCTGCTTTCTGTTTACCTCCACAAAGTTAACACCTTGATGGTATGTATGATGATTGGGGTTGACGAAAATATTGTATCCCGGCCACATTTTTTAATACACTCGAATTAAAGGTTGAAAGGTACCGTTTGTGTAGGATTCGAAAGAATAATGTTTTTTTTTTAAGTAAACTTAACAAAAATATAAATTGAAATTGGGAATGGACATTTTATCAGTAAACTCAATAAATTGCGGAGGCGTTCACATGGGAAGTGTTTGCTTTAAAATTCTTTGCGAAACGTTGCCACGAATCACGACATTTACTCACAAAAGATAAATTGAAACACTACGCTCGTGCATTTTACACATTAAACCTTTTATGCTGAAAAACCTTATAGGTCTGGGCTGCTAATGGAGCTGTGGTGTCAACCATGATGAATGTATTTTGCTGAAGAAGTATGAATGGAACGTGCTGGTATTTCAAGATATTTACATTCCACTTTGAAAAATATCGCAGTGTAGAATTTAATAATATATTTGAAATTTGTATTGAGTTGTATAATCTTATATTTTTATTATAAATAGTACAATATATCAAACTTAATGATATGTACAAGTATTTTCCAAAGAATTGGAAATATGTGAATGAGACTTAAGGGGTAAACCAGACTGAAAACCTTTTTAAAATCTAAGGTTTCAACCAAAACTTAACTCACAGCCCTTGAGTTAAAAAAACGTGTCTTAACAACTACTCGTTTGTGTATTTGAACCAAAAACCAATGACGAACTCCGTGGCTCAGTTGGTATAACACCTGAATTCCAGCGCAGGGGTTGCGGGTTCAATCTCCGTTGGTACCCTTTTTTGTAAAGGGATTTAATTAATGGTTGATTAACATCTTTCTGATGGGTTTGGAAATATTGTTACATGGTTATAAACCCGTCAAATTTTACTGTATATAACGAAAATGTAATGAAATATAATATAAAACATAAGTATTTTTAATATTATTGGATTCGGAGCTTACATGACATTTTTTTAGTACATTCTTTGTGCAGGTTATTCAAATTTTTTACAGCTTTCATTTACAGGTCTCGTTGAAATTTAATTTCACTTACATTGGCATATGTTTTTGTCTTTTTTCAATTCCAAAACGTTGACAGAAAATAAAACGATTTAAGAGTATCAGAGAAATCGAAATGTAGCAAAATACTGATTTAATACTTTTTTAAACGATTAGTTAGTTGGCTTTCCCCGTCTTTTACGAACAATTAAATTTTCGTAAGTATAGCGGAACTAAGAAAGATACAGTCGCTCAAGGTTCGATATTTCGAATCCAGTAAGCTTTCCAAAGAGAGGGAAAAAATATTTAAAGATTTTACAATAACGCTATGTAAACACATTAACGGTTAAATTAAATATTTAATAAGTCTTTAATCTTTAACAGTCATATCAGCTACCCACAAATAATAATTATGTAATTTTTTATGGTACACAAAAAAAAACAACCTTTTCCTTGGGGTTTTAACCATAAAATAAAGGGAAATTAATTGATTTGTTAAAAGAAAATTATTAACTTTCAAGTCCAATATTCTATAAAGGGAGATATGTAACTTAATTTCATGCACGAGTTTGGATAAAAATATAAAATTTGTAAACGTAAATGGAAAAATACAACACGTAAAAGAAGGAACTTCATATGAATAAAAATATCTAAGTCGGTTGTTTATTTTAAATGAAAAAGTCTTCTAAGACCAATAACATTCATAAAGTGGCAACGAAGAGCAAATAACAAATATATACTTTCTTCAAAATGATGTTTCAGAAAACTTTGTTTTTGATGCTTAAAGTAGGCGTTTAAACGCTGAAAAGTTGATAACTTTGGAACGGCGACAAATTTAGAAAACAAAGTGAAAAAAAAAAAAAGAAAACGAAAGAAAGGAAGCGAAGGAAAAAGCGTTCAAAGAAGTAGATATTTAAAAGAATCGAAATGGCATCGAAAACGATTTCCCTATTTTCAGACTTCGTCTGAAAGCAATGTAGACCGTTTAATGGACTGTAAAATTTAAATAGTTTGACATCGGGAAATTAAAAGTGCCGAGATTTATTATACTAGGGCTCTATACTTCACTCGAATTCAAGAGAAATTTTGAATAAATTCTCCTTTATTCCATATATACTCGTACCTACAAGCGAGGGTATTTTTATTCGAAAACGTTCGAGGATAAGTTGAAAATTTTTCAAGTGTTTTATTACTCCTGATTAAGAAAAGTTTTAGATATATAAAATAACAAAAAAAAACATTTATTTTATGAACGGTTCAATAAATTGTTAATATTATTATTAGGTAATCCATTCTATAAAGAAGATTGGTAATTGGAAAACTTTCATAGTATTAAAGTTTTTTGAATTTTCGGACAATAAATTTAGATATGTTACTGTTAACAAGTTGAGAATTGTGTGCTATTAGATAGAAAATGATAACGTGCCGGAGACATTTGTACTTGTATGAAGATTGTATGAGGTGTTAAAAGCTACTTAAAGAAAACGTGGTCATGGATTTCCTCTCCCATCTTACCATCAAATGTAGAGCTCTCATTGATATGGTTTTTATAAAGATGATTTTCAATCAATGTCCTTTCTTATCCTGCATATGATAGAAATGATACATTTGGACAACTTTCTTTAGTAGACAATTCATTTCTTATAAACTATACTTATTGCATTTAAAATGTACTTATTTAATTTAAATTCTTTCATCGTGATCTACAAACGCCTTATGTAAGCCCTAGTATCAACAATGTGGTCTCGCAGGAGCTTTATGATCCCCCATAACCCTTTCGAAAGTTCTCCGGGTAGTGAGCATGTTAATTCTTGGACAGCTAGAACTAGAAACTTATGGACATGAATGCAACCATCTGAGTGCCTGCCAGTGGGACACCACTTACCATAGGTCGTATATCATAGATATGTCTTAATCGCCTATGTAAAATGATAAGAAAATCTCCTCAGATGGAGGATTGACATCGATTATTCACCACTATTCATATGTGGAGACATTCAATCAATGTCACACCTGATGACTTATCTCCTATGCCTCTTAAGCTGCTTGAAAGAAGACCTGTTGAAAGGAAGTCTCAATTCCACCTCAGTTGCATACTTCTAGGTTAATAAAATATGCATATGGTGTTGTTGATGCGATTGGAATAGAATCACGATTATTATTTATTAATTAACCTTTTCATGCAAATACAAAGTAGATTATGTTTGTAGAATAACAAACATGTTGCAAGGAGTCAATCTGAGAGTTCGGAAGATTACGTGTACTAGATATGTTGCGCACGAGCAACCAACAAATCAAGTAATCTCAAAAAGGATTCTGCCATTGTGTCTTTATTGGACACATTCAAGATGGCTTAAAATTGCTCTAGATGGCGGAAGTTTATTAAAAATGAATTATAATCTTAACAATTTCATCATCTTCATCAGCCATATTCATATACGAGATGTGGAAGAAAATAGAAGAAAAACATAGCATTAGGTACAGCTAACAACAATAGAAAGACGATTTAATGAAGTTTTGCCTTTATATAGCAGTGATACAAGATTCTTTGTAGATTTTTAGTAAACGAGAATCTTAGTTTCGTTGCCTGGTAATTGATGAATTATTTTTACGTAAACGTGTCTACAATATACTGTAACATTTGCACCGTCATTGATTTGCATCAAACAGCGACCAAAAAGTTTTCATATCTCTCTCCAATGACGAAGCACCTTTTTTCTTTCCCCCCATCCTATCTTCCTTTTGCATCTCCTTTCCTGTATCGCAGTCATTGATGATGTTTAAAAATGTTTCGTTTTTATTCCATGATTCTTAAAATATAAAATAAATTTGTTTTTTATCTTTTTCTATTTTATATTTGAACACCTCTTACTCAGCATAAGCACAAGTGTCTATTTTATATTTGAAAACCTCTTACTCAGCATAAGCACAAGGGTCTATTTTAAATTTGAACACCGCTTACTCAGCATAAGCACAAGTGTCTATTTTAAATTTGAACACCGCTTACTCAGCATAAGCACAAGTGTCTATTTTATATTTGAAAACCTCTTACTCAGCATAAGCACAAGTGTCTATTTTATATTTGAAAACCTCTTACTCAGCATAAGCACAAGTGTCTATTTTAAATTTGAACACCGCTTACTCAGCATAAGCACAAGTGTCTATTTTATATTTGAACACCTCTTACTCAGCATAAGCACAAGTGTCTATTTTAGATTTGAAAACCTCTTACTCAGCATAAGCACAAGTGATATTACGGTTTGAAACTGCTTTTAAATGGTTTAGAAAACTTCGAAGGTTTATTTTTCCGTTTACGTATAATTCTGGATTCATGAAATCAGTGGATATCATACGCTTGAAGTATTTCACAATAAGCTAAATTTTGCACAGTCAAATTTCATTTCATAGTGAAATTCCATGCACACACTTCTGAGCAGATTGGAGTCCAAATTATTTGCTCCATTTTTTTGATCGACTTGAATTGTTTGGAGCATTATGAATAACAGCTTTATTTATTGTAGTATCTATCAGGGCATGAATATTTTTCGCCTTACTCATGTAGTCTAACTCCACACAAAGCCCATACCGACTGCTTAAACTACATAGTGCCATGCAGGTGTTGAACAAATAATTAAGTGTAGCTACTTCATTGTGTAGTAAAATATTTTACACGGTTTCAGGGTTTATAAAAAAAATCAGATCTGCTATATTTTAAAACGGTGCTCAGAGAAAATATATGTTATATTCTGTATCCTCAAAAACGAATAAAAACACAGAAACAGCCACCAATATATCGCATCAGACACAGTAATACCGACCCGACACTTCAATAGAAAACCATACTATAAAATCTTCACTTCTAGCTATTATTTGTTAAACCCTACATTAGAACGTGGATAAAAAAATATTTCATTTTTATAATTGAATTATGACTACGCGCGTCTCATTGTATTAACATACGTGAAAATAACGTGACATCGTTATTATAACAAAACAAATATCTAAATTATTATTGACAATTATGTGCTATTTGAGCAACATCTGTTTTTATATTTCATTTCAGATGAACTCCTGAGCGTTCCCGTATAGATTATTATTATAATGCTGTGAGGTCAAACATTTTTCCTTTGTTTAACAATGTTGTAAGACTTATCCCTTCTAACAACATACCGTAGTTCAACTCAGCTCTTGGGATTATCAATTTACATTTTATTAATAAAATAAGGATTTTATGAGTAATTCCTCATTATTACCCTGAAAGTGTCCAAATTTTGACTGACAACGGTTTGCTTTAAAAAGTTGTGGTATGAATGGAACTTATCGTTAAAAAAGCAAAGAAAAAAGTATTACATAACTAAATGTGGACTTAAACGTTTGTAAATCTTATGGCCTTTAATGTAGACAAAAGTTGAACCAATCCTTTTTGCGAAGAGAGCCACAATGTGAAGGAATATTTATCAGGAGGCTTTCCGGGTCCTCGATTTTTTATTTGAAGAATATTCTTTAGGCATATTCTCACAAATGGCTGATAAAGAGAAGGGAGCCACAGGTCGGTATTTCGCTTCATACAATGGGATAACATATTCAGCCTTCATTGAAGGGGTGGCGGCACATTCTGTAGTAATGGGACATTGAAGAGTTTTGAGAGACTTTTCCAAGTGTTTTGTTTGTGAGACACCTATCGGAAGAAAAATAAAAATATTACACACTTATTTGGAAATGCACTAAAGATAGTGTGTAAATAAAATAAAATACTCGCACAATTGTTTACCTGTTTCAAAGGACGGATAAAAAAAACATTATATCTCCCTTAGTGTCGCAGCGTGATTTTCCTGGTTTTTCATTATATATTTTTTTTCAACCCCCATTTCTACCTTCCGGCCATCGATGACTTAGTTGAATTTGTATTTGTTTTGTTTTTAAATTTTATTGCTTGTTATTTTGATATTGTAAGTTTTTTCTTCTTCACATCAATAATATAAATCCTCTATCTTTTACTCAAATCAGGATGGAAGAGAATTACACTTGGCCATAAATCTTCACAACGAAGTTACATGAATAAATAAATTATTAAGAGTCTAAACGCAAAAGCGTGGAATAAATAGCGATAGTTCCTGCGTATTTTTGTTAAGTTCAAAACATGTCTGTAATATTTTGTAGATTTTTTTAGCAAAATGCTTCAATATGCCAAATGTTCATTCATATAATTATTGTATTTTCAAAAATATGTATTTTCGAAGTGAGTCCATAAATTAAACGTTATCAATACTTCGCGATATTCTTCAATCTTAACCCGATCAATCACTGGGGCTAAAGAAAATATTTCCTCCCGGCCATCCTCATCAACATGTCCACATTAACAATTCGAATATGTTGAGGGTTACAATACCATCAAATGGATATAATTTATCTTCGCTCTTTATTTCCTAAGCTTTCAAAGTTTCTCACGATTTCCTTCTATCGACGCGATCGTAAAATATGAAATGATAAAATATTGTTTCACGCCACATTAAAAGGGAGTTAACCCAACAAATGAATGGAGTACAAATAAACTCTCACATTTGTATAAATCGGTTGCTAAAGGAACGGCATAAACCTAACAATAGATGAAATGCTTTTCACTCAATCTATGCCATAGTTAACAATCACAGTATCGAGAGGTGAATCGAGAGGAAAATTCGGAAAATATACTGAGAATTTGAACTCTATTGAGAGGCGATCACCTAACATTACAAACCAAAAGAGCGTGTTTTTGTATTCAAACAAAACTCTTGTCGGTATGATAAAGTCGTAATGTTTGTTTGGGAGACTTTTTATGATATCAATAAGAATGAAACGGAGGCTTTTTTTGTACCAAGTGTGTATTGAATAAAGTTTTAACAGCTTGTCGAAAGGGTTTTTTTTAAAAGATTTTTTTTTGAAAAAAAACGAGAATGTTTCTTTTTTGTATTTTGGTGGATATCACTTCTACATATAAATGATAATATGACGAATGATGACCCTAAACTTTCATTAAGATTAAGGTCGTATTCAAGGATTTTGTAGATGGAAATATAATTTTTGCTCAATTTCATTTCTTGAAAAATGGCACATAATATTGACTTATTTAATTATTTTTAGCAATTATATAACATTGTGAATATTTTATATAGTATTTTTTCATAACATTTTAAAAGTGTTTCAAAAAATCTCTTGAACCTTGGTACGGGTTTATCGTTCAGTTATAAATAAACGTTTAAGTTATTTTTTTTACGTTTATATCGCATATATTAAGTTTTATAATCAAAATATAAAGTTATTAGGACAAAAAATATACAAAAAAACTAATTGATATTTAAAAATATATAAGGCGTATAATGCTCTAAAAAAACTGGCAAAATATCAAAGATTTCCGTGAATAGACCTTTTTAGCCGAGGCAGATATTAATTAGCGATATTAAATAAGAATTATTTTCAATGAATAATAAGTCGGCACGAAATATTAGCTCTTTGATAGACGATACCGATAAATTTGATTTGCGAAAATTTTGCGACTTCCTTTTATTTGGGCTTCGTAGTAAGGAAGATAAAGTAGTTAGCAGACCTGTTGCTAGGAATCGTGTCACCTCTGTTTAAATATTTAACACGCCACCCATAAAATAAATCTAGAGACGGGATTAATTATTACTTTCAAATTTTTTTTCCAGTCGCATCAGATTTATCATCAAGCATTATAATTATAATATATCGTATCAATTAAGAAAACGGATTTGACCGATGGTTTTATCCCACATTTTTTTTAACTTGTTCTCTTTAAATGTTAGAAAAGATTAACGTAACCATGTTAATTTTTTCTAACGCTCATTAAATCTTCTAACCCACATTAAAAATTTATATAGAATTAAAAACGCTATCCATTATTTCGTTACAGTTTCATTTAATATTTTTGACAATTATTTACGATGTAAATTACATATTAAGCTATAAAAAATCACCATTTGCACACGGAATGATCCTGTTGAACTAATTTTAGCAATATCAATATCCTCCATATGTTAGTGGATAAATTGAGGACAACACTCTTTGATTAAATTTGCATATGTAGACTTAAGTTAGCCACTTTATAGCAAAACATGAGTTATTAACACCGTTCCTCATTAACATTATTCCTCATTAAAAACTCTTTATGTTTTTAAAAATATTAGTAAAATAAACATTTTGTTTAATTATCTTCAGTCTGTATCAAACTCAAAAAAAAAAAATAACAATTCCCTGACTCAGTGATTCTCTCCTTTTCTTTGAATACCTAGATATATGGCCGTTAATATTTTTATAAATATGGCAGTTATTTTTATAAACTTATCATGTCTGTTTTAATAGCAAAAGGAGTATTTTCAGTACCAACATAATAAGGTAATAATTAATTTAAAAAAAACAGGATTTTGCAGTAGAAATGAATTATGTTGACACATACATATATTCTATCACCCTTTCCCCCTTATTACACTGTCATTTCATGTATTTTTATCAATGCACGCATCTTTACAGTATTTATTCGGTTCCTCTGAATTTTTTCCACTTATATTGAAATTCAACTAAATTGGTTCACGATACAGTTGGTGCAACTTAATTATTGTTCCAGTGTACTTTTCTAAGCATTGAAATTCAATTTAGGATACTTTAAATTGTTAAGAATGAGGGAATAAAAACTATTTTAAAAGTCAGAAAGTACTCTAGAATTTAGGGTATGTTTTGTACAGTATAACAACTGGATATGTGTAAGGTAAAGTAATCTATGTTTGTAATGAATATATTATAAGAGGAAGTTATATAATATTTGGTTACCAAAATATGATTCAAAAGATGTATAAAAAGGTCCAAAAGAATCGCATCACAAGACATGATGATTATCGGAATGTAAAAACTTAAATTAAAAAAAGTTAAAACAATTCTGCTAGAAAGGATTAATTTTGAACGAAATGCGAAAAAATATTAAAGAGGCTTAAAATACCCGGACTTTTCGTTGTCTATGTATATTACATATTTATAATAGATTTAAGTATTGCTTAAATTAAAAAAAATATAAACAAGAAAGATATAAAAAAATTAAAAATTTTGAGACTCAATGAAAAGATTTTTTAAATTTAATTTAAAGGTTTGTGCGAAGTGAACTTATTTTAAAGAAGCGTGAAGCAGTTGTATTTTTTTAAAGTAACATCAAAATTATAACAATGCATACTCTACAACGGTCTTTCTTTTGGTGTGGGTGAACATAATTTATTTTATTATTTAATAATAATTTTATTTGTTCGTCCCGTGGCGCGGAATGGTATGCCTCTAAGTGTGAGAGATATGGGTGGCAAGTGACACCTTTTTTGGAATTTCCTATAAAAATTTATGATTATATATGAACACTCTATTTATTTACACTACACCTAAAACTGAATGTGTAACTATCACATATTGGAAAATCTACAAAGGCTTCTTTATAGTTCGTATTCCCTTGGTAAGTTTTCAGCAGTTTTCTTATCAAATATAATTTCCTAAATGTATAGTAGACTAATTAACCTAATGACCGCAACCACTACCTTATAAATTTATTTAACACTTTATTGTTAAATCAATCTGGTGGTCTTATTGCCAGGCGGCAATCTCTTTCAACTAACCAGACAAAAGTAACTTATAACGTGGCAAAAAATATGCAAATGAATATTCATCTTCATGATCAATATTCTGGCAGTAAAATGAGATATCATCAATCAAAGGAAAAGGAAGGGATGGTGGAGAGGAAAGAAAAATAAAAAATGAAATACGTTATATTATTGACTAGATATTAAGATTTTTTTCAGTCGTTTTCAGTTTAAAGCATGCCAAGGACAGATCGAGTTGGTTTGTAACTGGTTCCAGAGTCTCACCGCATGGACAGTCAAAGACGTCGTAAAGAAAGAAGAGCGGTAAACTGGGAAGGCCAATAAACAATCTCTGTTTTTGCATAGCGCAAGTCCATGATCGGAAAATCGTCAAAAAAAATTGTGAGATAAGAGGGGTGGTGGGACAGTTAAGGATAATATACAATGGAGTTAGTATATGAGTTGGCGTCTATTTATCATGTTCAACCAGTTCAGTTTCTTCCGAGTTCGAATATCGAGTTAGAGCGCCCTAGAGGAGAGTCTGCTCTCTAAACGGCATTATTTAAGGTATCCCTTTATTGTAAGTATTTAATTGAATATGAATTTTAATTTTATATACTACTTACGTGCACAGTACACATTACAAATATTTTGGTGTCAGCCCTGGTTTTCAGAGCTTCAAAATATACTTAATTAATTAAAATTCTTATCGAAATATCCTGATCATTATTATTAGACGATACCCGACGAAATTCATGAGATTTAATTAGGTATACCCTAGGGGTCTAAGTTATTTTGGAGATTTTATCAAATAAGGACCTAGAAATAATAAACGTGATGCTTTTTAGATCAGAAGAAACGTGAAATCAAAGGAAAGCGGAACACGGGATTTGTATGGGGTGAGTTTTATATTCAAGATATTTTTTCTTGACTTGGTCTTGATTTTGTTGTTCAAGGTCATAATCTAGGGTTGTAATTCTGTCATTTGATTATCTAAAGTATTAGAATATGAACATTAGGTTTTTTTTTCGCTTCATGCACTATTATTGTATTGTGTTATTTACCTCCTCACTTTGCTAATCCCTCGAAAACGAGAATCATTGTCATCTCCTTTCGTATACTGTGAGGTGACTTAAGAGCCCAACCCAGGATCCACACACATTCTCGTAGTGTAAATACATTTTTCACTGTGGCATTTGACGACTCGGTGTTAGGCGCTTAATTTGATTTTCCTTTTCACGGTCACGTTTCGTAGCTACCCCTTCAGCCACGATGGTTTTCCTCTGATTGCGCGGCTATGACACTGCAACCCAGTCCAATACATACTTAAGATTGGACTTAATGCCATTCTCACACCTCTTTTTTGCCATTTTGGTATATTTTCCCCAACAAAAGTTCAGAGAAGAGAACGCGCTTGACAATTGGAGATTCTGGAACTCTGGCTATCATTGCTTCTATGTTGGTTATATTCGCCTCACCAAGAACGTTTAGATTCAATCATTTATATTGATGATACGATGCAAGATTATCTGTTGAAAGTGCTTTATATAGATGATCCAGGTTTCACATCCGTACAATAGAAATGCCAAAATAACCGCTATACACGTATATTCATTCATTCTTGTTGCTTTGTGTAAATCTCGATTATCAAACGTCCTCACAGACTACCGACGAAGATGCAAGTATATATAATAATGTTTTTCGTCACTATTCCATCAACACCTTTTCTTTAGTCCAAGCGACATGTTTGTTGAACATACAATTCATTCATTTGAAGGCTTTATGCGACCTCACATCGCAGGATTTTGGTCTCGAATTTTTTAACACATAAATATAAATTTTGAAACTCTATCTAACCGTGTCAAGTATAATTTTTTGGACATTGGCTTAAAAACCAATGCTTTCAACATAAAAGGAGCAAATAGTGGAAAAAACAATATTTTATTTTTTTTCTAACGTTTTATTTACTTGTATAGTTTTCCTGAAACGATTTTTTTCCTATATACTATGCGTAGTGTCAGGACTTGGGTACGGCCGACCAATTAGTTTATTGTAGTTAAAAAATAACCATTAAAAATAGTGAACCAGAGCAGTCAAAGGGAGATCTTGCGTCATTTTCGAGAAGGATTGCTTCCTATTGTTTCAAACTTGACTGCCTCGACTGGCTGGCTTTGTCTTCCCATTTGTATAGAAATACACGACACTTTATGAGGATCGGTAATTAGTGTTCCGTCCTACGATCTGATTTATTGCAGTCCCAGATAACTATTGTTACTAAGAAAAGAAATAAAACTTTGCGCAAGATATATTTCAGAGGGTGTATGCGCTTTTATGACCGCGATTGTTATGCGAGAAAGAAAAAAAAAGGGGTCAAAAATTTCTCTTCTCCTTTCTAAAGAAATACGTCGCGCTTAATTTATTGCGGACATAGTTAAATATGGATTCCACGGTAAGAAGACAAAAAAAAACACTTCACTCGAGATACATTTCAAAAGAAGTGACTAGTGTCCCTTAAGCAATTTTAAGTGTCGCCTTTAGGGTTACCGGATGTCATACAAAAGGGATTCTCGACTTAATTACGCTGCGAAAGTTTAAATATACTATTCATTGGCAAAATAACGTCCGGCCGGGCAAAAGAAGATTTATGATTTTTTTAACGGTCGCGAGCAACTTTCTAAAGAGTTCCAAAATGGCGGAGCTTGGGGAGATCCCTTAAATAAAGGAACCGCGATCTCCCCACTTCATTCTCTCGCCACGAAGTTATCAAGTCAACATCATTCTCGTCTTGACGCTGTTCGCGAACTTGAACAAGCTTTTCTCACATTTGATTGTTCATTCTTATTTGATACAATTTGTCCGGTAAATTCTGGAGGAACTGAGTCGTGTGGGTGTATTACGGCACGAATTGGCGGTCGCCAACCACTGAGGGAATTTCTTCACATCAGCGGCCCTTAGTAACAGTATAAGGTCAGAGGGCCATATACGAGTCGACCTGGTCATACACTTGAAGCGGATCTGGGATAATACATTTTGTCCTGTATTGGAGTAAGATCAACCTTATTTATCCTCTTTTGCTTGTCATTTTATGGTGATATTTGAGTATTCTAGAGATTGGCGAGATCTAATCTTTGAGAATTGACACATTTCCGCAACGGACTGTTGTGTGATAATAAATTACTTCGACTGCCTGTCCATCTGAAAGGTTAGCGGAGTAGCAGAGAGAAATCTGCCCATTTGATTTTCCTGACGGAGTATCAGCTCGTCAGGATTAAATATATAACCAATTAACAGCAAATATGTGTTTCATTATGTATTTATACCTACCCAAGCACTGACGAATGCCTACCTCTTCCCACGACGTCTTGAGATCTTATTGAGCCTTGTTTTACCTATACTGAGCTACCGGAGTAAGAGTCATACATTGTAACATCCAGGCTTTTAGTAATCCAACTTAATTAATTAAAGGGAAAAAGTCTGAAACTGACCGCCCTTCAACGTGGGGCGTCGAGGTACGTCATCGAGCTTGGACGGTATAATTTGTATTTTTATGTTTTTTTCCTTTCTTTCTTCTTTTGGTACTAATTTGTGCATTACTGTATTGTATACTGTGTATTTGAATTTTATGTTTTTTTTTCTTCTTTTTTTTCATTTTTTCGATTTGAATATCTTGTGCATTACTTTATTGTATACTGTGTATTTGAATTTTATGTTTTTTTTCTCTTCTTTTCTTTTTCGATTTGAATATCTTGTGCATTACTTTATTGTATACTGTGTATTAGAATTTTATGTTTACTTCTTTCTTTTCTTCCTGTTTTTATTCGAAATTTTGTGCATTGTTGTATTGTATACGGTGTATAATTTTGTTATATTATTTTGATTAACTGCGTATAACTCGGTAAAGAATCGAAAGCAATTCAGGACCGTTAAAACAACAAAGCATAGGCTTTGTACTTCAGTCAAGTCGGTCGGGCGGAAATTGATTCGAGTACCGTTTTGTTTGGCGGTCATTTTGTGTATGAGTTGAGGATTTTATTTATTAATTAAATAAAATATAATAACCAACTAATAACGTGCGGCTGATAAAAGCTGTGCGAGTGTAGGTAGTTATTTTCTAAAATTAGAAAAAATCGAGTTGAGCGTAGTTTTACGAGGAGTATAATCTCGAATTTGGCCGGTAATCGGGTAGGCAGAGCTAGTGGAACGCCATAGTTTCTTGTGATTGGCCGGGTGTTTAGCAGCTGATAGAAGTTCCTTGTTGCATTGGCAAGGAATAATTCGTTACGTTTTCTTTCCGGTTGGATAGAGTTAGTGGCGTATTCCGGAGTTTGGATCGCTTTGAAGATTTTTAAATCATCAACAAAAAATAGAATATTTAGAGCACTAAGATTGCCAACTATAACATTATTCGTTCAGAGCCGTCCGGCTGTTTCGCTAATTAAGTTTGACGAATACTAGCTGTCGTACATCTGGTCGGCGAGATTAGTAGTAGACCGGTGTTATAATAGCGTGGCCGGGTGATCGAACTTATTGAATTATTCTATTTTAGGCCTTTAAGGTAGAGTTGTTTTCTTCGATTACATGCGATTGGAATTTCTGGTGAAGGCTATTCCTGAGATTGGGAACGCGTATTAATAACAGCGTGGCCTAGAGTCTTGGGGATTTCTAATCTTTCAGATAGAACTCTCACCTTGCTAGCTGAGGATAAGTCCACAATGAGTCCTATTGACAATATTACGAGTGCAACTAAGGAGAGATTGATTGGGGAATTGATGGAAAGGGGAATCACTCCGGGTAACAAACTCCCCAGGTTGCGTCGGCAAGCATGGAGCTACAATCGGGGCCTCGTTCACTCTCCTACAGAAGAGGTTATATTGCCTCAAAGGTCTAAGGCACATGTTAATTTGCGAGGAGCCCCGGAATTTTCTATGGAACTGGTTTCCGGAGCGACAGCCCCTCGTTCGGACTCTTCCTTGCCATTTACCGGGTCTTGCCCTTCAAGAGACTTGGGAATGTTGCCGTCTCCTAGCACTAGAGGTAATCAATTACCTCCATTAAATATCAATTTTTCATCGTGGCCAGTGGATCCGTTTAATGGCTCGGGTAGCGTACGTCAGTTTTTGGTTAGGCTCGAGGAAATAGCACACGCACGTAGGTTCGATGTAGACTCTCTCTCTCCCGTCCTACCTGAATTTTTGCGCGACAGAGCCCTGACCTTTTTCAGGATTACGTATAGGAACCCTATGAGATGGGCTACATTGAAGGCACATTTTTTGGAGAGGTTCGAATCTGAGAGTTTTATGATAGATAGAAAGCTGGATATTTGGGCATCCAATCAGGGTCACGAAGAATCTTCCACCGATTATATCTCCCGAATTTTGGAGGTAAACAGTACACTGGACTCTGCCTTGACAGAGGTGGAGCTGTTACAGGTGTTCAAGAGAGGGCTTCACGTTAGGTTTAGCTCAGTCCTTGTCAGTACGCGGCCTGCGTCAGTACGAGAGATGGAAAGAGTATGTGCCTCTTTCGAACAAATGAACAGGAGTGGTGAGGTATCACCCCGGCCGCTGCAGATGCAGCCAAGGGTAAGGGCACGTGTGTCATCCGTCTCACAGAAGGTTATCGGTAGAAGGCCGACCTTGTTGAGGTGTTTCTTGTGCAATCTTCCGCATCATATTGCCCGCGACTGTCCGCACAAACCACTTATCCAGAAGGAACCGGATAAGTCGCCAAGTAATCGCGTAAGGAGTCGTGCCGAGACTTCTAGACCTTTTACTTTGCTGACGGATACTTCGCGTCCGCCGCCGAGCTCCTTAATTCCAAAAAACAGATAGGGGACCAACCCGGTCAAGGTAATTCGGAGCTAAGGGGTTGGTCAAATACAATAGAATTAAGAAATAATAGCCGTAACCTTGGTGCCATAGAAATTTCAAATGCTAGGGATGAGAGACCCTATCTTCATTGTGAAATTCAGGGCTCACCATTTAGGGCGTTGCTAGATTCAGGTGCAGCAATTAACGTAATAGGTGGTAATCTGTATAAAAATTTTAAGGACTTACGGTTTATTATGCGAACTACTGAGGGAGTCGTTCACACGGCTGATAGTCAGGGACATCGGGTGCTGGGTACGATCCAGTTGCCCTTACATTATGATCACCAAACTGTGTTGGTGGAATTCCAGGTAGTTCCTTCTTTAGATACTTGCTTGGTGCTCGGCATTCCCTTTTTGAAGCGTTCCGGGCTTACACCGAAATTGTTTCCTCATTCGAGTAGGTTCTTAAACGAGTCGGGGTCGTCTTCCTTATCGGCAGTTGCCTCCGGACCTCAGAGGCCTTCGTGTTTAACCTCCGCCGGAGACCTATCCCCTCGACAGGCGCAGCAATTGCTCCTGATGGTCAACCAGTTTGAGAGCATCGCTTTTGAAAGAATAGGTTTGGGTCGTACCACTTTAGTTAATCATGTTATTGAAACCGGTACGCACCCGCCGGTGAAACAAAAAACGTACCCTTTGTCTCATGTGCGTCGTCAGCAGATGATTAAGGAGCTAGATGAAATGATCAGGTTAGGAGTAGTTGAACCCTCTAGGAGTTCATGGCTTAATAATGCCTTTATTGTTCCGAAAAAGGATGGTTCCGCTCGATTTGTATTGGACCCCCGCAAATTAAATTCTGTAACGCAGTCGGACTGTTATCGGTTACCTAACATCAACCGAATTCTCGATAATCTTCGAGATACGCGCTACCTCACTGCTTTAGATCTGAGCCATGGGTTTTGGCAAATGCCATTAAGCAACGAGTCTAAATGCAAGACGGCATTCTTCGTAGAGGGCCGGGGACAATATCAGTTTGTGGTCACCCCGTTTGGCTTAAAAAACATTCCTGCTGAGATGCAACGAATGATGGAACAATTGTTCACCGATCAGGGTGACCATGTCTTCTGCTATCTAGATGATATTCTCATATGTAGTCCCGATTTCGAATCTCATTTGGCAACGCTGAGTATTGTTCTGGAGCGATTAAAGGAGGCCAACCTTACCATCAAATTATCCAAGTCGGAATTTTGTAAAGCAAGTTTAAAGTATCTCGGTCATGTCGTGGATCGCGAGGGACTCCGTACGGATCCCGAAAAGATCCGAATTATGCAGGAATTTCCTAGACCACGAAGTGTCAAGGAAGTTAAGAGTTTCCTTGGATTATGCTCTTACTATCGTAGGTTCATAAGAGATTTTTCAAAAATCGCTTCTCCTCTCTGCAAACTGACCAGCGTTAAGTTCCGTGGTTCAAAGTTTCAGTGGGATTCCTCCGCGGAGGAGTCCTTTATTCTTCTCAAAGGAGCCATGACGTCATCTCCAGTTCTGAAACCTCCAGATTACTCTATTCCTTATCTGCTCACGTGTGATGCAAGTGGTGTGAGCATTGGTAGTTTTCTTTCTCAGAACAGGCCAGATGGTGGCGAGCATGCAATCGCGTATTTTTCACGCAAACTTTCTCCGGCGGAAAGATTATATAGTACTACGGAACGCGAACTTTTAGCAATCGTAGACTCAGTGCACCACTTTCGTAGCTATTTGGATGGCACACGTTTCACAATTCAGAGTGACCATGATTGCCTTAAGTATTTGGATCATCTGTCTTCTCCTAGTGGCAGACTCGCCCGGTGGGCCTGTCGCCTGTCTCAATACGATTACGTTTTTGTGTATAAAAAGGGCTGCGAAAATAACTTGGCTGATGCCCTTAGTAGAATAGAGGTTGCCGCCTTAACCTTCCCCGCACCCTTCCAGAATGTAACCGATGAGTGGTACCTGCGTACACTTCAGGCATGCACGGACGATCCAGGCTCAATGCCCAACTTCGTAGTGGATAAGGATCGCCTATTTCGGTTGTGCAAATCCGCTCGCGACCCTGTTCAAAACTTAGGCGGACGGGATTGGAAGGTCGTTGTACCTAGTGACGCGTTGGGAGACCTTATTAGGGATACTCACAACAGTTTTTGCCATCCGGGTGTACGAAAAACTGTAGAAATTCTGTTACGCACGTATTATGCTCCCAAATTAATGGATGCCGTTACGCAATACATATCGCGTTGTGATACCTGTAAAGCTTATAAGCATAATACTCAGAAGCCCTTAGGACTTATGTCCGTGCCAAAGCGTGCATCCAGACCCATGCAGTCGTTGAGCATGGATCTGGTTGGTCCTCTTCCATTATCTCTAAAACGAAATTCGTATATTTTGACGGTGGTTGATAATTTTAGCAAGTTTGTTTGGGCTTTCCCGCTGAGAGTAGCTACATCCAAGGCAATCATTAAATGCTTGGAGGGTCAGATATTTTTGCCGTGCTCCGTGCCTCGTACCATAGTTATGGATAATGGACGGCAATTTATTTCAGCAGAGTTCAAAGGATTCTTGGAGTCTTATGGGATCACTGACCTCTTTTATAACGCCTACTATCACCCTCAGAATAACACTAGTGAGAGATACAATTCCTCGATTTTAACATGTTTATCATTAATGGTTCAGGATAACCAACGGGAGTGGTGCGAGCATTTAGGAAAAATCTGCTCGTGCTTGAATAATACCGTGAGTACAGCCACCGGGTACTCACCCTTTTTTTTATTCCATGGGTTCCACCCTGTTCCCCATGGGTCGTTTCACGGCCAGAGGACGGCCTCCTCTGGAAAAGAAGAGGATCCAACCTCACACTATGCGGAGGGGCTCAAAAATATGGAACAGCTTTATGAGAGCGTTACTAACAAACTCTTGGCCGGCTTTAAGCAGAGCGCTGCGCGCTATAATTTACGCCGGAGGTCTAGACCACTGTCAGTTGGACAGGTGGTATGGAGGCGGTCTTTTAGCCAATCAAACGCTGGGCGATACTTCAGCAACAAGTTAGCGCCCCGATTTGTCAAGTGTGTGGTCACAAGGAAAATTTCCGACACAATATATGAACTGTCTGACCTGAAGGGGAAAGTGGCAGGTAAATTTCACGTCAAAGACATCGCCAAGGTGGAATAAGGGCTCCACTACGGTGAATTGACGCGAGAGCTGCCGTGGCACTTGTGGTAATTCAGTTATACCAAATTAGGTTTCCATGTTCCAAGAAAAAAAATATGGTGGCGCTCAATAGACCATGTGCTGGACAATGAGTGGTGAATTTTTTGCTGATAGCATAGCGTTTGTATGCACGTCTTTTGATAGAGCGTCGACGCTCACCTCCTCATGATGTCGCATTGGATACATCCTTACCAATTCCTTATCCTGTTCTGTCAAGGGTCGCTCACCTGGCACGAGGTCGTATAGGTTGAATGGAAGGCAGCTCCATGATAGGGAATGAGTGGGGTTGCTACAGGGGTTTGGGAAGTGCTGCTGGGAAGTATGAATGAAAGGGATTTGGTGCGTGCTTTGGTGAGGGGGGCTTTCGATGGGATATCCTTTAATTGTGAGGCTTCGGCCAATGATTTTTTTTGTTGTTTTGTATATTTTTTTTATTGTAACTGTCAGTCCGGTCTAGGTGGGCAGGCGTCCGCGACGCCATCGGTACACGGAGGTGCATAGTATGATATGACTACGTCATGCACGTCTTGGCTCCGCCCGTTGGTTCTGCGGCCGTCGCACCGACGACAGAGGTGGGCGCTCGCGGCACCATTGGTACCAGGACCTCCATAGTAGTGTGTATGGACTCCGCCCTTTGGGTCCGCAGGCGTCACACTGGTGACAAAGGTTTTATTGTCAGTCCGGTCCAGGTGGGCAGGCGTCCGTGGCGCCATCGGTACCCGGACGTAGGTAGCATGGTGTGGGGACATCATGCGTATCTTGGGTCCGCCCGTTGGTTCTGCGGCCGTCGCACCGACGACTTAGGTGGGCGCTCGTGGGCACCATTGGGACAAGGACGACCGTAGTTTTGTGCGTGGACAACATGTACAACTTGGCTCCGCCATTTGGGTCCGCGGGTGTCGCACTGGTGACAACGGTTGTGGAGTAGGCTCCAACCAATCAGCGAAAGGCTTACGGATGGCCTATATACATCCAGTAGGGGGCTTACGGATGGCCTATATACATCCAGTGGAGGCTTACGGATGGCCTATATACATCCAGTGGGGGTTGTTGAGTGTGACTCCAACCATGGGCGTCATGAACCCAAATTTGCATGTGCTCCCGGTCTAGGTGGACGCTCATGGCACCGTCGGTGCCCGGATAACCATGGTATTTTATGGATCATGCGAGTTTTGGCACCGTCCGTGATGTGGGTGGGCGTCGCACTGACGACTCTGGCTAGCACGAGAATTGGCACTAAAGGGATGACGATCCCCGAGGTGATGATATTATAAACACATATTTGCTGTATTGTATAACCAAGTGTAACTGTTTCTTGTCAGTTTTTAGACCTGGAGGAGGCCTATAGTCAGATGTCGCCCCTATGAGTGGTGTCTCAGGGCCGTGTAATGGAAAATCGTATGTTAAATATGTCTTATATAGTCTCATTATTGATATATCGCCAGACTTGTATCTTGCAATATCAAAGATCACCAGACAAGCGGGAGGAAACTCACCTTGCTTCCTTAATTTAAGTGATTAGGTTAAGAAACTAAATCAGTGCCCCTAAAAGTGCAGACTATCGGATCCGGTTCTGGGGAAGCCGTTGTGAACTAACATAATTACTATTAAGTAACTTGATCTGTTTTTGGGCATTACTCTTGTGAGTGTGTTGCCTTTGTAATCTTAAATGTTTGTACATTTTTCTATTGTAAATTAATAAGAATTATTATGTGTAACCATGCTGTAGAGAAGGCGATAGTATCTGTTCTTGAACATTACTCTTGTGACTGTTTTGTCTTGTTATCCTAAATGTTGTATGTTTCTTTTTTTTGTAAAAATAATAATAAGACTTATTATGTGTAACCATGTTGAGGGGAAGGCGATAATTGATGTTCTCCTGTATTGTGCCTTGCTCTATAAAATGTTTAACTGTTTCCAGGTGTTCTTAGATAGGGAAGCCCTGAGAGTTAGTTTTTCGTGGTTTCCTACTCTTTCGCAAATGCAGGGGCTTATTAAATCGTCCACGAGCGTATCCGGCATGACCCAGTAACGTCATGCCCTTTAGCATAGTATCTAATTTTTGTTTCGGCGAGCAGGTGTATGACCAATTGACACAGGGCCGTAATCAGTACTTGAATTATTATTTTTTTTTTATTATTTTTTTTTCTTCGGTAACATAAAATGGAGTGTCAGGACTTGGGTACGGCCGACCAATTAGTTTATTGTAGTTAAAAAATAACCATTAAAAATAGTGAACCAGAGCAGTCAAAGGGAGATCTTGCGTCATTTTCGAGAAGGATTGCTTCCTATTGTTTCAAACTTGACTGCCTCGACTGGCTGGCTTTGTCTTCCCATTTGTATAGAAATACACGACACTTTATGAGGATCGGTAATTAGTGTTCCGTCCTACGATCTGATTTATTGCAGTCCCAGATAACTATTGTTACTAAGAAAAGAAATAAAACTTTGCGCAAGATATATTTCAGAGGGTGTATGCGCTTTTATGACCGCGATTGTTATGCGAGAAAGAAAAAAAAAGGGGTCAAAAATTTCTCTTCTCCTTTCTAAAGAAATACGTCGCGCTTAATTTATTGCGGACATAGTTAAATATGGATTCCACGGTAAGAAGACAAAAAAAAACACTTCACTCGAGATACATTTCAAAAGAAGTGACTAGTGTCCCTTAAGCAATTTTAAGTGTCGCCTTTAGGGTTACCGGATGTCATACAAAAGGGATTCTCGACTTAATTACGCTGCGAAAGTTTAAATATACTATTCATTGGCAAAATAACGTCCGGCCGGGCAAAAGAAGATTTATGATTTTTTTAACGGTCGCGAGCAACTTTCTAAAGAGTTCCAAAATGGCGGAGCTTGGGGAGATCCCTTAAATAAAGGAACCGCGATCTCCCCACTTCATTCTCTCGCCACGAAGTTATCAAGTCAACATCATTCTCGTCTTGACGCTGTTCGCGAACTTGAACAAGCTTTTCTCACATTTGATTGTTCATTCTTATTTGATACAATTTGTCCGGTAAATTCTGGAGGAACTGAGTCGTGTGGGTGTATTACGGCACGAATTGGCGGTCGCCAACCACTGAGGGAATTTCTTCACATCAGCGGCCCTTAGTAACAGTATAAGGTCAGAGGGCCATATACGAGTCGACCTGGTCATACACTTGAAGCGGATCTGGGATAATACATTTTGTCCTGTATTGGAGTAAGATCAACCTTATTTATCCTCTTTTGCTTGTCATTTTATGGTGATATTTGAGTATTCTAGAGATTGGCGAGATCTAATCTTTGAGAATTGACACATTTCCGCAACGGACTGTTGTGTGATAATAAATTACTTCGACTGCCTGTCCATCTGAAAGGTTAGCGGAGTAGCAGAGAGAAATCTGCCCATTTGATTTTCCTGACGGAGTATCAGCTCGTCAGGATTAAATATATAACCAATTAACAGCAAATATGTGTTTCATTATGTATTTATACCTACCCAAGCACTGACGAATGCCTACCTCTTCCCACGACGTCTTGAGATCTTATTGAGCCTTGTTTTACCTATACTGAGCTACCGGAGTAAGAGTCATACATTGTAACATCCAGGCTTTTAGTAATCCAACTTAATTAATTAAAGGGAAAAAGTCTGAAAGTATCCAGAAAGTAAGTGTACTGAGGCTCTCACGACTGGATTGATTTTATTTTCGACATGTTGGCTACACTTCCGTGTAGCCTGACCCTTCCCCTCCGCAACGAGACCGGTTCGAGGTCAGTAAGTTGAGAAGTGTCGACGCGACAACACGTTTCGTGAAAAATGTCAATCCAATCTCCCACCAAGTGCGAAATACGCGGCGTCATCCGTTATCTCGTGTGGAAGGGAAAACCTCCGGTTGAGGTTTATAATGAGGTGAAAACTGCATATGGTGATAAAGCTATGAGTCGTACGAGTGTGTACAAGTGGTGTCGCGAGTTTTAAAACGGTCACCAAAAAGTTCAAAACCACAATTTCAGTCAAGAAAATCATGGCATCCGTGTTTTGGGACTGTCAAGGCATAATTTTAATTTAATATATGCCTCAAGGGGAGACCATCAACTCTGCAAGATACTGTGAGACCCTAAAAAAATTGCGGAGGGCGATTCAGAACAAGAGGAGAGGCATGCTGACAAAGGGAGTCTGCCTGCTGCACGACAATGCCAGACCACACACGGCCAACGCCACGAAGGAACTGCTCGCCTCGTTTAAATGGGATGCCCTGAACCATCCCGTGCATTCCTCTGACCTAGCACCTTCAGATTACTATCTCTTTACCTCCCTGAAGCTGCACATGGGTGGAAAAAGGTTTTCAACCGACGAGGAGGTTATGGAGGAGGTGGAGAAGTGGACGGAGGGGTTGGCGGGAAACTACTTCCAGGAAGGCATAAAAAAGTTGATACCCCGCTTCACCACCTGCATTGAGAGGAATGGCGACTATGTCGAAAAATAGCTTAATATGTACTACGGTAACCACGTAATTTTTTTGTTAAAATAAAAAAAATTGTAACCTACAAAAATTCAGTACACTTACTTTCTGGATATGCCTCGTATTATGGTCAGTATTGTTTTTAGGTGTTATACTACTGTTTTTTTTTTGTAAACTATTTTGTTATATTTCGGACTCTTTTGTAAAATGATGGACGTGTCACATTGGACCAGTTTTAACTCTGGCCAAAATAAAATGATGTTTATTTTTACATAACGAAAAAAAAACTGTTTATTATTTCATGTATATTTTTCTTTGTCAAATGCAGTAAATTATCAAAAGAAGAGATTTAAGAAAAATATGTTTCTTATATCCGCGTTTATCTAAAGACAAGACTGATAAAATGAAGGATATAATAACACCCACACATGTTATATTGTTCCTGTCACGAGTGCATTCTGAAATAATGTAGGAAACGGATATACAACTACTTGCATGTTAAAAGGCCCGTTGAGAGGGTGGCGGGGCGTCCGATAAATAGCTTCCATCGCGTACCATATTACAGCACGGCCCGCGGTCCGAGGCTCTGCGTTCTTTCTTTCAATTTAACTCAACTTTTTGACAGATTGACCATCTGAACTTAGCTGAGATTCTGTGAGTGCTTTTTTTTTTACGAAATTCGGTTATAAATTCTGAATACTTTGTTGTCAATACTGAAAACAACCGGATTAAGAAAAAACAAAATAACCCATGTGTTGGGTTATTTTTTTTCTTCTTAATCCGGTTGTTTTCAGTTTAAATTATTAACTTAAATTACTTCAAGAGCACTCTCATGTATAATCTCTGTTGTAAAGTTGATAAGACGCCCGTTTTCCGTTCCGGGGTTCGCAGGTTCGATACACGTTGGTATCCAACTTTTTAAATGGTTCTTGTATGGTTTTCAAGTGAGGCCTCCTAATAGCTTGCAGGTTGTAGGAAAAGATTGCCTCATAACAATAGACTCGCTTAGTTGTACTAAATACAACAAACATCTTTCAACGTGGAGAATGCTGGTTCGATTGCCTGCAATTAAATTTTTTTTTCATAAACTGTTCCCGTTTTTGCACTAGGCTTGTTTAAACCCCCCTCTGGTTGGCTGAAAGAAACTTTTATTGACATTTAACCTTTTTAGTTATACAGTGTAACACAATGTCGGGAAAGTCCATAATACAGAAATTTTATGATTAAATACAGTAATATGTGATACATATTTAAACAAAATTACACACCCTTTTAATTATTATATATTTGCGGAAAAATAATAATCATATTTAACATGTTTTACAATATAAACCACTTCATGCTGTTAAATATTACTAATTACTTTTTGTTGGCGAACCTAAATAAAAATATGTATTTTTACTGAAATTTGGTAGAACCCTGAATAATGCGCGTTCTCGCCCTCAATAACGCAAGATTACTGCTGCCCGCACACTCGGGTCGAGGGCCATAACATTTTTTGCTCATTTTCTTAATGCATAGAGATATATCATCGCGTGGTACCCCTTACCTCCATTTCATAGTATCACAAAAAGAACAAACGCAATTTTACCCCCATTTAGTAAGGTTTTTATTACCCATGCACGAGTATATTTTATTTTATCACGCTGATTTAAAAAATTTACTAAAATGGAAAATAAAAAGTTAAATAGTTACAAAGCGCTATTTTAATTCATCTTACACTAAAAATACGCTCACAGAAAGTATGCCAACATAATAATTCAGATTTAAAAAGGCTTGTAAGTAAAAATACATTATTTAAGCCCTGGTAATAAAACTAATAATATCTGGGTGCTAAACATGCTTCCTTAGCACCCAGGTGTCATCGGTTCTATAATTTATTTTTTATTATTTTGTTTTATTTTCACGGTCAACTGACCTTTTGATGTAAAAGATCAGTAAAATAACAAAAAAACAAAATTCTACATTGACCTGTAAACAGAGCTATGTATATTATTTATATACAGTAGAAAAAATAATATAAGACAAACCTCATGTACGAATTAAACGAACCCATATATTTTAACTACTTCACTTTATTATTGTACGAAGTTAAGGTTTTATGAAAGTTCATATAATGACCATACTGATTGCTCAATTTGTGCAATCGTGTTATGCAGAAGCTTTACAAATAATTATATAATTGTGGAAAAAGCATTTGGATAGGATGTACTGAATTTATATCTCTAAATATTGAGCATAAAATAATCTCCTGAAAAGAGCTTCAAGAGCGCACCCAGACATAAAAAAATCAGTGAGAGAATTTAGAAGGATGTAGAATTGTATAATGTAATATACGTGCGAAGACAGACTTCAACTTGACAAGGATACTGTCCACCAAATGGACTACGAAAACCTGAATCGCTAAAACCCTGATCCTGAAAAATAACGAGTACAAAGAAAAAAATATAAATTTAATTTTACTTACCCTACAAAGAAGATACTTTTTTTCCTGTCATGCTCACTTACCCAAAATGTAACCGGAAACTCTGGAAAGTCGTTAACAAGCACACCCCTCTCCCATACACTTCATCATCAGAAGAACTAAAAATCAATTTAAAAATAAGTTTGATTGATTCTTAGTGATTATCACAACCCAAGATTAACGCACGTTATTAATTCTGACACCTAAATTATGACCCTATCAACGCCGGGTCAAACTCCCACGCGGCATACCATAACACGATTAGGTCAAAATTTGATATTCCGTAATTAATAATATAGCTTTTTCTTCCATTTTCAAGTTTGGCCCTGTCTTATGTATCCTGGGTCAGATGTCTAACAAAGAGCTGACCTTAAAACTTAAGTTGAAATTTGAATAAATCAATAATAATACAAAAACACTTATTAGTGTTGCTAAAGGTTGTCCAAAAGGTAATTTCGTATTTAGAGGTCAAACCCTAATGAAAAGTTCCCACAAATCCTCTTGGATGGTGATTTTCGATATTTTTAGTATCTGAGTAATCTGTAATGTCGTAGAGATTCAGCGACTGAGGTCAAACGGTTAGCATTTCCCCTAAAGCGCGATTGCTGGCGGATTTTTTTCGGACTTGTTCTTCCCCTGGACAATTATACATCTAAATTTATGTGTTTCTTTTGGTTACATGTTGCTTATCACCAATTCTTATAGTGCTGTAAAGCAATGCAAGTATATCACTATTTAAAAAAGACTCTGCTTAACTTTAGTGACCTTTGGGTTGAAGCTGATTAAACACACTGGTCGTATTAGAGCTTTGATCTCCTTGCAACAGGACCTTTGGGTGATATATCAAGACTGTGTGCTTACAGAAGTGCAAAAACTTGCACACAATAAACATATGCAATTATAGGTGTCATATATTCTTAAGATAGCTACCCATCACACTCAATCACGAAGGATTGCCTTTCATGTCGTAAAGCTCTTGTTTTTCAAGATCATAGCCTTGATTAAATCATCAGTGCAAATCAGTCTTTAAGACGCTACACCAGTAACTTTCAAGTGTCGTATCGCCATTACGATTTCTTAAAACCACATTTGACTCATGAACGCGTACTACATCGTCACCGATTTTTTTCCTTTGTGGTAGTGAAAAGGATCAAGAACCCAATAACATGTTTTTCCACCTTTAGAATAATATCAAAAAAATTGTTTGAACGTTAGTTTTTGATTGATATTTTAATTTCGGGTTAAATATAACCATGACGCCCGAAAAAGGATCCCTGCTTCGTTTTTTTAACAAAATTCAGAACTTCAAATTCGTTTTGATTGATTGAACAGAATTAGTAAATAACAATAATCTCATCAGGTTGGACTGTATACGATGGAAGTATAAAAAAATACGTATTAATTTTTTCATTAAAATGAAATAACATACAATACAATACTTGTACTATAGTAGTTATATCTATTGGCAGATATACATTCAATAATACCTATCTTCTAAAGTTAATGTATTAGCTCTTTCGCTTGACAAATTAAATTGTAGTATTGAAACGACAGGATATTTTGAAGAAGTACCACATTATCAGCTGAGACTTTAGCCATTTTCAAGCTTGCTTAAGTGACTTCTATTCTACACTAAGGGTCCAATGCACCCCTAATGGCATTGATATTCAGAACAGGTCCTGTCGTGTCTCTCTATTGACATTGTCGAAGTATGGATACAATACCGCAACCCTCTCCTGTAGGGTTTTATGTTTATACGTGGGAGTACACAGTGTTACCCGGGCTTTTAACGAAGGAAAATAGAAAACAAATGCAGTTTACTACAGTATGATTTTTCTTTATTGAAATAAACTAAAATGGAAACGGTTTTTCAGGTGTGCTGCTATTCTTCAAATTATTGAAAGAAAAAATGACTCACTAGAAGTTCTCGGATCATGGACTGATACAAGGGAAACTAATTTATTTAAAGTTATTAATAATATTTTTGTAACTAAATAAACCAACAAAAAAAAACAAATGAGAAGTAATTAATGAAGATTTACGTTTTATCTAACTTTATAGTTCGGAAATTCTAGGATGAGTCCTGTGACAGCTCACAAATTTGCCCCAATACAACCTTATGTAATGTTTTACCTAAATATCTTGCTATTTATTAGAATTGAGGCTTATATTAAAGTTGATAAAATAATTAAAATTACTGAACATCGTTACAAAGTTGTATTGGGGCAAATTTTTGAGCTGTCACAGGTCTCATTCTAGATTTTCTGAACTATAGTCAATATCATTTTTAATAAGACATTCTTAATTGGAAATCGAATGGTACATTAAAATAAATAAAAAATCTAGTATAATATTTAAGTTTTTCTTATGAAATAAATAAATTAAATAGTTTATAACTAAAAAAAACACGTTATAAAGACTAGAAATGATCGATTATGACCTTAATTTGCATTAAGTAATTTTCAAATAAGTGAGTTCTTAACGACTTGATACTTTTTTACACCGCTTTTGGGATACTGAAAAAAACGACTTGTGTTTACCGACAGTATTATTCCCAAACTCTTTTTAAATATGTACAATAATTTGAGCAAATTTGTTGAGGTCGTGATGGCTTTAACGGTGTCCAAACATTTAACAGACAAATGAAAAAAAATAAAAAATAAATAACACTAGAAATAATAATTAATCTTTAATATGATATAAATTCTACGAAGAATCAAAATCCGTCTAGTTAAATCTCTAATATTTTACATAGCAATGTACGGAGTGGAAACATGAACAATGAGAAAAAAGGGAAGAAACATGGCAGATGCCTCCAAAATAAGGTGTTGGAGGCGCG
Source organism: Odontocerum albicorne (assembly GCA_949825065.1). NCBI lineage: Eukaryota > Metazoa > Arthropoda > Insecta > Trichoptera > Odontoceridae > Odontocerum > Odontocerum albicorne. The sequence continues at coordinate 11,496,004 of OX463853.1, read as the reverse complement.
TGCTCTGTATTCCATGGACCGCTAATCAATCCAAAAATTAGAGATTACTGAAAGATTTTGGACAAAGTGCCGGAGAAGAATGCTTACATATTTGGGTATGCTGCTAAAAAGAAAAATTAAAGTTTGGAGAAGCTGGTGATCACATGATCAGTTGAGGAAAAACGAGCTAGAGGAAGTTGTCAATAATATGGACGAAAAAAAAGAGCTAGCAAGATCCTTTTTAAATCCTTCAATTTGATCCTGAACTGGGAGAGATAGAAGAAGGTGGTGCACTTAGTTCCAGTCAGCAGAGGACCACGGCGCTTAGCACTAAACATTCGATGAAGAAAAAGTAAAACGGTGATTAATTGAGGTGGCATTATGTACTTTGGTATTATTGATTCAAAATGATTAACTAGGAATATACAAAAGGATAAATTTTGTTTATTTGTACAGCCTTGAGGCGAGTTTACTCTCTAAACATCACTATATAAATTGTCCTTTTCTTATTATTAATTTTATGGAGAAATTTAACTATAATATAAAAAAAAAGCTTTATATGTACATGCATTTTTTTTTCTAAGATAATTATTGTGAGCAGTTTTATTATTATATTGTAAATTCATTGTGAAAAAAGCACTCCCTAATTCTTACCTGCATTAAAATACTTGTGGTGGCTTTTAGTTTAAAAATACGAGGGTCTGCTTTTTTGACGTTTTTTGGTGTCATCATATTTTACAAAAGTGCATTTTGCAATCTTTACGAACTTGCTTGTGTTGATTTTTTTTATCCCTTTCTCCATTTTGATTTTTAAGGTTTTTACACAGTTTATTTTTATTAAAGCATTTAATATATTATTTTGGCACAATGAAATTATTTTTTGTGTCATTAAATAATACAAAGTATAGCCTTCAGTCACTTCAGTCACGTCTTGGGGTTGAAAAACAAAAAAAAAACGTATGCCCAAAAGTCACTGTTTGTCATCGTATAAGAAAACAATACCACCTACACGTGCTAGTACTGTAACTAGATGAATAATTTAAACAAGTATTTTTTTATAATTATTGAGAATCGAATCCGATACCCTTAGATGAAAGAAAAATCACTTATCAACTAGGTCACGCATGACATTGATACAATCTTAATGTCATAAAATTCCTATTTACATATCAGAAACTCTCCTTTTTCAGTGTGATTCAGAAAGTACTTTTAAAATGTTATAAATTTTAAATTAATATTAATTAAATGAAATTCCCTAAGTACTTTAAAACTATTTATAATTAAATGAAATTCCCTCTTTATCTCTCAAGTAATCATCCTCTTGGATGAGGGTCACGATCTTCATGATAAAGTCTCCACAATATTTCTTCATTCATTTCTGTCTCTACCCAGATGTTTACAAAGAGTGGAGTTGGTAACACTGGTCATTCCAATGCAAAGAAGCGCGGCGTCTTGATCTCCTACCAGAAACTTTGCCAAGTATGGCAGTCTTTGAGAATTGTATCATCATGTGTCGATATGTATCCAAGGAAACGTAATACCCTTTGTTGACACATTGCAGAGAGCCAAGTGTTTCTGTGGAGTTCTAGTTATACGAGTATATACTCATTTGTTCTCTTTTCTATCCAATATATTCATAGCATTCGTCTTCAGCACTTCATCTCGAACACATTGATCGTCCTTCCATCGTTAAATGTTTCTTCTCCATATAAAAATAAAAAGCAGACCAATGCTTTGATGAGTCTTATTTAGATTTTTCAGGATATTTCTCTGTCCTGTCATAGTTTGACTAGGCAAGACATTGTGTTCTTCGTCGTTCCCAATCTGCACTTTATCTCTGCAGTCGAGTCGCCAAAGCTTGTTATAATAGAGTCAAGGTATACAAACTCCTCCGCAACATTCACTTGTGAGGAGGCTATTGAAAATTCTCTAATTCATGGAAATATAACAAAATACTCTGTGAGTTATACTGAAAAAAAGCAAGATTCTGATGTATGTATCAGTAGGGTCCTGTGACTTTTAGGATCGTATGTTAGTATTGCCATTGTTTATGCTTTCCCCCATTATTAATGTTAAACCATCTCATGATGTGGTATTTGTGTCACAATATATTATACCGATGTTAATAGTACCCCAAAGGGCTACCAACCGCCCGTCCCAAGTCCCCGGACAGTTCTCTCTATGTCCCCATATCCTTGGCTGATACATGGCGACATTCAAACACATTTACCTGGGATCTGCTTAAATATTTACTTGGGATATTAAGTGGTTTATATAACATTAGGAAATAACTTGGAATTAATGTCAAACACTTCATTGGTTGATATCAAACACACACTGAACGATATATTTCAGAATAATTTACGTATCAGGAAGTAAACCAGGATTACAAAAATATAATTCACTGGTACTCGTATTTATTTATTTATTCTTTTGCATATATACACATGATATATCTGACTGGTTTACACATGATATATCTGACTGGTTTATTAGTTCATAGCAGTTTTTTCAACCAACCGGCTTATCATCGACATTCAAAATTGTTTACATGCATGCCAGATTTTACGAGCAAAGAAAAAATTTAATTAAATTAAAACTTAAATAATGATTTACCTCTCAACAATAATGACAGGACAGAGGGAAGAATTTGTTCAAGCATAACATAACAAGTAATGTGATATTTTATTAAATCTTTTTTTAACTTGAATAAATAAAAACAAATGAATAATAGATTTATTGATAATAATACAGTACATAAATACCATCAAACCATCTCCCTGTTAGGGTAGGCAGAAATGACAGGGCGCCAGACTTTCCTATCTCGACACACATTCTGCGCCTTATTCATATCCATACACCTTCTCATACAACTTCTACGATATTTCTGACTTTCTATCCATTGAAGTCGGCTCCGAAACTCGGATACGTAGTCATAGTTGTTACGGTTTAACATAAATGATGTGCCAAACGTTTTGGAGTGTCCAACTTATATAACATCTCGTTGGTATCCAAATAGCATAGATCACCGTAATCAAGAAACAGAAGCATGGTTCATATTTTATAAATTGTTTAACACGATTTAACTTTCAGTTGAATCTCCTTCTAAAACAGTTCATACGAATGTATTATTTAAAAATAATGAAAAATATTGATACTCATTAAAATTGACACAATAGTGACAATTTGCCAAATTAGTAGAACGATCCTCTTTTCTCCAGAGGATTCGAATTCGATTTCCAATGGTGACCAGAAAAATGGTTCCTGCATATGTATTTTTTATTTATAAAGACGGCATGTGTGACCTAGTTGATTAGACGCCTTTCTTCCATCTCAGGGGTAGCAGCTTAGATTCCCGTTGGTAGCCATTGTGTTTAAAAGGGTTCAAGACTTAAAAGTGAGCAATAAAAATATTGTCTCCCGACCATGCATTTATATATGTCCAAACCACCAGTTCCAATATGTTGAAGGGTACCATAATCAAGCAAAAATGTAAATGGTAGAAAAACGAAGTAATTTATTATTAAATATTCTAATATGGAGTTCCACGATGTTTAAATCGAGATATCTTATAAATATCTGAGGGTCATCCAGAAACTAAGACTACAAGAGCCCCTGAGGCCGGGGAATTTTTTTCGTTTCAAAGTTGTTGCACTTGGCATGTAGGGGAGATCCTAACGGTCAGTTTGTTTGACCCCGCGTGTTTGTCGGCCATTTTGTTCAGGCACAGTAAATTCTTCCGGTGGAGAGGTCGTCGTGCGCTCCCGCCAACTATCGTTCGTGCGAGACCCGCGCGGTCATCAGTTTGTTGACTTTGCAGAACAATACCGCCGCGAATACCCATCGGAAGCTCGTGGAAGTTTATGGTAATGATGTGACGAGTCGACAACATGTCACGAAGTGGGTTAGGTTGTTCAGAGAAGGCCGTACTGATACTCACGACGAGGCAAGGCAGTGATTTCAGACGAATTTGTGCAAAAAATTGAAAAACAAGTGCGAAATGACCGCTGTGTGACGCTTCGCGACCTTCACGAAAACTTTTCTGACATTTCTCGAAGTCTCCTTGGTAATATTGTGTCGGAAAAACTTGGTTACAAGAAGTTGTGTGCGAGATGGGTGCACAGAATGCTCACACCGTCAAAATCGCGTGACCGCCACGCGTGAATTTTTGGATCGTTTTGCACAGGAGGGAGAAGCTTTTCTGGATTTTATCGTGATGGAAGATGAGACGTGGGTGTGTCACTACACCCCAACAATTTTTCAACGATCATTCAAATGGCTGAAAGAGCTGGTGGCGGAGGTCTATGACACTGGCATACAAAAGCTGGTGCCCCAACTAAACAAATGTCTCCATCTCGACGGCAATTACGTTGAAAAATAGTTTAATATATTTGTAAAGTATTCTGTGAATTTCAATTAAATATAAGCATTTTTCGATCCTATATAAATGTTGTAACCTTACTTTCTGGATGACCCTCGTACATGTATTTCTGCGCAGACTTCGAATATTAACTTTGACAACAATATAGATGAGTTCATTTCATCACACTTGCTCAAATAAATGCTTAATATTTTATTTATATTGCTCGAATTAATGTTCAGACTTTCTCCAAAAAAATGCTCCAATATATATTTTTACCTTAATCGTAGACATTTTTGCCATTCCGTAAGCAAAAAAAGGCTTGTTAAATATTTATTAACAAAGTTGAATAATTTTGTCTGGAAAATTTAAAGAGATGTTAATGTTATCAAACTTGTTAAAAGCAATACTTGAAAGTTCATCAAACGTACTCGAGTCATTGCTCGAACTTTCATCAAACGTACTACAGTCATTGCTCGAAATTTCATCAAAACTTGCTTGAAAAAAATGCTCATACATTTTTTGATGTTTGTCATACATATTTTTTGCATTCCAAAACTCAATAAAAACTTGACAAATAATTATTTACAACCTCTAAATCAGTGATTCTTAACGGGGGCGCCAGCGCCCCCTTGTGGGCGTTTTAGAGGTCTGGGGGGGCGTTTATAAATTTTTAGAATTTAGGGGGCGCTGCAGGAGTTCCAGTGGGCGTTATGTCGAAATACAAAAATAAGGTATGCTGAATTGGTGCGTGCACTGCACACATCATCACTGTAAATCATCGCGTACGCAATCGCGAATAAAATATTGCGATCGGGGTACCATGTTGCGTTTGACAGTTAGCGCTATGTCACATGAAAGAGAGATACAAAATGCGCGCTCATGCGCATGCTTATGCGCATGCGCATGCGTATCTTATTTTTTCTATGTATGGCGTTGTGTCATGTAAAGCGATTTTGCTGCATATTACAAATTAGTCATTTCTGTCAGTCCGTTGCGGCGATCGCGTTAATTTCTGTTGGTGTATGTGAGTTCTTCTGTATTAACATTATTTCTTCATAGATTAGCCCTTTTTTCAAGATGTCAGTCAAGCAGAAAAAGTGTCGACAATATTTAGTTGACTATTTAAAATTTGGTTTTGTTTCATCTCCTTTCTGTCAGTCCGTTGCGGCGTCCGTCATTTCTGTCAGTCCGTTGCGGCGATCGCGTTAATTTCTGTTGGTGTATGTGAGTTCTTCTGTATTAACATTATTTCTTCATAGATTAGCCCTTTTTTCAAGATGTCAGTCAAGCAGAAAAAGTGTCGACAATATTTAGTTGACTATTTAAAATTTGGTTTTGTTTCATCTCCTTTCTGTCAGTCCGTTGCGGCGTCCGTCATTTCTGTCAGTCCGTTGCGGCGATCGCGTTAATTTCTGTTGGTGTATGTGAGTTCTTCTGTATTAACATTATTTCTTCATAGATTAGCCCTTTTTTCAAGATGTCAGTCAAGCAGAAAAAGTGTCGACAATATTTAGTTGACTATTTAAAATTTGGTTTTGTTTCATCTCCTACAAATCAACAATTGCCAATGTGTTTACTCTGTCAACATGTGTTTTCTAACGAGGCCATGAAGCCATCTCGGTTAAAGGAACATTTTGTAAAGAAACATCCCGACAATAATAATAAAGACATATCGTATTTTCAACAACTTAAGAAAACATTTGATAGTCGCAATACTCTCAGTAATGTTTTTAAGAAGATTTCAAGTCGGAATGATAAAGGACTAATGGTGTCTTATGAAATAGCACAAATTATTGCAAAATGTGGTGCACCACATATATATGGAGAAAAATTAATACTACCAGCTATACGTGTATTCATTAATAATATGATCGGGAAAAACCAGCAAGGGATTCTTTCTTCAGTCCCATTGAGCAATGATACAATTTCAAAAAGAATTGATGAGATGGCAAGTGATATCGAAATTCAACTATGTGATGAACTACAGTCCAACGAATTTTCATAACAATTGGATGAGAGTACTCTGCATAATAATGAATCTCTACTACTTGCTTATGTACGATTTGTGAAGAATGAAAAAATTATTGAAGAAATGTTATTTGCAAAATTACTTACTACTAACTCGACTGGTGCATCAATATTTGAAACCCTTGAAAACTTTTTCGCCGAAAAATGTATTCCCTTCACTAATGTGATTGCTTGTGCTACTGATGGAGCACCAGCGATGGTTGGTCGGCATCGTGGTTTTGTATCAAGATTGAAAAATGTGGCACCAAATGTTCTAACAATTCACTGCATCATTCACCGTCAACATTTAGTCGCAAAACATCTTAGCGGACGTCTTCACAAATCGATGAGTATTGTTATAAAAGTTATCAATAAAATAAAGTTCTCTCCCTTGAATGATAGATTATTCCGTCAACTGTGTAAAGAAAATGATGAAGAATTCGAAAGACTTATCTTACATACAGAAGTAAGATGGCTATCGAAAGGAAATTGTTTAAAAAGATTTTATGCACTGTTTGATACAATTGTGGAGTTTTTGGATGTAAACAATGAAAACATATGCATTGAATTAAAATTACTACGAAATGATGTGGCCTATCTTTCGGATATATTCGAAAAAATGAATGAAAATCTCCTGAAACTTCAAGGAAACAATATCAGCCTTATTAAAGCCAAAGGAGTTGTACTAAGCTTTATCAATAAACTTAAATTATATAAAAATAATCTTAGTCGGCGAGAATTCCATCAGTTTCCTTCTTTACAACAATTAAAAGAAGATATGCTCGAAGATTCTGATTTGGAAACATACTGTTGCCACATTGACGCCCTTATCGAAGATATGATAATACGATTCAAAGACTTGCAGGAACTTGTAATACCAGCTTGGTTAATTAATCCATTTTTATCAGACATAGAAAGTGTCAGTCAAAATTTAAAAGAGCAGTTTATTGAGCTACAAAATGATTGTGAGGCTAAAATAATATTCAATCAATGTGATTATGATGCTTTTTGGGTTCGTTTTCGCCATCAATACCCTCTTCTGTGGAAAGAAGTAAAATTACCCATCATAGCATTTCCTTCGTCGTATTTAGTGGAAAAGGGTTTTAGTGCAGTAATGCATATATTAAAAAAATCACGAAATCGATTACAAATAAGCCAAAGAGGAGATTTGAGATTGTATTTAAGTAAATTTGAACCTAATATTACGAAATTGGCGCAATCACATGAGGCTCAAGGATCTCATTAAATTTATTTTTTATTAAAAATTTCATATTTCGTATTGAATCGTGTACTTTTTTTTATTGAAATAATATTATAATGTTGTGTCTAATGTTAATATGACAAAAAAGTCAATAAACATAATGTTTATAAAAATAATCACCTTTTTTTTATTTTATTTCTCCAATTTTTTTATTTATAGTAGGAAATAGATTGCATAAAATACATACGTGGAGAAAAGTGTAAATTTTGAATTTCGCATTTGGGGGGGGGGGGGGGCGCGCTGGATAATTTTACCGTGGTAAAGGGGGCGATTCTTTCAACACGGTTAAGAAACACTACTCTAAATGCATAGGAATTTAGAAAATAAACAGATCAGAAGAAAATTTTATAAAACGGGTTTAAGAAAGGTTAAACGAATGCTCGAAAATTTAACAAACTTGTTGGAATGAATGTTCCAACTTGCACAAATATATTATACTTTTTTACCTTTGTCGTCAATATTTTTGTCATTCTAAAACAAAAAAAAACTTGATAATTCTTAATTCGCAGAATCAATAAGTTCGACTCTGGGATAAAAAAATAGACGGAGTTAATTTCATCTTGCTAAAGAAAACAAAGTTTTTAATTTTGAATATTTTCCAAATACTCTCTTGTTAAATATTATATTTGAAACGTCTGTTGTAAGATTTATAATCAGCTTGTATAATAAAATAAAATATGAACAAACTCAACGATGTATTTGGCAGATTTAATAATTCGGGTCTTAGGAAGGTATTTTAAAATTAATAATTCAATTTTGCAAATAAATCTACTTAACATTTTTATAGACAAGACCTCATTTTTTCTAAAATAATTTTTAAGAACATTTTCATTTTGACTTTTACATAAAACGATAATATTACTAGGAACGGAAATTAATCTTGTTAAGGAAATTGTTTTCGTCAAGTAAAGAAAACTAATATTCACGGAAATATCTGCTAATTTCTGTATTAAACCGTAAAAGAATGTGGTTGTAATATTAAAGGAAAAAAAATGATAAGAACAAGGAATAAAATATTGAAGTATATTTTTACAAGATTTTTTAACTTAGTACGATATTTGCTTTTTAACTTATATTCAAACTAAGATAAATCAATATCGAGATAGAATGAACGAGAATAGTAAAACCTAAACTGAATGGTTTAGTATTTTGAAAGGAGCTAAGCAAGGAGTCACCTTGGTTGTTAAATATTTGTGTAGATTTGTGTGATGGAACTATAAAGGTCAATTGGTGGCAAATAAATATCGAACGCACACGTATGCGGATAACTGTATGCAGATGAAAACGATGATAAATTGCAGAGTTTCATATGTAAATTGTGTGAGAGATGCGACAAAAAAGATCTGAGATTTAATGTTTCAAAATTCAAATTATTAGTGATAGAAAAACGCCAAAGGACAGTACGAGTAAATACGACACATGCGGGAAAAATTAAAGATTCTAGCAAGTAGAGGATTTCTGCTATTTAGGTAACACTTTTTCATGATGATGATAGAGTTAATAGGGATGTAGGATACCTACCTAGTAAATAAATAATTGTCAAAATAATAAGTGAATTGTTAAACACAAATAAATTAAATTAATTATTGTTAATAATAAACATACAGGGTCAATGACCGATGAAGCATTCATATAGTGTCACACGCTACGGACAACAACAATGTTTACTATTTTGTAGTATCTGCGACTCGCCTAGCCATCTCCAAATACAAATAAATAATCTACCGCCGATCCATGCGCCAGAGCAAGACAGAATATGTATTGCGAACTGGTTCACTGATTGGTATAAATTGTCCGCGCGCTGAGAAATAAATATATTATCATTGTCATTCATTCAACTGTCAAGACTTATTATTTATCGCCCGTTGTCACTTTCGCTTTTTTATATCCGCATTCCTGAGTCTATATTTATTGAATATAAATCAAGATCATCATGACTTATCAAGATAAGCAATCCGCTATATTGATGACTCTGAACGAGAAGTAACGCAGAATCAACTAAAACGAAGAGCGATGTCGATATCAAAATCATCAGCACGTCCTAATAGGACACACGCTACATTGATAACGACCATCGTTACAGGGATATCAAACGACGTGTAACAATAGGAAACAAAGTCAATAGGGCACTAAAACATTTATAATCGAACTTAACAGCATCAAAATCTGCTAAGGTAGACCATAAAAGTATTTTGGTAGCAACTTTGATGTATGGAAGAGAACCGTGGACGTGGAAAAAAACTTAAAAGAGCCGAATATGTGCTGTAGAAATGCATACATTGACAATATCACATGCAATGACAGAATACGGAATGAAGTGATGAGGGATGATTGTGAACATAAGGCTGATGTGTTAAGTAAGATGAAGAATAGCACGCTGAGATGGTTTGGGTATATTGAACAAATGTATGAAGAAATGTGAGTAGAAGGCGTGTGAGATGAAGACCAAAGAAATTATGATTGTACCAAATGAATAATATTCTGAAAGAAAGAAATGTAAGAACGAAGTAGCACGAGAAGGGGTATTGATGGATAGAACAGGCTAAGGATGGCTGTATGTGTATGTCGAGATAGAAAAGTTTAGCGCTCTGTCCTCTCTGCCTACTGTGACAGAGATATAGGGTGATGGTATTTATGTATGTATGTATATTCTAAAAGATATTGGCTTTCATAAAAACTTAGTCTCTTAACTTCCAACTGAAAATTTAATACCATAGTTTTCTTAAATTTGCCTTCCTCTGTACAAATGTATACACTGGGGCTGCGATATTTATTCCCTCTTGTGATTGTTTTCCTTTATCATCTCGATGAGTTTCTACATACCAGAATGTGAAGTATAAAATAAAGCGCTTGATTCTATTTGTTTCAATTCTTAGGAGTTTGTAAAATTTTCAGACTATCTAAGTGTCATTAACATTCTAAAATTTTGCCAATAATCGTATTTCATAGCGGTCGTCACTCTTGAATCCTTTCCTTCTTTTTCAGTCTTCATTTATACGTCACTCTTGAATCCTTTCCTTCTTTTTCAGTCTCCATTTATACGTCACTCTTGAATCCTTTCCTTCTTTTTCAGTCTCCATTTATACGTCACTCTTGAATCCTTTCCTTATTTTTCAGTCTTCATTTATACGTCACTCTTGAATCCTTTCCTTTTTTTTCAGTCACCATTTATACGTCACTCTTGAATCCTTTCCTTCTTTTTCAGTCTTCATTTATACGTCACTCTTGAATCCTTTCCTTCTTTTTCAGTCTCCATTTATACGAGTATCACATCACGGGGTTCAAAAAGCTTTTTACACCAGAGTCCAGCGTATAAAAACGACCTTATGCATATACATACAAACCGTCATGCCATTTTCTTGTTAGGGTAGCTACCGAGGACAGAGCACCTGACTTTCCTATTGCAACACACATCTTTCGCCTTTTCTACATATACAACGATACACCTATACAACTCTTACGTTTCCTTCTTTCAAAATAACAAACAATTGATCCAAACATGTTTTCCTTCATCTTCCGCTACCACGTCTTTTACTCACATTAGCACCGCATATTATTTTTTATTAGTCCTTCTTTATTCATCTTTCTACATGCCCAAACCATCTCAAAGTGCATCTCATTATTAAAGAATCGAAATATTAACATTTTTGTAAGCATTACATGAACATGTAATTAATGACCTTTTAGCGGAATGGTTCTTATTGGAAGAGATGATGATGGTTTGTTGATAAAAAATAAAACACGTTAGATCGCAATGCGGAAAGAGAGAGTGTTTATTTTTATAGTAATGTAGGTATTTATATCTTTTTGGAATGTGCGCGAGTGCGCAAATGTGCGCAAACGTGCTTTTTGGAATGTGCGTCTCGCTTCTGTGAATGCAGAAACGGTTATTGTCGTATGTAGGTATTCATCTAAATATGGAACTGGTGAGATAGCCGTGGTGCGTTCTCTCTCTCTGGCGTGTGGTGCGGTCGCTCGGCCGGCGTCAATGGCCGGCATGTGACCTTCGGACTGTTTACTATAATTTATCGAGGAATCCGAAGGTCGTTTCATCGGTCATTGACCGTATGTATGCGACACTATTTCGCGACGACCGCCACAACCTTAATTCTCTTTAAGTCTAGTTTTCATTCAAATAATTTATTCCTTCACAATGTATGTTTTTTTGTGAAACCCATCACAAAAAAGACTGCTTGCTTACTGTAGTGCAACAGTTTAATGACATTGTAATTTGTTTTATTAAATCAAATGGTTTAATGATACTTCATGTTCGTTAAAAATCTGTTACCAATCTCCTTAGCAATTTATTGAATTTTATTTGATATTAGGGAGCATTTAATATTTTCATCGAATCAATTTATCCTTTGTTCTAAACAATACCCAAAGCTGTCTTTCATCGCCCCATCGTCAAAGAAAATGTGGTCTCTTTTGCCTTAATTTCCCCTTTGAACACTATCAGAAGGAAATAAAAAGAAAACTTGTTTTTCCGGATGCAGTTTCTCGGAGGAGCTAATAACAAAGCCTTAGAAATAAGGAGTTACTCCTCTCCTAATTTGCCACGCTCGGCTCTTTTGTAGACCCATAAAATAGCCAACTTTACGGATCCCACACCCCTATTTCCCTAAATTACAGGCTCCACTCTTTAACTTCCAACGAAAATGCATTAAAGCTCCGGACCCCTTCTGGTCCGATATTGAAAAATCACCAGTAGAGAAGGAATCGTTTATCTGAAAAATCTTTCGAGTCTCGAGAGGCAACATTGGATTTACAAGTGGACCTTTTGTGATTTTGAAAAAGAAAAATGTTTCGGGGTTCAGTGATTTGTGCGACACTTTCAAATAATATTTTTATTACAAATTCGTTAAAAATATTTTGTAAATTAATCGAATTCAAAACCCTTGGACTGATAGTCAAGCATTATACCAAATAGACCATGAAGGTTATCTAAAATGTCATTATTATATATCTTCAGCGTTAATCCAAATAACCAGTGTAGACTTATGCTGTAACTATAATAATCTGTAATAATGTTAGCGCACCCAGGCGATTATGTTAGATTCATACTGGACTGGGCTGGTTTTTCATGTAGATTATTATTGTAATTTATTTTTATCAAACACTGTTTATTCCACTTTTTTATGACGGTATAACCCTACCGGTTTCAAGGCTTTCACCTCATCTTCAGGGGAGCGCAAACAAGGCTAAATGCTGTTCGAATTGGCACCGATATACACGCTTCAACGGTTGGGGGCGGGGGGGGGGGGGGGGAGGAGGAGGGGAGAGAGGCATGGGAGAATTTCGGCTAAGAGCGGAGAAATTTTGGGTAAATAACTGTTCAACAGATGTTCCGATCGGTGTACTGATTTAGACATTTCTAGGGCCTCTAATCTGTCCAATTTATTTTCGTTACCACTGATATGTAAGAATTTGGCATCATCGATAGAAAAGTATGATTCTCGCGGTGACAATGATTAGCCATTTCAGAATAAATTAGAGGATTTGTTAAGGCAGATTTGTGTTTACGAAATCTCTTTTCAAAAGATCTTCCTGTCTTTCCTATATAAAAATGATCACAGTCAGCACATAAAAGTTTATACACACCACCGTTGCTAAGTATTCCATTTTTGCCTTGAAAGCCTTGAAACCGGTAGGGTTATACCGTCATAAAAAAGTGGAATAAACAGTGTTTGATAAAAATAAATTACAATATCTTTAAACCTCCACAATGTTAATGTCAACTATAAACAACATAGATTATTATTGTCATCATGGGCAATTTTTTTTGCCAATATAAATACAAACATCGTTCTTAGAATATCATGTTTCTTTACTTAAGTTATATTTTTTCCCTTTGATTTATAGATGAAATATTATAATTTATCAATAAAATTGAAATGTGATGTTATTGAATAATGCTGAAAGTCTCACAGGTTCACGACGTTTGTAATGATCTTGAAAAGGACAAATAAAGATAAAAAAGCATCAACCATCATTAAAACGAAAAAAGTACTTTGGACAACGAATGAGGGAAGAAAAATATGAAATTATCAATATATATTGCGGACGAAAATTCAAAGCAAAAGTATTGTGGAAAGAAGAAGCTTTTCCTGGTTGAAAAACTAATTGGAGTGGTTTGAAACCATTTATTTTTTCAAAGCTGATGATTTAAAAGTCAAGATAGCTACGATGATTGCCAACCTCCGAAGACAGGAGAAACTTTAAAGAAGAAGATGACTTAATTTTAGAATCAGTTTGATTGGTTTTAAAAGAACAAATCGGTTTTTAAACAAAACACAATATTTAAAAGATACACAATTTTGAAAGTTTTTTAAACAACCTCACAAATATATGTTCCCCAAATAACGAAAATACGATAATTTCTCAGAGAAAACTCGATCCACAAGTGAGGCAATGAAACAATTCAAACGCCGCCCCCTCCCCTTTCCTTTATCGCTTATTTCTCTGTTGGCCTTTTAAAAACTTAACCTATAACGGATTGATGGTCGCATAAAACACGAGGGCGTCACCGTCCATTCTTGTTGGGGGTTGGGAAACTGAGCACCGCCATATGTGGAGAGCATAAACGCTAATGCCTCCCATAAATCAGGAAAAACAGTTATTGGACGCTGGTGTTATTATCAAACTTACCACGGTTCAAATAATCGAGAGGCTGCAGGGGGTCGCAGAGGTTCGAAAATCGGATAAAGCAATTTTAATGCTATTTATGTTAAAGACAATGGTTAATTTATTAGTTTAAATAACCTTTAACAGGTTCCAGGAGATTGGAAATTGAGATTTTTGGGAGAAATTTTACGAGCCAACCTTTAATTAATAGCAATATAAAGCCGCGATGGTTGGCAGGATATATCATGTAAGTAGATATCAGTTAGCGCGGTCAAAAAATATAATGCAAGTCCTATAACACTGTAAGAAGCTATATAGCAATCCGAGACAGATACTTTTAGATTACCTGCAGGAGAATCTTAGGAGGGTGGAAATGGAAAGAGCCTAGAAGAAAACGTAGAGTCACCCATCAACTTGGAGAAAAAACGACCGGAGGATAAAGTTCTAAAAGCATTGTATGGTCATATAAGGTAGCTACTAAATAGGTTTTGAGGTTTAAACAAAAAATCTCAATTCCTTAACCGGGGATTAAACAACGATTCTTAAATTCATCAATAATTGGTTTAAACGAGGTTATATAAACAAATTATTGATAAGAATGTGTTCCAGAACATAGCTGGGAGAACACATTGACTTCAGTCTTACTAGTAGAGCCTTTGGATTAATTTACAATTAACAACTACCCCGAAGGTTACAATCAACTATTTGCTGTATTCTCCACTAGTTCCTAATTAGTGGAGTAGAACATTACAAGTAGTTGATCGTCAAATGCTTGTAATGTTCTACTCCACTCAGTCACATACTTCGGTAGTAATGTGTAACTAAAAACATATGAATACACTGTTCTAATTATCGCGTATTGAGTAACAAACATACTCGTAAATAACATATACTAAGAATTCATTTAAATTCTAAAAAAAATAATCTGTATATTTTTAACCGTTATACTATCGCTTCTTTAACCCTTAGCTACTGAAAACTAAGCAATTTGTTCTCCATACTAAAATACTTCCGAAATTAAACACATAAATTGCAACAAAGCCAAATATTTAAACACCGTGTTTTAGATAAAGACCATTTGACCACATGTCAGTGGTTAAGACTTAATTAAAGTCTGTCAAAAGTCGAAATGACGTTGTTGAGAGATAACTTTAAATTTAAAAGTAAAAAACACGTTTTCATCTCTATTTTATGATTTTGCGATTGAAAATGTTTTGTAGCCGTTGTGGAAATTTTACAATGAAGTAATAATACAATACTTATAAGCAAAAAAAGTTTTAAACACAAATAGTTTCTTAGTCGTATTTTAATCAAGAGCTCATTTAAAGGATGAGATGATTTTTCATTTAAAATAAAAATTAATGTGTAGTTTAAAATAAGCATAACACTCATGATTAAATAATACTCCCTAAATTAATCTAGAATATAGGAGTATGATGTATTATAAATTAAAGTAACCAGCACTTTCTTGTTTGGTTTGTTGGCTCACGTGGATTCGGGTGAAGAGCAATTAAAAAAACTCACCATTATTATTAAAATAAGTGAAAAAAATATTCAACTTCATACGAGTATCTAAAAAAATCATAATTACATCACTAAAATCTTCAAACTCTTAAAATTATAGTAGTAAGGTTCTTCGTACTTTTTTCTGTTTGTAGAGATAACCTGTGTCGCATTTGTAACTGGTAACTGGTGATATACGAAGTTTTTTCGGATCTTGTAACTCAAGGGTGTGTGGGATACGAGCTATTATTTTACCATGGGAGTAAAAATATTCGATTTGTAACAATTTTGAATTCAATATGCCATGTTATCATTTTTATCATCATATTCACTATAGTGTTGGACCACTCCAAATGTCTTTTGCAATGTCTCTAATGTCAAAAAACCATCAAGTGCTTAAATGTCCAGTTCCTAGAACTACGACATATAGGTGTTAATCATAAATGATTTAAAATACATTACATCTCCCTTAAGTGACATTGCGAGTTTTTCCTAGTTTAACATCACCATATTCTTCCAATTTCGCTTTCCCTCTCCTGGCAATCTTTGGTCTTGTTAAATTTGTATTTGTTTTTATTGCTTTTCTTATAATAACATTTGTAAAAGAACAAGTTACATCGTATCATTAAGACAGCAGACTGTCCTCAAGGACGCTATAGCTTTAGATTCGAACCCAGTATTGACATATTCAAAATATTATAAAAACAAGAAGTTGAGAATAAGGATAAGAAGGTGATGGCTGCGACCATTAGATTAGGCCATTAGATTTACTCCACCTAAAGCCGTGTATGTGTGCTGTGATATACGAGTATAATCATACATTTTGATATGTCTTCGCAAAAAAGGTTGCTTTTAAGTGCTTCCTAAAGCTGCACACGTTACTAATTTTTTGACAGCTTGAGGCAGATAAAGATTAATTCAATAATTAATATTTCAAATATTACTTGAGAAAACGAACAAATGTTTTTTAAATTGCATTTTTTTTTGTTTGTATTAATAATGTGAATTTCGAACTTTGTTACATAATTGTGCCGTTTTCTCAGGTTTTTGACATAGTCCACTATCATTATTACTGGCACAATTGTTAAGTTGGTTGGAAAAATCTCGGTAATTAACTAACAATATTGTACCTTGCAAAATGGAGCTCCAGGTAAAGAAAATATCTTGGTTAAAATAATAAACGTTTTGTGATTAAGAGTTAAAAAATTTAAAAAAATATATAACGTATCAATGGTTTTGTCCCCCTGTCTGTACACATTTTACGGTAAGTTTTCCTCTCAGGTAAGAAAATTAACTCTTATAGAAAAAATATCGGCACAATAATGACGATAGTTATATGTGGGTCCTCCCACACCAAACTTTATGGTGATTACACTTTTGTGTCCAAATAGATGATGCTTAGTTGTGATAATAGTCATAGTAATGAAATAAAATACTTTTTATTCACTATAAAAGAAAAAAAAAACATTCTCAAGTCGTATATTTACCCTAAGTATGCGTGAAAGAAGAAAAAAATGTACTCAATAACTGTACTGTATATTTTTGACGTATACTGTAAAAGTGGAGGGTTTATACCGTATGGTAATCTCATTCAATCAACCAAAAAAAAACACAAATATTGAGGGAAAATTGTTTAAAAATTAACCACTAATTCAGGTATCGAATTCGCAATCCACGGGGTGGAAGATGCGTGTTGACAACGAAGGCCGTCGAGTTAATAATCCAGCTTTTAAACCACTAAAATAGGCACGTAACTCAACGTTCTCGATCGATCATATTTAAGACAACAATATACAATACGGATGTAAAATCACGCGAAAAAGTTTACACTGGCTTAAGTATCGTGAACAGTCAAGTATTATCAGCGAAGTTTACATACTTTCCCTATTGTATAACAATCTTAATTGTTCCGCCGCCCCCTCTTATCTCGCCGAAACATTTCAGTTTCTTTCCGATCATGGACTAGCGCTACGCTCAAACAGAGATTGTTTATTGACCTTCCCAGTTCACCACTTTTCTTTTTTATGTCGTTTTTAACTGTCCATGCAGTGAGACTCTGGAACAAGTTACAAACCAATGTTAGACTCGCTCCGTCCTTGGCCTGTTTTAAGAAGCGATTTAACATTTTTTAATTTCTTGTCTGTATTATGTGTTCCATTCTTAATCTTTCATTCATCTCCACCATTCCTTCCTTTTACTTAGATTGGTGATATCTTACTTTTACTTTTATTATGTATATATTCATACATTTCATAAAGATGAATAATTGTTCGAATATATTTTATAACTACCTTTATTTACCTTTGTTTGGTTGGTTGGAAGAGTTTGCTGTCTGGCAATAAGTCAGCCAGATTGTTTTTAAAATGAAGTGTTAAATAAATAAGACCGAAGTCCTATGTATCAATGTTCATAAATTCAATAAATATGAATAATCATTTGATTATATTTTATAACTTCTTTATTTACTTTTGTTTGGTTAGTTGCAAGAGATTGTTGCCTGGCAACAAGTCCGCCAGATTGTTTAAACAATTAAGTGTTAAATAAATAAATAAGACCGAAGTCCTAGGTATCCATTTGAACTATATATATTTATTTTGTTAACCTTTTTCAATTTATTCGTTCCATGTGTCTAAACCATCTCAAAGTCCTTTTCTCCATCTTACACAACACATCAACCTTTATTTCACATTAATTCCTACTGTATTTGAATCACGTAAATTAATCAAAAGATTTTTTCAGTTTTTTAGTTTTAGGTTAGAATTTTAACCCACAAATTTGATCCCAAAACCTAGAAAATTGAGAGGCTTTAATAATATGTTTAGAATGTTGAAAATATACTGTAGAAATACAGCCTTACGAGGATAAGATATAAGGATTCATGTGCAATGAATTTAACTCTTCGAAATTGTGGATGAATTTCAGAGAATAAAAAATATCTGGTGATAAATTGAAGCTCAAATATGGTACACATATTTTATTCATTGTACGTGTGTAAGCATTGTAGGTGGCTATCTGACAGGGTGCAGTACATCGATTGTAGTATTATGTAGGAATTGCAGCGAGAGATAAATTATGATTCATAGTCCTAAAAATAAAACGCCTTTTATATAAAGTGATATACAGTGGTCCTTTGTTAAATGGTAATTGGAAAGTAATATACTAAAAACATCATCATCCCGATATTTTCCCAATTATTTGGCGTCTGAATGACGATTCGTCTCTTTCGTTTGATGCAATCTTTCCATCGGATTTTTTTGGGCGTTCTTCCTCTTTTCGTGGCCGGTTTCTAATGTATTCAGCTGTTTTTTTAATACGTGTCTATACCACTGAAGCATAGCATATTTCAATTTCAGTAAGATCAGAGAACTTTTTCACATAGTAATTCCTTATTCTATCTTTCTTGTATTTTTTTTATGTATTGACCCTCACAATAAGAAGGAATATTTTGTTAACATGTTTACATATTTATAAAAATAATAAAATAATAATTTACATAGCATCGTTCAACAAACTGCATACTCTCCTCAAAGGCGATTCGACTCGGGTTTCTAACCCACTATTGTTGACAGATTAAAAATATTACCTAAAAAGCAAGTTGAGTGCTCTTATAAGCATAGGAAGGTGGTGGCTGCGATTGTATAGCACCGTACAAAGACTGTAAAATAGGTGGATGGCTGCCGCTCGGTACTCGGGGATTTCGGCTCACTTTATGCTTTTCCGTTGAAAAGTAGCAGCATGAAGAGATTCCTCTTTAGCAGGTAGAAGTTGTTTGGAAGTTAAATACGGTAGACTGTAGGGAAATTGAGAATGTATTTTTGGTGTTTTGCGCTACTTATGTGCAGCCACTCACTCATCGTAAGCTCCTATCATGGCTTGCGAGATATTACGTATTTCGCATGTTTTTGCATGCATGGGCCGGCCGACTTTTGATAGTAGCTCTCGCGAAGGCCACGCATAAGGAACATTTCATTACGGTCGGTACACAGCAAGTACATCAAACAAAACATATTTAAAATTTCAAATAAGCAAGAAAATATACATTAATCATATTTTAGGTGACGCATACGTCCGATACAGCGATCATTAGATTAGATACTTCATCGCACCAACATACGTTCAGAAAAAAAGATATTTGGTAAGAAAACCGCTGAACCTTACTAAAATAAGACGAACTACAAAGAAACCTTTGTAAATCTTTCGATATGTAATAGTTACATATTTTACTTTAGCTGAAGTGTAGTGTATTAAATTATAATTCATAAGTAGTTGGCTTATTGAATGTTATACTGTTGTACTTGTTGGTATTAATTTTTTTATTTGACTTTTGTCACCCAATTAAGATTTTTATTGGAAAATATACTAACATATGGGTTATATTAAAGAAGAGCATTTGTTTGGATAAATATTTTTGTTGATCAGATTTTTTCCCCGGATAATACAGTAAAAGGAAAAAATTGTAATCAATTAATTTTTTGTGATATATTCGTATAGTCAATGACACAGTGATTGATGATTTTTCTTTTCAGTGTAACGGATACATTGATGATTTTCATTAATTTCAGTTTTCATAAGGTAACTCTCCTCGTGTATTTTACGGTAACTTTGAAATTTTTAACCAATACTTATTTGATTACCCTAGTTGATATAGCTGTCAAACACATTACAAGATCCATAATCCTAGCTGATATAGCTGTTAAACACATTACTGACAGGGTTCATAATACTAATTGATAAAGCTGTCAAACATATTACTGACAGGGTTCATAGTCCTAGCTGATAAAGCTATCAAGCATATTACTGACAGGGTTTATAATCCTTATCCACATTTGTCATAGTTTTTGTCAAATTTACTTTAATGTTCAGACATTTTCTGGAGGACTTTATTTTAAATTGACTGTTCGATAAGGAATTTGTATTATATTGTACATTGTACAACTTGGTGGGTTTTATGATATGTGATAATTTGAGACCATAAGTGAAAAAAAGAGAGGAAACCTTTTTTAAAGTAGGTACCTACGAGAA
Source organism: Odontocerum albicorne (assembly GCA_949825065.1). Lineage (NCBI taxonomy): Eukaryota > Metazoa > Arthropoda > Insecta > Trichoptera > Odontoceridae > Odontocerum > Odontocerum albicorne. The sequence goes on along the minus strand of OX463853.1, from coordinate 11,475,245 downwards.
TCGAACTCTAAACTTCCAGGTTAAAATTAGTCTTCTTAGGTAGGCTACGAAGGTCGTCACTTTTGATATTCTACAAAATTTTAACTAAAGTATGTGTAACTGATTATAATTGATGGTTAATTTGAGCGCCCTTAAGAAGAGACTTCTCTTTAAACGGCGCTATATAAACTGTCATTTTATTATTCTTATTCAATTAATTAACTATCAAAAACTCGTTTTTAAAGTTCGTCGTATGACTATGTCAACGACCATGTCTTTGTATGGTAAAAATTGGTCAAAAACGTTGAAGAGATTCTTTGTATAACCAATACGTGTGACGAACAATGAGTGACATGCCTATTCTTATAGTTTTAAACCTGCATTATTCAGACATTAATGGAGTTGAAAATATTTCTTTCAATTTTATAATTTGTTTTTATCAAAAACTGTTTATTCCACTGTATATAACGGTATAACCCAACTGCTTTCAAGGCTTTCACCTCATCATCAGGGGAGCATGATGAGGGGAAAGCCTTGAAACCGGTAGGGTCATACCGTTACATAAAGTGGAATAAACAGTATTTCATAAAAACAAATTACAATGTCTTGTTTGCGCTCCCCTGAAGATGAGGGGAAAGCCTTGAAACCGGTAGGGTTATACCGTCACAAAAAAGTGGAATAAACAGTGTTTGATAAAAATAAATTACAATTACAATATCTTTAAACCTTCACAACGTTAATGCCTTAACTATGAATAATATATTTCTTTCAATGTTGTCTTCAGTCATAATCTTTAAGATATCATAGAGGTAAAATAGGTTGTATTGTATTACACCCATGTTTTATACAATACAACCTTGTGGGTTTTTCTATGTGACAATATCTCTCAAGCAAACAGAAAAGTGAACATAAAGCCTCGTGTGAAAACCGCACTGGAATCCTTTTTCAATAAAAACGTGTTGAATAAACAAATTTGCGAGGACAGGCGTCATACTAACTAAACCATGGAAGTCTTCATATATAGATAATTAAGTGAAATATAAAATGAAATTTTTTTATGATAACTTTATGTTTAAATCGAAGGACGACTGTGTTTTCGACGAAAAATATGCAAAATGATTGTCAGTGTAAAAATAATAGCTATGAGCCCGCTCAGCCAGCATCGTGTCCTCGTTTTATCGATGTTTTTATGCTATCGTCGTTTTAATTGGATCAATTTGATTGACCGTTACACAGGGGCGGCGCGAGGCGCGATGCTGTCGGGCGATATATATCAATAAAAAATTTGCCCCACGTCAAAGGATGATTTATGAAAATTCCTAACAAATAATTCAACGCTTTTAATAGTTGTAGGGTGAATACATTTTATATTTTACAAGGAAACTGTTCAAAAATGTTTTTAAATATTAAGATTTAAATAAATATTGCATTTGGTAAGTTCAGCAGATTTAGCGCTAGATTTTAAAATGCCGAGTCATAGACCATGACTCTAAAGAAAAAATATTAAGTACAATGTTTTGAAAACATAGTCTGTAAAATGTCTGTCTTCTAACTCCGGGTTTAGGGGTTCGATTGCCGTTGGAAACTTCCTTATTTTTGGTCTGTTTCTTTGGATCTGAAATTCCTGTATCGCATCAGCATTATTCTTCAGTCCGCGAAGATAGGTAACATCCGTCTTCACCTCTTGCCAGGGATGACTCTCTCTTGCGATTTTTAAAGTCTGTTAAGAGGTCGAATTTCCGCTTTACAGCAACGGTGATCATTCTCCTTTGTAGAAAGACAGAATTTGTTTTTTCCTTACATTCGGTAAAATTTAAAGAAAACCTTTATGATCTGAACGGGCGCCTACCACATGCAGACCTCTAGAATCAACCAAGTATTATTTTAATATCTAGGATATCAAAAACCATCGTGTACTAGTTGATAAGTCACTTGTCTTCCAATCTGGAAATTGCAGGTTTGATTACTGTTGATACCCATATTTTTAACAAAATGGGTTTTAATTTAGTTTTCACTTGAGACTTGTTTAAACACCTTTATGATTGGTAACAAAATATTGACATTAGACAATAAACGCACTTAGTTATGATGTTTACAACAAACGTGTTATAAAATGCAATGTAATAATTAATACATCGATGATGCTATCGAAAATTTGTCCTGCAGAAAATACACACTTATGCGCATATGTTACTTGTATATATACTCGTACATCGATGATGCTATACAAAATTTGTCCTACATAAATCACACACTGATGCGTATACTCGTACATCCACAAGCACACACAATTGCATTAGTGTAGTAGCATGATCAAATTTATACAATTATCATTTCTGACCTCATAAATTGATTTTTATTGGCTTTTTCGAATATATAATTTACTTTTTAGAGTTTTTTTTACTTTGTTGGAATTGTTTTTAAATTGTATGGCCAAAATTGGCTACCAATGAGTTATTCACAATAACATAATAGACTACCTCCATGGACCATTCAATAAGACGCTTGACTTATATCTATTGGATTCGGATTAGACTCCCGATGGTAACCAAAAATAAAATATAACGTGATTTCAGTGTGGTGAAAATGATGTGAAGAAGATCAGGTTTAGATGGTTTAGAAATTTTTAATAAAATACTCAGTCAACAAATTTATATGGCAAGTGTAAGGTTGAGTGGTGGTAAAAGACGACAGGAAAAGTATGGTTTAACCAAATACATGGAATTAAAAAAAAAGAAAAACAGTATAAACTATATGAGAAGATGTATGGATGTAAAGGAAACGAATGAACTATGTTGTTATAAGACGGTTTGGTAGTTTTTCATCTCTGTCTACTACATCAAAGAAATAACTTGTAGGTATGAATGTGCCATATATGTATTATTAACAAGGTATTTTTAATACTTTGACACATGATAATGATGTGATCAGTTTCCGACTTTAAGGATACAAAAAAAATATTGAAATAATAATACAATTTATTTATCGATAATGAAGAAATGAGGTTGATTGGCTCGTTAAACGTGAAAGTTATGTATGTATATGTATTATTCACAAGGCATTTTTAATAACATACTTTGACACAGGATAATAGTGTGATCAGTTTCCAACTTTGAGGATTCGAAATAAATATTGAAATAATAATACAATTTATTTATCGATAATGAAGGAATGAGGTTAATTGGCTCGTTAAAACGTGAAAGTTATGTATGTGTATGTATTATTAGAAAAGATTGCCACGTGGCAATATATCAGTCATTTTGTTACGGATACAAAGAATGTGTAATATATTACAATGAAGTTTCCCTTCCAAATGTCAAGGTGGGCATGTGAATGTTTAAATATAATTTATTGTCACGTAAATATAACATGTTCATATGTATTCATGTAAATAAAGAAACAAGTAACCAGTACAAAACCCATTCTTTTTTGTAGGGCATTATATTTTGTATATAAATGGAATATTAGCAATTTCCGTCTGAAAAGATTTCACGCGTGAAAATTCTTATGTAAGGCTCATATCTCTCACTGGCATCAGAGAGTAATGGCTCAACTGCGATGAGAGAACACTGGGAAGAGTTTAGAAATCCAGGGTGGAAGAGATGGTGTCCTGGATGGAGACTGTGTAATAAAATTGGTCCTGGTTCAAAGGAGCAGGCACTCCAGACTAAAGACTCGAGATAAAGCTCCGTCTATACTGAGGTGGAAGGCTGAAGGATTTAAGATAATTTTGCATGTCTGCAATTAAGTGCCACCAACAGCGTTTAAATTCACAAGTGGATAAATCATATTTTTAATTTAAAAAATTTTGTAATTAGCATATGTCAATTAAAATACATTTCAATTGTTAACTATTATTTATTTAGAATTTAAATTTACCAACATGTTAACTACAAGTAAACATTTGTTTGAATGATTAAATTTACATTTCACTGTCGATTTAAATTTTATTGAACTTGTTTAAATACTTTTGTCTCACCTCAGTTCTTTGTTTTTTTCCATAAATTATAAAATAAAAGTTTAGCTGATCACTTCAAATAATAAAATTTAACAAGATATGAACTAAAAGTAAAAATCAATTAGTTTAAATGATTAAATTAACATTTTACTATCAATTTAAATTTAGTGAACTCGTTTAAATACTTTTGGTCTTACCTTAGTTATCATATATGTTTTTTCCCATAAATTATGAAAGAAAAGTTTATCTGTTCATTTCAAACAATAACATTTAACAACTAAAAGTAAAAATTAATTTGTTGAAACGATGATATCATTCATTCACTTTTAAATCGCATTTTTGTGACATTATGACGTAATTGTAATGGATATCGAAAATTGTAATCATTTGAGTGTTGGATGAATTGTAATCATTTGAGTGTTGGATGAATTGTAATCATACGAGTGATGGATGAATTGTATTTACATGAGTGTTGGATGAATAGTAATCATATGAGTGTTGGATGAATTTTAAACATATGAGTGTTGGATGAATTGTAATCATATGAGTGTTGGATGAATTGTAATCACATGAGTGTTGGATTAATGATTGTATGGGTAAACTATGAGAAGCAAGAGCAAGTTGAGGTATTTTGCTATTCGAGAAGTTTATTCTCAATAGGTGGTAAGGTAGTGGAAGATATTGAACAGCGTTTTGAAGCAAAAAACAAGGACAACGATGTTCTAAGAACTATATTTTCCATTATAACGATTGAAACTCTTCAAGAATGATAGTAGTCAATTGTTCGTTGGTACTCACTTTGATACATGAAAATTTAGTTTGACAATTCAGAAAGAGGGATACTAGAAGAATAAACTCGGTACAAATACGTGCTTTGCGAAGAACATTTGGCATGACTATGAATGACAGAGTAATCTATTACTGAATTAGGAAAAATGATTTTTTCGAGTCAGATGTTACATAACACAAGTAAGAAGAATCATAAAAAATATCTTAGCATGGTTTGAACATATCAAGAAAATAAGTTCTGAAACACTTACAAAACAAATATATGAATATAGATGAGATGAAAGCTGTGTGAATGGATAGAAAGCCACGTAGATATGTCCTCTCTGCCTACCCCAAATAGTGTGTTCAAAATGTTTTGTTCCATAGTGAAGTGGTTGCAGCTAATTATTATTTGTACAAGTCTCGCATAGCAAGATTGCACAGATTGGGCAATCAATATGGGCATTGCATGTATTTTCATATGACTTTGACTACTAACATGAGAAGAGTGAAGAAGTTGATCTTGCCGGGATAAAATGATTATATTGTATAGATTTGCTGCTTTGTTGTGTTGTTCGTGTAATACTATTTGTTCTATTGTAAAACAATATTTACATATCAATGCAAAATATTATTTGTTTTTTTTTTATATATTTCATATAAAAAACATCATTTAACTGTGTAAATAAAATAACGGAAAGAAAAAGTAAATATGGGAAAGAAAATTTTGCTCATTGATTTTTTTTTTCATCAGCTTCTGTCCTATGTTATAAAGCATGTTAGATACATTTATTTTACCACAATTTATTGTCATTCCAATTAAATGTTTATTGTTTACACGACATTAATTTCACTGATCAGTTAAATGATTGATCGGATCATAAAAATAAAGGTTTTCAATTTATTGAATTTCATCAAAATCACCTACACTAAAGAGAGCCGAACGAATGCTATAGAAATGCGAAGAGTATTCTTTGCATTTCTATAGCATTCGTTCGGTAACGGGGCGACAATGTATGACAGAATACGGAATTAATTGATTTTGAATAAATGCGATCAAGGCTGATGTGTCGAGAGAGATGAAAAAGAGCAATCTGAGCATGTGGAACGAATAAACGAAGAAATAGTAACAAAACAAATATACAGTGCAAATATGAGTGGAAGTTGCGGTAGAGGAAGGCAAAATAAATTATGGTTGGATTAAGTGAATGATATTTTGAGAGAAGGAAAATTAAGAAATAAACGGAATCGTAGGAGCTGTGTGAGGAAGTGTATGGATGTTGAAGAGGAAAAAAATATGTGTGTCAACATTGAATAGTCTGGCGGTGTGTCTTTCCTATCATCACAGCAGGGCCACGGTGTGTTGGCATATATGTAGAGATCTCTATAATTTGACTTTCTATAAAAAATACAGTTATAAGACAATTATAGGAAATGCACAGTTAAGTGAGGTATGATTTTGCAAATTAAAGTTGATCAGGATTCATCAAAAAACGCAATCGCTAACTTTGTATCAATATTGTCATATTTCGCATGAATTACATTTTCGTTGAATGCTGTAAAACCTAGTGGACTTATTATGTTAAATTGAATACAGCAAAATTTAATTCAGTGAGTTTTCTGTAAAAAGTTTTCATCCAATTCAATAAAATTTACAGCAAATTTTCACAAAAATAATACAAGTACGAGTTTATAAAAATCCGCAAAATAATTAAAATAAAAACAAAGAGAAAAACAATAACATTATAATAAATCAAAGACAAAAGTTTCGTCTCCATCATTTTCCCCCTTTATGAGTAATCAGAGTCCACTCTAGTTAAAAAAAAATTGATTGAAGAAACCAATGTTAGTGGTATCCTTAGATACCGAAAATTTGTGGAGCGCCCTTGAAGAGGGTATGTTCTCTTAACGATTATATTTAAAATGGCCTTTTATTATTGTATTATTTTTTTTACAATATATATTAATGTGGAGGAAGCGAAAGTTATGTGTTTTGATATGACAGCAGATCTGTTTTCTCTGCTTACTTATGCCTCTCTCGCAAGTTTAATTATATGTATGAATGTACTTCATGGCGTTATTATGTATATATGTACATTCGATTATTCTTAATTTAAGTGCATTTGTTGACATACAAAGCAAAAAGTGCCAGACCACGAGCCCTCACGTGTAGACGGGTCACAAGAGATCGTTTGTTCCCAGAGGTAAGCGAAGGAAAGACGCGCCGTTATATAAAATCATTAGCAGGAACGGCAGAACTGTGCCGGCGTGACGAGAAGTGACAATGACACATTCCCTGTGCTGGATGATAAATCGTGGGAGGAATCCGCTATCCTGCTCGCCTTGCGCCGCGCCGTGTCGCCCTACATAGCATGGCATAGCACACGCCTCCCATGTCTCCCGAGGAACCCTGCGACAAATCTTAGGACGTTTTGTTTCCATCTGTACTAATGTTGCCCATGCTATATTGCCTCTCCCTATGTACATTAATACCTCGCTTAACGAATCACCTAGCAACGAAGTTTCTATGCAACGAAGCTGATTTCAAATTGATTGAACTTTGTGGCATTAAGAAGGAGATGAAGACATACTCGTATTTTTATTTACTTATTTATTACACATGACAAGAAATATACATAATTTGCGAAAAAACAACAGATAATTTAATATGGACTTAAAATTTTAATGGATCTGGGTTTGTTGCCTTTCATTTGTCGTGTCCCCAGTAAACTAGGGTTTTGCCTGCATCTCACTGAGGATATTTAGCATGAAAAAATAAACCGATACTTCTTTCCAATTTTCGATTACATAAAAACAAAACCCTGTTGCACATTCTCATCTACCTGGCAAACAGTGACACTCAATTACAACTGGAAACATCATGCAAAATCAAACTTCTCACACATCATCATTTCAGAAAGACCAAAAATGTTCATCCCATAATATACCGCACACAAACATTAAAATATACAGAAATACAAATATAAAACAACAAAATGAAACCTACACTCAAGAGCCCAAACAAATCTTTTCCACACGTCATTCATCCTGAAAGCCCAAGTACTCAAACTCCTGTCGTAATATCAACCATGCTCCGATCGACTGTCTAAATGGTTTTCCTTCCTTTACCTTTATTGAATTCGGCACGCCATTGTATGTCATGGAAGCTAAACAGGCATATTGCCTTTGGGCAAAAAAGGTTTTAACTCTAGGGATGGTGAACATTTCATTAGTTGCCATGCGTGTCATGTGTCTCTGCTGAGTCTGCATCTTCCCTTCCTCTCGATGGTAGTGCCAGATAATGGATTTGAGGTATAACATAGTAAAGGTGTTATCAAAGAAGATCTTCAAAATGGTTTAAATCAACTTTTTTTGGTTTTCGTATTGTACTCTTTAACATATCCGAATTAATGTTTCGTACATATTGAATTACGTGGCCCGAAGGTTGTTACCAAACGAACCTTTTTTTATACCATTAGGAATTGAACCCAAAAACTTTGGGCTGAAGTCAAAAATATTACCACTAGGCTTCGAAGATTTCAATCAATTAATAACTTTAAATTTCAACCCAGTGAAACTCTAAAATTTGGGGTTTCACAAAAAAAAATAGTTAAAGCGGACGAAAATAAACGACAAAAGTTATTTCTTAAATCTTCAAAAAGACTTTAGTTTCACTTTGTGGTGCCATGTTTTATGTAAAAAAGAAATAAAATAAATAAATAAAACACTTATTTCATATTTTTGTATTCACCACTGGTTTATTTTGAGTTTACTACCGGTTTCGAAGACCTCCGTCTTCATCGTCACGTGAAGATAAACTTCATCGTCAGGTGAAGACAAAAGTTAGTTCAAAGATATACCTGATACTTGTATTTGATTCAGCTGTCCACAGTTAAACCAAATTTTGAAGGAGCATTGAAAGTACAACAGAAGAACCTTACACATTTTTATTAATAATCTTAACTTATCCATTATTCATTAGTTTTTTCGAATTTTCAATAAATGATTATAGATTTATCAATTTTATCAGTAAATATTGTGAGGATTCCAAAATGCTCACCAATGTGAAAAGGATTCCACGATTCAAGGATGCTGGAGACTGTTATTCTAAACGTTTCAAGTAAAAATTATCCACATTTTCAGAGGAGTATGTTTGCTAAGTGATGTGAATCCATCAATGTATGCAGTTATCAGATAAAATATAATAAAAAACAAACCACAAACTATAGAAGAATGTTTAAAAAATATGTTAAAATTTTAATACAGAGGAGATTTTTGTTTATGCATTTTTTCCACAATAAATTTTAGTGCTTGTTCACATGTATAATTTATATATTATTTTTGTAGTGTAAGATCATATTTATGGTATACTCGGGCAATATTTTAATTATCCCTCTAAAAATAAAGTTTTTCGGATCGTGTCTACTTCGTAAAGCGAGGTATTACTGTATACCATATACATGGGACTATATGTGTTAGGGGATTTCGAAGAGATTATACGTCGATATATTAAGAAGAAAAATGTTTGTTTCGAGATGTTCTCCGTTGATTCTTTTGTTTATGCACAATTAAATTTTATATTTTTTTATATTCATTCAATATTTATATTTTATTTATGGGTTTGGCTTAAAAATTGTGGGATTCCGTATTAAAATGTTAAACTATACAGTGTTTTATTATTACATTAATCTTCACTACACGAGTTTCTATCTCCCATCCTCCTAGAATACAGGAATAAACCCACAAAATTGTAAGCTCATATTCAAATAATATTAATAAAAAAGAAAAAAACTTTAAGGATTCGGCAAAATGACCAAGTCCCACATGTGAGACAGCTCCACATTGTTCATTACCTCGCTTTATTGATTTAAAAAAATTAAACTTTTCCTTATTCTCAACGCCGAAATTAAGAATTAAAAATAATATTTCCAAGTACTTATTTAAATCAATACGTTATCTAGAATATTCAGCTCTTGAAGAATTTAATCCTACACGATGTAGTCGTCACTTGCTTGCCATTGTTCTACTTCCTGCGATATGGCACCTTTTCTCTTCATCCTTGAATCTCCAGCATCAGCAGGACATTAATTTCTTTGTCCAGCAGTCCCTACCTAAGTCGACCAAGCGATGAAGCTCTTTTAGGCTTTGATTCCCACTCATTTTCTCTCATTCTTTGGTTCTCCACTCTATGCATGTAAATGATTTAAGCTAATCGATTGGATATTATTCTGCTCCAAACGGAACGAACCTCTCATTGGTTTTGGTTATTATGCATCTCCCGTCACTCTTGATCACGAATTTAATATCATCCGCAATAGCTTATTTCAAACCATGGCGCTCAATATTGTTCCTTAACGATCATAATCCATGATTCAATTCCATATGTGACAACTGGTTTAAGTTATTGTACTGTCGCAACTTATTTCAACCCATAGCACTCAATATTGTTCCATAACGGTCATAATCCATTACTCAATTCCATATGTTACAACTGGTTTAAGTTATTGCACTGTCGCAACTTAAAAGACAATAGTCAAAGACCAATTTCTAGCTTGGGACTTAAACTCATTGTTATTGACAGATTAAGAATGATTAATTTGCGACTTTATTTTAAAAATCTCTTCACATGTGGTCCATAGTAGGGTTTTAAATGCTGACAATCGTCTGTCGAGAACATGTCAAATATTTGCTATCACGAGTAGAAAGTCAAACTTACTTGTTGATTGGGATTGGTCATAATGCTGGTACCTAGTTGTAAAATATTAACTATAGTAAAATAATACTTACTTTATTTGACTGACAGGGAAGGTTTTGTTTTTTTCTTCCAAAAGATCGGTGTCAACGTTGAATTGGATTTAATAAGACTTTCGTTATATATGTACAAATTGGCGGCATAATTGCTATATTAAAATCTTTTTCAACTAATAATAAAAAAAAGTACAATTTGTGTAGCGCTGTTTAGAAAGAACACTCTCCTAAAGGGTGCTGTAACTCGGGTTTCAAGCCAACTATTATTAACAGATTAAAAATAATACAAAATAAATAAATGCGAGTGTAAGTTAGAATAATATGGTGTTAACTGTGGCTAGATTAGATACTTCCCCACATCACCATATGTTTAGATAAACATATTTGGTAAGAAAACCACGGAAGACTTACCAAAGGAATACAAGCTACAAATAAACCTTTGTAGGTCTTCCAAGATCTTAAAGTGTATGTGTGTAGCATTCAAACATAATAGTTCACCTAAATTATATTCATTTGCCTTTCCCTTTCTCAAAACAAACACTACTGCCTAATTTACTATCATATTTGGCCTATAAACTTCGAATTCAAATATGCTGTGATTTTCAGCAGCACCATTACTATTATTATAGCACTTGCTTTGTTTTGAGAATGACCTAGTAGGAAATCTTTGCTACATTTTTCGAACCAGGTATAAAATTAGGCTTGAACCCTTGTTACCAAACTTTGCCCACCTAGACATAAAATTGAACTGTAATAATTTCTTCATGGAAAGTTCTGTTATTTGGCCTTTTGGATACTGTTGTGGATCTAAATCAATATAATATGACAAGGAGTAAATCAATCATAAAGATCTTGGAATCTTCTCTATTGCCCCTCCTTCTTTTTTGTCCTTTACTGTCCATGCCGTCAGACTCTGGAACCAGATACCAGCTGCCCGAAGCCTTTCAACTTCATTGGCTTGTTACAATATTACATCTCTCTTCAATGAAGAAAATGATATCTCCATAAAACCTTTTTTCTTATCCTTTCCCATCTTCTTTCTCCTTTCCCAGTCTTAGGTGTTATTTAGATATTTTTTATATAACTTCTTTTTTAATGTGTTGATTTTTGTATTTTTAGTACATTTAAGTTTTATATTTTTGAAAACAACCGATTCCTGATTTTCTTTTCCTCTCCACCACCCCTTTCTTTGATTGATGATATCTCTCTTTATTTTCATTATGTATATTGTTCATGAATTTTGTAAAAGTAAAAAATGATAAGAGTATTATTTGTGACTAACGTAACATCCTTTATTTATATTTGTCTGGTTGGTCGAAAGTGATTGCTGTCCGGCAATACACCAACCAAATGTTAAAATAAATAAATAAACAAAATGTAACTTTCCACCCAGCCATTATCTGAGTAACTTTTGTCTAGATGGTTTGAAGAGATTACTGCATGACGATTTACTCACAATTTACATATTTTACAATTAAGTGTCCAACTAAGGTAATAATTTTGGTGATTTTCTGCTAACAGTTTTATGTCAAATTTAAAACAACATTTATCTTGCAGATTAAAAATGTCTGCAGCGAAGCTTTTAAAACTTCGAGATAAACTGCAACGTAAAAAGGAATAAATTTCACAACAAATTTAATATACGTTAACGCAAAGACATAATATTTGATTCTTAGCATCAGCAGCTTGGATACTTGCCATAAACTTGAAGAATAAACAAGTTAAGAATCCGTCTCTGGGTATTCCCTAAACAATATTTCATATGCAAGTAAAAACGTTTTTCCATCTATTTAAGTGCAACCAGATTCCATCTCTCTCTGATGCAATTGTACAGGGCTGTATTTGTTTTGTAAATATAATGCAACTATTATCTTTAATAATTTTTAATAAATTCTACTTGGTTCTATGGATTGTTGACATTTGTGTTCAAGTAATTTTTTTTGATACGATGACTTATTCAAGTGTCAAATTGGTGTTAAGGGATGAAAAAGACAACCACGGAAATAACTGATGTTTATTATACGGTTTATTTTTTAATGTATATTTGATTGAATTTTTGGTATATTTTACACAGATCTATGTTAAAACATCTCTATACTTTGAAAAGTATTGACCACTTTTCACCGATTGTTCTGATATTTAAGAGGTTGGCCATTCCTTGTAGATAATCTGGTGAAATTAATGTCATCACGAATTCATCATTAGTTTAACTTGGCTCTGTTTAAGTCAATGATTGAATACACTAGATAATGAAAACAGTCATAAGGGAGGATTCTGAAAATTTATAACAGCATGTTCCTTTCAGACTTTAGTGTTAAATCGGATTGTTTCAGGGTATGTGAATGATATGGCAAAATATATCACTTCATTATTTTTCTTCCTAACAAACTCTGATTTATATTGAAATTTCCTAGAAAATTGACGTTGATCTACTAACATTTTAATTGAAATATAATATTAACGCACCTTTATATGAGGGCACAATAAATCTTCTTAAAACAGGCCTTGTGAAAAGCTATTAATATTTGTTCATCAATGAAATAAAAAGAATGATAACATTTCTTAGATTGATCTCCCGTATACCACACATTGATAGTATATAAGAACGTTGCGGCCCTGCAATTTAGGAAGCCTGCATTGCTCAAACGATGCACTAACGACAAGATCATTACGCAATTTTCTCGCCATCACAAAAATTTGTAGCGTTACATTTTTCCTGTATTGCATACTTAGGTTTGTGGAAATTTTATGGTTCACTGTGTAAGATATTTTGCAGGTAAACTTTTCTAGACAATGTGAAAGGGGAAATCGATTTTTCAAGCGCTTGAATTGAATACGTAATGAATAGAATACGAATGGGTTTATTTAACGAATGCAAAATAGAGAAATAACAACTCGACACTAATGGAAAGAAACAAAAGTACGTTTAAGAAAACTTTTTAATTTTCCTTCAAATACCTACAGATAGTTTATACGAAAGAGAATTTACAAAAACTGTCTATGTAGAGCAAAAAAAATGGCTTAGTAAAATATTTTTGAACTTAAGTGAAATAACTAATCAAATTAATTTTACTGTATTAAGCTACCATTGTATACAGTACAACCTGGTGGGTTTATTTTTGAGTAGCAATATATTTTTATTAACCAGAGTAATTTACGAGGGTTGCTACTTAAGTTTTGAGATATGGCTACACCAGTAAGGCCATACATACGTCAAATCTAATATCAGCATCGTAAAGTTTGACGTTTTTAATGGTATACGTGCTCAGGAAGTTTTGTCATACGAGTCTTATTTGTATTGTTTACATTGACTTGAAAAATTCACCTCGGCCAAAAATGGAATTAAATCGTGAACATATTTTCGTGCGATGATTTTTTATGATTTTCGACGTGGACTAACTCAACAACAGTGTGCCAATCAACTCGCTTCGACTTTTGGTGATAAAGCACCATCCCGGACCACTGTGTTTCGCTGGTTTTCCGAATTCAATCGTGGTTGTAGTTTGCTACAGGACGAATTTCGTGAAGGTCGTCCAAAATCGGTTGTTGTGCCAGAAAACATCGATGCTGTGCGTGAACTGATATCGCAAGATCGTCACGTGACTTATCGTGAGATTGAAGCATGTTTGGGCATTAGTTCCACTTGTATACATTCAATATTGCATGAACATTTTTGGCCGTCAAAAAGATTTCTTCGCGTCGGATACCGCATAGTTTGAAAATCGCTAAAAAAAAAAGGCTCGTGTCGATTGGTCCAAAGAAATGTTGAAAAAATTCAATCGCAGTGCTTCAAAAATCTATAAGATCGTGACAGGCGACGAATCATGGATCTATGCATATGAGTCAGAAAATAAACAGCAGTCGACTGTATGGGTCTTTCAAGACGAGCTAAATCCAACAAAAGTTGTTCGCGTACGAAGCACTTCAAAGCAAATGGTGGCTTGGTTCTATGGTATACTCGTTAATGGTCATGTCGCAACAGTGCCTTTAATGGAACGTCGTACGGTTAATTCTGAATGGTACACCACCATTTGTTTGCCAGAAGTGTTCGGAGAAATGAGGAAAACCAACCGCCGAAGACGGATCATTCTCCACCACGACAATGCGAGCTCTCACACATCAGCTCAAACAAGTGAGTTTTTGAGCACTCAAAACATCGAATTGATGGGTCATCCACCATACAGTCCTGATTTGGCACCCAATGACTTTTTTTTATTCCCGAACATCAAAAGTAAATAACGAGGTCAACGCTTTTCGATGCCTGAAGAAGCGGTTGATGCATTCAAAACGCCTGTTTTGAAGTTACTTCATTCGAAGTGGAAAAAGTGCTTCGAAAATTGGATCAAACGCATGCAAAAGTGTATTGATCTTCATGGGAAGTATTTTGAAAAACAATAAAGCCATTTTCGATGATAAATATTTGTTTTTACTTGTCTGTCTCAAAACTTAAGTAGCAACCCTCGTATTTTAAATAACGACCCCCGTATCTTAGTTGGTAAGACACCTGTTTGACAACCCGAGGGTTGCGAGTTTCCCGTTGGAAACCAGATTTAAAAAAATCGAGTCCGGGTTTCACTTAAGGCCTTTTTAACATCCATTTGGTTTGTTGGAAGATATTATCACATAGCAATACGCCTGCTAACTTATACTGTATACAAAGAAATTGTGATACAATAATACAAAGATGATAAAAATACCTTGAGCATAAACGAGACTGGAACTCTTTTTAAAATAATTTAGTTTTCAACGGGTATTGAACCTATCATCTCTCAGTTGAAAGCCATACATCTTATTATCTAGGCCAGGGAGGTCGTTGGCCGGGAACCGGGGGGATTATCACGGCAACACAATCACCGGGAGGTATGCCACTTTAAAAGCAGGTTGTCAAATGTGTTGTCATGCAGCTTACAAATAATATTGCAATTCGCATAAATTTCATCAAAGCTTCATGCATACTCGTATATGAAGTGCTCTATTTTATTATGTATTATTTATTTGATATTTTTAAATAATTTTCTTAAAATGAATATTTCTTATTAAAAAAATAATGTTAGATTTCGAAAGTTGGTTAGTTCGGAAAAAAAGGTCCTCATTCCTTCTCAATTTGTATAAAATAATAATCTTCTTAATGTTTCTCTCCACGTTTTAGGTTGGTAATTATTAAGGCTGTTTTAAGTTCGTCTGCAGCTACTTTGAATAATGTCTCCGTGCTATAGTTGAACCACTTTCTTAGGTTCTTCAGTCAGCAGTTTCTTCTTATTTCTAAAATATGTCTTAAATTATTTCTCTTTTTTCCCTGTAATATATGTACATGTCTTAAATTATTATTTTTTTCCTCTTATGAAACACCCAAAGTATTCCGATCTCCTCCTCTCAATACAAGTGAGTACTTTTTCATGCATCTAAGAACCTTTTCGATGCGCACTTTGTCAACACAGGAAATTTTTAACGTTCTCCTGTGGTTCCATGTTTAAAATACTCCTATTAATTTTGTCGTTACTTGGGTCGGTGTCGTATTCTTCCCGCCACACAATTTTTGGATTGACCAATCTAGAGGGACAAAATGCTAAAAATGAAAATCATTATTTTACATAAAAAATGCCGTTTTAGTGTGTCATATGAACCTATTGATAAGATACAATTGCCAGATTTTTTAAGAAACACTTGTTTTATTTTTTAAAGTATAACGGGACAAAGTGACGCTTTGTGTCACAGGTATAAAATATTAATTTTAGTAAAGTACATTCCTGACTTCCGAAGTTTGGCCATGTTAACAGTGTTTTAAAAAGTGATTGAAAATAATTTTCGTGATGGCATCGCGTTCTACAGGTATTTATTTATATATGTCATTATTATATTAATTTATTTATACTATAGACTATTTTTATAACAATAACAAATTCATGAAATTTCATCCCACGCATTTTAATGAGTTCAAAGTTTAACAAGATGTAAGTTCTGTGTAAGATGTCGTAAGGCTATGAAACTAAGTTTAAAAAATAATCTAATATGTTTTTTAAATAAAAAGTATTACCATTTACTGCAATTTTGTGCGATTTCTTAAATATATTTTTTTTCTGTTAGAGGGACCAGACTTACGAGAATGAGTATTTTTGAAGTATGACGTTCTAACCCTTTCAAACACCGCATTCAGCGTGTTTATGATTTTGTAAAAACGTTTTACAATATTCAAGATGATAAAAAAGCAGAAGTTATAAGATTAAAAGTTTTTGTAAAAACCGAATATGAGAAAATTCGTCAAAAATGGGTACAAAAACAAAGACGTTTGGATTTGTTTTTTTAAATTCTACCAACCTCGGTTGTGTGAAGATTTAGATTTTTCTTCTTCAATGCAGACAATTAATAAGGCAGGCCGTACAGCTAAAACATTTCGAGAATGTTCATCCGAATCAAAAACGTGATGGGGTAAATTCAATACAAGAGATGTCGACTGCATCGTCGAGAAGAGCAACAAGTTATAAAAAGGTCAAGAAACAAATTTTTACAACTTCAACACAAAATCCTCACTCCCCAGATGAAGCTTTAGCATTATTCATTGTAAACAAATTTACGCTGATGTAGTACAAAAATATCCAACAGGAAGCTTCTGAAAGAAGTTTCAATTTATATCCATAATATGATCGGGTTTTAGAAGAGAAAAAACAATTATCCAGAAGTAGAGAGCATAATTGTAACATACTCGTGCTTGTATTTTGAACAGCAAAATTTGAAAATAACGCTAAGGAAACAAAAATGTTATACATATCATTATACTCGTGGTACAATATGCCTGCAGCCTTGCACAAAATATTGACGCACGGTGCTGAGATCATCGATTCTTGTTTGATTCCTATTGGACAAATGTCTGAAGAGGCAGCCGAGGGCAAAAATAAAGAAATTAGAAAAATGAGGGAAAATCACACTTAAAAAATTTCGCGTGTTAGGAAAAATTACGATTTATTTAAATATAATATTTATTAGTTTCTTCTGATCAGTGTATAAGTCTTACTAAAAATATACCCAAAAAAGTTTAATATGCGTATGAAAGTGATTTTCTAATGCTATTAAAAAAAAGTAATTTTTGTATATTTTTTCATAATTATAAATATTAAGTTATTAACGTTTCTAAATTTGTCTTATTCTCAATGCGTTATTGTGTATTTGATAAATATATACCTATTATTAAATTAAAAACCATTTGTTTATATCTCCTAGCCTCTAGTTATTAAAATGTAACATAATTAATGTCAAATTATACAATATGAAAAATAATTTTGTCCATCTAGATTGGTCAATCCGAACATTGTGCGCCATAAAGAAGCACAGAAAAGAGGTAACGTCGTACAATGCGCATTCTTAATTTGAGGTTCAAGTCTTTATGACAGATATAACGTTTCATTTTGAAGATAATGTTTCGTCCCATCTCAATCCTACTTCAAATTTTCCGGGAATAATCCTAATTAAATAAATATTCAATTTACAGAAGGTTTGTACTTATATCAGTGAAAACTTTGTGTTGGAATAAAAAAAATAATTAAACATCAAGTAAAAACTATACTCGCGAAATCACTGCGACTGGTTGCAACACGTGAACTATTCACGGAAGGGAAACAAATTCTACATTTTTGAAATACCGAATGGAGCAAGATCAATTAAAAGTTTTTTGGGTTCATTAATATTTAAAGTTTAAAATAAAAAAAGGTACATCTTGATTGATGAATTATTTAATTCTCAAAAATCTCTTTATATACGATGTTTTGTGTTTACACATTTCTGTTGTTCAATTTAAATCGTTGATAAAGTTCTCCTTGTTTCAGATATTTTGACATTAATGTTTTCGCGTTTCCGACGTCTTGAAAAAGCCACATATAATTGTCTGCATTAAAAAAAAAAGAGCGTAAGATAAATAAACACAAGTAATTATAAGGTTTAATATAAAAGGAAATAAATTAATTATTTAATGAATTACAATTCAAAATAAATTGGCATCGTCCCCTTTTACACCGGTTCAAAAATTGTAAGCTAGGTATTTAAAATTCTTTCAGTATAGTTTCGATCTGTTCATTTATCGTGGACCCACCGAGATTCAAATTTCAAATTACTTTCGGAGAGAATCGAAGTATTCCTCTCTCACTCTCTTGTATTCAAAATTCAATTATCGTATTCTTTCTTTGGCGACAACCGTCGTACAGGTTTTGGCCGATTATTATGATACGTGTTTTTACCTTCTACTACTTGGCGGTCTTTAGTGAACTGATAAAGCTTTGTTACGAGAGCTATGTTCAAGAGTAACTGATATCATATTATTATATATTGTTACGAGAAGTGTGTGATCTATCCGACTAAATAAAATTCTTTAGCTAATAGTGTTTTTTTTGTACTTTTTATTTAATGCCAAAATTTATTATTTCAAATAGACTTTAAAATATACAAATTAAAAAAAAATGTAATATATAAGCATAACGCCATTACCCTGTCGGGGAAGGCAGATAAGACAGAGCTCCAAACTTTCCTATCTTGACATGTTTTTACCCTCTGCCACATCCATAGATACCTTTTCATACAACTCCGATTTCTCTGACTTTTTAAGCATCTTTCTTTCCTAATATCATAAATTCGATCAAACCATACTTTTCTTCGTTTTCTTCTGCCTCGCTTTCCACTTAAATTTGCAGTGTATGTTTGTTTTGATATACAACCAGCTCACTTTCAACCAACCGGAAACATCATATAATTCTCTTACAACCAAAGAAAAATACTACGAAAACGTATTACGATTTCACACAAAATTGAACTCAAAATAAAAATAACTAATTTGTGCTCTAAAATGTTCAAAAAGTCCTAAAGATTTTGTTTCTGCTGTTATTGTATTGCACTTTCATTGTATAGCGTACAATCTGGCCGGTGTATTTTCATGTGGTAATCTCATCTCACTAATCAGAAAGGTGTTACACAAGACTTAAGTGAACATACGACTGAAACCCTTTAAAATAACTAGGTGTCAACGGAAATAGGACCCGCAACCCACGGGTAAGAAGATAATTGTCTTAACATCTAGGCTACCAAACTCACCATTGAGACGGGGGAATTAATTTGAGATACCATGTACTATATTAAATGATTTTTTTAAACTTTGTAGTTAAAATGTTTGCATTGCTCTCATGAACTTTTTTTAAACCTAGTGGTTAAAACGTTTGCATTGCTCCCAGGTGAATATATTTTTTAAAACTAGTAAATATTTTTTTAAACTTAGTGGTTAAAACGTTTGCATTGCTCCCAGGCAAGAATTTTTTGTAAATCTAGGAAATATTTTTTTAAACTTAGTGCTTAAAACGTTTACATTGCTCCCAGGCGTAATGGATTCGTTTCCCAGTGTTTCCGGTACTTGTTTTACTTTAAGACTAACATTAATTCAAGGAGCGCTCTTGCGATAACCAGTGATAAGAAAGTGCTTTACAAATTATGCATTTTATTTCAAAATACTATATTCATTGCGAGAGAAAGGAAATAAACATTGATTTGGAACTAAACTTGAAGAAACTCTTATACGTGATTCTTTTCGTTTGTTCCACTTTTCAGCTGCAGTTTTTCGAAGTAAAAAGTCAAACAGTGTTTTGTCGATACATAAGTGGGGTACGGCTAGGAAATGCACTCCGGGAATGCAGTTTCTCAAGATTACTTACGGGATTCATCCAGAAATCCCGGCAACTTTAGGCAAAAGCAAAAATCATGTTGTTTCTTCGAAAAAAAAACCTTTCAGCATGCTTTCTTTTTCAAACATTTTACCGGCTTTCAAGACGGTATGTTTTTTTCTTTTTTTCCGTGACGATCAACAATGGGTTCATATAACCCTTTTCTTGGTTGGGGTGTGGATTTGCCAGCTGCTCTTTCTTTCTTCGGGTAGTCTTCTAGGTATCAGGATATCAGGGAGATTTTTTTGATGAATCATTACCGTTAATTTTTTTGCTAGTACATTTTAATTTTTATGAAATGATGGAGAAGTTGGTGATCACGAGGACAGTTCAGGAAAGGAAAGAATGGACGGATCAAATGAAGAAGTGAACAGCATCCTCTCTAAGCGCTGCATTCAACATGCCCCAGGACTGGGAGGAATGGAGACAAGTAGTGCGCTATGTTTGAGAAATAGCAGAGAACCACGACGCTCAGCATTGAGCACACAATAAAGAAGAGGATATTTTAATTATTTTTTCCAAGTTTTTTTATATCTACGGTATTCTTACTTTAGTGTTATTTAATCTACAGTCGAATGTTATTCTAAAATATATCTAAAGATTTTGAAGTTCTTACCCGCGTTTGTGTTCTGGAGGTATCAGCTATAATTTCAATGTGGTAAGTTGTTAACAATTATGAATGCTGTTTGAAAATAATATTTTAGTAAGTTGATAGGATTTCCTTGAGATACCACATTAAAAATGACAAGGTTCTCAGCAGGATCGAAGAAACCAGGCACCTGTCAAACACCATATCGGAAAGGCGTGCAGAATGGATGGGTCATTTGCTGCGACATGAAAGTCTCCTGCACAATATGCTGGAGGGAATGATTGAGGGACCGATTGGCAGAGGGCGTTTTCGCCGAGAGTATCTGGAGCAAATATGCCACGATATGGATTGCACCTTCTATACAGAGCTTAAGAGGATCGCTGAAGACCGAGCGGAGTGGAGGAGGAAATGCAGAGCTTTGCTGCTAACCATTCCCCAGAAATGAAACTGAAAGAGAAGAAGTTGATATGCTGTGAAAAATAAATTAGATAAGCCGAATTAATGCCTGTAAGCCGAATGAATGCCAGGAGTTTTAAAAAATAATTTAAACTAAAGATCGATATTTTAAAAAGGATAAGAAAAAACTTTCTGAGATGGTTTGAGTGTATTAACGAATGAGATTTGAAAATCTAACATAAAAATCTATAATGCAATATAAACGAATTGCATAATACTTTCAATGTACATAACATTATCTGGCGGGTTTATTGACATGCGTCAATTTCTTTCATCCAACTATAAATATAGTAAAGACGTTTTAATTGAAAATATGGTAAGAACCCTTTTTTTTAAATAATTTGGCTTCCATAGATAACTAAATCCTTAATCCTGAGGCGTATTACTTCAAAGATCACAGAAGATTTCAACAGTCATTAGTATAGGAGATGAAGACCAAGAAAGCTTTGTCCAAATCGAATAATTGAAATTTCGAAAGCATGAACCGAAGAGGTTGAATGAAAACATTTATGGATATAGAGGAAGAGAAGGAAGAACGAAGTGGTGTGATATTTTGGAGATCTTTACTCTTTTTCCACACAAACCGAGAAACTAAACGATGGTGTATATGTTTTTATGTAAACATGTTAGTAGATTACTCTTGTCAAAAATTTAAAGCAAGGTTATTTATGGTATAATAAGTAAACGTCAAAAATAAAATAAAGAAATATATGGTAAACGTATCAGTAAATAACGTTTATGTTTGTACCGATTGAAATTACACCTATTACGGTATATAAATAACGTTAAAATTTTCAAGCAAAGTTATGTGAAATAAGTATACGTCAAAATACAAGCAGTCAAATGAAGTAAACTTACTAGTAAACAACGTTTATGTTTGTCTTACTCTTTATCTTATTTTAGGCCTGTTGGCCTGTTATCGTCCTGCATTATTGTTTGCCTCTTGTGACGTCAACTGCCAGCTGTCTTTCCGTCTTTTGGGAGGTCGTCCTGGAGGTCTGCTTGCTTGGGGGATACTGCCCCTGGCCATTCTTACGGCTCTTGGTTTCGCCATTCTGGATACGTGTTCGTTCCAAAACCTTCTTCTTTGTCATCCCCGTCTGACAATACCTTCAAGAAGAAGAAATTTATGTTTGTACCGATTGAAATTACACCTATTAAGATACATAAATAACGTTAAAATTTTCAAGCAAAATTATGTGAAATAAGTATACGTCAAAAAACAAGCAGTCATATGAAGTAAACTAACTAGTAAATAACGTTTATGTCTATGTCAATTGAAATATATACGAACATATTAAGACAATACGGTCTTGTTTGTGCTCACCTGACGAAGAGGAGAAAACCTTGAAACCGGTAGAGTTATACGTTTGATGAAACAAATTACAAGGTTTTAAACCTTCACTGTGTTAATGCCTTAACTATAAACGATATATGAATTAAAAGTATCATAAAATTTGTAAGTAAAGTTATATTAAATAAGTATATACTCGTATATTATAGAGAAATCAAGCAAAGTTATGTAAAGTCAACACATCATTAAATTACGTTCATCTATGTATAAATAATAAGTACGTACGAGTGTATTAAGATACATAAATTAAAAGTTTCTTTTAATTTTCAAGCAAACTAATATAAAATTAATATTCAGTAAATCAACACATCAAGCAAAGTCGTATGTAGTAAATTTAATTATTTTTATCTTTATATCAATTGAAAGAACATATACAAATTAAAAATGCTTTAAAAATTTCAAGAAAAGTTATTTGAAATAAATACAAAACATCTGTGTTCATTAGAATTTTAATTTATCCCGACTTGATAAAATACTTGAAAACTTTTTCCTCCTCCAACTTTAGAAAAGTTGATTAATTAACTTCTTAAATTCTTCGGAGAGCATTATTATGAATTTCTCATTGTTTATGAATTGTTTCCCTCATATTTCCCTTTAATATCCTCGAATACATTTGAAACATTTTGCCAAAATTTTTAATCAAGTTAACTGTAGTGAAAATTATCTTTGTTAAAATATTAATGCCAAGTATATGTTATAAGCAAGAAATTAAATAGACTAAAGTATTCTTGTCCTTATTTATGGCTTTCATAAAATTGTGACAAAAATTTATATGAAAAATTTAGTTTTAATGACAGGCCTTTTTCGCTTAACAAAAAATATCCAAACTATGCTGCATAATTTGTTAATTGATTCATTTCTTTTTGTTGACACTATGGGGTAACAGAGATTACCCTGTCATTCGCATTAATCAGGTCTTGTCTCGAGCATATAGCCACGATGTTCGAACTAAATGACGTGTGTAGAGAGTCCTGTAAAATCCGAAATCAAATCCACAACTACTTTCATTCCAGAAATCCTATCTCTGCATGTTCATCTTGCATCTTATCACTAATATGAGTATATTCTGAAGCAGTTGGTCTCCAGGTGATATTTTTTCCATGAGGTTTATCCAGTTGTCAGGTGTTTTTCCTTTCTACTTCAAAACACGCGCTTTATCCGGAGAAATCGTTGAGTCTACCAATTATTTAGTAAAATTATCAACTATTTAGTAAGATCAACTATTTAGTAAGATATTTAATCAACTAAGTAAGTAAGATCAACTATTTAGTAAGATATTTAGTAAGATTATCAACTATTTAGTAAGATTATCAACTCTATCAATTATTTAGTAAGATTATCAACTAAAAAATATCTAAATTTAATGGATACGCATTAAAACCATACGAACGAAGGTACTCCTTAGAAAATCAGAAATTATATTTTGCGATATATGACTGGTAAAACACAGAGACGGAATAATATAACATATACATAAATAAGAAGAATTTGTTAAACCGAATGCACTGGATTTGATCAAATACAATAAATGGGTTATACAATACTGTGCGTGAGTTGAACTAAGAATATTCTGACATTAATGAGATACAGGTACAGATCCAAAAATAATTTAAAAAACATTTTATGTAGAAATCACACTCAAGAGATTGACTTTAAAATACAAATTGAATGATAAGAGAATGTGACGGTCTCTATTCTTTTCTTCTTCTTCGTCTTGTGTCTTTCTTTCAGATTTTAACAAATGCATTTGTAAATAGCCTCCACAGATTCATGTTTTCGCCGTTCTGCATCCAACTGTCTTAGCCACCTGGAAGATTTCAGAATGCACATGTTCAGTATAAATGTGTCCCTTGCAGGGTAGACAAAGAGAACATATGTAAAAAAAATCCATTCAAGCAAACAAATTTTGCCTCTTCCACATCTCGCAATACACAATAATTTATGATTCATATTTCTCCCTTTACCTTCTTTAAAAATCTGCTCCATTTGAACCAGCCATGAATTCCTCGGTCTTTTTCTTAAACGTACACCTTGTACTCCTGACTTGAATACTCTTTTAGTCATTATTTCGTCATTCAACCACCAACAACCTCCGTGGCCTGGTGGTAAGACGCTTGTCTGCCGATCCGGAGGTTGCGGGTTCGATCCCCGCTGGAATCCAGATTTTTTTAAATGGAATTCCAGTCTGGTTTTCACTTAGGGTCCATTAAAACATCTCTGGTTGATTGGAAGAGATTGCCACGTGGTAATAAACTCGCCAGGTGAAATAAATAAAAAATAAAATAAAATAAAATAACATGTCCAAACTATCTTAAAGGTCCTTTTTTCATCTTACCCAAAATACGAATTGTTTTTTTTTATTTATTCCTTTTCCATTCTTTTATACATTGACCTTCCACATTTTTTCCTAATACACGTATCTAAATAGCATTCATCTTACTTTTACACTCCCGCCTTTTCCAAGTTTCATTTACATCCGTAGAAGTGGGCACCAACACATTATTACGTTGTGTAATTTTTGATACTTTCATGTAGGGCGGTAATTGTATGTTGCATTGGGTCTATTGTATATTATTATGTTGCATTAAATTAATCGAAACTCGTTTTCCGAGTTATAAGTTGCTATTTATCTTAAAATAAAGCCAGACTAATTTTGTTTCATAGGCAATTTTTTCCAACAGATCCGTCATTTCGATTCTTAAACTTATGTTACTCATTTCATTGAGTTTGTTCCTTTCATTACTTTTATTATACTTCATAAATTATCTTCAATATTAGGTAATCTGCCAAATATAATTATATAAGTTTTCCTTAAAGTGAACTCAGGTTTATAATATCAATCCATTATATCCAAGTGCGGCCCTGTCAGGTTCTGTTTCCCACCACCGAAAGCACTCATGTAGCTACATTATTCAGGAAATGTGGATAAGATGAAACATTATAAATAAGCAAATACTTAGGCGTACACTTCAAAAATGGCGTGAATAAGAAGGCTTACCCGTCATCCCCCGATATTGTTTGCTGGGAGCCCGGCCCGTGTATAAACGTAAACAGGATCATACTATTCAATATTCGGTAATGGATCCTTACATTAAAGAGGACTTAAGCTGGGCCGGTACTAGAATTACCAAAATAAATATTTCTTCATTTTAAGTAGTTTTCACCTGAAAAGTAGCTACTCCAAAACTCATTGTTATGATGCTGAAAACACCCTCTCTCTACCCCTATTCCTTATGCTCGACTTGTTTTATTTTCATTTTTGGTAGAAATATTTTAAATCTGTCAATAACATATACTATGTGTTATTATTATTATTAACATATACTATGTGTTATTATTATTATTAACATATACTATGTATTATTAATATTATCATTAACATATACTATGTATTATTATTCTTAACATATACAATGTATTATTATTATCATTAAAATATATTATGTATTATTTTTATTAACATAAACTATGTGTTATTATTATTATTAACATATACTGTGTATTATTATTAACATATACTTTGTCTTATTATTATAAACATTTACTCTGTATTATTATCATTAACATATACTATATATTATTTTTATCATAAACATATACTATGTATTATTATCACTAACATAATCCATGTATTATGATTATCATTAACATATACTATGCATTATTATCATTAACATATGCTTTATATTATTATTATCATTAACATAATCTATGTATTATTATCATTAACATAAACTATGTATTATGATTATCATTAACATATACTATTTATTATTATTATTAACATATCATCATCATCATCAATGGCACTACAGCCCATTGTGGGCCCCGGCCTCCTCCAGCATTTAACATATACTACTTATGTATTATTATTATTAACATATACTATGTATTATTACTGTTCACATATACTATTTATTATTAATATATTAAAAAATAAGTATTTTGCTCACTATTATTATTCTTATCACCCCAAAATAAAAGTTCTCAGTCTGTATTTTTTTCATGAGGCTTTTAATCAATTTTCGGTTTGTTATAAGAACTTTTCTCAATGTGAAGAACTAAGGTTTTTGTACCTACTTCTCGTATTCTTCATAAATATGATTGGTTAAATATTGAAGTAGATTTATATCTTAACCTCTTTAGACCTGGCGTTTATTATAATGGACACGTAGTTCATATAATAAATAAATAGTTTTTTTGACAACAACATAGTATTCATAAACAAGTATAAAAAACATAGCAAAATCTCACATATATCTCAAGATAAATATCAGAAAACACATTTAAAAGATAAGCTATCAAAAGGTCTGGGCTGGGTGCAAGAAAATCAGGTGTTTTACAGACCACACCTTTGTACATGTAGATTAAGTAAAAAATATGCACTATGTAAACAACTTTATGGTATTCTTCTATTCCCAATGATAACAAATGAAGTGTAGGATACTTTATTATCGGTTTTGAACGTTTTGAGCGCCATCTATTCAAGCTAATACGACATATTGTTGCATTTAATGTAAATAATATACTATGCTCACAAGCAATAATATTTTTTTAAAACCTTAGAACTAATTCAGGTTTGACGAGGTTAATAATATTCAAAAAATCTGCTTTTTTAGTCGTCTGATTAACCAAAATTAAAAATTAAAACTTATTTGCTTTGATTTCAAAACACTTTTTATTGATTATTAAAGTATAATATATATTATGACATTTAAACACAAAAACAATATCCGCCAAATGTCCACCTCTTGCAGCTCCACAGATGTCCACTCTTTTGTCAAAATTTTCGATGACATTTTGGCCTAATTGCGGTTCTAATTCACCAATAACGCGAATAATTTTGTCCTTCAGCTCAGGAATTGATTGGAGGTCATTCTTATAGACCTGGCTTTTCAAGTAACCCCTTGAGAAAATAGTCCAACGGGGTCAGATCACATGATCTTGTTGGCCAATTAACATCACCGTTTCCGGAGATTGCAATACATAAAATAATGGAACAATTTGACTCGACTTTGAATACGACTCCATTTTTAACAATGTCATACATTACACTTCTCAAATGTCACAAGACCCAAGAAAGTTCGCGTCGCCATCTGTGTTTTATCCAAGAATTGAAAAAAAAACGCTCAATTTGAAAGACCCTTTATTTAATGATTAGTATATTTTTATTCAAATACTTGTTGTTATATTTACTTTTAGATGGTACACATTTCTTATGCGCTTTACAGGCGGCGTGATTGGTGCTGTTTAAACAAAATAAATAACTATACTCATAATAACCAAGAACCAAGGAGAGTGGAGACGAACTGTACGTCAAGTTTTTAACAATAATGAACGAGGCCACTCAGTCCCTACCATTCCTCGTCCCAATATACTCGTATTTAAAATAAACATACCTATGTACTATCACGCTAGATACTTTTTGAAATAAGTATATCCCTTCGCTTTTATATTCACTCACAAAACCTTTGTTTCTTCGGCCTTAACAAATCTCGTCATACAAACTTTTATGTTTATAATAATTCTTATATTCCCTCCTGTTAATATTCCTCCAAATACGTTCTTATTTTCTAGGTTAAAAGCTTCCTGAACTGATTTAAGGCATGTCTATTTGTATGTCTGAGTATATTATTTACTCTAACATTTTAATGTGGTGCTATAAATACAACTTTGTATTTGAATTAGAAGAGTTTACTTATACAATGTTTTCCTATAGATTGTTAAAGGTTTATTCTGTAACACTGACAGGCTGACGACATATGTTATATACCTTCCAAAGGTTCCTAAGGGCTGGAAAATGTTCCATTATAACGTAAAAACCCTTAAAGTTATTCTTGTTTACTTTAACAAGAGAATTTATTAAAAGTAATGTAATGTGTTTATATATAAAGGTTGCTGTCGTGATTATCCACTTTATTCCACCTGCCGTTTCACACCCCTATTTTCTATATATGTATCACCGATGTAGAATTGATCTTCCACATCGATCCATGTCCCTCAGTTTCGTCTTCTCATCCAGGGTCCTCTGTAATATTATTTTGTCTCGTCAGATAGTTAGCGACTTTTTCTCAGCGATACATAAATCAGTCAAAGAGACAGATTTACAAAAAAACAGTTTTAGAACAAAAAACCAATGTCACCAACATTGTCAGTAGCATTATTTTTCACTGTGTTTTTTGGTTTTTTCACTATACAACTTCCCAATACAATATTATTGTAATACGTTACAATTTCCTTGTACACAGTACAACAAGGCGGGCTTATTGTCAAGTGACAATCTCTTCCAACCAACCAGAACTATGTTAAAGAGGTCTTAAGTGAAAACCAGACTGGAATGAATTTTAAAATAATCTGGGTACCAGCGGGATTTGAACCCACAACCTCCGAGTTGGCAGATAGGCATCTCACCAACTAGACCATTAGTTCCCTCCTCACAGTCACATATGAAATCGTTACATTTGTTATATTTAAATCATTGAATAATTATTTTTTTAACTAGGAAAATCAAGATTAAAGTATCTTTACTCCGGTTAAAATCTGTGGCGTTATGGCACAAGCTGATAATATGTCCGTTTTTTGTCATTTTGTGTTTATTCTCCCAATTTATAGAAAATATTTCTCAGCATGTTGTGGCAAAACTTGGTGTGTCAGTTATTATCCAAACAAAATATATATCGTTTGGAAAAACTTGATATGTCAATTTATTAAAAAGAATGAGGAGCCAAAAATGTTATGTTACATATCGTTGTTTGGAATTACACAAATACAAAATCAGTATATGCCTATCATGCGGTGGCAATACTTGATATGTATACTTATCAACATCTGGCAACTCACACGTTTTGAAAAAAAAATTGAAACGGTGTGAAAATCATACAGTTGTCAACGAAGCTGTTGTCACCGGCATATTTCTTCTCCTGTAAACCAAGGTAAAACTGACATATCAGCTTGTGCCATAATGCCACAGAAATATTCCTCTAAATGTAATTAAACATGTTTTCTTTCTTTTTGCAATGAAGATCCTATATAGTTTAAGGTATTTTTAATGACAATTCTCTTCAGTATGAATATTGAATATGTTAATCTAAATAGTCTTTTTAAGAATTTATTTTTGTGTATACCATATATGGTCCCGTGGCTAAGCGTCATTCACAGTTTGAATGGGCCTTTGTATGGCTAAATAGCTTTTAAAATCTTAGATGAATAAAAAATATAGAACTATCGAAGCGTTAAATTAATTTCATTCTTCTTATTGAAAATGGAGTTTTCTGGTCTTTTGGAAGATATTCGCTGTTCGGTAATGAACTCGCTAAATATAACATTGTTAAATGGAGTATTCAAATAAATAAATAAATACAAATTAAATAAACTTTAACCGTCACTGTGCGGGATAAGCATCAACTCAAAAATTTACAGCAAGGAATTTCTTTGCGATTTCAATTGAGGAACAGTTAAGAATTCAGGCTTAAAAACACGGAAGAGTTTGTTTGAAGTTTTGCGCTAATTTAAAATCGATAATCTATACAAACGTAAATTGAAAAGGGATCTTCTCTAAAGTTTACTATCTCCGAAAGCTGTTGATGTGATAAATACTAAATATAAAAGATATTTTCAAAAAGGTGACATCTTTAATACATTCATTATATAATCGAAGTTTTTAAAACATCCACTTTTCACTAGGTTGTTTCAAATTATAAATATTTTTATCCAAATGAAAACACACTATCAAAATACCTGATTTTAAAAATATACTAAACAATTAATATTCGTTGTTTATAGTTAAGGCATTAACGTTGTGGAGGTTTAAAGACATTGTAGGGTTATACCGTCACAAAAAAGTGGAATAAACAGTGTTTGATAAAAGAAATTACAAAATTAACGTTTGTTTGGAAGATCTAAACTTCTTCCAATAAATTTAAACGACTTTTTTTTTAAATACGTTAATCATTTGAACGATTTTTTTTAATTAACTTTTTTTGGTCAGTGAATCCATTTATAATCTATTTTTTTACGAAAACCCTGAAAACGAAGGCTGCAACGCCTTCGAAACGACGAAATAAAATTTAATCCAATTAAACAGGAAAACAGCTCCAAAAAACATTTTGAACTAGTAAAGCCATGTTTACTTGGGTCCAAAACTATTAAATATGTTTCTTCTGACTAGAAAAAATAAACAATACTTAGTAAGCCACCTCACCAAACTGATAAATGTATTTGTATATATGACCATGTCCTTAACATACTTGTATGGTATAACATATATGTCTACATGTTTTTTTGTTAGTGGGTAAAAGTAAATGTTGCAATCAAGACATTTTTTATATCACTCTGCATATAAAATTCTCAAATAAACATACAAAAATCATGCCATTTGGGAGTAGACATAGAGGACAGAGCGCTATACTATAGTATTCTTTTCGTGATACACATTTTTGGCCTCCTTTACAAGCATATATGTATCATCACATAGAGCTCCGATTTCTCTGACTTTATCCAACCATACTTTCCTTGGTTTTACTTTACAACGCCTTTCACTTACATTTGCATTATTTATTATTTTTGTGTTTATTCCTTCATTCATTTTATTTGCCGAAACAATAAAATAAAATATCAAGTAAAACTGAAAATATTTCAGTATCATTTCATAAATATTACATATAAGTTTTCTGATTGGTTTGTACAAATTACCTTAAAGCATAAATTTATCAGCCTGTGATGTATTATATATTGTAAAATAACTAAATACCTTATGATATACAGACAATTTGTTGGTTTCGTAGTAAATCATTTACTAGACTTTCATGTTTATTAGCAACTCCGTGGAATAGGTGGTAAGTTGTTTGGTTTCCACCCGAAGGCTCGGGTTCGATTTCCTATGGTACTTAAATAAAAAGAAAAGTGAGTCCCTGTCCAGTAAAAAAAAAAACGGTCTGTACTGTTGTATCTTTGCATGCGATAGTATTGCTAAAAAGTGAGGCCACGAGCTGCTAACTTCGTACCTACTATAGTAGTTCTTAATCCGAAGGCTTGATTAATTGATGATCTTTGTGGCGTTGTTACTACGCCAATCTTCCAAACTAGAGCTTGTGGATTTGTTTTTTGCTGGTTCCGGATTTTTTTAAAAGGGGTTTCTGTCTATTTCCCATTTAAAACTACTTCGACACCTTTCTGATTGGTTGGAACACGTTACTACGAGTATATGACAATAAAATCGCCAGGTTAACCCGTATACAATGAAAATGGAATACATACAGTATAAGATAATATTTTAAGACTATCGCGATTGTTCATATCAGTTGGGTAATTTTTTTAAAGCGTTTTACCGCGTGGTTTAACTTATGATGCCGACGTTTCGAAAAGGTTACAGTTTTCTTCTTCAGGGCTTGTTCGTTGTCAACATCCCCATAGCGGAAGCCCTGAATATGAAAACTGCTACGTTTTCGAAATGCCGTTATAAGATTATCCATCCAGCAAAACATTTCGAAAAACATTATCCAACAGTATAAGATAGTGTTGTCTCCCAGCCACACCCTTTAATATGTTCATATAAAAGATTCGGATATGTTGAAGGTACTATATGAAAAAATTTACTTCTCCGTTCAGTACAGCAATCATGAGGATTTTCTTGATATTAATTAGTACTCTTTTCGTAAAAACATATTTTGTTTTATATCCATCACATATGAATTATTATAAATATTCATAGCTGTACTTATAAACTTTATTATTATTATAAATATTCATAGCTGTACTTTTAAACTTTATTATTATTATAAATATTCATAGCTTTACTTATAAACTGACCTTATAAAGTTTCACTAAATACTTAAATTTTTATCAGTTTACAAAACAAAATCAATTATGTTATAACATTTTTAACTAAATGAATGGTTTAATCAAAATAGGCACTAAGTACCAAAAAAAAAAAAAAAACCAAGTATGCAGTTTCATTAAATATGACATATAAAACGAAACTGCATACTTAGTTTTTTTTGTTTTTTTTTTGGTACTTAGTGCCTATTTTAATTCAACCATTCAAATGATCAAAGCAATATATGATAAAGTAATAAAAACGGTTAATTTATAGTAAAGTAATCTTTTATTGAAATCATTTCGTTAAAACGCGAATTGTTTGAAATTTCGGAGGCTGTATCTGAAATACAAATCATAAGTTAAGTAAACCTCTCCTGGGCTTTCATATAATATTATAATACTTTAACTTAACTAAGCCCTCAGGTGAATCTTAAATTTAGTGATTTTAACCGTTTCTATGTTCAGTTAAGTTTTTGAATTCCTTGATGAAAATTTTGAGATACTTTCTTAAGATAAAATGGTATGGATATTCATTCCTACGTAATCTATTCTTCCTTGAATTTTAGATTTAGAAATGTAGAATTTATTTGAACAAATTTTTGTTCGTTTTCTAATTATTCGATCTAGGTTTTATAAATTTTGATAATTTTTTTAATTCTTCTTTTATGTATTGGAGTAAAAAGTGGACCTGATTAGACTAAAATATGCCTAATTAATGTGGTAAAGATAAGTGCACTTAAAATAATAAAAAGGACGTAGATATACGAATATGTATATTATATAATAGAATACGAAATGAATTGAATGAAAATGATTATAAATAAAGCACTGGTGTAATTAATAAAGGGTCTTTCAAATTGAACAGTTTTTTTAATATTTTTTTTAATTCTTGAAAAAAAAATACACAATTTGCT
Organism: Odontocerum albicorne; assembly: GCA_949825065.1. NCBI lineage: Eukaryota > Metazoa > Arthropoda > Insecta > Trichoptera > Odontoceridae > Odontocerum > Odontocerum albicorne. The sequence goes on along the minus strand of OX463853.1, from coordinate 11,441,971 downwards.
TTGATTTCAAAAAACTTTTTATTGGTCATTGAAGTATAATGTATGACATTTAAACACAAAAAAAAACAATATCCGGCAAATGTCTATTGTCTGGAGCTTTTGTCTCATTCGTACAGAAAGAGCCCATGTTTCGCATCCAAATGTTAGTACTATAGGGCCTTTTTTAAATTCTTGAATAAAACACACAATTAGCTTTGATTTCAAAAAACTTTTTATTAGTCATTGAAGTATAATGTATGAAATTTAAACACAAAAAACGTCCACCTCTTGCAAAATGTCCACCTCTTGCAGCTCCACAGATGTCGACTCTTTTGTCAAATTTTTCGATGACATTTTGGCGTAATTGCGGTTCTAACTCTCCAATAACGCGAATAATTTTGTCCTTTAGCTCAGGAATTAATCGGAGGTAATTTTTATAGACCTGGCTTTTCACGTAACCCCAGAGAAAATAGTCCAACGGTGTCAGATTACATGATCTTGGTTGCCAATTAACATCACAGTTTCTGGAGATTACAATATATAAAATAATTCAACAATTTGAACGCATCGTTGTATTGTATACGACTCCATTTTTATAAATGTCGTACATTACACTTCTCTTTAATGTCACAAGATCCAGGCAAGTTTGCCACGCCATCTGTGTTTTATCTAAGAATTACAAAAACCACTCAATTTGAAAGACCCTTTAGAAATAAGAAAAGCATTCTGATATAGTCCTGGAATATGTAGAACGAATAAATGTAGAAAATTTAACAAAACGTGCGATTATGAAAGAAGATTAAGCAAAGCAATGTTAAACAAATAAATCCAGTTACAGTAAATCAGTACGAACACTACATATAAACACCACACTTCACATAATACTGGGTGTGTTACGATCATATACCAGAAGATCTACAAAGTGTTCCTGTGGTAAATTTTCTACAGTTTTCTTGCCATATATTTTTTGAAACATTTGCGAATACGGGGAAGTTCATAATCTAATGGTGGAATTTATAAAACTTTCCTATCCTAACATTCAACTTGTTTTTTTTATTGTAATATTTTAAACAGTCAATGATAATGCGTTCGAATCCCGAGCTAGAGCGTCCTTAAGGAGAGTGTTTTCTAAATGAGTATGTGTTTGTATGGATTTGAAAGATGTGATTTAGTATCTCTTAACTTAAATGGCTTTTGTGACCGAAATATGACAGTTAGAAAAACGTTTAAGTAAGCACTCAAGATTCCTAGTTGAATCCTTGGTATCTGGCACATTTTTTATAATTTCGTTGCATTTGTTATTATCAGGTGTTTAAAGATTTGTGACATTTTATTTGTTCATGCTGTGAAAAAAGTAACGATCTGGAATTAATTTTGAAAAAGTAAAACACTTTTATTGTATATAATACAAGTAGGCGGGCTTATTGCCGTTGGAAACTAACTAGAAATATGTTGAAGAGATCTGCAGTAAAAATCAAACTGGTATTAACCTTTTATCTCCTGGTTGGAAGCCGAAACGTTTCAAAATCCACTAAAAACAGGTAAATGTATTTCATAATCTTTTACATTTTAAATATACAACGGAGACCCCGACACTGAGAGGTTGAAAATGAAAAAAAAAAAGGAAGATGTATTCGAAATGTCGTAGAGCAGGGGTGCCAAAGCGTCGACTACGGTTTGGACTGGTCGACCGCGTAGCTATTTCTAGTCGCCCGCCTTTCTGATCGTACACATCTCTGTTATTCCGGCAATTAGCTGCTAAGCGCACGTGCGACAGAGACGACGCGCTACAAAGCCGAAGTTAGCCGATTATCGACGCCAGTCTCCTTCTAAAACTCGACGCGTAGACTTATATGTTATATAAGCTCACGTGGCGACCATAGCGCGGAGTGGACGTGTGTATGTGTGTGTGCCTGTTTCGGGTTTTAGAAGTGACACTCCGCTATAATCGACTTCCTTCGGTTCTGCAGGCAGTGTCATCTATCACCAGAGGTCCAGTTACGTGTTTGTATC
>OX463853.1:11350500-11439779 GCA_949825065.1 Odontocerum albicorne | reverse complement strand
GGTGAGATCGATTTGAACTATTGATACGATATAATTTGTTTTATAAATGTAAATGTTATATGTAAGGACACCAAAGCATCGTTTATTTTGTGAGTAAATAATTATGTTTCATTTTCTAAACATATTATATAGTTATTTATCGTTAATGCCCACTGTTGGTAACTAGCAGCAAAGTAGTATCGGTCCGCGTTACCGGGATTCTCCTAAGATTTGTCCACTGTTGGTAACTAGTAGCAAAGTAGTATCGGTCCTCGTTACCGGAATTCTCCAAAGATTTGTCCACTGTTGGTAACTAGCAGCAAAGTACGAGTAGTATCGGTTCGCGTTGCCGGGATTCTCCAAAGATTTGTCCACTGTTGGTAACTAGTAGCAAAGTAGTATCGGTCCTCGTTACCGGAATTCTCCAAAGATTTGTCCACTGTTGGTAACTAGTAGCAAAGTAGTATTGGTCCTCGTTACCGGAATTCTCCAAAGATTTGTCCACTGTTGGTAACTAGCAGCAAAGTAATATCGGTCCTCGTTACCGGGATTCTCTAAAGATTTGTCTACTGTTGGTTACTAGCAGCAAAGTAGTATTGCCCCTCGTTACCGGGATTCTCCAAAGATTTGACTGACCAAGAAGATTGTGTCATACCCAGAATCATCTTAGGTGTGGTCATGATAGCAATGAATACGCCTTGCATATACGATGTTTAATTGATACCCCATTATGCTGATGTGAAATGGTCTACCCTATATTATATTAACGTGCATCTCCAAGAATTTGATTTTCCACGAATATTGTGGTATACCCTGAATTATCTTGAATACACCCCAATCTTCATGAAAAGTTTGTGTATATCCTACAACATTCATTTTGTTTGTATATGGAATTAAAACGTGGATGTGGACAAAGACTGATAGAAGCCGAATACATGTTGTAGAAATGAGTGCATTAAAAATAATCCATGGAGTGACAATGTATGACAGAATACGGGAAGTTATAAAGGATGAATGTGAACATAAAACTGATGTGTTAGGAAAATGAAGAAAAGTACGTTGAGATGGTTTAGGCATCAGAAATAAATGAATGAAGAAAGACTAACAAAATGCACATAATTCAAATGTGAGTGAAAGACCAAGCAAAGTATGGTTCGATTCAGTGAATAAAACTCTGAAAGAAAAAAACGTAGAAAGTCAGAGAAATCGTAGAAGTTGTATGAGAAGGTGAATGGACGTAGAAGAGGCTAAGAATGTGTCGAGATAGGAATGTACGGCACCGACAGAAATGTCCTCTCTGCCTACCGATTGGGAAATAGCGTGATGGTATGCATGCATGAATTTTTTTAAATTTAATACTTATAGATGTTGAAGTATGCGAACATCTGCAAAAAATACAAAGAGTCATAAAATATTTGGATTTTTATAAAATGTGATAAATTTTTATAAAATGAATTGGATTTTTTATTAATTGTTTTATTTCCAGAAATATTATCACATTGTATCTTAAACCAAGTGATATGACTTTTCATAAAAAACTTTTTTTGAATTATTGTAATTTAAAACAAAAAACATGCTTCTAAAAACGCACATCCAGGTGATAACAAGGTTGTAAAATAAAACCAGTCGAGAAACGAAATAATCGAAAAATCTAATTCCATGTCCTCGAAAACATACAAAGCTTTAAACAACTGGCATTCGAAATGTGTTTTGAAAAAAAAAGTAAAAATTTAGTTATTATAGACTCCGATAATAAAATATAATTCGTCTCTGGATGGTTTTTGCTATTCAGTTTTTTATTCGGGGAATCACCGAAAATAAAACATTTCAGTTTTTGACTGCAATATATGAGATTTTATTGGCTATGTAAAACCATAGAGAAACATGACCCTGCGGCAGTTGTGTCTGACAGATCAGAACGTGTGCTAATGACCGATACTTATATGAATTAATAGCAATTCGGAATGTGGCGTACCCATAATGTGTTTTACTTGTATTTTCGGAAAAAAAAAACATATGTTATTATCAAATGGCGATTATTTATACTTTTTTCCTCAGGATGTTTCAATTTTTAATTGATGGCCTTTAATCGGTATACGTGGGTGATGGGAAAAGATAAATAATGATTGAAGATGAGGGATATAAAAAAAAACAATGTTTTTGATGACCCAGTTTTTTCGGGGAGTTTTTTCAATTTTTACGATGAAAACGTGATACTTGTATTATAGCCTGAAACATGTTTTCCCCATATTCCTTTGATAGATACCACGCCGGTTACACCCACCGAATGGTCAGAAATATTATAGTTAAAATTAGATACCTCTACCATCCTCAGCGGTATGTCAACTAGAGTCAAAAGAAGACATGATGTTTCGTTATATCTTAAAATGTTAAAAAATTAACGTCGTGCGGTTATCAAGTTTCTTTTAAGAGCCCAACAGATAGTTAATGAGGTTTAGATGCTGTCTACGGAGAATCTTCCCCTGCCATAGTGACAACTTAGGCTTAATAGTATCGCATAGACAGAGAAGCTATTGAGGATGCTCCTCGTCAAGGCATACCAACATAAACACTTAATCCCGAAACTTTATTATAGATATTTTTTGTTCTAAAAATTTATTGAACTGCAAGGCGGTTTTATCGGAAAAAATTGTTTTATTCTATCACCTTTTTATAATTATTTATTTATTTAACACTTAAATATTTATTCTATTGCAAATACAATCTGGCAGGCTTATTGCCAGGCGGCAATCTCTTCCAACTAACCAGACAAAAGTAAATGAAGTAAGTTACGTGGTTGCATAAATCATTCAAATGACTATCCATCCCCACGAAATTCATAGACACATAAGTGAGCATATGCCCACGAACCCCACAAAGACGAACAATCACCCGAACATTCTTTTTCATATAAAGTGGGATATTATTAATCAAAAGAAAAGGAAGCGAAAGGAAAATAAAAATCGGGAATGAAACACGTTATTTTACTGACTAGAGATTAAGAGTTTTTTCAGTCGCTTCTTAAAGCATGCCAAGGACGGAGCGAGTCTTATATTGGTTTGTAACTAATTTCAGAGTCTCACTGCATGGACAGTAAAGGACGACATAAAAAAATCATATCCTTGGGCTGGAAACTTTTGACTTCACCACATAGCAGATGAACATTGACTAAATAATAGATGACATCTTAAAAAAATCTACACAATTCAGACCACATACGGATCTTGAAATTTACAACAATATAGAATGAAAAAAAAACACCGAAATATAATCAACAACACAAATTTCGAGTAGGAGAAAACCTCGTAGAGATAACTATTACTTGAATTCTTCCATACCCAGATTACATCGATTAAATTCTGACTATGTTACAGTCTCGGACATATTTGGTGACATTCTTAATGCCTTAAAAAGTCATCTTTGAGAGCATTTTTGTTCGTCTGAATACATCATAAATCCGACTCGTTGATTTTTTTCTATTTCTTTTCGTTGGATTTGCTTATCTCAAACTTTTAGAGATATATGTTGTAGTTCAGATGTGCTTTTATGTGTTATAAAGGGTAGATTGCGCATAAACAAATTGTTATTATTTTCTGAGATTATTATTTTCTTTATTTTTGTATTTTAGGCCTTAGATTGCCAGAGCCTTGACCTGTCTCTAGTTTGCATTTTATGTGTGGTATGTATGCGTGTGCTTCATTTAGTAAATTTTTTTGTATATGATTCATGAAAATGTTAAAAAATAAAGTGACAAGTTATATCTATTATATATATTTAATTTTAATTTGAGTATTACTCTTGTAACCTTTTTAATTGTCGATAAAAGTCCGCACACTGTAAAAAAATATAACCACTCTCAAGAGCAACGAAATTATTCAATTGAAAAAAATAAGGTTTAATGTGAATGGAATAATTAAACTCACTGTTATGACTTAAGCTTGAAGAAATAACAGAGAAAGACCCTCCTTATCTCTACATACTTGTATCTACAGTAAAAATATCTACCAAACCATACATGGAGTAACCCAATTTTTGCATTCTAACAATTGATAAATTGCAACGTACAACTCTATGGCGTTTTGGTAAAGAGGTACAAGTCATCAATTACTTATTTGTCAGTTTGAAGTTTTGCAACACTTGTATTCCTGAAATATAGACCTCAAGTAAATTTTAAAGGTAAACTTTGAATACATAAATAATTTATGTATTCAAAGTTAACCTTTAAAATTTACCTGATTTCTGTATTTCAGGAATACAATTATTGCAAAACTTCAAACTGACAAATAAGTAATTGATGACTTATACCTCTTTACCAAAACCCCATAGAACTGTTGTTTGCAAACTAGCAGGAGTGTTTGTTTCTAGCAGAAGTGCAGTAACCAATTTGACAACTTCAAACACACTATTTCAGCAATAATTTTTAATGCATGCCGATCGGTTTCAAATTTGGTTTGTTATATTTAGAGAATTTCCTATGTTTTGTAATAAATATAAATTTCAATTATTTTGACGGTTTTAAATAAGTAATGTGGTTCCCCTAATTTCCTAAGATTACGACTGAATCAATTAGTACCAAGATTATCTTTAGCAAAGAACGTGATCGATCTTATTGACATAATGTATTGTCGTTCGTTTGTCTTCTCTCTTGTTGTGTACTTTTTGTCACCTGAGATTTTGTCGGAATCGATGATGGGTAATGGACCTACAAAGATATATCTAGTTCTGTAATCAATGTAAACACTTAATTTATTTGTTACACATAAACACATCTTGTCACACACTTCTTTTTCTCGTACTCCTTGCCTTTATCCCATTCAATATTTCATTCACATTTCCCTACAATAATTTTCTACATAGTCTATCTATGACTCTCACTGAGGCTTTTATTGTAAATTTGTTGAGCCAGTCTTTCATTACCGAACAATTCAATACGTTAAAACCACAAAAATCTCTTTTCATCTTACTTAATAGATTAGTTATTTTGCTCACTTTTATCCTTAACAATTACAATTATTCTCTAGTTATGGTGACGTTCATTCAATGAACGATAGTTGATGGATGTTCAAATTCTGTGTTAGATTAAACATAAATATCATAGATGGGTATTTTCTCCAATACCCCCCCTCCTTGATCTTTTAATCTTTTCAAACAAAGTTTAATAAATTTCATTCCAAGTTTATATCTGATCAATCAATTTCGAAAGAAAATCGTTTTTTTAATAAATCCGTTAAACGGTAATAACATAAATATTTTACAAAAAAAGCGATTGCGAAAAAAGTTAATATTTATCGCCAAAAATTACCTGCTGATTTGTTTGACCCCTTGGCTGAAGAAACCAGCACAGTTTTATCATTATTTCATTTTTGTTCACTCAAGAATTAGTTCGGTAATATTATGTTTTATGTACAAGGCTTCCCCAATTAATTTCTGCTCCGACATAATTCGTGCCGACGCCAAGAACCTTTCATTCCTTATAATTGTCTAATACATATAAGCAAAAGGGGTCCCCTTTGTTCTGTTATTGCTGTATTGGTTAAACGAGAAATAAAATAATAGAATAGACGAAAATTAATTAAACTAGCAGAAGGACCCGATTTATTAATCAACGATCACAAGTTTTTAACAAAGTGTGTATATTGTTTTATGTACAATACATAAATTCAAATAAGGTTGTAGTAACGTAGATTTTTTTTTATGAAGACGGTGTGTTTGAGTTTTGGAACAAACTTCAATGATTTTATAATTTGTTTAGTCAAACACTGTTTATTTTATTTTATATAATGATACAACCCTACCGGTTTCAAGGTTTTAACTTCATCATTAGGGGAGAAGAAACCATACTTAATTATATTCGAACTGATGCCGACTTATTCTCTCTGTGGCAGGTTCGTCAGATATGAGAGTTAAAAAAAACATACACTAAAAAAGCAAAATATTTAAAAATAAAAAATTTAAAATGTTGATATTTTATCACTACTATCTAAGGATAATAAGATCTCTACTAATATTTTTAATACGCAACAACTTCAGCGAGAAAGCTTTAGTTTGAAGAAACTTTATCAAAAAACCTATGACAACTTCCGTGGTGTAGTTGGTTAGTGTCTATCAATTCTGGGTTGTGGGTTTGATAGCTTATTTCTAAAAGCTTAAAAAAAGTCATTGATTTTGTAAAATTAACTTTAAAATCGAAAAAAAATAATGAAGATAAAAGTTTTTTGAGAAAGTGATGAATTTTTTTTATTAAACATGCTGATAAACATTTTTTTTATAATGTTATTATTTTTCCCGCATTTAATATATAATACTCGTATATATAAAAAAGTTTTTATCAAATTCTCAAAACTCTGTATTTTGTAATACTTCATTGCGGTAAGAAAATGTTTAATTTCCCGGAAAAAAATAGAAGCACAAAAGATTTTTTTTTGGGTTTAAATGGGACAAAAAAAGTGAACTACGTCAGGCATTCAAATCTCGTAAAAAGTTTGAAAAATTAAGAGGACGGTTTTTTGTTTTATAAAAAACGGCGAAATACCAAAAGCATTTGATACGCCCGGCCTTTTTGTTTATTTAAGTGAATATTTGCCGGCTGAATATTTTTCTCCAATGTTTTGTAGTGAAGAAGAGCTACGTATATCTAACTGAGAAAAATTATAAAATTAAATATAAAATTAAAATAAAACGGGTTTTCAAAACACAAATATTTTTTTGGGAATTAATTGTAGATGATTTTGAATATGTAACAATAAATGACTTTGTTCTTCTAATGTGTAGTTTTACAAAGTTAAAGCTGAAACCTTAAATATTTTAGGAACTTTGTTTAATTATTTATTTCACATTATTTAGTTATACGATCAAAAAGATTCAAATAATTATTTATTGGTACAAAATTTATGAACAATGTACATAATGAAAAAAAGCAAGAACTAATTACTCATAAGATTTTTATAGATGATAATTGCGATTAAAATATGAAATCGGTAGAGATGAAAAGGCAATAAAAATATAGAAACTCTGCAGATACTGAAGTGAATAAAATGTTCAAATGCTGAGATGATTAAGAAATTGAATATATTCAGATGATCAGGTGATGAAAATCAATAAGTTATTTAGATAGTTGATAAAATTATGGTTACTCTTTAGATACTGAGGTGATACAAAAATAAAAACTATTTGGATCATAAGGCGATGAAAATATGAAAACTGTTCAGATGATTTGTAGAAACGCTTTTGAAATTATTTGAAATGTTGAAAATCTACTTTACATCGAAATAAATAGGAAAAATAATTAGCGTTCATCAATATTTATTCCGGAAGCTTATTACACTAGTAAAAATGAATGTAAATAAATAATTAAACCTGAGGTCTCGACGCTTATCATCGCTTTCCCTTCTTGACTCTCAACTGCAATGATATCCCTACACCTACATTTCATAAAACCCAAACTTTCTACACTTATTTTTTGACTGCGGGGTGTGATAAGTAATTACTGTTGTGGGGTCCTTCGGTTGGTTTATATCAGTAGAAAGGTACAGATCTAGGCTGGCAGGTAACTTTAGATAGTCTGATGGACCTGGGATAGAACGCTGGTGGAAGGCAACGGTACCAATCAGTACTGGGATAAGGTGAAAGAAAAATTATTTCAAATCAGCTTATCACCAGAACATCAAAGGCATGACTTCACCAGTTTTAATGGGTGTAGTATCATAACGTATTAGGCAACGGGGCACTACAACATTTTCCATCGTAATGACGAAATATACATACATACATACTTTATAGTTCTCTGGAAATTAAATCTGTAATTTGTTGCGACAGTATTATCCGAAAATTGCAAAATACCTGCTGTTGGCTACAACCTTGTCAGTGACAAAATAAGCATCATAAAGCTGAGTTTATCCCTCGTTAATCTAAACATTGTTCAAGTATATGCACCCACTGGTGACGAAAACAATAATAAAATGTTAGACTTTTACGTTAATTCAGGTAACTGTTTATCACAAATTCCAAATCGAGAAATGTTTACGGAATATTATCGAAAAGTTTGGCTCAAGAATTAGAGATGATTTAGGTAAAATTTTGATTCAATTTACTACAAATAATATCCTTAACATAATGAATAACATCTTTCTATACCATAAAATAATAATGTATACAAGAACGTCACCTGGAGAAAGATATATAAACCAAATTGATACTGTCTTATGAGATCCCGATGGAGAAGCTCTTTTGATAATATTTTGACCTTACCTGGAACATACTAGTTCTGACCAGGAAATTCTTATTTCCACATTACGCATTAAAAATCACCATAATTTTGCAGAGCAAAAACGAGGACAGAAATTAAAAAAAAACTAAATCAGGCATAAAATTACAGAGCCGACGTGGAATACTAAAAACATTATTTTATTAAAAGTTAAGTAGAGGCTTAAATTGCATAAGTAGTGAAAATAATATTGCATTAGATGATGGATGACACCTTAGCCTTGGCTGCAAAAAACAAGTAGTATGAAAGGTAATGGCTCCGTCATACAAGATCTGAATGAATGAATCGACAAATCAAAGGAAGTGTTGAAAAGATAAAAAAGTTTATACAGAAAGTATTTGCACCAAAATTGAAAATATTAAGATAGTCATTGGCGCAAATCCGTGAAAATTATAACACCGTTTCAAACCTAGGTCATAAACAACACGAATGGAGAATCAATTGCAGGGATACATAACGTCGTTGTTAAGGAAAAAGTCATTAATTACCATTTTTGCTCAAAATGAGATTTTTCATTATTTGAATCTAAAATACAAATCTCTATCATTCTTAAAGCAAAAAACGGCATTATTTAGTTAAGACACTAAAAAAATTATTACCTGTAAAAATTGATTGTTGGTTTGCATGGAAAAAGTCATTATATTACTTGATGAGCTCCATAAAGTCTAAATGCAATTAATGCCTTTTTCCTTAAAAACGACGATAATATCAATTAAATTTGGAAGGAAAACCGTCGTTCATTATTTGTTGACGATGATTTTGAAACCATGGAATAGATTGAAAAAAAAACAGCAATCATTAAATAAAATATGTGAGCTGCTATAAAACATCTAAATCAACGGTTGTAAATTAAATACCTATTGAAGTGAGAAAGATAGTGAAACAGTTTGAACTCCACTTGTATGTGATCTATACTAGAAAATAAAAAATGGTATGATGGTTTAAATGATCAAGATATTGCTTAACTTCATTTCACTTCACAAAAAAGGATCCACCAAAAACTGTGGATGGCTATGGGCTAATGCTTTTATTTTTCATGCAATCAAAGTACTGCTGTACATCTAAAATAAACCATTGAAAGCATTTTCATTCAGGTATATATTACCCGGACAGGCAAGATTCGAAAAAGGGAGAGAAACACAAGAACAAAATTTCATACCACGACAGATCACAGAAAATGCTACAAAGTTTAACAAACTGCTTTTATTTGTTTTCCCGACTAAAGTAAGGTTTTAAACGTAGTCAAGTGAGGAAAATAATGGAAAATTTTCCATAAAATGGGAACTCCCAAATATTTCGTCTATCTACTGAGTCTGTTTTATGAAAATAATATTGTAGATATGAAAATTGAAGAAACACACTCCAAACTTTTCCACATAAATACCTGAGTGCTCCAGAGATACATTATTTCTTCGGTTTTGTTCCGCATATATGTTATATATCGAATACATAGTGTTTGAGTATTGAAATAAGGAAGTATTCATAAGTAGGCAGCCAATTGAAAGCTATTCACTCTTCACTATTTTATTTAAATAATTACATCTAACATCGTTGGTCAAAAGGTGTTGTTAGGACATCGAGCCCTTTTACGCGTCAATCGGTAAATAAGGTTTAGGATAAAGTCAAGTTTGTTTTTCGATCAAAAATTTCCTTCATGAAATGTATGGATAAAGCAATTGTAAGCATCTGTAGACAGCTAAATACACATATGAATGAAAATAGAATTTCGAGAAGATTTGTGTCAAAGAATAACAGACGGTTATTTTCGACATGTGTACCCAAAGCTGGAAACAAAGATGTCACGTGATAGTCTTTCCATTTTTGCAAACTGGTCACGTGTTTGCGGGCTGACGTCACTTGTGAAAAGTATTCTCGTGGGTAGGAATTTTCTGTTTCTCAAATTCATTTTTTGTCACTAAAAGAAGTATTGCGAAATAATATTTTTTTCGGTTGCGAATTTCGATGAATGCTCGAAATATTGTGGCATTTGATTTTCATGAATGTAACTATCACCTGTTGTTGTTCATGTTTAGTACGTCATAAATTCAATAGATTTAAGAGGGATATCGAATGGCATAAAGTGATAGAACACTGGTCAATGAAGCACTACAACGTATATATTTGAACCGGATAGTATTAAAATCTGTTAAGATGATAGTCCACACAAGTATTTTGGAGCCAACTTTGATGTATGGGAATTAAATGTCGACGTAGACAAAGAGTGATAGGAGACGGATAAATTCTTTAGAAATTCATGGAACGAGAAGAATACATGGGGTGACAATGCCTGATAGAATACGGAATGTAGTGATAAAGGATAAATGTGATTTTAGGGTGATTTATTGAATTATATTAAGAGCAGTCGGATACGACTTGGGCAAGTGGAATGAATGAAAAAATAATAAAAAAATAAATATATTGTACAAATGTGAATGGAAGACGTGAGAGAGAAAGCCGAAGAAACGTATAGCTTGATTAAGTGAATGATGTTTTGAAAAAAATGAATTTTAGAAAGTCAGAGAAATTGGAAGGAACCGTATGAGAAAGTGTATGGATGAAGAAAATGCGAAGGATGTGTGTCGAGATAGGAAAGTACGGCGTTTTTCTTCTCTAGCTACCCCGTCAAAGAGATTGCATGATGGTATACCATATATATATACATGTTAAATTCCGTAGTTTTATCACTTGAACCATTCGATTCCTGTAGTAGTTTTTGCGAACAAAAATATAATAAAAAATTGGCCCAAGATACCATATTCATTGTGTCTAAATGACATTGTAATTTCGCCATTTTTTTTCACGGATTTATCGTTTTACACAAAAAGAGTCTCATGTAATTAATTTTATTCATAACGAATTTTTCTCACATTGCTAGACCATGCCGATAATATATCCATAGTGTTACCAAGTTGGTTCAATATCTGGATATCACACGTAACTGAATATTTAGCCATGATATTCATGTTGTAAGTTGTTGGTATTAAGATAACAGTGTTATTTCTTGCATGGCTGTATTTATCGAAAACACAGCGCTTCTAGTATCACGGATAAAAACTATCTTAAAGAACCTTCTGAAGGAATATCGTGATGGATTTTTGCTTTGTTGTTTCGTGGCTTCTATGATTCCACACTATAAGAATTTCGACAAAGGGTAATCATGTTTTGTTCAATCGTTTTCCTGTATTTGAGCTGACAAAGTACTCAGACTGTTGATGCGTATTCAAATTTAGATTTTATTAATAATTTGAATATAATTAAAACTAAACCATGATAAATTTTGTTGGTGTCTTGATTGAATAGTAATACAACATTTCTTCTTGGTACCGGTATTCATTCAAAGCTGTACTCCACAAAGCACACAATGTTCCAAATTTCATACTATTAAGTACTTTTTAGGCTTCCAAGTACAGATTTAAGTGGCAAATGATATTGGCATATGTAAATTTCTTCTTCAAAACTTCTTCGCGCGTTTCAGTTTCATCGTTTTGAATCAGCTCTACGCATACATAAAATTTAAGATTATATTAATATCACCAAATATTTGACTTTAAAGGCTTTTACGTAATAAAATACCACATCATAGCCATTTATTATGAAAGGCAGTTCATATATTTTTTTAAATATAATAAGTTATTAAAGTATTGTTTAACTAGGGTATTCAACAATGGAGAACAAATCACTTTTCACTTACTCATTGACACTGGTAATGCTGTTTTTAATCTTAGCTTTTTCCCCAGGATCCGTCTTCTATTGGAGGATGGTCTCTATTATGGTTATCGTTATAATGTTAGCTACAGTCTGGTTCAACTAGGTGGTCGGCAGGAGTATCACTAAAATATAGAATTAAGAGCTCACGCATTCGTGGTAGCCTGAGGGTCACAGACATAAACAGTAAACTGGAAGAGCGACAACTGATATGGTACGGGCACATATGACGGAGACCACCAGACCAAAGGGTAAATTAGGCAATGTCTGTGAATTTTCCTTGACAGCCATCCAGAGGAAGACTAAAAAACTTCTGGATAACTCAATGCTCCAAAATCCTGCAGAGAAACGACCTAGGTGAAAGCGACACCCATAACCGAAGAACATACAGCCTGAGAACGAGAAGAGCCAACCTCAACAGCCTACCTATGCAATGAGCTGGGACAGTGCCAGGAAGAAGAAGATAGCCTGGTTCAACTCAGTAGAACTACACCCTTACCACTCCTGCAAGTTTTTAAGCCATGAGGAGCGGCGTCGACTTCTGCCCAGTTTGTCATTTATTTTTCCCTAGATGATCAGTTGGCCTATAATTTATTTGGTAGCTCTTTATATGTGACCAATATACCTTCACAATTTTAATCAGTTTTCAAGGAATGTTTAGGAGACGTCTGTAGATCCTCATTTCAAAAGTCTTAATTCTACGTGATGTTCCCTGGTTCAGTGTCCATACACCTTCATTGTCCCTCGCGTCTAACATTTAAGAATATTCATAAATTTAAAATCTTGTTTTTACGAAGGGTATTGAAAAATATTTTGATACCATTTTTCAAGTCATTAGTCAAGTGACTGAAAATGCATCCATAGACGTAAGATCAAAAATATCTTTTTTTTTCAACTGATTGCACAATCACAGGTAAAAATTCATTGAAGAAATAATAAAGTTCAAGTTTTTATATGAATTTTTTCAGACAAAAACTCGAACTATAAGAATGGAGAATGTGAAAGTAGAAAATCTCAAGAATGGAGAATGTGAAAGTAGAAAAAATGACCGTTGTTGTAATCCAGATTATAGAACCCTGATGAATGCAAGCTGGTCGATGTAACTGAGATAATTAGAACAAATAAATTTCCAAAAGACATTGAAGATAATATAAAAGCAAACAGACCTTAAGAATCCAAGGAACCCAGAAACTTTCAGTGTCATCTAAAAACGAGCTTTTTAGGGATGAAAACGCCTGCAGAGTAATAGTTTGCCAACTTACAAAATGCTATGATACCAAATATGATATTAGCCTCAACCAAACAGATTAGTGTAGTACCTCAACACAGCATATGTAAAAATATGTCGTAATAATCTGAATGCGCGTGAACGGGTTAGGGTGCAACACATTTATTGTATACCCTTGTCATCCCTCAACTCCCTTTTGGCACAATACCTATTTACTAACATTTGGGGTTGATTTGATTTGAAAGAGTGCACGTATTTTATTTGATATATCTATAGTGCTATTAAATTGAAAGCAACATTGACTTTCATAAAATATGTAAAAAAACGCAGTTGAAATTTAAAAAAAACTGAAACAACTAAATGACAGTTTCTAAAAAAAAACATTTTGATACTCACGACCTCTGTGATCTAATTTAAAAGACGCCTGGTTTCAATCAGCCAACCTTAGGAATGAATATCCATTTGTACTCGCTGGTTTCAAAAATAATTTCTGTATGGTTATTACTAAAAGCTCCATAAACATATTTCGGGTTGATTGAAAGAGATTGACACATGGCAACAATACCGCCAGGCTGTATTGTATACAACGTATTGTTATACAATATTATAAAGTTCACTTTAATTTTTTAGAACTATGTTTTCACTACCTGGCGAATATAAATATAAAAACCTTCATGGTTTTGTTGGAAACTTTTCAGTCTTCCAAATCGGAGCTTGTAGGTTCGTTTCTCGATGATATCCGATTTAAAAAAATAGGGTTTACATCTATTGTTCTTTTTTGGCCTCTATATGGGAGAGATTTTTATGACAATTTATTCTAATTAACCAAGTTACAATTTCTTCCAGCCAATCTAAAATATGTCAAAAAGGTTTGAAATTAAAAAAAAGACCGTAGTTCTTTTTAAGTAAATTGGGTTTCAATGATTACCGAATCTGTAGCCCCCGGGTTGAAATACAGGCATTATACTACTTAAGCTACGGAGGACGTCCTTTACAATTCATGACATGCAGTTCATCATCGTACGTGTTGATAATATAACAGTTTATGGAAAGGCAAAAACACTTGCATCTCTCCAGCGCATATATTTTTCGAATACCATAGGGAACTTATGTAAACGAATGAATTAATAAATGTTTTATCTTCAAACATACTCTTTTGAAATTATTGAGGTACATGACCGCACGGTGACGCCGCCGGATATCCACCCGTTCGGAAGGTCCTTGGTTCGAGCCCCATACTGTGCTGCTCGTTAGATTAACTAATTATCATGTGGTTAGTGTCTTCCAACAAACCAGAAAGATGCCGAAAAGATCTTAACTCAACAGCAGATTGGATTTAAAAAAAAATATGTTTCAAAGGGAATTGTTCCCGTAACCCCGGGGCTGGAAGACTGGCGTATTACAAATTAGGTCAAGGAGGTCACCAGTAGCAGCTGTCAGTAATATTTGTAGTTAAAAGAATACCTATCACTAGTTGCAACTCGTGAAATATTCGCAGAAGTAAAACAAATTCTACATTTATGAAAATTGTTAGGACTATATTTGTTAAATTGCATACTTCACGTCCTCGAAATTGTTAATTCGCGACATATCATAATTTAAGAAACTTGTGGTGTCGAGACCATGTGCTTGCCTTGAAAACAGGAAGATTAAAATATTATGAAATACTTGAATATTTTAAAATACTAAAGACAATAAAATAAGGGTAACTACCCTTGCAGCCAGGTACATTTTTATTCAATGACAACATTGTCACGGGCGACTTTGGTCGAGATTGGCAGCACTGTTTCTTTGTATCTCCTTGCCAAGGGGAAGCAGGCGCTGGCAGGCTCCTCCTATTCCGTTCAGAGCGTGGTGAGGTTCAGACGTGGGTCCGACGCTGCTCTTGCTCATATATCACAGAACTCCAGGACGCCATCTTGATTACGGGTGAATATTATTCCTCCTATTTTGAATGTGGATTTCATCGCCACGCTAAATACCCACCGAGTAAAAATAATTTCAAATTGTTATTGAAATCTTCCTTGCCAAATACAACACATTTCTTCTTGCCAGTTTTAAACTTTTTTTTCTTTTTTCTTTTTTTTTACAATATAATAAACTGTTTCATTCCAAATCATACTTGTTTAATTGTGTCGCCTGTCCCTGCGAGAGTTGAAAGAGAGTTATTCAGAGTTAAGGAACCCAACGAATCCCTGAGATCTAGAAGTACTTGTCTCATAAGAAGCCGGCGGAGCTGCCCGGAATATGTCACACCTCATATGTTGGTAATGTTTTATAACTAATATATGTATTTTTTTTGTGTACAACCTAATATTGCTTTAAATAGGAAAAAGGCGTGACATAATTGGCGCCCGAACGCGGGGCAGCAAACTCTGTATCTCTTGATATCTCGCTGGACAAGGTTTTTATTTATAATTTGTTTGTTTTAAATAATAATTTGTTTACAGGAAAGTGTTTTATATGTATTTTTTTTTCTGTGTTTGCAAATTTGAACCACGTGTCTCCCGCGTTTGTTTTCGCTGTTCGCGACCACGCGGCCATCTTGTTGTCGCGTGCATACAGGCTCCGAGTTGGAAAGGCCGTTTTTCGAGTCTTTTTGGAATAGATTTTAGTTAACTTTTTCTAAATATTTTCTTGTAAAGAGTTGTGTGTTCCTTATTTAATTCGATTTAAAAAGTTATTTTGTTTGGAGATTTGAACCATGCTTCTCCCGCGTTTGTTTTCGCTGTTCGCGACCACGCGGCCATCTTTGTTGTCGCGTGTATACGGGCTCCGGTTTGGTAAAGAGCCGTTTTCGAGTTTTTTCATTATTTGAATTGTGAATAGAATTTTAGTTAATCAAAGGAAGAAAAAGAATAGATTTTCTAGTTAACGTTCGCTAAAATATTTCGTTGTAAAGAGAATTGTGTTCTGATTTATTTGAGACCAATCTCATATTAAGAGAGTTCGTGGGTAGGCAAAGCGCACGAAACGCCTATCTTTCGTGAAATAATTCGCTGTTCAGTTGGCCAAGTTTTTCGGGTTTTCTTTCAAGGATTAATCATTTCTTGGTGCTCGGTTTGTCGAAATATGGAGAATTTCAACGGTTTAATATTACAAAGAAGTGGAAGTTTCGCTTAAGTTAGATTCCTCTTTTACTTAAAAAGATTCCGTTGGAGCAAGTTATTTTTGGTTTCGATCTTGGTTCTATGGACGAATCATGCATTGAATAGTTTCTTTCTGTAATGGATCTATAAACGATACAGTTGTTTATAGAGATTGAATTACATTTTGGTCTATAGTTGTTTGTAAATTTGAACTACGTTGTTTAGAGAAACCTTGTTTGTTTAACAAAGCGATCGAGTTAGAATTGTTGTTTTGTTAGTGAGGTCTTGATTTGCTTTGGTGGAGCCCTGTTTTATTGTTTTATTTTTGTGGTGGATGGCTAGGCAAAGTGTTATGTGCGCCCTACTTTCGTAAGAAATATTCCAATCGCGTAAATGATCCAGTTTACGAATTTTGTTTAAGAATAAATAAGAATTATTATCTCAGTGGTCAGTTTAGTGATTTTGCGGATCGTAGTAGAACAAGAAGGAGATAAAGGATAGGAGTTCAATGTTTAGAAAATTTAAATTATGGAATGGTCGTGCGTAATGGACGGACGCCATTTTGTTTTGCGGCTGGAAATACTGTCCGATGTTTTTCTTTGAGGAAGTTGATTCGCACTTGGTATCGTGTTTTGAAACAGATTAAATAATACAGGAATTGCGTCGTAATTATGGATAGTTTATTTTGTTAACGGTGCAGCGTGTCAAGCAGTAAAAACTTGAAGAAGGCTTTAGATGTGAATAGTATTGCGTCATAGTTGTTGTCGTTCGGTAATTATTAAACAATATGTTGGAATAGAGAGAACTGGGATTGAGTTCTAGAAGAATTCTTGTAATAGGATATTGCAAATTATTACGCGGAGCTACTGTTGTTATGGCGAGTTTGTGTAGATAGTATTGCGTCATAATTGATGTCGTTCGGTGATATTGGCTATTCTTATTGACATAGGGATTGTTAGAAAGGGCTGTTGTATTTTATTGATAATCAGTCAGTGGATGCTGAGTTTTCTTACATGCGCTGTTTTTAAACACTGAATTGAATTTCGGTTGGTTAGATTCCTTTGTGTTTTTGTATCAATACGATTGTTAACAAAGTGGTTTATGGGTTTCGGTAGGAATATGGTTTTAGGATAATTCCTTTGTTTCTGTCAGTGCATCTGGATAACACGGTTGGTTTCGAAATTCGAAAAGAATTTCGTTTTGAATAGATTCCTTTGTTTTGTGTCGGTGCATTGGGTACAAAGAAGATGGCTTGTTTATCCTTGAAGTAGAAGTAAATAGACTTCCTTCAACTAGCCATAGTTCCTGTGAGATGCAACATTAACCTTCTCAGAATTAAGGTTAAAAAGGTAGTGATTGCCAGGTAGTCTATAGGGTTTTCCTAGAAGGGTATGGGTCGGAAGACTTTAGGATAAAGTGCAGACTAGACAGGCTTATGTATAGAGACAAATCGGGTCCCTTACAGATTATATTCCATGAATAGGGAATTTAAAATCATTCTTTGGAGCCACCCTTGTCGGATAACGGATTATCCCAGGTGTGTAGGAAAAGATAGCATAAAGATAGCTCATAGATTATCTGTTTCCACCCGTCATCAGTCGAGGATTTGTAAAAGCCCTGTTTAGTTTTCGAGTAAATAAATAAGGGAAGATAAAGGATCTCGCCTCGCTTCCTTTTACGTAAGAGCGTGGCCAGGTAATCGGTAGTAGAGTATAGCACTCCATGTCATAAAAGTCAGGAGAGAATTAGTCCGGATTCTCGTAGTCAAAGCATATAAAAAGAGCGTGGTCAAGTGACCGGTATTTGAGTAAAGAACTGTTTCTCGTCGTGATAGGAAATCGTAGTTGAGTATTCGCTCACTAGAAACTAGAGAGCGTGGTCAGGAGACCACTACATAAGAATGGAACTCTTTGTCGGCGTAACAAAGAAATTGTAGTTTGTTATCTCTTTTGAAATTAAAGAACGTGGCCAAGTGACAAGAAGTCGAGTAAAGTCACTTTGTCGTTGTAATAACGAGTGAGTTAGTTTGTTATCTCTTTTGAAATTAAAGAACGTGGCCAAGTGACAAGAAGTCGAGTAAAGTCACTTTGTCGTTGTAATAGCGAGTGAGTTAGTTTGTTATCTCTTTTGAAATTAAAGAACGTGGCCAAGTGACAAGAAGTCGAGTAAAGTCACTTTGTCGTTGTAATAACGAGTGAGTTAGTTTGTTATCTCTTTTGAAATTAAAGAACGTGGCCAAGTGACAAGAAGTCGAGTAAAGTCACTTTGTCGTTGTAATAGCGAGTGAGTTAGTTTGTTATCTCTTTTGAAATTAAAGAACGTGGCCAAGTGACAAGAAGTCGAGTAAAGTCACTTTGTCGTTGTAATAACGAGTGAGTTAGTTTGTTATCTCTTTTGAAATTAAAGAACGTGGCCAAGTGACAAGAAGTCGAGTAAAGTCACTTTGTCGTTGTAATAACGAGTGAGTTAGTTTGTTATCTCTTTTGAAATTAAAGAACGTGGCCAAGTGACAAGAAGTCGAGTAAAGTCACTTTGTCGTTGTGATAACGAGTGAGTTAGTTTGTCATCTCTTTTGAAATTAAAGAACGTGGCCAAGTGACAAGAAGTCGAGTAAAGTCACTTTGTCGTTGTGATAACGAGTGAGTTAGTTTGTCATCTCTTTTGAAATTAAAGAACGTGGCCAAGTGACAAGAAGTCGAGTAAAGTCACTTTGTCGTTGTAATAACGAGAAAGTAGTTTGTATTGTCTCTTTTGAAATTAGAGAACGTGGCCAGGTGACGAGAAATCGATTATAGCATTCGTTGTCGTTGTTATAACGAGTGAGTTAGTTCGTGTTGTCTCCTTTGAAGTTAGAGAACGTGGCCAGGCGACAAGAAGCCGATTATAGCACTCTTTTGTCGACCATAGCACTCTTTGTCGTTGTAAAAACGAGAGAGTTAGTTTGTTATCCTTTTGAAATTAGAGAACGTGGCCAAGAGACCACAAGTCGATCATAGCACTCTTTGTCGTTGTAATAATGAATGAGTTAGTTTGGGTTATCTCTTTCGAAATTAGAGAACGTGGTCAGGTGATTAGAAGTCCACCATAGCACTCTTTGTCGTTGTAAAAACGAGAGAGTTAGTTTGTTATCCTTTTGAAATTAGAGAACGTGGCCAAGAGACCACAAGTCGATCATAGCACTCTTTGTCGTTGTAAAAACGAGAGAGTTAGTTTGTTGTCTCTTTTGAATTTAGAGAACGTGGTCAGGTGATTAGAAGTCGACCATAGCACTCTTTGTCGTTGTAAAAACGAGAGAGTTAGTTTGTTATCCTTTTGAAATTAGAGAACGTGGCCAAGAGACCACAAGTCGATCATAGCACTCTTTGTCGTTGTAAAAACGAGAGAGTTAGTTTGTTGTCCCTTTTGAAATTAGAGAACGTGGTCAGGTGACATGAGGTCGAGTGTAGCATTCGTTGTCGTTGTAATAACGAGAGAGTTATTTGAGTATTCTCTCTTTAGAAACTAGAGAGCGTGGTCGGGTGACCAGTGATTAAGTAGAGAACTCTGTCTTAATGAAGAGAGCGTTAGAAGAGTATTCACTCTTTAAGCTAAAGATCGTGGTCGGGTGACCAATAGTTGTGCATAAAACCCTCGATTGTGTTAATAAGCAGAGCGTTAGATGACTACTCGCTCCGTAGAACTAAAGAGCGTGGCTAGGTAACCAGAGTGCGAGTATAGCCTCTTTGTGGTTGTAGTAACAGGAAAGTTGATAGTGTATTCTCTCATTGTAGACTGGAAAGCGTGGCCAGGTGATAGCTGGAGATTATAAAATTCTGGTCGTTTTACCAGAAACGGAGTTGGGAACTCAGTTTGGAACTCGGTTGGAACTGGAAAGCGTGACCTAGAGTCAAATTATTTGATTTACCATTCTTGTCTTGTAAGAAGGAAGGAATATAGGGGTTATTCTCTTATAAGAATACGGCTGAAGTTTAGTAGCTGCATAAATATTATATAAATTGACTATTGAATACAGTATAGCTTAGAATAGACCTTATGCGGTGAGTCCGTCGTCACGCGATAAGGACGCAAACATATGATATGGGTCCGGTCCTGAGCACAGCTTCTGTGCCCGGGTGGATTATAGATAAGCTGATAGTTGACAGTGCAGTGATGGGTTCGTCAGCGCCTAATTGGGAGTCATTCATGGTTAGGAAAATGGTTCTTAAAATAATTAAATTAAATATTTTGTTATATACCTTGAGGGTGTACAGTGTCGGATTCCTTGGTGAATGACAGTTTAGTATGTCAAGTGACGTCACCGGTGCGAATTTATTATTGCACAAGGGTGAATGAGTAAGTGAGCTGGCCGTGGGCAATCTCGTATGGATTCATTTCCATATGTTTTATGTATGGGCTGGTATTCAACCCGGTGACTTAACCAAAGAATACCTGGCGTTCAATGAACCTGAGCCTGGACCACGAGTGGCGGAATGCTGAGAGCCTAGAGTAGGATTATATGTATCTCAACGAAGGACTTAGGTCCTTCTGAAGTAAGAATTCATGTAATACATAGATGATTAGTACCGTTTGTAGAAGGTACACGTATTACATTCAGGATCAAATTGCTCTTGTGTGATGCGAGCTTAGGTATTGGGTTACCTAACAGCTGTTGTGGTTTATTTAGTGGTAATTGTTACCTTCTCATTAGATTCCCTATCGGGATTATTGGCTGCAGAAGTTAGGGCATTAAGTGAAGAAATTCTTGGAAGTCTTCAGAATTTCGTATTAGGGAAGGTTTGTCTCCCAAATTGTTATCTTATCTGATAGGAATTCGTGAGGTATTCCGAACTTCTTGGGGGAGAGGTGTACCCTTCCCCCGGGAGTAGCGTTCCAAAGATTGTACAGAGGATTCAGTAGAGTATCCATCGTGGATAATTGCTTTGCGCTAATGCTATCGCTGGACAGTGGTCCGTAAGTTTAATAGCAATAGAATTGTTCAGTAGTGCTATGGAGTAGGTGTTGCTTTCCACCGAGTTGAATTTTGGAAAAGGTTGTACAGATGGTACAGTGGAATATCCGTTTCGGATAGTTGCACGCAGTAAATGTTAGTTTTTGGACGGGGTTCCATGATGATAATAGCCGTTGATGTGTTCGGATTTTCTTGTTGGGGAAGTGTAGCATTCCACGGTGTTTAAGGGCTATAGTATTGAAGTAAGTCATCTAGTTGACGAATTGACTCCTGTTGAGTGTGGAGTATATACTTTGTAATAAAAATTAATTATTTTTTTGTTGTTGTTGTGTATAATGTTATAAAATAATTTGTTCTGTCAAAGCACTCACCGAGTACGGGGTCGCAAGTTAGTCTGTGAGGCAGCGCAATGAAAGGTTTATGGGAAATGTGGAGGTTGTAGTGGTGCTGCTGGGAGGAATAAGGATAAGAGTATGGTGCGTTCTCGAATGAACTTTGACAGAATTTATGTAACTGTTACGGTAATTGCCGTTCTATTTTTGTTTTGTTTTGAACTTGTACCAAATTTATGTAACTGTTACGGTAATTGCCGTTCTATTTTTTGTTTTGTTTTGAACTTGTACCGATTTTATGTAACTGTAACGGTGATTACCGTTGTATTGCTTGCTCTGTTTTGAGTTTTGGGATAAGAGCTCTGGTTACTGTAGTGTTGGCAGCATGCGTCATGACTGGGGGCTGCGTTTCTTGGATAATGAAATCTCGAAACGAACCCGTGCCCTTGTGGTCGGACGTATGGTGGGTCTCGCTCGGTAAATTGAATTCCCAGTTTTTTGTTGTTTATCATTGTCTCCTTACTTTGGCTCGGTGTGAATCACCGAGAGGCCTTGGGCAGCCTTAAGAGTCCGGGTTGGGGGAAGCTAGCCTCCCAACCGATAAAGGTTTTGAAGATGGCCTGAGAATACATCTGGGATGGATTGCTGTGTGTCTCCATCACGGGCCTCATGAACCCAAATTAGCGATTGCGATTACAGATGTGTTCTGTCATGCTCATGTTTCGGGCTAGGGTAACTTCGGTTCGTGAGGGTCGCGTGTCTGTCGCTCGGATCCTAGATGACCAAAGTTGTGTATGTGGTATCACGTGATTCTTGGCTCTGTTCTGGGGGTCCGTAGACGCGTCCTGCTTTCAACCGGGGCTACTCGCCAATTTTGTATTATGTTTTGTATTTTTTTTTAAAGGGAACTAAGGCTCCATTTATACAGTTACCATTCTGTGTGGTGGTGAATTGTTACTGCAACGGTTGTCCAGACCTTGGAGTCTGAGGAAACCCAAGTTATGTGTAAAGTTCTGTGTGAACTTAAGGAGATATAAGTCCTCGAAAATGGTTCTGTGTGAACTATAGGATATTTGTTATGCAATGTATAAAGTTCTGTCTGAACTTAAGGAGATACAAGTCCTCGAAAATGGTTCTGTGTGAACCATAGGATATTTGTAATTTAACGTATAAGGTTCTGTGTGAACCTCTTGAGAATTGTAAATGATGAATATTGGCAATTGCGAAATTTATTGTTATCTTTGTTGTTGTCATTTCGCCCGGAAGTGGCCGGAAGTTTGGACCGTCTTGTGCTGTGTGCCAGGGGCGGTCGTATTGTGAGAAGCGCCCGTGATATGGGGCCGCTTTAAAATTTATCGGTTCCCGACTGTGCAGTATAGGGAAGGGCGAGGAAAGGATTGTGTTGTAAAGTGTTGTCTTTGGTGTATCAAGGGAAGTGGGATTGTAATTTTGTGTTGAGCCATGTGGGTGGTTGGTTGGACGAAATTCACATTGAAAGGGGAGAATTTCAGGAATCACCTTTGAAGATAATCCACATTGAAAGGGGAGAATTTCAGGAATCACCTTTGAAGGTCAGCTGGTTCATAGGTTGGCCCGTGACCTACAGTGAATCCGCTATAGTCAGCCTTTGGGAGAAGACTGCAGATTTGTTTTATTATTTTTGGTTAAGCTGTGTCCATTTCTCAGAAAATTGTAATGAGAGAATGGCTTAACTGATTTGTTTCCCTCTTGGTCAACATTTGATTGTTAGTTGACCTTGCAGTTTAATATTTTAATAATTATATTACCCGATTGTATAGTATTATTTTAATTTCTTTTTGTGTGATTTGATTTTATTAATATTGTATCGATTTCCTGTAATCTTGTACCATTGTGCATTGTTTTGTTTTGTATCAATTCCTGTAATCTTGTACCATTGTGCATTGTTTTGTTTTGTATCAATTCCTGTAATCTTGTACCATTGTGTATTGTTTTTTTTTTATGTGTAAGGAGTTGGGAAGGATTGTTTCCCGCTCCTGTGTAACCGGCTATGTGTTGAAGTTAAATTGTTTAGGAGCCTAGTTAAGGAAAGGTTTTACGTGGTTCCCTTCCTCGTGGTCGGTCTTACACCAATTAAGACTACACCTATGGCAAATGCTGACTAGAGATAAATCGGCCACGAAACCGTATCCGGTGAGGGGTACATACACCCCTCGCTCCTTAGAAACATCTCTCGGACTGATGCGTCTGTGATATACGGAGGATAATTTTTTTTTTGTTTGTTTTTTTTTTTTGTTCTTTCAATAACTTAGGGTGGGGTGTTAGGACTATATTTGTTAAATTGCATACTTCACGTCCTCGAAATTGTTAATTCGCGACATATCATAATTTATGAAACTTGTGGTGTCGAGACCATGTGCTTGCCTTGAAAACAGGAAGATTAAAATATTATGAAATACTTGAATATTTTAAAATACTAAAGACAATAAAATAAGGGTAACTACCCTTGCAGCCAGGTACATTTTTATTCAATGACAACATTGTCACGGGCGACTTTGGTCGAGATTGGCAGCACTGTTTCTTTGTATCTCCTTGCCAAGGGGAAGCAGGCGCTGGCAGGCTCCTCCTATTCCGTTCAGAGCGTGGTGAGGTTCAGACGTGGGTCCGACGCTGCTCTTGCTCATATATCACAGAACTCCAGGACGCCATCTTGATTACGGGTGAATATTATTCCTCCTATTTTGAATGTGGATTTCATCGCCACGCTAAATACCCACCGAGTAAAAATAATTTCAAATTGTTATTGAAATCTTCCTTGCCAAATACAACACATTTCTTCTTGCCAGTTTTAAACTTTTTTTTCTTTTTTCTTTTTTTTTACAATATAATAAACTGTTTCATTCCAAATCATACTTGTTTAATTGTGTCGCCTGTCCCTGCGAGAGTTGAAAGAGAGTTATTCAGAGTTAAGGAACCCAACGAATCCCTGAGATCTAGAAGTACTTGTCTCATAAGAAGCCAATACAAGCCAGCGGAGCTGCCCGGAATATGTCACACCTCATATGTTGGTAATGTTTTATAACTAATATATGTATTTTTTTTGTGTACAACCTAATATTGCTTTAAATAGGAAAAAGGCGTGACAAAATATATAGTCATAAATGTAGAATTTATTTATATACAATACAATATCTCATTTATACATCGTCCCCTTTTACACCGGTTCAAAAATTGTTAGCTGGTTATTTAAAATTCGTTCAGTATCACGGACCCACCGAGATTCAAATTTCGAATTACTTTCGGAGAGAATCCAAGTATTTCTCTCTCGCTCTCTTGTATTCAAAATTCAATTCTCGTATTATTTCTTTGGCGACAGCCGTCGTATGGGTTTTGGCCTATTTATACTATGATTTTGGTCATATCTATGATTTAAAATACAATTTGGAATTGTTTTAAATTTCAACAATTTTTTTGTTTAATAAATTCCTAACTAACAATTGAGATGATTTTTTAAATTATATTTTTACATCAACGATGAATACAGTAAATTGCGAGAAAATTTCTCATGAAACCATTATATCCCATTTAGACTGAAATTTTGTTTAAAAAAATTCAACCGAGATTACAGCAAATATAAACTTTTATTTTTGATTTCGGTAAGCCAATTAGTGATGAAATGATAATAGGATTATCGTGTAATAAAAATTCCAACAAAGTAAACTTGTTCACTGCTAGTTTTATAAAGGATACATTTTTCATAAAGCAGATGTTTTTATTTTATACGGTTTGAACGAAGGGAGTTATACATTATTTTATCAAACATGAGACAAAGTTAATTATTCATGTTATATCCGATACAAAACCTTGATGAAAATTTATTTATCGTTGAGATATCACAAAATTTCATATATCGAATGAAATGTTCTCTCTTAATTTTTTCCGTGAAAAAAGATTGAGAGGAAACGAATGAATGCTGTAGAAATGCGTGCATTGAGAAAAATACATCTATTGACAATGTATGACAAAATATGGAATAAAGTGATTAGGAATGTATTTGAAATTAAAACTTTTGTATTTAGTAGGATTGAGAATTGCGCTGTTTAAGAAGTGAGTACCAGCGGGAATCCAACCCGCAAGCTACAGATAAGAAGTCGTTCGACTTAGCAACTAGGCCATAGATGGCAGTAAACCAAATCCTTTGATGTGTCTTTTGCCTGTTGCTATTTTATCATAAGTTCCATCATAAAATATTTTTTTCAGGGCCTTCCATGCCCTCTAAAGTTTTTCAAAAGATTAAGATTATCTCTACTGTTAGATTTTGATTGACGACCTTCGTGGCTTAATTGGTCAGTCATTTGATTTCTAACTGGAAGGACTGTTTTCGATTACCGATGTTACCCAAATAAAAAATGGTGTCAGGTAGCAATATTCGCACGAGTCATGTGCAATAGTTTTACCAACACGTGTAATGACATACCCGCGAGTTCCGTATCTACTCCAGTGACAGTGACTGAAGAAAATGTTGACTCCTGGCCACGATATTCAACGCGTGTTAATCACCATCTAAAATATGTTGAATGGTATCAGATAAATGAAAAAAAAAAGCTTTTAATCAATTATTAGAGAGGTTAGAACGAAATCCATTTCGTTGATTGTGTTTATTCTTATTTTAAGCTCTGGGATTTGAAAACTAGCACCATTGAATTATTTATCCTACGTCAACATTACACTTAAAATTATGCAGTCGTTGTTTGTCCAAAGGATCTGTCTGATGAATATAAACAATGAATCAAAATGGGAAAATTTATATTTGAAAATGTCAGACGTCTATAATGAACAGAAAATCAAAAATGAATACTCAAACATTAAAAAATATCAACAGATTAACAATGAATATAATATTTAAAGATTACATGTTAATGTTTTGAGAGTTTAGTTAGTATTTTTAAATAAATATTAAATTCAAAACTTAACACACGTGAACAGAATTTACATCTAAAAACTTATGAGTATGTTACATACATTGAAAATTAATCGCGAAGGAATAATTTTAACAAAAATACTTTTTTTAGAATTGTGAA
Source organism: Odontocerum albicorne (assembly GCA_949825065.1). Classification (NCBI taxonomy): domain Eukaryota; kingdom Metazoa; phylum Arthropoda; class Insecta; order Trichoptera; family Odontoceridae; genus Odontocerum; species Odontocerum albicorne. The sequence continues at coordinate 11,413,175 of OX463853.1, read as the reverse complement.
TTTTTATATTTATTGTTTTATTAATTTAATGTTTTATCTAATTAGTTCTTATCAGATAGAATATTAAATTAAGATACATTAGAGATATATAAATCCATTCGTATACGTGACCAAATAATGCAAATACATAATTCCCGATGTATTGGGCGTATGCGTTACGTAGATCCGTCATTTTTATTAATGTATAACTAGTAAACACTGTTAAATTGTGACGTTGAAAATTGTATTGTAATAAAATGTCACTTTGTGTGTTCTTCGCATGATTACTATCTATGATTGGATGATCGGACGACCCCTGCGCGCAATGAACGCGCCACAAGCGTTAAACTAGTGCAAGCTGACGGCATAAGCGTTCCGATCGAGGGGCTTGCGATGTGCGATGGGCTAAACATAAGTGACGCAAAATGAGGAAAATATATTTGCGCCTTCTGAAACACCATACAATGTTTTTATTATTACAAAGTTCTACCGGCCAACGACGTTTCTCATTTCTTCACCAATCTTTTCACCGAGATTTGTTGAAAGTCACGCCGGAATATCCAAGAGCTAAGTGGCAACCATTCTATAATCCTTTTACCGGTGTTGTACACCTGATATAAAAATGTTTAGTCAGTTATCCACAAACTTCTGGTGAAATACAATCAGCAAGGACTAGGAATTGCTCTCTTAATAAACCAAGATCATCTCATTTAAAGAAGCTACAAATTAGGAGACAGTAAGTAACTCAAAAAGCGATAATTGAGTATAATTTAAAAAAATTGCTTTTGAAAGAAAATAATTCGTGGATAATTAATTTTAGAAAACCACAATACTACGTTTGATTCGTCTATCCAGACAGTTTCTGTCGCATTGTGAGATGTGATGAATTTTTAAAAAACTTTCCTGTTTGTTCCACATTAAGCATTTTATAATTAGCCTGATAGCTTTTGAAACATTTAATTTTTTCAGCTTCATGTTTCAGAAATTGAGTATCAACCCTTTCACGATTATTTTTGAGCTATCGTTTATTACTTTAATATAGAAAGATTTAAAAAAATGTGTTTCTGTAGTAGAAATAATTAAAACACTTTCGTCTAATGATGACAAAGAGCACTTTGAAATAGTTTGAGTTTGTAAAACAAATGAATAAAAATCTACTAAAAAAACAAGTTTATAGTGCAAATGTAAGTTAAATGCATAGTAGATGATGCCCAAGGAATGTATGGCTAGATTAAGTGAATGATAGTTTGAAAGTTAGAGAAATCGTAGGAATTGTAAAAGGTTTATAGATATACAAGAGGCAAAGGATGTGTGACGAGATACGAAATCTGGCGTTACCCTTATAAGGAAATGGCGTGATGGTATGAATATGTGAATGTATTTTAAAGTTTTACATTTTTACTTTCGGTAAATTGAATTCGAGTATATTTTACGACTCACACCGCCAAATTAATTCGCAAAACGTATAAAAAGAAGTACGTTGTAATTTGTGTCATCAATCACTGTTCATTCAATTTATGTAATAGTATTACTCTACCGGTTTCAAGGCTTTTAATTTATCATCAAGGGAGCACACACAAAACTTGTTTGTGCTCCTCTGAAGATGAAATGAAAGCCTTGAAACCGGTAGGGTTATACCGTTACATAAAGTAAATAAACAGTGATTAATAAAACAAATAACAATGTTTTAAACCTCCACAATGTTAATGTTTTAACTATAGATAATGTATGATAAATATAAAATAATTACGAGTATAACTTTAAAAAAAACAATAACAAAGTGTTACTTTTTAATATTTAAGTCAATTTATATTTTAAAATAAATATTCATCTACTAAGCATTTATCATCGACTTCTTTCTTATTCAAATGCAATAAGAATTTCTGTATTTGAAAGTATCATATATCGGTTGCTAAAAAGAGGCCACAATTTTTAAAGACTAGGAATTTTTATAACTACCTTCATTGGAATTGCTAGCCTATATCATTATCATGTCTTTGTAATCTAAGTGCCTGCTCAGACATGTGAGGCAGTATTACTAGTATCAATATATTGTATAACTGTACATGTATCTAATTGAATAAAAATAATTAAATTTTGTGAAAAGTATCATAAATAGGTGCAGAATTAAGATTTTAGTGGTGTGTGCGTTGGTGTGAATGCGTAGTTCGAACACTTTTAAGAAATTCCTCATTGGAGGGCTGTATAAAGGCACATAAAAGTATAGTAGGTACGAGATATAAGGATGAAACGCTCAAAAACATTAATGCCCGGCACAATTGAGAGCCAACAGCGACATATCAAGTTAATTGACGTAAAATGGTTGCTAGGTTTCAGAGACTCAATAGAGAAAGAAAGTGTGGACAAACTATAGATATTAAAACTCCTTCCCGTATACTAGTAGGCAACATGATCTGCCTCTTATTAATTGACTTACACAGCTATCTCCGGTGGCTCCAATGTCAAGTATGACCCCTCACTTTGTACTGTATTTTCTATTACACTCGTCACGGGTATTGGATACTCATTTCCACATATCTAGTTTATACTTTACGAAGAAATTGAAGACAACCCTTTCTTGGATGAAAACTACACACATAAACTACAATACACTTAAAGCCAAATGTGCTACTATCACCTGAAGCCAAATGTGTTATTATCACATGTTACTATTACCTGAAGCCAAATGTGCTACTATCACATGTTACTATCACCTGAAGCCAAATGTGCTACTATCACATGTTACTATCACCTGAAGCCTAATGTGCTTCTATCACATGTCGGAAGAACATGAAAGGTTTTTTTATAGTTCATCTTCCCTTGGTAAGTTTTCTTACCAAATATGTTTATCCAAATAATGCACACGCGAGGAAGCACCTAATGTATTGGTTGTAGCCACCACCTTCCTATCCTTACTCTCAACTTATTTTGAAACATTTTTGATCTCTCAAAAATAGTGTGCTCACATCCTGAGCTAGAGCACCTTTGCAAGGGCTTCTGTTCTCAAAACAGCGATTTATAAATTATTATTACAAAACATATCTTTAAATTTTGTGTATTTACTTGATTTAAAATGTTCGCACAAAAAAGTATACTATTCATTTATAAAGAACAATCATGTAGAAAATAATGAAAAAATGCCCCTTAGTTCAAAAAAAAATATATATAAAAAGGTGCGTTTACAAGAAAGAAATACTCTTAGGTATACAAAGAATCACAACCTTGATGTATGTCGAATCAAATGGAGAGAGAGATAATGGATCTAAGAGTGATAAAAAACACCTTCTATGTGAGAACTACTTCAAGATCTCCACAGACACGGATAACATGTACGTTACATGTAGGGGTACAAGGATGAAGATGTTGCTCAATGAAACGTGGTTTTTGGGGCGTCAAATGTGTAAAAAATAGTATTTTTTAGTTTTTGGTTTTTTATTATGTTAGTACTGAATATTATATTAATTTCTAAATCACGATTTCTTCTTAATAAAAAAAGATAATAGTTGACTGCACAAATTATCAATTTAAAAGCTGCAAAAAAATATTTAAATATACAATATATGTTTTTTTTTTGTTATCGAATCCAGTAAAGCGATGTGGCCGGTGAGCTTGCTGCTATGCAACGGGTTACTCACTTAAACCGAAACGAAAAACTCTATAGCACATAATTGATTTCCAACTGAATTGACGTTGGAATGGTGAGGGGGTCCTCGACTATGAGGTCCAGCAGCGATGACGACGAACATATTAATCTCCGTTACACGTGTTTTACAATCTCAAGGCTATTTTTAGGCGGAATATCATACTTAAGAAATTATTAATTACGGAAAATTCGTTCAACAAGGTCATTTCATGTGCAAGTGGTGACGCCTTTAACAGCGCAGTTTTTTACAATACTGTGAATAGTCTTAATTATTGTGTTTTAATTGTCAGATATGTTAAAATAAACATTATCGGTCAACAAGTGGTTTGCAATTTTTCCTGTAAGTAATTAGTGTGTGTGTTTTGCTAAATTTTCTGACAGTAATTTGTTTATATACACATATGCGCTTAGATATCTTCTAGCGCTTAACACTTGCCTTACTGTGCTAAACAATTCCGCCAGCCACTGTGCTGGACGCTCAGGATCCAGTGAAAAATGTATGTTTTAAATTAAAATTATGCAAAATCTGCTAGGTTATTTTTTGTATAAAGCTATAAAATTATTTTACTATGTAAGTCCTGGTCCTTCACTATCCATCATAGGGTGGCAAGTGTTAATGAATAGGAGCCAAGTGAGCACTTAAAAATGTGGGATAGAGCCATTGGTCATATCCATATTCTTTGGAATTAAGGTGTTATTGAAATCCTCTTTTGAACTAGCTGAACTCTCAGGACTATAATATGTGTATGGTATATACATAAGTGGTATAATTTCTTTTGGAGTATTGTACCACGTAGTTTAAATTATGATGCCACCGATTCGAAAACTTTGCAGTTTTCATCTTCAGGGCTTATTTTAATCAACTAAGTCATTAGTAGATGTGCGCTAGATACTGCTTTGCATATAGCGGCGTCTTAACCGTAATGTAATAAGCGCATGGGTCATATTCGGTTCGACGATGGATTCCACCTCTAATTAGCATGGGTAACCCATAATCAAATCGAAGGGACAACGAAATGAAAATTAACAATAATTTTGTCAAGGCCGCGCGCCTCTTCTCCCGTGATAGGACGGACCCACGCGCTTACGTTACGATCTGGCGCACATACAATACATTCATAACAAATTTAATTAGAAACAAGTCCTGAAGATGGCAACTAAAATGTTTTCAAAACGTCGGTATTATAAGCCAAACTTCACGATACAACACTCCTAAATACCTTATATAATTGATACAAAGAATCGCAAAAGCCTCAAAACATATGTATATATACCCACCAAGGAGTCGTGTTTTTTTCTTAAACATCGAAACTTACATTTTTATCGAATTCGCGGTTTTTTGTAAGGTGGTTTGTAAGGTTTTTGTAAGGGTTTCAAAACGTCGGTATTATAAGCCAAACTTCACGATACAACACTCCTAAATACCTTATATAATTGATACAAAGAATCGCAAAAGCCTCAAAACATATGTATATATACCCACCAAGGAGTCGTGTTTTTTTCTTAAATTTCGAAACTTACATTTTTATCGAATTCGCGGTTTTTGTAAGGTGAAAGTTTTTTTAAGGTAATTAGCTCTTTAAGTTTGAAAATAAAGTTTTCCGTTCTCCTGTGGGTTTATTCCTGGCTGCGGCCCAGTTCAGAAAACTGTTTTTTCGTCTTCTTTTTTTTTCTACGATGTCCCCTTTCTGTTCAACTGTTTCAAATGTCGTACTAATGAAGCTTTTACTGGATAACTTTTTCGGTAAAAAAAAAACTCTAAATGTTAGGAGGAATTCGCTTGTAAGCGAGAACATGTCACTATCATCAAATGCGACATTACATGTCGAGCTCTCGCAATAAAAAGATTTCATTTTAAACGTTATTTCTTAAGTTAGAGCGATAAATTCTTATTTGGATTTACAAATTCTCATTTGGAGTTATGGCAGTATTTATGAGTCCTACGAATCAGAATTGCATTTAAGATACACTAAATCCTATTTTTATTTGTTTTTTGACATTAAAACTATTATTAAAACAAAATAAATACTAGAAATATTGAAAAATGAAAAGAAAAACATAAATAAAATGAAAAAAATGGTCTGTTTAAATTTAAATACCTCGGAAGTATCCTAGTAGAAGACCTCGACCCAGAAACCGAAGTCAAGTGCAGAATTGAATCATCTCGTGCGGCTTTTAATAAAATGAGAAGCGTATTCTGCGATGATAATCTAAACTTGAAACTTCGACAACAGTTAGTCAAATGCTACGTTTGGTCAGTGTTATTGCATATAGTAGAATCATGGACCGTCAAAGTTGGTAGTATGAACCGACTGGAAGCATTCGAAATGTGGATGCACTGGAGAATGCTACGGATACCCTGGACGGATATGGTCACCAACACAAGGGTTCTTCAAAGAACCAAAGTTGATAGAGAGTTGCTGACTAATATTAAAATCCGAAAGGTGTTCTATTTGAGTCATGTACTTAAAGGAGTAAAGTACAAATTACCGCACCTGATCATCCAAGGCAAAATAGAAGGTCGAAGAAGTGTTGGCAGGAGGCAAATCTCCAGGCTCCGCAATATACGTGAAGATACTGGCATGAGGGGTTTTGGAGATCTTTTTCGGGCTGCCGGGGACAAAGATGTCTATTCTCAGGTGATATTCAACGTTGGGGGGACCTGGAAGAAGAAGAAGATTTATTGTTCAAGCGTTTTTTAAATATTTTTTTTCTAAATTCAAATATTTAAAATTTATATTTTACGTAAAAGCAGCTGTAGCTGTTGGTACTTGAAAAAAATAATAAACATTTGGAATAGCTCTTATCAAATTGGCTGTGTATATTCAATTTATTTTGCGGTGTAAGGTCTATGTGGTTATATTATTTCTCAATTAGATGTTGCCACGCGGGCTGAGGTATTAGCCGCGGGTAAACTATACAGCCTGCCACTGGGCAATGTGCTGCGTGGGGGAACGCAGCAAATATCGGCTGTTAGCACAGTGGCGGAACCAGTTTCCAGGAAATCGTCCTCATCAATGTTTTTTAGTGCAATACACTTCTTTTAGACGCAAATCCGAGTTAGTGGACTCATTTTATATTGTCATGGCAACTTAATTTGCATTTTTTTCATTATAACTATGTATTTTATTTATTTACTTATTGTTAATTCCATACACATTAAACCCAATTACACCAAACGACAAGAAAAAAATTTAAAGTTTAAATATATTATAATGACATCAGGAATAATGTTAGTCATGATTCCCTGTGAAGGGATTCAATTATACCTGTAAAGTTTATTAAGGAGTTTAATCCGTAATTATTCACAGATACATTGATGATATCGACATCGGAAAATTTATTAATTAAGGCCATTCCATATACGAGTGGTGATGCTCTTAACATATCGGTTTGTGAATACGGCAACAAAAACAATCTTAATTTACAATGACGTAATATCGGTACATTAAACATACATTTTTCGATCAACAAAAGGTTTGCAATTTTTTTTCAACACTTTGCATAAATGCCGTGTAGATCTTTTCTAGCTCTAGAGTATTATCCAAGCATATCCATATCAAATATAGGACATAACCATGGGTAAAATCCATACTCTTCTAGCTTTAGAGTATTATCCAAGCATGTCTATAACAAATATAGGATACAACCATGGGTAAAATCCATACTCTTTCTAATAAAGGTGTCGATGAAATCTTATTTGAACTCATTCATCCATCAAGGAATTTCGGATTATTCTCGGGTTCCATATTATTAAACTGCTTTGTAATCTACAACCAACCAGTGAATAAACAGTGCCACCATTCAATGCCCTAGAGATTCTTCTCTACTTCTAGACTATGGTTCTCAATATGAGAACCATAGTCTAGATAGTTCTCAATAGTTATCAATATGATAACAACAGTTCTCAATATGAGAACCATGCAAATTTACTATGTAACATGATGCCGAGGTCTTTGATGGTGTCAACACGCGTGATGGACTCATCATCGATTATGTATATTAAATATTTCTGAGTCTTAGCTTTTGAAAGTGTCATCAGCTTATATTTAGACATGTTGAAGACTACCTATTAGCCTCATTTCACATCCAGGTACTATTCTATTTGTGTAGATGCTTTAAATGCTTGCATGTGACTAAATATCTATTTTGCCTTTGGATTTTTTCGCTGCTAACTAGAGCATTGTTGTTCTAATATATGTTTTTCAACTGAATTTGATATTTTGTAGTGTAAATGCCTAAACTATAAATCAAATTACTCATTATTGATATTTAATTTTATTAATTAATTGATTAATTTTATAATGTTATGTATGTTTTTCAACTGAATTTGATATTTTGTAGTGTAAATGCCTAAACTATAAATCAAATTACTCATTATTGATATTTAATTTTATTAATTAATTGATTAATTTTATAATGTTATGTATGTTTTTCAACTGAATTTGATATTTTGTAGTGTAAATGCCTAAACTATAAATCAAATTACTCATTATTGATCTTTAATTTCTTTAATTAATTGATTAATTTTATAATGTTATGTATGTTTTTCAACTGAATTTGATATTTTGTAGTGTAAATGCCTAAACTATAAATCAAATTACTCATTATTGATCTTTAATTTTATTAATTAATTGATTAATTTTATAATGTTATGTATGTTTTTCAACTGAATTTGATATTTTGTAGTGTAAATGCCTAAACTATAAATCAAATTACTCATTATTGATCTTTAATTTCTTTAATTAATTGATTAATTTTATAATGTTATGTATGTTTTTCAACTGAATTTGATATTTTGTAGTGTAAATGCCTAAACTATAAATCAAATTACTCATTATTGATCTTTAATTTCTTTAATTAATTGATTAATTTTATAATGTTATGTATGTTTTTCAACTGAATTTGATATTTTGTAGTGTAAATGCCTAAACTATAAATCAAATTACTCATTATTGATCTTTAATTTCTTTAATTAATTGATTAATTTTATAATGTTATGTATGTTTTTCAACTGAATTTGATATTTTGTAGTGTAAATGCCTAAACTATAAATCAAATTACTCATTATTGATCTTTAATTTCTTTAATTAATTGATTAATTTTATAATGTTATGTATGTTTTTCAACTGAATTTGATATTTTGTAGTGTAAATGCCTAAACTATAAATCAAATTACTCATTATTGATCTTTAATTTTATTAATTAATTGATTAATTTTATAATGTTATGTATGTTTTTCAACTGAATTTGATATTTTGTAGTGTAAATGCCTAAACTATAAATCAAATTACTCATTATTGATCTTTAATTTCTTTAATTAATTGATTAATTTTATAATGTTATGTATGTTTTTCAACTGAATTTGATATTTTGTAGTGTAAATGCCTAAACTATAAATCAAATTACTCATTATTGATCTTTAATTTCTTTAATTAATTGATTAATTTTATAATGTTATGTATGTTTTTCAACTGAATTTGATATTTTGTAGTGTAAATGCCTAAACTATAAATCAAATTACTCATTATTGATCTTTAATTTCTTTAATTAATTGATTAATTTTATAATGTTATGTATGTTTTTCAACTGAATTTGATATTTTGTAGTGTAAATGCCTAAACTATAAATCAAATTACTCATTATTGACCTTAAATTTCTTTAATTAATTGATTAATTTTATAATGTTATGTATGTTTTTCAACTGAGTTCGGTATTTTGTAGTATAAATGCCTCAACTATAAATCAAATTACTTATTATTGACCTTAAATTGATTTAATTATTTGATTAATTTTATAATGTTGACATATACAGGTTAAACACGAGCTTAAAAAATAATTATTTAAAGTGACAAGAAATTAATGAAAACTTAGAAATGTTTATTAAGCCCAAACATCTGACTTTCATCACCAAGAAAGCTCACATTACTTTTTTTTAAAACATTTTCGGAAATATTAAAGGTGCCCATATCCGAGAACCTATTCAAAAGATATTTGCACTTGGCAGGTTAGTTTTACAAATTACCAGTCTATGATAAATAGATCAATATTTCTGTACCTCGAATAGTTTTCACGAACATAAAATCATATATTTTACAACATAGTTGGATTAGGTGTTACTTCCATCAGCAATTGCCTCTAGATTTGTGATATACTTCATCTAAAACATACGTAATATTTTCTATTCATGCTTCTTAAATATGTCTCCTTTATTTAATTACTCAAAATATTTTTAATTTTCTGAAATCAATGTTACAGCTCTGTGTCTGTAGGTGTTTGTAGGTAAAATAGGGTTCATGGTAGTGCCATGGGATAGATTGCTTTGTTGGGCGCTACTCTCTGTTTAATAATTTACCAAATAATTACAACTTAAATTGCTGGAAAATTCTACCATTCCTCTGGGCACCAATTTACATAGCATATGAATATTCCTCAAGTTTTCTTTTATTTTACTTCTAAGAGACTCGTATTTTTCTGACCAAACATTTACACCTTAAATGGATATTTCAGAAGTAGTAGGAAAGTAAATCTCTGACATAACGAAGTAGAAATATGTATTATTTAAACTGTTAAAAAATACAAACAAACTTCAGTTTAATGTGTAACGGTTATATTTAAAAAAAATAAACACTTTCTGTTTTTTATCTCGGATAATTCACAAAGATACAGGAAAGATGTTTGACTCCACATCTTTGTTGCTAAGATGTCTGTTTTCCGATTCGAAGGTTACGGGTTCTATTGCCATTTTTAATCTGATTTTAATTTATCTCTTTTAAAGGATCTGGTTTGCTGGAAGAAATTGCCACTTGGAAATAAATCCACCAGGTTTTACTCCATACAACAAAAGTGTAACACAATACAAACATTTTCAATACAGGATCAAACGATTTTGGTCAATACGTAAAATATAATATACGAGAATACACAAATAGGTGATGCATTAATCAAAACTAATTTTTGCATTTGTGTCAAATCGTATTTGTTTTAAGTAATCCAGTATTATTTTAATTAAGTAATCCAGTATTTTTTTAATTAAGTACCAAATTTCCAGGATTCTTAAAAATAAACTTCTGTAGATTGACAAATTGTTATTGCCTGGGGAGTAGGTTTCATTTTCTCCATGACAGATTACCGGTTGAATAAACTAGTACTCAGAAAAAGCGGAAGATTTCAAAACATGAAACCCAACAAAAAAAACTTGTACTGAACACTCTGTAACGCAAGAATACATTTTCGATCATATGATTTTTAAACTATGCACCAAATAATTGTGTTTTTTAACGTTTTCGTTTTTGTACATCACGCGGATTCATATTTACGTAGCATTTCTTATAACCAACCAGTTTAAGTATAATAATAAAAAAATAAAAACAGGTATCATTAACCGTGTTTAGAACAGGGTAACGAAAATGTGACAGTAGTCTAATCAATGATATAAAAAAAAAAATTAAGTATTAGTTTAGCAATTGTATAGAAGTGTCCAATGTAGAATATTTTTAGGAAAATAATGTTTTTTAATGAAGACAAAAAAATACCTAAAATTATCTGATCAGGAAGATTATAGTAAAGTAGGGAGCGCAAACCCCATAGTATATTGCGTGGTGCGTTGGAATAATATGACAGTTTTATTGTATATTGTACGAGTACAATTTTAATACCATATGGCAATCTCTCATAACTAACAACAACAAAAAAATAGAAGAGGCCTTAAATGAAAACTAAACTAGGATCATTTTTTTAAATCTTGGATTTCCAATAAATAATCATATTCACAACCTCCGAAATGTAAGACAGAGCTCTTACGAACCAGCCCACGGAGTTCGTGATATTTACAATTTCAAAGAAAACAGAAGTCAATTCCAAGTGAATGATTAGTTTAAAACGAAGCTGAATGCCTTTTTTAGAAAAATGGCGATACGGTAATATTTTGATATGTTTAATGCAAGTTTTTCTTGAAGGGGAAATTTCATTAAACACAATATGATAAAGTTAAATTATTCACAAATCCAGAAGCGATTAACAAAGTATTGCAGTAAAGTTTTTCCTATCTAATCATATTTTTAGCGAGTCGCTTTTTGGAATACATTTATTATTTTGTTTTGAACTATCCGTAATATCTGAATTGATGATGAGAAAATGTTGAAAAACGTGTTAGAGATTAAAATATTACAGGATAATTTTGTATGCAACCCCGTTAATCGAACCTTTATTTCTGATGCACTCGTAGAACTTGTTTAGTGGTGACTAAATCACTGCGCATGTTGTTAAAACTACCACACAGAAAACTGCTGTGTATGTTGTTAATACTACCACACAGAAAAAAAGATATCAATACTTTTGTCAATGGGATTCTTAAGTAGACTTACACTACTATATTGTCCTTGACTTGTTATCGAGAAGTGTTTCATTAAATTGCAGTCGGATTGCATTGTATTACACTTTTGGTATAAAAAAAATACGGATTTATTTCCATGTACCAATCTCTTTCAAACAACAATAAAAGTGTTAAACCTGCTTTAAATGATGACCAGAGGAGAACCATTCAAAAAAAAATCGACACCAATGGGAATCGAACCCACAATTCCCAGGGTTGGAAAATTGGTTTCATATCAACGAACCACGGAAATCATATTAATGTTTTTTCTAAATTTATTTGATTAAGATAAGAGAATCGTTTTAGATAAATCACAGCAAAGCATTTTGAACATATAAATTATTATTGAAATTTGTGGTTTTGAAAGATAAGAAATGTTTTGTTTTTCTCAGATTTCAGGAATTTCCTCTTAAAAGTTATCTTGAATAACTTTTTTTAAAAATATGTACAACATAAACATAACGATATTATTTTTCTTTGTTTGTTGACAGCAATAATAAAGTTTATTGTTAAGAGCTATCCGTGTTATATTTGATTGCTGATGATTCAGAATTATTATTCTTTTATCTCATAAATAAGGGTTTATTTACCCTAATAAAACAATGTAAGTACAGGACGGTAACAAGATGAGAATATTAACAAACTTTCCGAGAAGCTGAAGATAATATGTTAACGTATAAGTCCAGATATTTATTAAGATGAAATCACGGAGATTAATAGCTAAGGGTGGAAGACAAGTTGTTTCAGGAGTGTTGACCTATCACTATTGTCTTACAGGATGGATATTATGAATATGTCTGAAGTATGCGTTTGAAATAATAAAATTAAAATTAAATATATTATAGAAAAATGGAAATTACAATATGTATTGTGTAATTCTTTAACCTGGTCAATAATCTTACATTGTTCAACCATGTTCAAACTCGATTCTGTGTTCTAGCAAGCAGAACCAATGTGATGGCTTAACATTAAGTGACACTTGGTTTAGATATATTGAACCAATTGAGGAACACAGTTGGTTTATAATCGGCATTGGCTTGCAGTATAAGGAGAATCATTCTACTATTCATCCACATGAATAGTAGAATGATTCTCCTTATCGAATAGTAGAATGATTCTCCTTATCGAATAGTAGAATGATTATCCTTACGTAGTCACACTCAAATTGTATATTAGGAGAAATCTGTACTATATGGAGTATAATACAATTTTTTTTTTTAATAAATCATCCTTTTTAACACCGACGACTTTTCACTTATTGAAAGTTGTTTTTAAATATTTTAAGTTTTAATCGTTTAGATTCTTAACAGTTTTACTACATTAGATATTTAATCGTTTAGATTCTTAACAGTTTTACTACATTAGATATTTAATTGTTTAGATTATTAACAGTTTTACGACATTAGATATTTAATCGTTTAGATTCTTAACAGTTTTACTACATTATATATTTAATCGTTTAGATTTTTAACAATTTTACTTCATTATATATTTAATCGTTTAGATTCTTAACAATTTTACTACAAACAACCTTTGTTGATTTTCTGATATGTGATAGTAACACATTCAGCTTTAGGTGTTGTATGTACACGTATGTAGTGTTCATATTCTCGATTACTCATCCTTCTCCAAAAAGAGATGTTTACAAGTGTTTCCTAAAGCTACACACTTCACCCATATCTCTAATACTTAGAGGTAAATTATTCCACTTGATATGACAAGCAACGGCAAAATCCATATCTTAATACTCCGCTTTATTATAACGATTAGGAATAATTGATGTATTCGATGACGATGAAATAAACCTCAAAATACTATTCTTCTGTATCCTTCAATTAACATTGCTAAATAATTTTCATTTTCCGTAACTATCTATCATCATATCATCTGCATACTCGTATAATGAATAAATGTGTCATTTTTACACATCATGTTTCATTCGTCATTTCATATTTACACATAAGTCAATACGAATAATGAAAAGCAATGGACACTTCGCATATGCTTGAGGAATACCAATATTTATTCAAAACCATTCAGAAATCTGTTCGCCTACTCTGACACCTGCCATACTTTCTCAATTATTAAGTAATTTAAAGAATGTACTTCTTTCAATGTTGATAATCTGATTCAAAGATGTCTATTTTTAATTTTATTTCATAATACCAATTTATGAAAGAAATCAGTAAATTCCACTAAATATAATTTTTATATTTGAGCTACGTCAAGTTAATTGGTTAATTGCATATAAGTATTTTGAGTTCAGCATAGAACGCAAATGAAATTAATATTATTTATTTATTTAACACTTTTATTGCAAATACAATCTGGTAGGCATATTGTCATGCGGCAATCTCTTCCATCCAACGAGAAAAAAGTAAATGAAGCAAGTTGCATGGTCGCAAAAACATTCACATGAATATCTATCCCCACGTAATTCATGAGCACATACGTGAGCATATGCTCACAAATTTTACGAAGTCGGTCAATTACTAGAACATTCATTTTCTTATAAAGTGAGATATCATCAATCAAAGAAAAAGGAAGGGATGGTGAAGAGGAAAGGAAACAAAAATCAGGAATGGAACACGTTGTATTATTGACTAGAAAATAAGAGTTTTTTCAGACGCTTCAGAAATCCTGCCAAGGACGGAGCGCGTCTAACATTGGTTTGTAACTGATTCCAGAGTCTCACTGCATGGACAGTAAAGGTCGACGTAAAACAAGAAGAGCGGTGAACCGGAAAGACCAATAAACAATCTCTGTTTGAGCCGTCTAACATTGGTTTGTAACTGATTCCAGAGTCTCACTGCATGGACAGTAAAGGTCGACGTAAAACAAGAAGAGCGGTGAACCGGAAAGACCAATAAACAATCTCTGTTTGAGCGTAGCGTTAGTCCATGATCACAAAGACGTTGAAAATTTTCGGCGAGATAAGAGGGACGACGATGACGACCTCCGTGGCCTGGTGGTAAGACAGTTGTTTGCCGATCCGGAGGTTGCGGGTTTGATCCCCGCTTTAACCCAGATTTTTTTAAATAGGATTTCAGTCTGGTTAACACTTAGGGCCTATAAAAACAGCTTTCTGGTTGGTTGGAAGAGATTGTCACATGGCAATAAACTTGCCAGGTGTAAAAAAAAGAGGGGGGGGGAAGGATAGTTAAGGATATTATGCAATAGAGATGGTGGCGAGACAGTTAAGGATATTATACAATACATATAAGAGCATGCTAAAAAAACAATTATTCTTAAAACTAGATGCAATTTGTGTGACATCTTTTGCTTTAAAAAATTGAGAACTTTTTTATTGGCCAAGTTTACTATTTTTGTAAACATTTTTTAATATTGATTTTGCTGGTTAGTTTTACAAGTTCAAAAGATTTCAAACTATTGATTTTTTAAATATTATCACCATTAAAAATAAATTATTTCATCAAATTGAGTGCATCAAACATAATGTACTCGTACAATGTTGAATCCCTTTAAAGTTTTATCAGTATAAGTATTATTTGAAAATACTGATGGAGATGCATACTCCAAATATTAATGGAGATGCATACTCCAAATATTAATGGAGATGCATACTCCAAATATTAATGGAGATGCATACTCCAAATATTAATGGAGATGCATACTCCAAATATTAATGGAGATGCATACTCCAAATATTAATGGAGATGCATACTCCAAATATTAATGGAGATGCATACTCCAAATACATAAAATATTGATGGAGATGCTTACTCCAAATACATAATTTATGAACAAACTTTAAATAGTATTCTGGATATTTATTATATGTAAAAACCTTGATAAAGAAAAATAAAAGTTCAATAGGATATCACAAAGGACTTAAAAAATTTCTTCAATAAAAAAATATTTAAAATTTAGGGATTTCTTGACTCAAAAAAATTAAAAACAATTTTTTGATTTCTTAAAGCGTATTCTTTGTGAATAATAATATAAAACCCGTACGGTTGTCGCCAAAGAAAGAATACGAGATTTGAATTTTGAATACAAGAGAGCGAGAGAGGAATACTTCGAAACAGATTGAAATTATACTGAACGAACCGGTGTTAAAGGGGAAGATGTCAATTTATTTTGAATTGTAATTCATTAAATAATTCATTTATTTCCTATTATATTGAATCTTATAATAACTTGTGTTTACTACTTCGAAACATATTGAAATTGTACTGAACAAACCCGGTGTAAAAGGGGACGATGCCAATTTATTTTGAATTGTTATTCATTTATTTCCTATTATATTGAACCTTATAATTACGTTTGTTTATTTATCTTATGCTCTTTTTTTAATGCAGACAATTATATGTGGCTTTTTCAAGATGTCGGAAACGCGAAAACATTAAAGTCAATATATCTGAAATAAATCTTCAAGGAAAACTTTATCAACGATTTAAATTGAACAACAGTAATGTTTATACACAAAAAATCATGTATAAAGAGATTTTTGAGAATTAAATAATTCATCAATAAAGATGTACCTTTTTTATTTTAAACTTTAAACATTAATGAACCCAAAAAAATTTTAAGCTGATCTTGCTCTATTCGGTATTTCAAAAATGTATAATTTGTTTTACTTCCGTGAATATTTCACGGGCTGCAACTAGTATACTAATATAGCTGAACGTTAGCGAAGCATGTTTCGCAAAATTATAATCTAGTTGTAAATGTTAAAAACATTAATTAAAGCTTTGTACATTGATTTCGCTACTCGACGTCGAAGTTTTAAAATGATTACATTTATAAAACTTACTTATATAGAAATGTATTAATCAGTCCAACGTAAAAATAGTATTTTTTTAAATTAAATATCCCATTTTGCATTATTTCACTCCACTTGTGTCTGATGATGGAACGACTCTTGAAGAGTCTGAGCCGTGTGACGCCACACAAGAACGTAAAGGAGTCGAGTCACGGATCTGCTACAGAGCAGTCGCTTCCCGCTTGAACAGCGCGATCTCACAGCTTGATAACATACAATTACAATACACGATTCGTCATATAGTGTCGCGTTTCACCGTCGATCGTTTGTCGCTCAAACAGTGCTTTGTTTGTTTCTCGACCGCGCAAGTGCACAAATAAATAAACAATTGACATTCCACTCGTTCCAGACAGCTGTCTAGATCAAATCGGTTTTTTATATAATTCGTGATAAAGAGCCGGCCTCCACAAATTCTTGGTGACGTAATTTGTTCCGAGCACCGGTCGATGCCAGTTTTTCTTCTTCTTCATCGAGTAAGCCACTGACTGTTATTATCCTTCTTACCCTTTTACACTCCGCTGGCAGAGTTGATGATCTGAAAGGTCGTCAGCTCTTCCCATCCTATATTCATCTCATATTTCATACATTCGCACCACTCATCAAATCTTTATTTCTTTAGTTATCATTGTTTGTTTTTTTACTCAATACACAATTATATATATATATATTTTTTATTTTTTTATTTTTGTCCACTTTTATTGTCCACAACATTCATTCTATTTGCTCAGTTCCTCCTATTAAGCAGCCATGAAGCCCGTCAAATCGGACTTCTGCATCAAAAATAAACGCATCATAATTAAAAAAACTACACCCAAAAAAAAAACTACACCCAAAACAACTGAAACGCCCGCACCCGTCCCCGAGACCTCGCCTATACCAGCCCTCGCTATGTCTCCGGACCGCTCAACATCCCCTGATCTGACCATCTCCACTTTCGAGGAAGCCTTCGAGCTCTTCAAGATGGAGACCACATCCAAAAAAGAAACAATGAAGATGGTAAAACTTCTTCGTGAGCTCTTCCATAAAGGTGAGGTCTCGATTGAGGCCAAAAACCGTCCATCTGATTCACCCACTGTCTTGCCAGCGGTTCCAATCACAACACCGCCGCACCCCACCCCCACTTCTGACCCCCCACTCTCCCCACCAATAATTATCATCCCGGATACTCCAGAAATGGACTGGCAATCCTTTGCCAAAAATCGCAAAAGGGCTCTCCAACCCCAAGAAAGCCCCCCCCTCGTTCGCCCCCAATCAAACCCGAAACCAGCTGATGCCACTGTGACCCAAACCAGCAAAAGGATGAGAGGCCCACTCAGCCCTCCTCTTCCCGCAGCCCCCGCCCCACCTTCAAATATAGACGTACGACCTCTACTTCCAGTCAAAAAAGACCGCATCCCCCCCATCGTTCTTCACAATTCCGACAAGTACGGAGACCTGAGAGCCAAACTCAGGTCTCAAAACATCAACTTCTCCTCGAAGGTTCAGCCCAATGGTGATTTAAAAATCTCCACAGAAACCGTTGAGGCTTACCGCTCCCTCGTCCACATCACCGACTCTCTCGCCATCCCATACCACTCCTTCCATCTGGAAAACGAGAAGCCCCTGTTAGCCGTCATTCGTGGCCTACCGACCCCTATCAGCGTCGAGGACATTATGATCGAGCTCAAATCCCTTGATTATCCGGTTCAGAATGTGTATCGCATGAAGAACAGGAATAGAGTGGAACTCCCTATGGTCATCGTCAAACTGACAAGGGACTCTTCCGCAAAACGCATCTTCACCGAACTCCACGGTGTACTCGATATTCGAGTCACAGTGGAGGAGCTGAACAAGCGCAAAGGTATGGGCCAGTGTCATCGCTGCCAACAGTTCGCCCATTCCGCCGGCAACTGCCACGCTCCAGCCAATTGTGTGAAATGCGGTAGAACGCATCACACCTCTGAATGCAGGAAGCCCGCGGACACTCCCGCCACCTGCTGTAACTGCGGAGGCCCACACACGGCCAACTTCAGAGGCTGCCCACGCTTCCCCAAGAGCAACCTCCCTTCAATCGCTCCCCACCACCACTTCCAGACCCCGCAGCCCTTACGCCCCCTCATGGATGGCATCTACCAACGCCCCTCCACCAACGCCCCCTTATCGAACGCCCCCTCGGCAAACAACGCCACACGGCGATTCCCCAACGCCCCCCAGAGTGCATCGAAACCAGTCACTTCCAACGCGTCATACGCGAACGTCGCAACTCATCGCCCCCTATTATCATCATCTACACCCCAAAGTTACATATTGCCCGCCGCTCCCCCCCCAAATCGCGATCTCATTTTGAATAACTTAAAATCAGCCATCACCGAAGCCATGAACCTCCTCAACTACATCCAAGAACATGGCTCGCACCTATAAACCATCCCATATATCCGCCGCGTTCTGGAATGCAAACGGTTCCCTCAGAACACATAAACAAGAGGTCGAGGATTTCCTTCTCGAGCACAACCTGGACGTGTTGCTGATAACGGAAACGCATCTCAAACCGAGCTACCGTTACAGCATCCGTAACTACTACTGCTACAGAGACGACCGCCTCATCGGCAGAAAAGGCGGCACCGCAACTCTCATCAAAAGCACAATAGACCACTGCCACATCCCCTCCCCTCCCACCGTCAACATAGAATCCACATGCGTAGTGGTGAACACCGCCAATCACGGCCCTCTTAAACTTTGCGCGACTTATCTTCCACCTACCTCCCCACTTGTCGAGTCTGAATTGGACTCATTCCTCGCAGATAATATCCCCACCATCATGGCGGGAGATCTAAATGCTAAACACCCCTTCTGGCACAGCCGCACTTCCAACACTCACGGTAATAAACTTGACGAAATCTCCTCCCGGAAAAGATACTTCGTGGAAGGACCCACGTCTCCCACCCTCTATCCACTAATAGACAATCATCGCCCTGATGTCATCGACATCATTGTCCATAACGACATTCTCTATCAAACAGATCTCACGACTGTTCACCAGCTTCAATCCGATCACTACCCGGTATTACTTCAATTGACGGATGGCTTACCACCCTTATCGCCCTCAGCCCTTCCGCGACACACCACCTCGTGGAGCGATTTCGCTATTAACGTCAACAGCAGCATCAAAATACCGACAACCTTCCCCGACACGAACTCCATAGACGCCGCTATAAATGACTTCACAACCACCATCAAATCCGCTCTCACATCCTCTTCAAAAGAGAGACCAGCCGATAAACCCGAACTTCCCCTTCCTCCACATATCAAAATACTGATTATGGAAAAAAACAAAACCAGAAAGTTGTGGCAAAACACAGCTGTCCCCTCTTACAAAACCGACTACAACAGATTAGTCAAAAAAATCAAACACCTCCTACAGCAACTCCGCAATGACAAATGGTCAGACTTCGTCGAGTCTCTCGAATACAATGATGGACTCAAATGGAAACTAACACGTAGCCTTAGAAATACGCCCTCCCGACCCAGCTCTCTTCAAGGACCAAATGGCCCCGTTTTCTCTGCTCGCGACCGCGCAGAGACCTTTGCTGACTCTCTAGCTAATATCTTCTCGCCAAATGCAGACCTCTCTAACCCCTCTCACTCAATAATGGTCGACAACGCAGTTGCCGACATATTAAATGAGCAAACCCCCCCCACCACAGACTTCTTCTCACCGTTAGAAATTCAATCTATCATAAAAAATCTCATCAACAAAAAAGCCCCCGGCCCCGATAAAATCAATAATCTCACCTTGAAAAAACTTCCGAAAAAAGCCATTTACGCCCTTACCGCCATTTACAATGCCTGCCTTCGACATAAATTCTTTCCAACCCCATTCAAAAACGCCGACGTCATCATGTTCCCTAAACCGGGTAAAAGCCACGTTATCCCTGAAAATTACAGACCGATCAGTCTGCTCCCGACTCTAGGTAAAGTGCTCGAAAAATTAATCCTAGAACGTCTCTCGTTAGAAACTTACTCACGTAACATCATCCCAGATTCGCAACACGGATTTAGGCCATTACACTCTACCAACCATCAGCTTCTTCGCGTTGTAGAACACATCATCAAATACTTCAGCTCCAAAGGCCTCACGACCCTCCTTTCACTAGACGTGGCGAAAGCCTTCGACACAGTCTGGCTCAACGGACTCATATTCAAACTGCACAAGTCAGGTATTCCCCTCAGACTAGTGCAAATCATCGCATCATTCCTAGAAAATCGCTCCTTCTCCGTCAAAATAGACGGTATAAATTCATCCCCTCGCCCCATTCTGGCAGGTGTGCCCCAAGGTGCACTGTTGTCCCCTATCCTGTATAACATATACACGAGCGATATGCCCCAATTTTCACGTACACATTGTATCACCGCGCAATACGCTGACGACACAGCCTTTCTCTCTTCATCGAAATATGAGTCCGTATCCCACAACAGACTGCAAGACTTCATTCCCATTCTGGAGCACTGGTGCACCAAATGGAAGATCAAAATAAATCCCACCAAAAGCACAGCAGTCCGCTTCTCACGCAGATACATCAAACCCATCAGAACTCTTAAACTCTTCGGCCAGAGCGTCCCATGGTCAAAACACGTAAAATACCTAGGCCTCACATTAGACAGTAGACTCTCGTGGCATAAACACGCCCTCAATATCAAATCAAAAGCTCACGGAACACTCAAATCATTATTTCCCTTGATCAGTAAATACAGCAAACTTAGCACGCGCACTAAACTCCACCTATATAAAGCGATCGTCAGACCGCAACTGACATACGCCCTTCCGGTCTGGGGCCACGCGAAGAAAACAACGCTACATCACATTCAGATCATTCAAAACAAAGCCCTCCGCATAATTTTAAAAGCACCCTACATCGTCCGTAATTCAAGACTCCACGCAGATACCAAACTACATACTATCCCCGAACATATGCGCGCTCTGGCCGAAAGGTTCTACAGCTCTATATCCCGTCATCCCAACCCAGTCATAAAAGCCTTAGATAACTACAACGCGAACACCAGTTACAGACACACTCGTCCGAAATCAATATTGCGAATCATCCCTCCGACCCCCCCCTCTTTAACTCTAATCATCCCCCCAAATGACCCCCCGATTGTCACTCTGAACACCCCATCATCGATAATTCCTCCGGCAGACAGTTTACCCCCATAGGCAACCGCATTTCTCACCTTCAATAAACATTTTCTACACCTTAATATATTTATAAAAGTCACACACATTTCCCCACTCATTTACTTATCTACATATACTATATTCATTCTTATAATTTATTCACAATTCATTTTTTCATTTTTTTTTTTTTTTTTTTTTTTTTTTTTTTTTTTTTTTTTTTTTTCACCCATTCAATATAAAACAGTGTGTGACGACACAAATTTATGTATATTTGTATTTAATATTATGTATATATCATCATATTTATATATGTATTTAATCGTTTATAATTTCTCATAATCATTCATAAAATCAAAACAATTACCACAAACCTATCCTTTCCCGATTCCCAAAAAGATCCAAAAATTTCCAATAAATATCTTAACAGTCAGAACTTATCCGATGAAGGAGTAAGGTGTCCTACCATCGGACCGAAACTCCGAACAAGCTATCCATCACTTGAAGAACGTAAAAACATTTTTTTAATGTATAATTAACGTTGACCAACACTCTGCGTCACTGCATCAATATTTTCTGGCGTACGTTGGCTACGTTGTTGCCCAGACTTTGTTTTATCTCGCAGAGTATGCAAATTTTCAAAATTATTCATTACACGCTGAATGGTTGACTTGCTTGGCATATCATTTAAACCAAAAAAAACACGAACTTTTCTTCGCGTATTCACAATTGAACAATTGTTTAAATAAAATGTTTTAATAATTTCACACATTGTTGCGGAGTTAGATGCTCCATAATAAGTTTTTATTAATTACTCTCTACGATTGTCAAATATGAATTGAAAAATGACAGCCAAATCAAAATGACGGCCAAACAAAATCGGTCTGGAAAATAAAACGCACCCTGTATTTGAAGATTCTTGTTTATTATATCTTAACCTATTTTTTGAGATTGCATTTTAGAAATAGTCTTAATTTCAATATCAATAAATTATATAAAGGGTAGGGGCTGAAAAACATCTGATCTCCTAGCGGCCGGGCTTGCCTTCCATTGGTGAGGGTATATCTTGACTGGGAGGATATTATGGGTTGAGCTCAGACCTTTTGATAGTTTCTCTCTTAAATGTATTTTTTTCGCCGTTATCTTGAAATATATATGCGATTTCAGGATATGTGTATATATTTTATATATTGAATTGCTTTTAATAAACCTACGAGTATTTTAATAACTTTTGAAGGATCAAAGCGCTGCGACTGCAACCAAGAATTGAATGTGCCTTCTGTGATATTCTTAGATTTTTGAAAGACGTAGATATTTGAATACTCAAAGCAAATACAAGAGATAAAGAAGATGCTTTGAGATGCGGCTCTGGAGATGAATGCGAGAATACCTTTAGCTGCATAGAATACTAATATATCTTGAATAAACCCTGATTCCCCCACTATAAGTTTTCCACAATATCTTAGAACGGATATTGACTTGAAATAAGTACTCGACTCCTTTGTGGATAATTCTCCGTTCCTGTAGTCTCCTAATAAATAATTAGGATTCAATTGACAATTTACGAACACTTTTATACATATACATCTACTTAATTCAATGTTTTTTTACCGATTTCACCCGACCAACCATAATTAAAGTTTTGTATTAAAAATAAACATAATCGTGACTTAAATGTATTACAGTTAAATAACTAATGCTAACAAAAACATTGCGAAAATAGGGCAAGGTTGAGAACAGTACAAATTATATTATTCAAGATAATGACGAAGAAAATACATTTAAGAGAGAAGCTGTGAGAATATCTGAGATCATTTTGTAACATTTCCCTAGTCGATATACGTCCCCACTAATAAATGGCGATCTCGGCCGTGAGGACATTACTATACATGTTTTTAGACCTACACCCTTATCATAAGCATGTAAATTAAAAACAAATAAATGACGATTAATAAGCAATTAATATAATCAATCCAGTTAACACAATAATAGGTTCACGGACAAAAAATAATAATATGCAACCACAATATACATTATGCAATCACATATATATGCTAAGGCAAATGAAAAGAAAACACATTCAAGAGAAAACCCACGAAGGTCTAAATTGAGCCATTGATTTTTTTTAATTCGAGCCGAGTGAACTACATTAATGACGTTTAGAATTATGTATGGAGCGTAAGAACACAAAAATTCTCCCTTCAGGAGATCAAGTGATCAGTTTATGTTTATTCTCAGACATGAAAGTCATTGTGAATTGCTCAATACTCTAAAAAAGATCCATATACCGCGGAGATTTCCTCGCTCACTTATTATTGAACTCTGTTCGATAACAATTTTCAGAGATACAAGTTTAGAGAAAAGGAACCCAAGCATTATCAAGTCTCTTTAGTCAATTGAAAAATTTCCTGACATTAATATAGCGCAAATCTTCACAGTAAGGAAAACACATATCTTAGGTCTAGCAACATGTATTTTTATCTTATTTGAGAAAAAAACTTTTCTACTTGCCCTGTGAATCAACAGTCAAATTAAAAAGATTATAATGTTCTAAAATAAATAACAAACACATATTTATAAGTGTTATAACATGACAATAGGAACATTATTATAATCAACAAAAATATAAATGCACGTTTGCGGTTCTCTTTTTAACTTTGAGATTTCTGCTTCATTTGTTGCTTCATTTGAACTAAAATGTTTTTATTATCGTTCTCGAAATTTATTCTTTAATTTTGTAAAATAAAAAAAATAAATTTGATTACATTGCAGAAAAGTGAGTGAGATAAACAGCAGTAAAAATTTCTATCGTTTATTTCCGCAGTAATTTTTAATAACCCTGTTCAGTAAAAGAGTGGAACAAATCTTTACAGACATCGATGATTGCCTGGCATAATCTGGCAGTCATTAAAACTGGGAGAAACTGGGTAGTTATGGGATAAGAAGAACGGGGATGCTGGTAATAAAACATCGAGAAATAAATAAAAAAAAAAGTGAAACGCTCGTAATATGGCGGCCAATCGGCGAATAAAGGAAGGATATCAAACCTGGTGGAACATAAAAAAGGGAAATAGTGGAATCTGAGAAACGCGGGCCATTAAACCAATTTTCAAGTGAAGTTCGTTTCTCTCGCGAAACTGTTCAGTTTATTTTGTTGTTCCTAAAAATCTTTTTTGATTCGTTCTTTTTAATTATAATTTTAGTCTACATTGAGCTTAGTCGAAGCGTTAACTTTCTGGACTTTTAGGGGAGGTTTATAAGGTTACAAGCTAGTACATTTATTTGTCTAGTCTTTGGAGGGTGCAAAATTTCTAGGTGTATCTGTCAGTATTTTGGGGAGTTAAAATTACAATATTTTCTGCCTGGATTTTA
The DNA here is from genome assembly GCA_949825065.1 of Odontocerum albicorne. NCBI lineage: Eukaryota > Metazoa > Arthropoda > Insecta > Trichoptera > Odontoceridae > Odontocerum > Odontocerum albicorne. The sequence continues at coordinate 11,387,872 of OX463853.1, read as the reverse complement.
GAGGTTAGACTTTATTTTTTAAACAATAATTTTGAAATAAATTCAAGTGATTACTATATTTTGCTTTTATTTTTACAAAAAAAATCTTTACTTCTATACTATCGCATCGTTTCCCTTTTGGGGTAGGCAGAAAGAACAGAGCACTAGAATACAACTTCTCTTACAACTCCTACGATTTCTTTGACTTTGTACATTTCTTTCTTTCAAACTTTAATTTATTTGAACCAATCATTCTTTCTTTGGTTTTCTTCTTCCATGCCTTACACTTACATCTGCATTGTATGTTTGTATTGTTAGTCTTTCTTTATTTATTCGTTTAATATGCCCAAACCATCACGGAATGCTCTTCTCTATCTAAATCAACATGTCAGCCTTTCTTTACTAAGGAACTTGAGTAAATTCAATTATCCCATCCCCTTATATTGAAAAGAATATATCTTTTTAAAAAAATTCCAATATCAGTCTTATTAATATATAACACAAAAAATAAAAAATAAAAATTATATCGCCTCCGAGCTGATTCGGCCACAGTATCTAAAGATGTAAAGTATTAGGCTATGAACCCACCTGGATGTAAGCATTTTATAGCATCCCTGTGTTCCCGATAGAACATATGAGATGAATTGACTGAGTTGAAATATTTATATAAGCCAATACATATATGCTCCGCACCTAAATTACTAAATCTGTCAAATCCAAATGAGTCTTATTTAAATATGACTAATTAACTTTTTCTGGTATCTTTATATGAATATTTATCATATGTTTTATTCCATTCCAATCATGTATATACAAGATCTTAATTCTATCAGTCCAGAAGAATGTAACAAGTATGACAGTGAAGGGTTTGTTTCTGCAAAACTTCTTTCAAGTAGCTAACGGATCACAGTGGATGAAGCTTCAGGTGCGATAATGATTGAATGTTGCCACACATGCTAAGTTGTGGGTCTTTTGCGTCTATCCTCCATCTGAGGAGATTGACTTTTGATCTACTCACTTGCGTGCGAACGCGATTTAAATTATCCTATCCTACCGCTATCCGGTATCCTACCGCTAGCTACTCTGATGGTTGTATCCATGTCCGTAAGTTTTCAAGAAACGGGGCAAGGGAGTTTTTTCAAAGTAAGGTGTTTCTTAATAATTGAAAACATATTCAAGAAAGATATAAGATAGGAATTAAAAAATAACACTCACAATTAAAACTAAGTACGATGTACTTATAAATAGTTGCATCACGTGTACTTGGCAATTTTTCCATTACGACCGACATTAAATGCCAAATATCATTGCTATTAGAGTCTGAGTAAACATGAAAAATTATATAATTTAGTATTGTCTCAGATGATGAAAGATTTGTGAGAGATATCAAAAGTGTGTAGCGATAGGAAACAAAGCCAACGGGCTACTAAAATATATGCACTCGAATAGAATAGTATCAAAATCTGCCAAGATAGTCCACAAAAAATAAAATACCAATTTTATTGTAGCACCAAATTTGACAGCTTTGTGCCAACTTGGTTAACTTAGAGAGTATCAATTTTGGTGTATAGGAGTAAAACATGAACATTAAACCATTCAAAGGAGCCGAATAAATGGATGTGCTGAGAAGAATACATGAAGTGGCAATGTATGACAGAATATGGAATGAAATTATTAAGGACGAATGTGAGCTTAAAGTTGATGTGTTCAGTAAGATGAGGTAGAGCATTCTTAAATGGTGTGTTAAGAAGGAAGAACGAAGGAAGAAATACTCGTTAAATAAATACATAGTGCAAGTTTTAGTGAAAGTATTGTTGGATCAAGTGAATGGTGTTTTGGAATAAGGAAATGTAAAAAATCAGAGGAACAATAGAAGCTGTATGAGAAGGTGTATGAATGTACGACCTCCATGACCTAGTTGGCAAGACGCCTGTCTCCCAACTCGGAGGTTGCTGGTTAAAATCCTGCTGTAACCCTTTTTTTTTCAATCATTATAATATATTTTTGGTTGGTTGAAAGATATTGCCACGTGACAATAATCCCACCAGGTTATACTGTATACAACGAAAGTATAATACTATAGTATAATGCAGTAGAAGCGAAGGATGTGCGTCGAAATAAGAAAACCTGGCACCCTTTTCTTTCTTTGCTTTCCTTAACAGGGAAATGACGTGAATGATCGCTATTAGAGTTGTAATACGGGTAAATACGAAAACTATAGCAACATTATGAAAAAAAAATGCACAGGTTTATTTTGAGTTCTGTTTCGATTTCACAACATGAAAACTGAAACAAAACGATACTGGGGATGGAAAACATAAAATTCACCCCACGAGGGTGCTCTGGGGCGTTCTGGGGCGCTCCAACAATTGTTTCATCGTCAAGCATTAAAAAGATACTTGGAATAAATGTTGCCAAAAAATGGGAATCAATTGTGAATGTTAATCAAGAGAGCTCAAGAGAATTTCGAAAAACAAATTAAAAATAATTGGATATTTTCTTTTTTATCAAGACTTCATTAAGTTGAAATCAAACTGTAATAGAGAATTGTTTGATGTAGTATTTGTGATTGATTGGCATGAGAAAGAGTAATAAATTTAATATTTTAGAAAATAATATTGAGAATTCCGTACCCATGTGGTATTTATTTTTATCTGCCAATTAGAGATTTGGATTCAAAGCATTCATAGTGACCCTAAAAATAAACAAAATTCTTAATGTTTTTTTTTTAATATCTTCAGCTCATTCTCCTAGACTTTTTATCCTTAGATTTTTATCATAAAATTATATTCTACAATAAAATTTTCAATCTATTAACGTGGATATAAGTATCGTGTAAAAGCTCCTTTGAAAAAAGTTGACTATTAACGGTAGTGAGTAAATTGTCTTTTTCACGTTATTATGATTGACTAATAGCGTTTTGGTGCGTAAGAAAATTTTACTGTGTGTATAAATCCAAAGTATAACAGGATACAAAACAAAACCAAATATAGCAGAAGTTATTGTTTCAATTGTAACAACAACTTATAGTACCCGGCGGTTAGTAATACACATCGGGCTTAAGAAAGAGACTGTCGGTTTGTAGAGCGTCGTCTCTGTCGCACGATGCGACTGACAAATCGCGACGGAACACGTGTATGAATGACAGAGACGATGCTCTACAAACCGACAGTCTCTTTCTTAAGCCCGATGTGTATTACTTACCGCCGGGTACGTAACCTAATTGGCAAGAAACCTGTTTTCCGACTCCGAGATAGCGAGCTCGAGTTTCGTTAGCACCCATTTTTTTCAATAGGGTTTCCATCTGATTTTCATTTCAGGTTTCTTTAACATCTTTTCGGTTGGTCATAAGAGATTTTCACGTGGCAATAAACCCACCAGGTTTTACTGTATACAACGAAAGCGTAATACAATGTAAAGTAGAGTAATATTGTATTTACCATATTATTAACTGCCGGGTTTATTGCGCTCGCGTGGCAATCGCATCTTACACACTAGAAAACAGCTAAATATACAATACATTAATTGAGAATTTGACTAAAACCTTATTTTCTAAAAGTAATTAGAAAAATACTTTATGTACTATTTTTGATTGATTTTTGTTTTTGGGTTATTATTTATTTGTCGAATTTGTATAGTGAAACTGATTTGTTATAAATTATCTTATAAGTGTTTTTATTGAAATAAAAAAAGTAAAACACTCAAGTGTGTGAAAAATAAATACATGTTTTCTTTTCCATTCTTTCAATTTTCACCCCATTAACATTGATTAAACTTTAACATTCCGTTGCGTCATTGTCAGAGAGACTTTTTGAGAAAATCAAAGAGTCACGTGCTTTGTAGAGGAAAGAGAGAACGCTTTAAGATAATTTAAGCTCTTTTCGTAGTTTTTTTTCGATGGCGGTGTGACAGTACTTGGAGAGGTTTAAGATCCGGCAGTGGAAAAATGGCTACTGTTTATTGTTACTGGTTTTATGCCTTAGTGAAATTTGGACTATTCAATGATTTTTTTTTTTAAATAGTTAATTTATTGAATTTTCTTATGCGCATGAACAGAGAACTGCTTAAAACTATAAAAGTTCGCCAGTTGCAGTATCTCAGTCACATAATTAGAGGTACTAGATATTTTAACTGATCAACCAGGGAAGCTGATCAACAAGGGAAACTGATCATCCAGAGAAACTGATCATACAGAGTAAAATAAAGGTCGAACGAAGCAATTTAAGACTTAACTTCAAAGCTTACAGGAATAATTTAAGTGCAATTTACTGAGTTGACTGAGATGGACATTGCCATAATAGGGGTCAACCTTTGATAGCAGATGACACTTGAGAAGAAGAATTTCTTCATCTGCAAAACGTAATGTTCATATAAGGGTAGACGGAGATAACAGAGCTCCACTTCCTTTTATCATGACCCATATCTTTTGCGTCGGTCACGTTCATATACGTCACGTCATGCATATTTTCCCAATATATTGGCTTTTCACTTCTCTCTTTCTAAATTTGATACGTTTGAAAGTGCCACGTTTTTTAATGTCTTCTCAAACTTTTCGTAACTTTAAATAACGTGTATAGATAATTTTCGGTTATATCTCGTCATTCTTTCTTTGTACGGTTCCATGTCATACCATCTCCTATCCTCATCTACAACACTACATTTTTTTTCGATCCGTATTCTATTCTGATGCTCTCATTCCTTATTCTGGTATTGAACTGGTTGAACGTCAGGAAAAAGCCGCCAAATTCACATAATGTCTATATTGTATAAAACCCTTAACTCTCCCGCCGCCTTCTCTTATCTCGCCGAAAAATTTCAGCGTCTTTCCGATCATGGAGTAGCGCTACTCTCAAACAGAGTTTGTTTATTGGCCTTTCTAGTTCACTGCTCTTCTTTTTTACGTCGTCTTTTACTGTCCATGCAGTGATACTCTGGAATCAGTTACAAACCAATGTTAGACTCGCTCCATCCTCGGCATGCTTTAAGAAGCGACTGAAAAACTTTTAATTTCTAGTCAGTAATATAACGTGTTTCATTCCATTTTTTTATTTTCCTCTTCTCCATCCCTTCCTGTTCCTTTGATAGGTGATATCTCACTTTATATGAAAATGAATGTTCAGGTGATTATCTTTGTGGGGTCTGTGGGCATATGCTCACGTATAGGTTTATGGATTTCATGGGGCGGGATAGTCATTCGAATGTTTTTTGCGACCGTGTAACTTCCTTTATTTACTTTATCTAGTTGGGTGGAAGATATTGCCGCCTAGCTATACGCCCGCCAGATTATATTTGCTATAAAAACATTGTTATTTGGATTTTAGAGATAGCTACTCTGAACAAATATATGTTAATTGCTTTTATAAACCTACGGTTGCGACTTCTTTATGTGTTATTTGGATTTTAGAGATAGCTACTCTGAACCTATGTTATTTGGATTTTAGAGATAGCTACTCTGAACAAATATATGTTAATTGCTTTTATAAACCTACGGTTGCGACTTCTTTATGTGTTATTTGGATTTTAGAGATAGCTACTCTGAACCTATGTTATTTGGATTTTAGAGATAGCTACTCTGAACAAATATATGTTAATTGCTTTTATAAACCTATGGTTGCGACTTCTTTATGTGTTATTTGGATTTTAGAGATAGCTACTCTGAACCTATGTTATTTGGATTTTAGAGATAGCTACTCTGAACAAATATATGTTAATTGCTTTTATAAACCTATGGTTGCGACCTCTTTATGTGTTATTTGGATTTTAGAGATAGCTACTCTGAACCTATGTTATTTGGATTTTAGAGATAGCTACTCTGAACAAATATATGTTAATTGCTTTTATAAACCTATGGTTGCGACCTTTTTATGTGTTATTTGGATTTTAGAGATAGCTGCTCTGAACCTATGTTATTTGGATTTTAGAGATAGCTACTCTGAACAAATATATGTTAATTGCTTTTATAAACCTATGGTTGCGACTTCTTCATGTGGCCTGAATTCATGTAGTACTTTCTTCTTCTTTAAAAAATGCAGTTTTTAACGAATGTTGACTTGTGAATTAATTTAACATTAAATATAAAATCATATTTTCATCAAATGAGTGTTTTTAACTCACTTATAAAAATATAATAATTTAAATATAAAGTCGAGTTGGTGTGTTTCGAAATAAATATGTAACACAAGCCGTTATGTAATTCATCCAAAAATTACAATACACATATCCATTCTTTCTGTTGCTCAGGGCTATAGTGTAAGAGTCGTTAAAGGCTATCCTGTGATCACGATGCTCATCACTTAGTATCGTGACTCCTACGATAGCCCTAAACGACTCTTTTTCACCCATCCTGTCGATGACTCTGAGTTTTTTGAGAAAGAAGGCCTTAGTTTGTTTTGCTGTCCATAGAATTTATAGAATCTCTCTTCAGCAACACAATTCAAATGCACATATTCTACTTGTACGTCTCTTCATTGCTGTTAAATATCACGTCTCTGCCTCATACTTCAATTCTGCGAAGACAGCATATTTAACGAGAAACACATTCATCTTGCAGGTGATGGATTTGCTCTTTCATGTCTTTTCCTGCTTTGCTATTCCATTCTTTGCCATTAAATTGTCTCGTTATTCTGGAGCTTCAGTAAACAATGTCAGTAACAGCTTCTAGATCACGGTTAACTTTATTTGTCGGCAATTTGTTCCTGCGGTCTATTATCAACAATTTAGTTTTTGACCTATTTACTTTTAAGCCCAGTAGCTTGCTCTCGTGTTCCTCATATATTTGCATGTTAAATAAGATAATATTAATATTAACCTCATTCACTGACTGCATAATAGAGCGACGTCAGTTTTTTTCATTAATATAGGTTTCCCACGATTTACAAGAGACAATTTTAGTCACATGATAGCAAAATACCTGAACTCATCTTGCAATGATAATGGGGTATGTGTAATTATGTCATCAACACGATACGATATTTTATGACACATAATGCTTACTTTGCGATATTTTTATAGATAATAAAGTAGACAAATTCATCGATGGCTTTGAAGAGATGAATCCATAATTAATATTTACTCACGTTACCTCGAGAAGAAAATACCCTTTTTCTAGAGATCTGCCATTTAATATTACATTATCAAAACAAAATCTAGGTAATGATAGACTTTATAATGGTATAATGTAAAAAAACACTGATATATGAAAGTAAACTACACTATTGTCTGCGTTTGTACCACATAAGAAGTTAACGTATGCTTCCGGTCTCAAGAGGGATATAGTATCATATCTCCACCGCTTGCAGGTATACGGTTTTTTGAAAAAAGTTTAAGAAAGATCTCTTGGCGTAGCATTTTCTAACAATATCATCTCTTCTCCTTAATAATTAAGGTGGCTTTTTTAATGTATTATTATTTATTTAATTTTTTTCATGTTCGGAAATAAAATAAAACGTTTTATCGAGGTCATCAAAATGATTTGTGACGTTTTCACAATTGACCTAGTTTTAATTGAACTGTGAACTATGATGTTGTATCTGGTAGTTGAATGAATAAACATTGTTTTGCTTAGTAGTTTTCTTTTGGATGAAAAATCGCTGTAAACAGTTGGTTTCTTAACAACTAATAAAAATTAGTTTGTGATAAAAATCACTAAAAAATCTTGTACGAAAAATGGCAACATCACTTAAAATAAATTAGTTAAGGCCAAAATACTTAGCGTCTTTTAAATATTGAATTTTTAGTCAAAATCAATATGAATAATTTATGACAGCAATATGGAATAAAGTTTTTCTAACTTATAAGTTTTAACTCTGCTTAGACCGTTTCGTACTAAGAAAATCTAAGACATGTGAATTGTTAAAAAACATTGTTTTCATAGAAAAATACTTTGTTTAAATATTTTATCAAAAGGACGGCATTGTTCATACTTCGTTGAATAAATTGTCACCTTATAGATTATTGAGTGATAAAAAATCCCGTTGGAGAAAAACATCAACCATTTAACAGTATTTTTATAGCAAATATGTTATGTTCTATTTGTCAAATATGTATATGGATAGACTTTTCTCTTTTGTAATGTAACTTTATTGAGTTTACAAGCACTTTTAAAAAAATCCTTAAGGCACACTTTCGAGGAAATAACTGTCTCCATAAGAGAGGGAACTTGATAAAATGGCTTATTTTTTCTGAATAAAACAATAAGTCTTTCAATGAGAGCTTTCCGAAAAAGCTCCCGAAAGCTCGTAATTGCGTTATCCATTGGCTTTGCCCGTCGTGCAAAAACGCGAGCTTTTTGCCCCGGAAAATTCAATGGAGGCAACCACTTGTTACCCAGACAATAATTTGATAAAGCACTCTTCGCCGTACTCGGGCATACATTATAATATCGTTCACAATAAATCACTAAGACTCTCACTATTCCACGAGAGAGTGTCGCAAGTAACATTTTTTGACATTAATATCGTTAAGACTCGGCGGAAGAAAAAGTTTTGATGGGAAAAAAGAAATCTCAATTTGTTAACCGTAAGTTTATTTGGAAAGAACTGTGTAATAAAAGAAAATTAAAGCCCAGTATATGACAATTTATTGAGGACATCAAGTTTGTTTTCAATAATGATAATAAAAGGAATGATTTTTATATCTGAGGGAAAAAAATAATTGAAATAATACTTTTTTTCTTCTTACTTATTGTAAGTGAAAATAACATGTTAAAATATTTTTTTTTAAATAGGTTTATAATGAAGATGAAGATGGATCGATTAGCGTGAAAACGAATATATCTTTGATATAATGAAATTTTAAGAAACTTTCAGTTTTCTGCCTGCAACTGATCCTCCAAGTCTTCGGTGATTCAGTTTAAAGGAGACCGGAAAATATAAAAAAAATAAAACTGTTCCGTAATACGTCTGATAAAAACAACTTTTTGTTTAATACAATAAATATTCACATAAAACTATGCATTCAATAAAATAGTACTAGAAACTGTTTTGCAAGTTTATGTTTGATGAGAAACTCAGTTATTTTCGCAAATTGATAAAAAACCATCTGCAGCGTTGTCCAAACTAGACTTTATATTGAGACTAAGTAATGACAAATCTCAAGAACTGAGTTGATATATTGTTGGAAATGATGAGTATCATAACATTGTCAAATATAAGAAAATAAATTGTTCTCACGGCATTCGTGAAGATTGTCAGCCCGCATTTCAATAGTTCGGAACTAACTTAGCTTGTCATCTTACACGTTCCTTGTAAGCTCACCTGGCAAAATGTTTTCTTCTGAAGTGCTCGCAACTAATTATTTGTTCAACTCGAGCATAATAATGCTGCACAAATTGAAAAATCGATGTAGGGTTTTATGAACTTTCATAGGTTTTATGATTTTGATAATTTACAGGGGACAAAGGAAAGAAAACATTTTTGCTTTGATGATTCATTACAATTGAATGGGTTTACTTTGTAATTGTATTAGGCTCGACTCGTACAAATTCCGTTACTGTATAACACTATTAACCCTTTGCCATCTGACGGTACAAATTTGTACCACCAGATTTAAACGTTCATTCTAGCATTATACATCAAAATTTGTTTGATCAATCCCTGTCGTCACATATGTGTACTAATATTTTACAATGAAAATAGTATTGGAACGTGTATTTATTAAAAATGCCACCAGGTATCTCAGATGAATGTTGACTGTCACACTGATTTGACGCGTGTTTTATTGTTCATTTTTGGATAAAAAAATATTAATGAAAATGGCAGGTAAGTGTGTTTATTGAAAGTAGAAGTTCATTAACATTTGTTTTTGTAAAATTGATTGATATAATAATACGATTGTTCAAAACATATTTGTCGTTTTTTATGCCTTTGTTCAGTGACAGTTCAAATTATTACCACCCTTTTTTGGATGACTTAGAATAAAAAAAAATTTAAAAAAGTTTAATCCCTCTCTAACATCCTACTACAAGAGATATTTAAAAAAAATGCAATAAACGAGTTATTTCTATGTTCAGGTAACAAAGGGTTAACATGTCAATGTTGGATTTTATTTACTTTTATTTTTTAAACTTTTATATCTAAAAGCTCTTTTGAACGTTGAAATAAAATAAAATAATATTCAGTTTGGTATCGAAATAAATAAATAAATATCCTTTTTCATCAAGCCTTTAATATTGAAGAGTGATCTATAAACTTAAAACTGAATTAGTTAAATATTTATGACTAAACAATTTGCGTTGCTAACGCTGACCTCTAATTCAAATTCAACTTAAAAGTTCGATTACATGGTTCTGACCTAAGTCTTATTATATTGTAGTTACGGCATTTGGCCTAAGCTGCCCAATAACTCGTTTACATACAAGGGTCTGTTTCGGACGTTTAGTGTTGAGCAAAAAGGTTCATTTAAATAAGGTGCCTTTTTCGACTTGGGACACAAAGGGTAAAAAGCAAATCTTTGTTGAATGACGGAATTTGTATATGAATCGTGCAAAATTCCTTAAGATGTCTTTTTATACAATAGGCGCATGGTTTTATAAAAAAACAAGCTGGTTTTCTACACAGTTTTATCTATATGAAACGGGCGCTTTCTTACTTCCTTATTTAGTTATCTTTGGATAGCAGGCGAGCTTCTTCCTTCTAGCGCAAAATAATAATAAGATTATAGAAAAAGCAACTTCCATTACAATATTTTCTAAGATTACAGCAAGTGAAGGAATTACTATTCAGGTAGTATTTTCTCAAATGGTGGAGAGTTACGAGAGATATCGAACGGCATGTTGCAACATGAAACAAGGGCAATGGCGAATTATTAACTAGAACCGGATACTATCAAAATCTTTAAAGATGATAGTCTACAACTTTGTTGTTTTTAACTTCATTGGGCGTTTCTTTCAAAAAAATATGTTACCTTAGAACATTTCTTAGTTTGTTTTCACGACTTTCCACCGGGTTTACTTTATCACGAAAAAGTGAAAACAAACATTTCACTCTATTATTTTTTTTCACAATTTTTCTCAACACTCAATTTAAAAACATTTTGTTTGACTTAATTATTTTAATACAGCTATATTTGAAACATTCAAATCCATTGCTTTTTTAACCTCTCATACTTAAAATAAAACAAAGGTTACCATAAGATTGCCTCGGTAAAGGACTTTGAATTTTTTGTTAAATATGTTGTAATATAATAGTATGTAAACGATACATAAGATTTTTTCGAATATTTTACAGCTGATTTCCAGTAGATCAACATTTTAACTTTTAGAGTTGTTGCTGTATTATTATAGTTTTGTTTAATGACGGCCGATGTTTCAAATACGGTGTGCTTTTATTTTCAGAGTGATGTCAAAGTACAATGATTATTGATACCACCATTAAGATGAAAACAACAATGCCTTCAAAAAGTCATCTATCATTGAAGCCATTTTAACATGGCAACAGTTTCAAGAAACACTTAACAATAAGAAAGATGTACATCAAATGGAGTCGTTTTTTTAAATTAATTGCGCGTAACTTTAGGAAAGAAAACAAAAATCCAAAATAAATAGATAGTGAACAAATATTTTTTGATTCATCTGAATAAAAAGTAAAAGAGGTTTGAAAATGAATAAAATCAATGACTTTTAAAATTTTCCAGCACCAAATGTAGCAGAGGTCTTTTTGTTCACCGTATCAAATACAATATGCGGAAAAAAGTGCATTCATTTTGCATGAAAAGAGCGCTGAATAGTTTTGTTCTTTGCAGACAATTGCCCATATTGGAAGGGATTGACATGGAAATAGGAGGCGTAAAACATAGAGATATATGATAAATCCTTTTGTAGAGATAGACAGAATATAAAAAAAAGACAATTATTCAGCTCGTCCTCAAAATCAATATCTGTACCCAAATACGGTTACCTGTATTTGTTTCGAATGTTTGATTGAATTTAAAATGATTATTATCGGGTTGTGATTCAGATAAAAATAACTGTGGATATGTAAAATAAAACTGTATATATCATAAACTCGTAGAAAAATAAAACTGTGGTTGAACAAAATAAATCTAACATTATCGACATAAATGCCGAAAATGCATTCTTTATACACTTTTCATTAAAATATTTTACACCGAACATATACTCGTAATGCACATATTTTCCCCGTGCTGAAGGAGATTTTGAAGTTGCACCTGTCTAATTCTGTCTTTTATATTTTGCTTTAAATTTTTATTTTGTGTTTCAATCATTTATCTTTCGTGTTTGTATTTTTTGCACAGTGCGGGCTGTGCGCCTGTGGACGGCCCCGTATTGTGTTGGTAACATATGATTTTGTATGATTTGATACCTGTTTCTTTCTGATTGCTTTTGTTTTAATTGTGTATTTTTTTCACATATTCTGTCCTTTGAATGTGCTGTGCACTCACTACTAGCTCTTTTATTTTTTATAACTTTTGTTAAAAAGCACATTGTATCGTTTATTTATGTAAATAAAAAACGAATAAATATTGTTACGCATTGGAATAGGGGCAAAACCAAAAGGGGCTGGAAATTTTTAGCTTTCGATTTGCGGATGATTCAACACTTGTAGCGAATGTCCCAAATGATGTTTGAAGAAATTTTTGCCATAATAAAAAAAGTAAGCTGCAAAATGGGACTCAAAATTAACCGTGATAATACAAAAATGGTGACAGTTGACCGCTAAACTAACAATAGACCGGAAATAATACACACCAGTATTGTGAAGTCGTGGACAGCTACATAAATCTTTGTGTCCATAATGGTGGATGTAAAAGGATAAAAAACATAAAAATGCCATGACATGGTTAATTATGCGTTAGCCAAAGAATATATGGAGAGACAGGAATACAAAGTAAAACTAGTAGGAATACTGATTTTCCTAATCTTCCTGTATGGTGTCGAAACATGATAATTGAAAGTAACGCTATATGAACACTATACATACACCATACTACATCTTACGCTAAATAAGTTATTATCACATATTGCAAGATCTACAAAGATTTATTCGTAGTTCGTCTACCATTGGTAAGTTTTCTGCGGTTTAATTACCAAATATGTTTTTCTGAATATACACGTGTATGCAGATGTGGGGAAATACCTTATCTAGCTACAACCAGCAGCAAATTATCTATTTCTACGCTCTGTCCAATGGGAAAGGTGACCAACCACCAGCGCGGTCTGTGGATGAAAATATAAATTAACTAGCGACTCATTTTGAATATCTTCCGTAAAAGTTTTAAAGCGCTATCGTCACAGGTTCATTCGTAATGACGTAACAATTAATAGTACCTTGTGTCTAGGTCGGAAAAGGAACAATGGAGCAACGTGCCAACATGAAATTTTGTTTTAAATTGGTTAACAGTGCCACATAAACTTTTGAAATGATTCAAACTGTTTATGGTAGTGAAATAATGAGTTGTAAGAACGTTTTTAAGTTGTATGCAAGATGTCGTGATGGTAGAGAGAACATTAACGATGATCCACGCTCTGGACCATCATCGACAGTTCGAATTGAAGAAAATGTTCAAAAAATTACTGAAATTCTTCTAAATAATAATTATGCATCTACTAGGCTTATCAAGGAGCTCACTGGAATTCTTAAATTCACTGATCATTCCATTTTAACGGAAAATTAGGGCAAACGAAAGGTCACACACTGACTGACGATCAAAAAGTTTATAGAGTGGAACACTGCAAATAAATTAAAAGAGCGGCTTATATGGATCCAGATTTCATTTCAAGCATTGCAACAGGTGTTAAAATATGGTGCTTTCAGTATGAGCCACTTACAAGTGTCAGAGCTGGGAATGGAAGGGTCTACAATCTCCGAAACCGAAAAAAGTGCGCAGGCAATAAAGACGAATCAAAACTCTGCTCACCGTTTTCTTTTATTCCAAAGGAATTATTCATAAGGGATTCATGCCAGAAGGTCAAATGGTAAACGCCGATGTGTATTTGGATGTTATAAATCGTTTATGGGCCAGAATTATTCGAGTTCGACCCGAATACCGGGAAAAGGGGGCATAGTCTTTGTTGCACAAAAATGCACAGACGCACAAAAGCAAGATTGTACGCGATTTCTTGACTAAAAACAGTATCTATTACCCCCCGTTTTCACCTGAATTGGCTTTATGTAACTTCTGGCTATTTCTGAAACTAAAATTGGCGATGAAAAGAAAGCGTTTTGACATAATTTCAGACATCCAGAAGGTTTCGACCGCGATTTTGGAGGCGATTCCGAAGAATGAGTTTCAAGAGGGCTTGAGAAATTTTTACAACCGCTTCTCTAGTATTGTATTGACTCACAAGGAGTGTATTTTGAATTAAAAGTAATATTAACTAAAAATAAACAATGTCTTGTATTTTATTTCCTGCCCGTCACCTTTCGTATTGGACAGTCTGTGTATGTATTTATGAACCTACCATGTTACTTTCAATGAACCTTTATTGATTTATTTACTTAGAATTAATATGTAGAAATATATGAGTAAATATTGTCAGGCTGTATAAGAGGGGACAGATCTTCACATTATTCTATTTAAGTGTAGTTCCATAACTTTTCCAATGTTCATCCATCGTTTAATCCCGAAAAATCTATTATTAACGTGTATTGTATTGAATTGTGTAACATTATCGTTGTTTATAGTACAACCTGGTGGTATTATTGCCATACTAGTAAGAATCTATCAACAATGATGGAAGTAAAAAAAAATTTCACTAAGATGCTGTGTTTGCCTTTGTGATGTTTCATGTCATGTTGCAGCTTCTCCCAAGTCAAGCTTTCTCACTATAATTGACGCAGTCGTCTCTCCCTTTTAGCACCTGCAAGTCTTTTCTCAGCCATCATATCACTTTCATCCGTATTAATACATTTGTGATACTAATTATTTTGAACAAATAATTAAAAACTTACATAATAAGGTAGCTTTTAACGAAATGCTGAGTAAAATCCGTTTCTGGATAATGTGGAATTTGAATAAACTGAAGCTCTGCACATCTTATTAATACAAAACTTCCATGAAATATTAACAACTAAATATTTTTTTTTACATATCAACAGTATAACGTGAGTAAGAGTTATATGTGAATCTAATAATTGAGTGTTAATATTATAAATGTTAGGAAAATCAAGTATTCCCACTTATTATGAACAGTTTTCTCGATTTAACGAATTATGTTCAACAGTAAAGTCATCTCGTTTTGATAAATATATTATTTGCCATTACTATTAACTGTCTTGTTAATATATCAAGAACCGACAGCTGTCAAATAATATTTGGAAAATAAAAATATTCTAACTATGACATGAATGAAATTATAACTATGTATGTTAACTGAAATTTCGACAACACTTTATGTTACTGACAGACGTAAGTACAATCAATTATATATTGTTTGATCGACATCAATAATTTACAACCATCCAAAATGACACTTAAGAGGTCCGAAGTAACAAATTAAAATTATGTAAATTTCTTGCATAAACATTTTTTTATTATACTGAAAATAAAAAAAAATGGCACTATCATACTTTTAAATTTTTTTTTGAATTTTCTTTTATTTTTTTAAACTCTTCTCTAATTGTAACGCTAAATTTACATAAATTGTACATAGTAAATTTATATAAATTTGCCGGTCCATACGGGTCCGTCAGAACAAAAAAACGTTTGGGAATTGCTGCAATTAAGTTATTTTCTAACTTGTTTTTCTACTGAAAAGCGCTAAAAAAATATGATAATTTTCAGGTTTTTTTTCAATTTTATTCTTCTTCATATTCATTATTCTCTTCGGAGACTGACGTTTATTATGAACATCTAAACTATTGAGGCAACTGTTTTGAAATAAAATAAGATATCACAATCAAACCATTCCCGTAAGTTCTCAAATCAGGAGACGTGTCTTTTTGTCATACTTTTGCATTAAATTTCCATTCAAAAGGATCTTATATTTTTTCTCCTCGAATTAAATATCCTATACAAAACTTCATTTTTTTAATGGTGGCCAATACTTATCTTCTTCTTCCTGGCACTGTCCCAACTCATTTCTTAGGTAGGCTGTTGGGGTCGGCTCTCCTCGTTCTCAGGCTGTATATTCTTCGGTTCTGGGTGTCGCTTTCATCTAGGCCGTTTCTCTGCAGCCAATACTTATCTATTTTTATTAATCAATACTTATCTATTTTTATTAATCCACTTTAATGTGTCATAACTCCGGAATTTTTGAACTCACGAGGCTGCATTCTTCAATTTATCAAATTAAAAAAAACTTTAGGTTAAGAAAAAAACAAAGATAAATATTAAAATATAAATGGAATTGTATTTGAATGATTCTCGTATTTAAACCATTTGATCAAGTAAATGACACTCTGCAAGAATCGAATCCGCAAACTACAGCTAAAAAAGACAGTTGTCTTACCAATACCACAGAGATCGTTTATCTTTTTGTGAATTTAAGCTAATATTTTTCTATTTTACTTTAGACAACTTTTTTGTCCTATTTGAAGGTGCCTGTATTCTATCCCGTAACCTCTGGGCTGGAAGATAGCCGTCTTCCAGCCCGAAAGACATGGGTTCGATTCCCGTTGGAACCGAATTAATTTAAAAAGGGTCCCAGTCTTGCTTTCACTTAATGTCTTTTAAACTTATTTCTAGTTGGTTGGAAGAGATCGAAACATGAAAATAACCCTCCAGGTTGAATTGTTTTGAATGAAAATTTAATAAAGTACTCGTATCTTTATGCTGATAAACGTAACGATATAGATATTTCAAGATCTGAGGAAGATTAAATAATCTATTTCAATGTATTGAGACAAAAAAAAAAGAAATTTAATGAAGGGTATTTTTCTTAAAATATTGTAGTATTCTTTGAATTTTTTTTAATTTTGTATTTTAAAGTTTTTAATCAAAGATATCCGCGAATCAAATTTTGATTCCGAGAATTTGAGAAATTCGTGGATAAAAAGGGCATCATAAATTAAGTTCAAATCTTTGTATGCTTAAAAAATGATATGTCCATTCAAATAATCTCAACCAAGGATGAAGGAATGTTAATTTGTTCAAAAAGACTGTCAGAAAAAAAAGAAGTCGACCCGAGAAAAATTCCTCGACAACTTAAAAGTTTAATCCCAAAAGTAATAAAAACGCTTGAAATCCTAGTAACATTAGCCTTTATCAGGGTAAGTCGGGGCAACATCCAGCCCCCTCTCGCAAGTTTGGGACATCTATTTCTCTTAAATGTCCCCCCTACGTTAGGTACATATGTAAGGGACAAAGTTTGTTCCGGCGGCGGGCGCGCAGAGCACTGAACCGTTAGTTCGGGGTGACATATTACTAGGTACATTCGAGCCCACTCTACCTGCGAGAAAAGGACTACATACGGGAGGGATGTTCATTAAATTAAAGGTTTTTTAACTTTTTTAAGCATGCACCAATGATAATGTGAAAATAATTAAAAATGCATTTTCTTTAATTAAGAAAACAAAATCCAGAAAATACTTTTAAATGCTGTTTTGCGTTGTTGCTCCTATATAAATAGGTCAATCCATAATAAAGCGAGAAAAATAAGTGACTGAACTGAAAACATTGCAATGGAATTTATTTATGAAACCTATTACACTTTCGTTATATACAGCTGGCTTATTGCCATATAGATATATCTTCCAACTAACCAGAAATGTGTAAAAGAGGACTTAACATAAGTGAAAACCAGAAAGAAATTCTTTTTTAATTTTTGTTCTGGGTTCCAGTGGCAATTGAATCCGCAATTTTAGAAAATCTTATCAATTAGGCCATGGAAGTCGCTGTACAAAAATTAGTGTTAAATGTGATGTCTAATCAGGATTGCCAGATTTCCAAAATCACAGATCGGTACATTCACTATTTCAAACGATCAAAAAAAGAAACAATAAAAGGAAGTTAAAGAATTAAGGAAATAATAAAGAAAAAATACAATATTTGAATTAAATTATAATATATGTAAAAAATATAATACATGTAAAAATTAAAATACATGTAAATATGTATACACAAGAGAACACATAAATAGTCGCATAATATTCCGCAGAAATCACAGTTATTAGAATATATTGTTTAGATACAATTACATGAATTACATTTTAATTTAAATGCAAATATTTAAACAATCATAACAGTTTTATTAAAAGTATTTTCCCCAGCTTTAAGCGTATTTAAACACATGTTCGCTATCTTTGCTCAACATTTTTTTTCTAAAATCATTACAATTGTAATACAAATTTTGTTTGATGATTAATTCAGCTTTTATGATTTTTATTAATATTCTGTTTCTCTCCTTTCTCCAGGCTGCAGTCATCAGACTAATTATAAAACAACGTCCGAATTTGCAAAATGTGTATGAACATTTTTTAATAATAGACGGAAATTACTAATACTACCAAAAAATGTGTATGATCATTTCTTCGTAATATACTGAAATTTCATACTTTTCACTAAAAAAACTGCCATTGACGACCAAGTTTACAAATAAACGTTCAAAAAGACGACAGAATTATTATTTGTTCAACGTGTTTTCGTGTTTTTCGTCCCAAACCTCAAATGTTGCCCAATTTCAATATTTTTCAGTTGGAATGAATTTTATATTACTTTTGACTAACAAAAAACTTATTTTTCGTACAAAAACGCTAGAATTATAATGAATCAAGACAAAATTGTAGTAGAAATGCATTGATGTTAGTTGTGATATAAAACGTCAAAATTTGCAAAATATATATGAACGTTTGGGAGTAATAGACGGAAATTTCACACTTTTCACTGGAAAAACTGCAAATGAGGACCGAGTTTACGAATATATGTTCAAAATCACTATGTACATAATGATTATTTGTTCAACATGTTTCCGTGTCTTTCGTCCCAAACCACCAATTTTCCAAAATTTCAATATTAAGCGTCAATATTCTCCAGTTAAAATGAATTCAAGTACTTTTGACTAACAAAAAAAACAATTATTAGCATTGACTACCAAGTTTACGAATATATGTAAAACAACATATTTTTCGTTCCTAACGTCCAATTTTGCTAATTTCCATATTTTGATACAATATTTTAAATGTTGTTACTTTTAACTTTCAATATACAATTGTTACGTATAAAAATACTAAAATCTAAATTAATCAAGACAAAAGTGTAATAGAAACGCATTGATGTTGATTATGACATAAAACGTTAAAACCTTCAAATCATCTATGAACATTTGTTAGTAACACACGGAAACTTCATACTTTTCACTCGAAAAATTGCCATTGATGACCAAAATTACGAATATATGTACAAAATCACCTCACAAATAACATTTGTTCAACGTGGTTTCGTACTTTTCGTCACAAACGTCAAATTTTTTAAATTTAAATATTTTAAATCAATATTTTCAATATATATATTTGAATTTTGTTACTTTTGATATTCAAAATACAATTTTTTTTTCATCAATAATGCTAGAGTCTTAATGAATCAAGACAAAATTGTAGTAGAAACGCATTGACGATGATTACGACATAAAACGTTAAAACCTTCAAAACATCTATGACCATTTTGTTAGAAATACACGGCAACTTCAAACTTTTGCCGTTGATGACCAAAATTACGAGTATGTGTACAAAATTACCTCACAAATAACATTTGTTCAACGTGTTTTCGTACTTTTGGTCACAAACGTGAAATTTTTAAAATTTAAATATTTTGAGTCAATATTTTCAAGTATATTGGAATTTTGTTACTTTTGACATTCAAAATGCAATTTTTTTCTTCTTCAAAAATGCAAGAATCTATTACGATTTATTTAAATCAAGACAAAATTGTAGTAGAAACGCATTGATGATGATTATGACATAAAAAGTTAAAACCTCCAAAAAAGATCTATGAATATTCGTTAGAAATAAACGGCAACTTCACACTTTTCACTCGAAAAACTGCCATTGACGACCAAGTTTACGAATATATGTACAAAATCACCTCACAAATAACATTTGTTCAACGTGTTTTCGTACTTTTCGTCCCAAACGTCAAATTTTTAAAATTTAAAAATTTTGAGTCAATATTTTCAAATATATTTGAATTTTGTTACTTTTGACATTCAAAATACTTTTTTTTTTCAATAATGCTAAAACCTTCATAAATCAAGACGAAATTGTAGTAGAAACGCATTGATGATGATTATGACATAAAAAGTTAAAACCTCCAAAAAACATCTATGACCGTTTTGTTAGAAATACACGGCAACTTCACACTTTTCACTCGAAAAACTGCCGTTGATGACCAAAATTACGAATATATGTACAAAATCACCTCACAAATAACATTTGTTCAACGTGTTTTCGTATTTTTCGTCCCAAACGTCAAATTTTTAAAATTTAAATATTTTGAGTCAATATTTTCAAGTAATAGGTTAGTCAAAAAGTTTTGAAAGCGACATCTATGGAGCAGTAGAAAACCAAAATTTCTACGCCATTTTAATATTTCATCTTTCATAAGAACGTACTCAAAGTTTCATTTCGATCTGTCAATTCATTTTTTGTTTACAAGCCATTTGAAGTTGACGTGTCAGTGTATTTTTTAACAATGGAAAAATCCGAATATCATGCAGTAATTAAATTCTTTGTTTTGGAAAGTTTATCGGCTACTGAGATCCATGCAAAGATGGTGAAAGTATTAAAGAAGTCTTCTCCTTCATTTCCAACCGTTCACCGATGGATTTTGGAGTTTAAGCGTGGCCGTACAAGCGTTGAAGACGATCCACGCTCAGGACGTCCAAAAAGTGCATCAACACCAGAAATCATAGCGAAAATACAGGATATGGTTTTGGAAGATCATCGATCGACTGTGGATGGGATAGCTGACACCATAGGCATCTCACATAGAACAACATGGCAAATTTTGGCTGAAGTTTTGGGTTTCAAAAAACTGTGTGCACAATGGGTGCCGCATTTGCTAACAATGCAACAAAAACACGTTCGAATGCGACTTTCTGAGCAACATTTGGAGCAATTTCGAAAGGATAAAAAGGATTTTATGCATCGATTCATAACTATAGATGAGACTTGGGTCTATCACCATGATCCTGAATCAAAACAAGAGGCTAAGGAGTGGTGTGAACCAGGCACCTTGGCTCCGAAGCGAGTTCGTGTCCAGAAATCGGCCAAGAAGGTGTTAGCGTCAGTTTTTTGGGATGCAAAAGGAATTTTTTTGATAGATTATCTCCAAACTGGTAAGACAATCAACTCTGATTATTATAGTGACCTTTTGGACCAGTTGGATGAAAAAACTTGTGAAAAAAGACCCGGTTTGCAGAAGAAAAAAATCATTTTTCATCAAGACAATGCACTTGCTCACACAGCTCAAAAAACCATCGCGAAAATCAGTGAATTGGGGTAAGAATTGTTGCAGCATCCACCCTATTTGCCAGATTTAGCTCCCTCTGACTTCTGGCTGTTCTCACACTTCAAAAAATTCCTTCGTGGAAAGCATTTTTCATCAAACGAAGAGGTTATAGCCGTCGTAGAGGAGTATTTTGCAGGCCTTCCAGAAAGTCACTTCCGTGATGGGACAACAAAGTTGGAAGATCGTTGGACCAAGTGTATTGATCTTATGGGGGAATATAATGAGCAATAAAAGTGATTTCCCCCAAAAAAAATGTATTTTAATTTCCGCTTTCAAAACTTTTTGACTAACCTATATATTTGATTTTGTTACTTTTGACATTCAAAATACATTTTTTTTTCAATAATTCTAAAACCTTAATAAATCAAGACGAAATTGTAATAGAAACGCATTGATGATAATTATGACATAAAAAGATAAAACCTCCAAAAAACATCTAAGACCATCTAATAACATTTGTTCAACGTGTTTTCGTACTTTTCGTCCCAAACGTCAAATTTTAAAATATAAATATTTTCAGTCAAGATTTTCAAGTATATTTGAATTTTGTTACTTTTGACATTCAAAATACAATTTTTTTTTTCAATATTGCTAGAATCTTAATGAATCAAGACAAAATTGTAGTACAAATGCATTGATGATGATAATGACATAAAACGTTAAAACCTTAAAAATATCTACGAACATTTTGTTAGAAATACACGGCAACTTCACACTTTTCCCTCGAAAAACTGCCGTTGATGACTAAGTTTACGAATATATGTACAAAATCCCCACATAAATAACATTTGTTCAACGTGTTTTCGTACTTTTCGTCCCAAACGTCAAATTTTTAAAATTTAAATATTTTGAGTCAATATTTTCAAGTATATTTGAATTTTGTTACTTTTGACATTCCAAATACATTTTTTTTTCTTCAATAATGCTAGAATCTTATTGAATCAAGACAAAATTGTAGTAGAAACGCATTGATGATGATAATGACATAAATCGTTAAAACCTACAAAATATCTACGAACATTTTGTTAGAAATACACGGCAACTTCACACTTTTCACTCGAAAAACTGCCGTTGATGACTAAGTTTACAAATAAATGTACATAATCGCCCCATAAAAAACATTTGTTCAACGTGTTTTCGTACTTTTCGTCCCAAACGTCAAATTTGTAAAATTTAAATATTTTGAGTCAATATTTTCAAGTATATTTGAATTTTGTTACTTTTGACATTCAAAATACATTTTTTTTTTCTTCAATAATGCTAGAATCTTATTGAATCAAGACAAAATTGTAGTAGAAACGCATTGATGATGATAATGACATAAAATGTTGAAACCTTCAAAACATCTATGAACATTTTTTTAGAAATACACGGCAACTTCACACTTTTCACTCGAAAAACTGCCGTTGATGACCGAAATTACGAATATATGTACAAAATCACCTCACAAATAACATTTGTTTAACGTATTTTCGTAGTTTTCGTCCCAAACGTAAATTTTTTAAAACTTTAATATTTTGAGTCAATATTTTCAAGTTTATTGGAATTTTGTTACTTTTGAAATTCAAAATACATTTTTTTTTCAATAATTCTAAAACCTTAATAAATCAAGACGAAATTGTAGTAGAAACGCATTGATGATGATTATGACATAAAAAGTTAAAACCTCAAAAAAACATTTATGACCATTTTGTTAGAAATACACGGCAACTTCACTAAATTTGAATTTTGTTACTTTTGACATTCAAAATACAATTTTTTTTTTCAATATTGCTAGAACCTTAATGAATCAAGACAAAATTGTAGTACAAATGCATTGATGATGATAATGACATAAAACGTTAAAACCTTAAAAATATCTACGAACATTTTGTTAGAAATACACGGCAACTTCACACTTTTCACTCGAAAACCTGCCGTTGATGACTAAGTTTACGAATATATGTACAAAATTTCCTCATAAATAACATTTGTTCAACGTGTTTTCGTACTTTTCGTCCCAAACGTAAATTTTTTATAATTTTAATATTTTAAATCAATATTTTCAAATATATTGGAATTTTGTTACATTAGACATTCAAAATACCTTTTTTTTTCTTCAATATTGCTAGAATCTTAATGAATCAAGACAAAATTGTAGTACAAATGCATTGATGATGGTAATGACATAAAACGTTAAAACCTACAAAATATCTACGAACATTTTGTTAGAAATACACGGCAACTTCACACTTTTCACTCGAAAAACTGCCGTTGATGACTAAGTTTACGAATATATGTACAAAATCCCCTCATAAATAACATTTGTTCAACGTGTTTTCGTACTTTTCGTCCCAAACGTCAAATTTTTAAAATTTAAATATTTTGAGTCAATATTTTCAAGTATATTTGAATTTTGTTACTTTTGACATTCCAAATACATTTTTTTTTCTTCAATAATGCTAGAATCTTATTGAATCAAGACAAAATTGTAGTAGAAACGCATTGATGATGATAATGACATAAATCGTTAAAACCTTAAAAATATCTACGAACATTTTGTTAGAAATACACGGCAACTTCACACTTTTCACTCGAAAAACTGCCGTTGATGACTAAGTTTACAAATATATGTACAAAATCGCCCCATAAATAACATTTGTTCAACGTGTTTTCGTACTTTTCGTCCCAAACGTCAAATTTGTAAAATTTAAATATTTTGAGTCAATATTTTCAAGTATATTTGAATTTTGTTACTTTTGACATTCAAAATACATTTTTTTTTCTTCAATAATGCTAGAATCTTATTGAATCAAGACAAAATTGTAGTAGAAACGCATTGATGATGATAATGACATAAAATGTTGAAACCTTCAAAACATCTATGAACATTTTTTTAAAAATACACGGCAACTTCACACTTTTCACTCGAAAAACTGCCGTTGATGACCGAAATTACGAATATATGTACAAAATCACCTCACAAATAACATTTGTTTAACGTATTTTCGTACTTTTCGTCCCAAACGTAAATTTTTTAAAACTTTAAAATTTTGAGTCAATATTTTCAAGTATATTGGAATTTTGTTACTTTTGAAATTCAAAATACATTTTTTTTTCAATAATTCTAAAACCTTAATAAATCAAGACAAAATTGTAGTAGAAACGCATTGATGATGATTATGACATAAAAAGTTAAAACCTCCAAAAAACATTTATGACCATTTTGTTAGAAATACACGGCAACTTCACTAAATTTGAATTTTGTTACTTTTGACATTCAAAATACAATTTTTTTTTCAATATTGCTAGAACCTTAATGAATCAAGACAAAATTGTAGTACAAATGCATTGATGATGATAATGACATAAAACGTTAAAACCTTAAAAATATCTACGAACATTTTGTTAGAAATACACGGCAACTTCACACTTTTCACTCGAAAACCTGCCGTTGATGACTAAGTTTACGAATATATGTACAAAATTTCCTCATAAATAACATTCGTTCAACGTGTTTTCGTACTTTTCGTCCCAAACGTAAATTTTTTATAATTTTAATATTTTAAATTAATATTTTCAAATATATTGGAATTTTGTTACATTAGACATTCAAAATACCTTCTTTTTCTTCAATATTGCTAGAATCTTAATGAATCAAGACAAAATTGTAGTACAAATGCATTGATGATGGTAATGACATAAAACGTTAAAACCTACAAAATATCTACGAACATTTTGTTAGAAATACACGGCAACTTCACACTTTTCACTCGAAAAACTGCCGTTGATGACTAAGTTTACGAATATATGTACAAAATCCCCTCATAAATAACATTTGTTCAACGTGTTTTCGTACTTTTCGTCCCAAACGTCAAATTTTTAAAATTTAAATATTTTGAGTCAATATTTTCAAGTATATTTGAATTTTGTTACTTTTGACATTCCAAATACATTTTTTTTTCTTCAATAATGCTAGAATCTTATTGAATCAAGACAAAATTGTAGTAGAAACGCATTGATGATGATAATGACATAAATCGTTAAAACCTTAAAAATATCTACGAACATTTTGTTAGAAATACACGGCAACTTCACACTTTTCACTCGAAAAACTGCCGTTGATGACTAAGTTTACAAATATATGTACAAAATCGCCCCATAAATAACATTTGTTCAACGTGTTTTCGTACTTTTCGTCCCAAACGTCAAATTTGTAAAATTTAAATATTTTGAGTCAATATTTTCAAGTATATTTGAATTTTGTTACTTTTGACATTCAAAATACATTTTTTTTTCTTCAATAATGCTAGAATCTTATTGAATCAAGACAAAATTGTAGTAGAAACGCATTGATGATGATAATGACATAAAATGTTGAAACCTTCAAAACATCTATGAACATTTTTTTAAAAATACACGGCAACTTCACACTTTTCACTCGAAAAACTGCCGTTGATGACCGAAATTACGAATATATGTACAAAATCACCTCACAAATAACATTTGTTTAACGTATTTTCGTACTTTTCGTCCCAAACGTTAATTTTTTAAAACTTTAATATTTTGAGTCAATATTTTCAAGTTTATTGGAATTTTGTTACTTTTGAAATTCAAAATACATTTTTTTTTCAATAATTCTAGAACCTTAATAAATCAAGACGAAATTGTAGTAGAAACGCATTGATGATGATTATGACATAAAAAGTTAAAACCTCAAAAAAACATTTATGACCATTTTGTTAGAAATACACGGCAACTTCACTAAATTTGAATTTTGTTACTTTTGACATTCAAAATACATTTTTTTTTCAATATTGCTAGAACCTTAATGAATCAAGACAAAATTGTAGTACAAATGCATTGATGATGATAATGACATAAAACGTTAAAACCTTAAAAATATCTACGAACATTTTGTTAGAAATACACGGCAACTTCACACTTTTCACTCGAAAACCTGCCGTTGATGACTAAGTTTACGAATATATGTACAAAATTTCCTCATAAATAACATTTGTTCAACGTGTTTTCGTACTTTTCGTCCCAAACGTAAATTTTTTATAATTTTAATATTTTAAATCAATATTTTCAAATATATTGGAATTTTGTTACATTGGACATTCAAAATACCTTTTTTTTTCTTCAATATTGCTAGAATCTTAATGAATCAAGACAAAATTGTAGTACAAATGCATTGATGATGGTAATGACATAAAACGTTAAAACCTACAAAATATCTACGAACATTTTGTTAGAAATACACGGCAACTTCACACTTTTCACTCGAAAAACTGCCGTTAATGACTAAGTTTACGAATATATGTACAAAATCCCCTCATAAATAACATTTGTTCAACGTGTTTTCGTACTTTTCGTCCCAAACGTCAAATTTTTAAAATTTAAATATTTTGAGTCAAATTTTCAAGTATATTTGAATTTTGTTACTTTTGACATTCAAAATACATTTTTTTTTCTTCAATAATGCTAGAATCTTATTGAATCAAGACAAAATTGTAGTAGAAACGCATTGATGATGATAATGACATAAATCGTTAAAACCTTAAAAATATCTACGAACATTTTGTTAGAAATACACGGCAACTTCACACTTTTCACTCGAAAAACTGCCGTTGATGACTAAGTTTACAAATATATGTACAAAATCGCCCCATAAATAACATTTGTTCAACGTGTTTTCGTACTTTTCGTCCCAAACGTCAAATTTGTAAAATTTAAATATTTTGAGTCAATATTTTCAAGTATATTTGAATTTTGTTACTTTTGACATTCAAAATACATTTTTTTTTCTTCAATAATGCTAGAATCTTATTGAATCAAGACAAAATTGTAGTAGAAACGCATTGATGATGATAATGACATAAAATGTTGAAACCTTCAAAACATCTATGAACATTTTTTTAAAAATACACGGCAACTTCACACTTTTCACTCAAAAAACTGCCGTTGATGACCGAAATTACGAATATATGTACAAAATCACCTCACAAATAACATTTGTTTAACGTATTTTCGTACTTTTCGTCCCAAACGTTAATTTTTTAAAACTTTAATATTTTGAGTCAATATTTTCAAGTTTATTGGAATTTTGTTACTTTTGAAATTCAAAATACATTTTTTTTTCAATAATTCTAGAACCTTAATAAATCAAGACGAAATTGTAGTAGAAACGCATTGATGATGATTATGACATAAAAAGTTAAAACCTCAAAAAAACATTTATGACCATTTTGTTAGAAATACACGGCAACTTCACTAAATTTGAATTTTGTTACTTTTGACATTCAAAATACATTTTTTTTTCAATATTGCTAGAACCTTAATGAATCAAGACAAAATTGTAGTACAAATGCATTGATGATGATAATGACATAAAACGTTAAAACCTTAAAAATATCTACGAACATTTTGTTAGAAATACACGGCAACTTCACACTTTTCACTCGAAAACCTGCCGTTGATGACTAAGTTTACGAATATATGTACAAAATTTCCTCATAAATAACATTTGTTCAACGTGTTTTCGTACTTTTCGTCCCAAACGTAAATTTTTTATAATTTTAATATTTTAAATCAATATTTTCAAATATATTGGAATTTTGTTACATTGGACATTCAAAATACCTTTTTTTTTCTTCAATATTGCTAGAATCTTAATGAATCAAGACAAAATTGTAGTACAAATGCATTGATGATGGTAATGACATAAAACGTTAAAACCTACAAAATATCTACGAACATTTTGTTAGAAATACACGGCAACTTCACACTTTTCACTCGAAAAACTGCCGTTAATGACTAAGTTTACGAATATATGTACAAAATCCCCTCATAAATAACATTTGTTCAACGTGTTTTCGTACTTTTCGTCCCAAACGTCAAATTTTTAAAATTTAAATATTTTGAGTCAATATTTTCAAGTATATTTGAATTTTGTTACTTTTGACATTCAAAATACATTTTTTTTTCTTCAATAATGCTAGAATCTTATTGAATCAAGACAAAATTGTAGTAGAAACGCATTGATGATGATAATGACATAAAATGTTGAAACCTTCAAAACATCTATGAACATTTTTTTAAAAATACACGGCAACTTCACACTTTTCACTCGAAAAACTGCCGTTGATGACCGAAATTACGAATATATGTACAAAATCACCTAACAAATAACATTTGTTTAACGTATTTTCGTACTTTTCGTCCCAAACGTAAATTTTTTAAAACTTTAATATTTTGAGTCAATATTTTCAAGTTTATTGGAATTTTGTTACTTTTGAAATTCAAAATACATTTTTTTTTCAATAATTCTAAAACCTTAATAAATCAAGACAAAATTGTAGTAGAAACGCATTGATGATGATTATGACATAAAAAGTTAAAACCTCCAAAAAACATTTATGACCATTTTGTTAGAAATACACGGCAACTTCACTAAATTTGAATTTTGTTACTTTTGACATTCAAAATACAATTTTTTTTTCAATATTGCTAGAACCTTAATGAATCAAGACAAAATTGTAGTACAAATGCATTGATGATGATAATGACATAAAACGTTAAAACCTTAAAAATATCTACGAACATTTTGTTAGAAATACACGGCAACTTCACACTTTTCACTCGAAAAACTGCCGTTGATGACTAAGTTTACGAATATATGTACAAAATTTCCTCATAAATAACATTTGTTCAACGTGTTTTCGTACTTTTCGTCCCAAACGTAAATTTTTTATAATTTTAATATTTTAAATCAATATTTTCAAATATATTGGAATTTTGTTACATTAGACATTCGAAATACCTTTTTTTTTTCTTCAATATTGCTAGAATCTTAATGAATCAAGACAAAATTGTAGTACAAATGCATTGATGATGGTAATGACATAAAACGTTAAAACCTACAAAATATCTACGAACATTTTGTTAGAAATACACGGCAACTTCACACTTTTCACTCGAAAAACTGCCGTTGATGACTAAGTTTACGAATATATGTACAAAATCCCCTCATAAATAACATTTGTTCAACGTGTTTTCTTACTTTTCGTCCCAAACGTCAAATTTTTAAAATTTAAATATTTTGAGTCAATATTTTCAAGTATATTTGAATTTTGTTACTTTTGACATTCCAAATACATTTTTTTTTCTTCAATAATGCTAGAATCTTATTGAATCAAGACAAAATTGTAGTAGAAACGCATTGATGATGATAATGACATAAATCGTTAAAACCTTAAAAATATCTACGAACATTTTGTTAGAAATACACGGCAACTTCACACTTTTCACTCGAAAAACTGCCGTTGATGACTAAGTTTACAAATATATGTACAAAATCGCCCCATAAATAACATTTGTTCAACGTGTTTTCGTACTTTTCGTCCCAAACGTCAAATTTGTAAAATTTAAATATTTTGAGTCAATATTTTCAAGTATATTTGAATTTTGTTACTTTTGACATTCAAAATACATTTTTTTTTCTTTAATAATAATGCTAGAATCTTATTGAATCAAGACAAAATTGTAGTAGAAACGCATTGATGATGATAATGACATAAAATGTTGAAACCTTCAAAACATCTATGAACATTTTTTTAGAAATACACGGCAACTTCACACTTTTCACTCGAAAAGCTGCCGTTGATGACCGAAATTACGAATATATGTACAAAATCACCTCACAAATAACATTTGTTTAACGTATTTTCGTACCTTTCGTCCCAAACGTAAATTTTTTAAAATTTTAATATTTCAAGTATATTGGAATTTTGTTACTTTTGAAATTCAAAATACATTTTTTTTTCAATAATTCTAAAACCTTAATAAATCAAGACGAAATTGTAGTAGAAACGCATTGATGATAATTATGACATAAAAAGTTAAAACCTCCAAAAAACATCTATGACCATTTTGTTAGAAATACACGGCAACTTCACTAAATTTGAATTTTGTTACTTTTGACATTCAAAATACAATTTTTTTTTTTAAATATTGCTAGAATCTTAATGAATCAAGACAAAATTGTAGTACAAATGCATTGATGATGATAATGACATAAAACGTTAAAACCTTAAAAATATCTACGAACATTTTGTTAGAAATACACGGCAACTTCACACTTTTCACTCGAAAAACTGCCGTTGATGACTAATTTTACGAATATATGTACAAAATCCCCTCATAAATAACATTTGTTCAACGTATTTTCGTACTTTTCGTCCCATACGTCAAATTTTTTAAATTTAAATATTTTGAGTCAATATTTTCAAGTATATTTGAATTTTGTTACTTTTGACATTCCAAATACATTTTTTTTTCTTCAATAATGCTAGAATCTTATTGAATCAATACAAAATTGTAGTAGAAACGCATTGATGATGATAATGACATAAATCGTTAAAACCTTAAAAATATCTACGAACATTTTGTTAGAAATACACGGCAACTTCACACTTTTCACTCGAAAAACTGCCGTTGATGACTAAGTTTACAAATATATGTACAAAATCGCCCCATAAATAACATTTGTTCAACGTGTTTTCGTACTTTTCGTCCCAAACGTCAAATTTGTAAAATTTAAATATTTTGAGTCAATATTTTCAAGTATATTTGAATTTTGTTACTTTTGACATTCAAAATACATTTTTTTTTCTTCAATAATGCTAGAATCTTATTGAATCAAGACAAAATTGTAGTAGAAACGCATTGATGATGATAATGACATAAAATGTTGAAACCTTCAAAACATCTATGAACATTTTTTTAAAAATACACGGCAACTTCACACTTTTCACTCGAAAAACTGCCGTTGATGACCGAAATTACGAATATATGTACAAAATCACCTCACAAATAACATTTGTTTAACGTATTTTCGTACTTTTCGTCCCAAACGTAAATTTTTTAAAACTTTAAAATTTTGAGTCAATATTTTCAAGTATATTGGAATTTTGTTACTTTTGAAATTCAAAATACATTTTTTTTTCAATAATTCTAAAACCTTAATAAATCAAGACAAAATTGTAGTGGAAACGCATTGATGATGATTATGACATAAAAAGTTAAAACCTCCAAAAAACATTTATGACCATTTTGTTAGAAATACACGGCAACTTCACTAAATTTGAATTTTGTTACTTTTGACATTCAAAATACAATTTTTTTTTCAATATTGCTAGAACCTTAATGAATCAAGACAAAATTGTAGTACAAATGCATTGATGATGATAATGACATAAAACGTTAAAACCTTAAAAATATCTACGAACATTTTGTTAGAAATACACGGCAACTTCACACTTTTCACTCGAAAACCTGCCGTTGATGACTAAGTTTACGAATATATGTACAAAATTTCCTCATAAATAACATTTGTTCAACGTGTTTTCGTACTTTTCGTCCCAAACGTAAATTTTTTATAATTTTAATATTTTAAATCAATATTTTCAAATATATTGGAATTTTGTTACATTGGACATTCAAAATACCTTTTTTTTTCTTCAATATTGCTAGAATCTTAATGAATCAAGACAAAATTGTAGTACAAATGCATTGATGATGGTAATGACATAAAACGTTAAAACCTACAAAATATCTACGAACATTTTGTTAGAAATACACGGCAACTTCACACTTTTCACTCGAAAAACTGCCGTTAATGACTAAGTTTACGAATATATGTACAAAATCCCCTCATAAATAACATTTGTTCAACGTGTTTTCGTACTTTTCGTCCCAAACGTCAAATTTTTAAAATTTAAATATTTTGAGTCAATATTTTCAAGTATATTTGAATTTTGTTACTTTTGACATTCCAAATACATTTTTTTTTCTTCAATAATGCTAGAATCTTATTGAATCAAGACAAAATTGTAGTAGAAACGCATTGATGATGATAATGACATAAATCGTTAAAACCTTAAAAATATCTACGAACATTTTGTTAGAAATACACGGCAACTTCACACTTTTCACTCGAAAAACTGCCGTTGATGACTAAGTTTACAAATATATGTACAAAATCGCCCCATAAATAACATTTGTTCAACGTGTTTTCGTACTTTTCGTCCCAAACGTCAAATTTGTAAAATTTAAATATTTTGAGTCAATATTTTCAAGTATATTTGAATTTTGTTACTTTTGACATTCAAAATACATTTTTTTTTCTTCAATAATGCTAGAATCTTATTGAATCAAGACAAAATTGTAGTAGAAACGCATTGATGATGATAATGACATAAAATGTTGAAACCTTCAAAACATCTATGAACATTTTTTTAAAAATACACGGCAACTTCACACTTTTCACTCGAAAAACTGCCGTTGATGACCGAAATTACGAATATATGTACAAAATCACCTCACAAATAACATTTGTTTAACGTATTTTCGTACTTTTCGTCCCAAACGTTAATTTTTTAAAACTTTAATATTTTGAGTCAATATTTTCAAGTTTATTGGAATTTTGTTACTTTTGAAATTCAAAATACATTTTTTTTTCAATAATTCTAAAACCTTAATAAATCAAGACGAAATTGTAGTAGAAACGCATTGATGATGATTATGACATAAAAAGTTAAAACCTCAAAAAAACATTTATGACCATTTTGTTAGAAATACACGGCAACTTCACTAAATTTGAATTTTGTTACTTTTGACATTCAAAATACATTTTTTTTTCAATATTGCTAGAACCTTAATGAATCAAGACAAAATTGTAGTACAAATGCATTGATGATGATAATGACATAAAACGTTAAAACCTTAAAAATATCTACGAACATTTTGTTAGAAATACACGGCAACTTCACACTTTTCACTCGAAAACCTGCCGTTGATGACTAAGTTTACGAATATATGTACAAAATTTCCTCATAAATAACATTTGTTCAACGTGTTTTCGTACTTTTCGTCCCAAACGTAAATTTTTTATAATTTTAATATTTTAAATCAATATTTTCAAATATATTGGAATTTTGTTACATTGGACATTCAAAATACCTTTTTTTTTCTTCAATATTGCTAGAATCTTAATGAATCAAGACAAAATTGTAGTACAAATGCATTGATGATGGTAATGACATAAAACGTTAAAACCTACAAAACATCTACGAACATTTTATTAGAAATACACGGCAACTTCACACTTTTCACTCGAAAAACTGCCGTTAATGACTAAGTTTACGAATATATGTACAAAATCCCCTCATAAATAACATTTGTTCAACGTGTTTTCGTACTTTTCGTCCCAAACGTCAAATTTTTAAAATTTAAATATTTTGAGTCAATATTTTCAAGTATATTTGAATTTTGTTACTTTTGACATTCCAAATACATTTTTTTTTCTTCAATAATGCTAGAATCTTATTGAATCAAGACAAAATTGTAGTAGAAACGCATTGATGATGATAATGACATAAATCGTTAAAACCTTAAAAATATCTACGAACATTTTGTTAGAAATACACGGCAACTTCACACTTTTCACTCGAAAAACTGCCGTTGATGACTAAGTTTACAAATATATGTACAAAATCGCCCCATAAATAACATTTGTTCAACGTGTTTTCGTACTTTTCGTCCCAAACGTCAAATTTGTAAAATTTAAATATTTTGAGTCAATATTTTCAAGTATATTTGAATTTTGTTACTTTTGACATTCAAAATACATTTTTTTTTCTTCAATAATGCTAGAATCTTATTGAATCAAGACAAAATTGTAGTAGAAACGCATTGATGATGATAATGACATAAAATGTTGAAACCTTCAAAACATCTATGAACATTTTTTTAAAAATACACGGCAACTTCACACTTTTCACTCGAAAAACTGCCGTTGATGACCGAAATTACGAATATATGTACAAAATCACCTCACAAATAACATTTGTTTAACGTATTTTCGTACTTTTCGTCCCAAACGTAAATTTTTTAAAACTTTAAAATTTTGAGTCAATATTTTCAAGTATATTGGAATTTTGTTACTTTTGAAATTCAAAATACATTTTTTTTTCAATAATTCTAAAACCTTAATAAATCAAGACAAAATTGTAGTGGAAACGCATTGATGATGATTATGACATAAAAAGTTAAAACCTCCAAAAAACATTTATGACCATTTTGTTAGAAATACACGGCAACTTCACTAAATTTGAATTTTGTTACTTTTGACATTCAAAATACAATTTTTTTTTCAATATTGCTAGAACCTTAATGAATCAAGACAAAATTGTAGTACAAATGCATTGATGATGATAATGACATAAAACGTTAAAACCTTAAAAATATCTACGAACATTTTGTTAGAAATACACGGCAACTTCACACTTTTCACTCGAAAACCTGCCGTTGATGACTAAGTTTACGAATATATGTACAAAATTTCCTCATAAATAACATTTGTTCAACGTGTTTTCGTACTTTTCGTCCCAAACGTAAATTTTTTATAATTTTAATATTTTAAATCAATATTTTCAAATATATTGGAATTTTGTTACATTAGACATTCAAAATACCTTTTTTTTTCTTCAATATTGCTAGAATCTTAATGAATCAAGACAAAATTGTAGTACAAATGCATTGATGATGGTAATGACATAAAACGTTAAAACCTACAAAATATCTACGAACATTTTGTTAGAAATACACGGCAACTTCACACTTTTCACTCGAAAAACTGCCGTTGATGACTAAGTTTACGAATATATGTACAAAATCCCCTCATAAATAACATTTGTTCAACGTGTTTTCGTACTTTTCGTCCCAAACGTCAAATTTTTAAAATTTAAATATTTTGAGTCAATATTTTCAAGTATATTTGAATTTTGTTACTTTTGACATTCCAAATACATTTTTTTTCTTCAATAATGCTAGAATCTTATTGAATCAAGACAAAATTGTAGTAGAAACGCATTGATGATGATAATGACATAAATCGTTAAAACCTTAAAAATATCTACGAACATTTTGTTAGAAATACACGGCAACTTCACACTTTTCACTCGAAAAACTGCCGTTGATGACTAAGTTTACAAATATATGTACAAAATCGCCCCATAAATAACATTTGTTCAACGTGTTTTCGTACTTTTCGTCCCAAACGTCAAATTTGTAAAATTTAAATATTTTGAGTCAATATTTTCAAGTATATTTGAATTTTGTTACTTTTGACATTCAAAATACATTTTTTTTTCTTCAATAATGCTAGAATCTTATTGAATCAAGACAAAATTGTAGTAGAAACGCATTGATGATGATAATGACATAAAATGTTGAAACCTTCAAAACATCTATGAACATTTTTTTAAAAATACACGGCAACTTCACACTTTTCACTCGAAAAACTGCCGTTGATGACCGAAATTACGAATATATGTACAAAATCACCTCACAAATAACATTTGTTTAACGTATTTTCGTACTTTTCGTCCCAAACGTTAATTTTTTAAAACTTTAATATTTTGAGTCAATATTTTCAAGTTTATTGGAATTTTGTTACTTTTGAAATTCAAAATACATTTTTTTTTCAATAATTCTAAAACCTTAATAAATCAAGACGAAATTGTAGTAGAAACGCATTGATGATGATTATGACATAAAAAGTTAAAACCTCAAAAAAACATTTATGACCATTTTGTTTTCTAACAAATTCTAGTATTTCTATACACGGCAACTTCACTAAATTTGAATTTTGTTACTTTTGACATTCAAAATACATTTTTTTTTCAATATTGCTAGAACCTTAATGAATCAAGACAAAATTGTAGTACAAATGCATTGATGATGATAATGACATAAAACGTTAAAACCTTAAAAATATCTACGAACATTTTGTTAGAAATACACGGCAACTTCACACTTTTCACTCGAAAACCTGCCGTTGATGACTAAGTTTACGAATATATGTACAAAATTTCCTCATAAATAACATTTGTTCAACGTGTTTTCGTACTTTTCGTCCCAAACGTAAATTTTTTATAATTTTAATATTTTAAATCAATATTTTCAAATATATTGGAATTTTGTTACATTGGACATTCAAAATACCTTTTTTTTTTCTTCAATATTGCTAGAATCTTAATGAATCAAGACAAAATTGTAGTACAAATGCATTGATGATGGTAATGACATAAAACGTTAAAACCTACAAAATATCTACGAACATTTTGTTAGAAATACACGGCAACTTCACACTTTTCACTCGAAAAACTGCCGTTGATGACTAAGTTTACGAATATATGTACAAAATCCCCTCATAAATAACATTTGTTCAACGTGTTTTCGTACTTTTCGTCCCAAACGTCAAATTTTTAAAATTTAAATATTTTGAGTCAATATTTTCAAGTATATTTGAATTTTGTTACTTTTGACATTCCAAATACATTTTTTTTCTTCAATAATGCTAGAATCTTATTGAATCAAGACAAAATTGTAGTAGAAACGCATTGATGATGATAATGACATAAATCGTTAAAACCTTAAAAATATCTACGAACATTTTGTTAGAAATACACGGCAACTTCACACTTTTCACTCGAAAAACTGCCGTTGATGACTAAGTTTACAAATATATGTACAAAATCGCCCCATAAATAACATTTGTTCAAC
The DNA here is from genome assembly GCA_949825065.1 of Odontocerum albicorne. NCBI lineage: Eukaryota > Metazoa > Arthropoda > Insecta > Trichoptera > Odontoceridae > Odontocerum > Odontocerum albicorne. The sequence goes on along the minus strand of OX463853.1, from coordinate 11,350,882 downwards.
GTGTTTTCGTACTTTTCGTCCCAAACGTCAAATTTGTAAAATTTAAATATTTTGAGTCAATATTTTCAAGTATATTTGAATTTTGTTACTTTTGACATTCAAAATACATTTTTTTTTCTTCAATAATGCTAGAATCTTATTGAATCAAGACAAAATTGTAGTAGAAACGCATTGATGATGATAATGACATAAAATGTTGAAACCTTCAAAACATCTATGAACATTTTTTTAAAAATACACGGCAACTTCACACTTTTCACTCGAAAAACTGCCGTTGATGACCGAAATTACGAATATATGTACAAAATCACCTCACAAATAACATTTGTTTAACGTATTTTCGTACTTTTCGTCCCAAACGTTAATTTTTTAAAACTTTAAT